>CM038671.1:158769438-159419309 GCA_021605145.1 Aegilops bicornis | reverse complement strand
TCTGCGGAAAGTAGTCACTAGAGATCGACCTCCTCTTCTTCCCGCCACATCACCCATTGAACGTTGGTGAATTATTGCAGATAGGTTCGTTAGCTTGAGCACAAAAATCCACACAGTTCCACGGAGTAACTTAAGTCACGGTGCACTTTGTGTCACCATCGGCAATGATAATAGATTACAGGCTCTCGGGAATATATTCCATTTGCAGGCCGTCAAAGTGCTCTTCTCCTAGATTCCTCACTTCATCAACATAAGCTTCCATCAGCTGGACTACGATAATTCTTGTTCACTTGGCGGATAACAAGTTGTAAGTCTTACCTGACAATGAGGCACTTGATCCCAAAGGTCTCTTTAGATCCACGAGGCCAGAAGCAAACAAACCTTCATACTCTGCTTTGTATTGTTTTGTTGCTTGCTCCTTGGGAAAGTGCATCTGGACTACGTGCTTGAGTGAACATATCGGCGTAGTCGCACGACAAGCAAGCGTACGCCCATTGCACCGGCTCTTTCTTGTGAGAAAGCGCCATCAAAGTACATCAGCCGATACTTTCTTTGCTTGTTTCATGGCGAGGGCCTTTCGTTTTACGGTATTTCTTCATCTGGCGTTGGTGTCCATTACTGCTATGAACTCCGTAATGCTGCTTGCTTTGGATAGTTGAAGTGCTCTCGAGCTTGAGGCCAAAGCAGCTTGGCAGTTCGGATTGCCACTTTCGACAATCACTGCATGTTGCCTCACCTGGATTACGTAGTATCCTCTTTGGCGGAAGCGAGTGACTTAAGCTGTGATCTCATGTGCACGAAAGTAATGGCGCCCAGCTTTCTGACGAAGGCCATGAGGAGGCGAAAAAAAACAATTCCTAGCGCCTTTTGAGTACGCTTAGTGACCTAGCCCTACTGCTGAAGGCCGGCCAAAATGGCTGATGGCGCTACACCATCGCCTGCGCATCTTGTCATGCGTCTGCGCGAATTCGTCCTTATCGGGACTAGAGCTTCTGCCGTGAAGCCCCTTGTCATTTGGATGTATACTTGCCCGTGGTTGCTGGCTCATCATCCGCCTCCCTCTCACTTCTGCTACTAACATGGCGCTAACCACTTGATTGGTTGCCGCTATATATAATGACAACTTCTCTTGTGGCCCTAGGAATGCGACAAGTGTTGGAGTGGAGGGCGGAGTATCTCTTGAGTCCTGCGGGCGCAGCCTCCGCTTCCGAGGAGTCCATTGCATCGGACCCTGCCTTTTTCAAAATTTTGAAAAAAGCGGCCGGTAACTCAGCAGATCTAGAGGTAAATGCGGCTTGCTTTGAGAACAGACTACACATAGTAGCGAGCCTTAGAAGTACATCCTTGGCGCTTTAGTGCTTCAATCTGCTCAATGGCCTTGATCTTGTCGGGATTGGCTTCAATTCCCGCTGAGACCACGAAGAACAGAGAAGCTTGCGAAGAGGACTCCAAACACGCACTTCTCGGGGTTGAGCTTGAAGGTTGGAATCTTAGCGCCCAGATTTGTAAAAGAGTTTCATCTAAATCTTGAACTAGGAGTGCGCCTTATCCTTGATTTTGACCACTGTACTATGTCATCCATGTAGGCTTCCACATTTACGCTGTGCATTTTCGCGGCTCAAAGCAGCATCATGAACTACTCTTGCAAGCGTTGAACCAGCATTCTTTAACCCGAAGGGCATCCAGGTACAAAGCGGTATGTGCCACATGGGGTGATGAATGCGGTCTTCTCCTCATCCTCTTACGCCGCGAAAGATCATTGATATCCACGAGTATGCATCCGAAATGAAAGCAAATCACACTCGGGCCATTAAGGTCAAAATCTGAGTGCGATGCGCGGCAAGAAATGGATCTTTGGGACAAGCTTTATTGACATCACATAAAAAGTCGATACAAAGCCTCCATTTCCCGTTAGCCCTCTTGACGATACAACTCTACGAGTTAGCCAACCCGCGTGGGATGGAGCACTCCTCGACAAGGCCTGCTGCTTCCAGTTTCTTGATTTCTTACTTGCGATGAACTCTTGGCGCTCCAACTTTGCTTGCTTCGACTTTCACGCTTGTGGAGCGCGCGCGCATGAGGACAAGCGGCAAGATGGTGCTCAATTACTTTCACAGGAACACGGGGATGTCAGGGAAGCCCAGTTTGCCATACCAAACACGTCGGCGTTAGCATGAAAAAACAACCGTGGCGTAACCTTCCTATTTAGGGTGAAAGGGAGAAGAGCCTTTGATGGTTAGAAAGAGTACCACCAGTTGCCGTCTCCTTCAGCCATGAGACACCTTCTTGGTCTCTGGTGGAAGTATCGCCGAAATCTTCTTATACTTGCCAGAATTGGGCTCGATGGTGCGTCCTCGTGCAGTAGCGCAGCACTCAAAAGAGAGTGCGCTTGCAGGAGTGGAGCATCGAAGCTCTTGCGGACTTGGCCTTCCTCTTCCCCGGGAGCTTAAATGACAAGTAGCTTACCAATCTGTCATGACTGCTGCTTCGGTAGATCTTGCTCGGCGAGATAAGAGCATCCTTCTTGTCGCCGAGGAGCGGAAGATAGCGCTTATCGGAACTGGCATCTTGACGAGTTGTAAGCGTAGTGAGAGCCGCCATAAATTTGGCGAGTGCTTTGAGGCGGCCAAGTATTCCATTGTAAAGCCCAATGGAAAGTCAACCAACATCAAAAGAGTGACCCTCTCGATCACGAAGTTCAACTAAAGCGCGCACTTAAAATATTCTAAAAGCAGCGTGATCTTTTTCCCTTGGCTTGCTCGCCTTCACGGATTAATTCCTTGAAAAGTGCGGTCTCTTGAGCTCGCCATCGAGGATGCAGGTTTTACGGAGCACATGAGAGGAGATCAATTCAAACGCCGGCCCGCCGTCAACTAGCATCTTGGTGACCTTGAGGTTGCGGATAGTTGGTGAAAACCAACATCGGCAGAAGCTGCCGGACCGCTGATACTGGCGATCAGGGTGGTCCTCAATATCGGTCAAAGATGATAGGCGTCTTGGACCATTTCGAGGCATGCGTGACTCGATGGATGGATTCCTGCTGCATTGACCTCACTGCATCCTTTGCTTGAGCTGGCGGTGAGAGGTGTCTTGAGGAGCGAGCTTTTGCATCAACGCCAGCAGGACCTCTGTGGCTTCTGGAACTCCTCGGCCTCATCGGCCCTCGTCATCATCCATGCCTTCATCGCCGTCTTACGTCTTCATCCTTGTATCGCTGACTGGCGAGAGGTCTATCTCCTTGCGCTGCTTGTATGCCTTGCGCATGGCGTCCTCCCCGGCGGGGCGTTTCTTGCCTCCTCCGGCACCTTCTGGGCCTTCTCGCCTTGTCGCGTCGTTGCGTATTCAGCTTTCTGTTAGCTGCGACAAGCTGCTCGACCCTCTTGCAGCTCGTAGGTCATGACCCTTAGTGCGGTGGATCTTGCGATCTTGCTTGCCGGAGCCGTCCTGCTTGTCGGCGGCGCCCACGGTAGCCAATCTCCTTGCCGGAGCTACCAGCCTTGGCGTTCTTGTAGCCACCTCCGTTGCCGGACTTGCTGGAAAACTAGCACATCTGCCTTTCTTTTCCTGTTGGCCCGCCCTTGCTCTTTGCTTTTACCGGGCGGTCTCCTCAACTTGTCGAGATCCTCCTGCTTGGTATTCTCTAAAGTCTCCTCCCCTCCTCATCGCGTGCACACTTGTCGGCGGGCGTATAGCTTCGTGGCGTCTACGATCTTGCACGCCGCCATCTCCTCCGCATCACTGCGGTTTACGCCGTCTGATGGAGCAGCGGCTGATTGTGGCGGGGTGGGCGTCTGAGATGTTGTCTTTGCAGCTGAATCTTTGAGATATACTTGCGCGAGGCTCTCCTTCCTTCGGGCGAGCAGATGAAGGTGCAGCTTTCTTGGCCATGGGGCTTGTGGCGCTTTGTAAAAAGGCGGCCGACAAACTGATGGCATAAATCTGCCAGAAGATATGGAGTTGTCCGGCAAGTGCATGAGCGAGGATCTGACATTGGGCTTGAAGCACCAGCGGAAGTAGTTAGCAGGATCTTGTCGTCTTGCCCCGACAGCTTGCACAGCGATGGTGTAGATCTTTGAGGAAATCCGACGGATCGTCTTGCCGTTATACTTCTCGATGCGTCGGGCTTGAAGTTTTTCTTCTTTGGGCCTTTGGACTTGCCGCAGCTCCACGGTGAGCAGCGGGGCAACCTACCGCGTCTGACAAGTCGCTGGTTCCTCTGGCGCGTGCATGTCAGCAGAGGGCCCAGCGCGCTTGTCGGATTGACGTCGCGCTTCTCTTGGCCTTTCGATGCGAGTTGGCGATCCTCTTCTTTGTCGATCGTGTAGCACTTGGCGCTGATCGCGATGAGCTCGTGGATCTGATGGCCGCGGTGGAGTCATTGTCGAGGTGGATCCGGCGGTCGGCGACCTTAGCCTTGGCGGAGAGTGCATAGTGGTTGCACCCCCACGGTCTCGTCGCCACCGGCTCGTGTTTGGCGATCTTGCGGCGGCGGCGTGCACTTTCGGTTGCCCGGGCGTCGCCGTTAAGCGAAGCCGATGAGACTCTATGGTGGCCCTCCACTCGTCGACCTTGTCGGCCGTTGGAAGTAATCTGAAACGATTGAGCTCTCGTCGGAAGCTTCTGCTGGAAGTAGTGGGTGGCGATGGCGAGCAGCGCACGAGGAGGCGGGGATATGCTCGGACTTCTATCTATGTTAGAAGGAGCGATATCCCGTCCGGCGACCGATGCCTCGCTTCAGCGCTAGCATGTTGGCGTGCATGCTGGTCTTGAAGCGTCCCGGGATCCTCCAGCTCGATCTCGGTCCAGCGGCGTATGGCATTGTGAATGCCATGGCGCTGTCGGTCCCAGCGCTTCTGAGGCAGGCGCGGTGCATGTGTCACCAGACGCCCGAAGGTGCACGGCCTTGTCCTTGGGCGTGGCGACACCATGTAAGCTCCCCGTTGCCGTCCATTCTTCGCGGCGTCTACCCCACCACCTGTTTGCTCCGGTGGTGAGTGGAGTTCGGCAGCCAGACTTATCCACGCCGAAGCCTTCTTCTTGGTGGCATGTTGGCGAATAATGAAAGATCTAGCTTCAGCGTGGGCGCGGATCAGGTTCACACAACCTCGGCGCCCCTACGGCGCGCCAAAGATGTCGGGGCGAGGCGATCGGCCCACGAACACCCTATAGGGGCGGCGGACCCGAGCCCCCCGGTTCGGCGAGGCCGAGGAGGTTACCTGAAGAGTAGATCGGCGAAGCTCTGCGGTTTACCCAGCCGGAGCTCTCCGGAGATAATACTCCCTCTTGCTGCATGTCTAGGTGTATTGCGTTCTTGCTTTCGAGGCCTTTCGAATGCTACAATGCAGACGGTACGCTGCTGCGAGACTGGCGTGGAGGAAGGCGGTCGACCAACCCCTTCTCTCGTTGCGCATGGGTCTCCTTTTATATGCTCAAAGGGGCTCCGACAGGTGGCTTAGCGTGGCGGGGTACAAATGTAAAACTAGTGGTTGGTACACCTGCTTATACGATTGTCTGATGTAATATACCTAACTCGGCGGAGAGACAAAGGCATTAAATGCCCATCTTGTCGCCCTAACGGTGCAAACGAGGACACGTCGAAGCGCCACCGTCATACGATGGCAAACTTATCGGCGCCGCTTGCCACCTCGCCGCTGGCTGCACATCCTCTCTCCACCGGCGCTGAAAGGCCCAGGCGACCTGCGTTAGTGGATCTTGTTGGAAGCGTAAATCTGAAGGTGGTCTGCGACAAGCGCTGCTGCGGTTGTTATCTTGTCGGCGCCGGAAGCTTGTCGCTCACCGGGCCTTCAGCAAGCTCCTCTTGCCGGGGTCTTGTCTTATAGGTGCACAGGGTGGCCTTCGGCAAGCTCCTCTTAAGGGCCTTGTCTCCTATGTGCCTTGGGTGACCTTCCGGCAAGCTCCTCTTATCGAGGTCTTGTCTCCCTGGCAGAATACTTTTGTTCTTGAATGGCTCCAAAGGAACCAGGGAGGGACCATGGCGGTCACCCAGTAAGCCTTGCAGCGGAGGCTGCACCTGCCCGATGCACAAGTTCGGGATACTAGGGTACCCCTACTCTAGTACACCGACAATGTATGAATTATTTAAGTATTGTGTGAAGTGGCAATTTGTAAGCCAACTCTCTTTATCTGTCTTGTTCATTACATGGGATTGTGCGAAGATGACCGTTCTTGCGACAAAACCACCATGCGATTATGCCTCTAAGTGGTACCTCGTTTTTCCCCATGCGTCGATCGATCTACCTCATTAGTTATGTCTCTCCCTTCCTCCAGACAAAAATAATTGACCCTACCGAGTCTAGTTAGGTTTGCTTACCAAACACATGGTTCCCCTTCATCCATCCGTACATGCATCCCGACACATCTATCACGCACATGCACACACAGAAACACATCCCCACTCTTATTGATAATATTGCAGTTCTACCCTCAGTTCTTCTAGTAGGCCTCTCCAACCATCTTCGAGAAGCAACTCCATCACCCATCCAGCACTCTACCCCTCTCCCTCCCGCCCGCTCTCTCTATCCCAACCGATTTCCCCTATGGATGTCGACTGATCTCCCTCAAGACCTAGTTGGGTCTCTCCTTCTCAACACATATCACGATTCGTTCTACCTCTCTAGTTAGGCCTCTGCCTCCCCCTCCTCCCCCCATACAGGGACATGGCGCTCTAGTCATGTCTCCTGCCTCCACACAAACTTGTCCTGCGCCCTCCCAGCGTTCCACATGTAGGTTAGTCGCCCTATATCTTTGACTTGCACACACAATTTCGATGGCTCTCTTCATCGATCTACGCACCCACCACTTGATCTTCTCTTACGACTCTATTGGTATCTATGACCCCTCCCTCTCTTCTCGTGGATCGCCCCCTCTATATATGATATCGTTAGGCCTCTCTTTCACACACATTACATGTGTCAATTTTTTGTTTGAGATGTTATCGACACATGTTCCCACAAATACATTCAAGAAATCACCCCCCAAACAAAAAACACTCACGAACACCGCCATCTGTCTAGGTTTTGTACTCCCTCCGTTCCAAAATAGATGGCCCAACTTTGTACTAACTTTAGTACAAAGTTAGTATAAAGATGGGTCATCTATTTTGGAGCAGGAGGGAGTATCTCTCTCACACACACCCGTGCGTGGGGCGTGAAACGAAGAGAAGTCTTGTGCGCCTGCGGCGCCGCGTACTCCGTCTCTTTCCCAACCACACCAGCAGCGGGTACAGTGGAGCTCATTTACTGCGAAAAAGGCAGCCTCACGTGGTAATTTTACATATGTACTGGTTTTCCCACTTGATGGAGGATCATCTACATGGTGAAAAAACAAATTGCAACTTGTTGGCGTTATGTTAAAAGAGGCAAACCATGTGGGGCCCTACCTTAGAGTCAATGCTCAATACAATCGAGATGCTACATGCGTATTACTTTTGATGTGTCCCATCAACTTTCGCATGAGCGAGGAGAATCTTGCTTAATCGCCGTCTCCCCTACCCACCCAGGCGTGGTGGTTCATGAGACGGGGTGGAGCTTTACTTATTATGCCTTCGCCCGCTCCCTGTACCATGCCTTGTATTTGATTAGCTCCTTGAGGACAAGGAGAAAAATCTACTACTCCCTCCATTTTACTCCTTGTCCCTACCTTGGTTAGAAGATTATCATATTGTTTGGAATATATGTCCTTTAGTAGATTTCAATATGAACTACTAGTACATACTCCAAACACCGATGTATATAGGCGTATTTTAGAGTGTAGATTCACTCATTTTGCTCCGTATGTAGTCAATATTGAAAGCAGACGTAATAATGCGCACTCTCCCTACGCCCACGTGGTGGGCGTGCAACAATTCATTAGGTCTCCATATAGCGAGAATGATATATACAACAATTACCATTATTGCTCGACTTCCCGAAGAGGCTAAGAGCCAATCGCAATGTTAATATTTTGGAGATGCCAAGCGCAAGGTTTATAGGAGAAACAGTAGTAGTAGTACTAGTGGTACATACTATCTGAGGAAGAAGGCAACAAGATGTATGTTTTGCGTGTGACAGTCTCTTCTTCACGAGGACATGCTAGACCTAGTGGACCTCATTGTTGCAATGGGACTACTCCCTATCATTGATGGCACGATTGAGTGGTGGGCAGCGGGCATAATTTGGAGCTGCTTAGTCTTAAACCCCATGAAGAAGTCCCATAGAAAGGAACAGCCATCCTCTACACGTGCTCTTATATAAAATGAGTAAATGAGACAAAAAGAGAAAGAGACAAAGTAAAAAATCACCGACTTTAGATCCAGCCCTATTGTATCGGTGAATGATATTTCTCGTCGTGATTGACATGGCTATATTATTAACCATGCTACGGAGGTAGAAAGCGGATTTTTATTTATTAGCGGAGGTAGCAGCGGATGGATATTCAACGAGGTGAAATGATGGCTGCTTCCTCGGTCGAACATAGAAAAGGTGGGCCTGCATTGATTTCCGCGGCTTATTAGTCATTATTACTGCCTATACTCTTTGCCCATATAAAATAACGCGTGGTAATGCAGTAGTGGGCTATACTTTTAATAACCATGCTCAAAGAGAAGAGGTGCATGCACCCATGCCGCGTAGTGTACTAATAGCACTCTTTGCGTCTTTTAAGTCTTCCCCAACCACACACATGACATGGTGGAGCTCATTTTACGTAAGATGATACATCACGTGATAATTTGGCGCGTCTAGTAGTAGTTACTCACTTATAAATAATGGAGGTCGGGAACCACGCATAAGCGATGCTTTGCGTCAATTATAAATAAAGTTTTTTCTTGATGCTTTGCTCATAATATAAATATGTTCATATGGAGAAAAAAGCTGCTCCAGTATATACATAGCAGGGGCGAGCCTACGGTTGCTTGATGGGGTTGCTCTCTTCACACTCTCTCGCCAGCAAGCAGCGTAGCCACATCTCTAACATCCGTGGATCCACGCCCGCCGGGTGAAGGGTGGATGCTTAGTGTAGATGCGTCGCCATCGCCGATGGCGAAAACCCACTGTCGGCACGTCGATCAGGGGTCCCCACCGTTCTCTCTCACAAAGCCGGTGTGGTTGCCTTAGTCCCTTGCTCCTTATGTCGTGATGTGGACGGTTCCGCCTCCGTCGCCCTCCTCTAGGTTGAGCTACGTCCAGACATCCCTGGGTACAACTTCCTTTATAAGCCGGCTTGCATCATTGCTCCAGCTGCCCACATCAGTTCATGTGGATATTTCTCTACTTCTTTGCTCCTTCACATACCTCGACTGGCTTCTACATACTGTATTTGTGATGAGTTTATGTCTCATCAACTAGTCCCAGTAATCTTATTCTAATCATGCTTCTTAAATTTCTTTGCCACAGGGATGCTCATCTTGATTTTGGTGAAGCGCACAAAAATGATCCAATGGTCAAGGGTTGCAAACTTCATTTCTTGAGCTCCAACGTTGCCAGACAAATTAAAGTATGGTTAGGGTTTTACGGTTCAAGGGATAGGGACTGCATGGATCGTTTTTTCTTTAGTTGTCTACTGTTCCAAAATAAAGTGTCAAATTTAGTAGTAGTACAACTTTGTACTAAAGTTTGCATAAAGTTGAGACACTTATTTTGGAGCAGGAGGAGAATACATATTAGCTATGATCATCAATCATTGAGATGCAATACCATGCATGTTAGTCTCCTTTGTATTTGATGAAATGTTGCAATGGGCAACCTTGGGTATAAGATACATGAAAGCAGTGGAAGCTTCATAGCATTAATACAAATTTATCTCATTTGAGAAATTACGATCGTAATATACAAGTACTGTCTGATGTAAAGAGTTAGGTGTGCATACGGTGTCTAGAAAATATAGTGATAGTGTGAGATGGGCCATGTAATCATTGAGCCTGCATGTATTCCTTTGCTTTCACACTTCTCTGCTGTAAGAATGGATAAAATTGTAATCTAGTAGTACCTCCTTTCACGAAAGCATGGGACATCCAGCAGCCATACCACCTCAATGATAATGACCAATGAGCCATCAAATCACATAGACCCAGCAGTAAGTTGGACGGACAAAGCAACCATCACTCTTGAATCCACTTCTCCCTTCAATGCAGGCGCCAGTGAGAGGTCACGTCCACTCTGCCCGGTCATGAATGTGGCACTGAATCTTTGGAGTGGCGCTGAACATTTCAGGCAGGAAGTGCGCGCGGGCGATGGAGGGGCTTTGGGTGGGCCAGGCTGGTCGGGGAGGCGGGCATGGCAGCTGTCACTTTGTCCAGAAGCCGGGGCTTGCAGCGAGAGGATGCACGAATCTGTGGCTAAATCATACACTACACACCATCTCTCTGTAGGAGTAGGTCGATGTGTCGCTCTCTCTAACACACACACATCTTTGTTAAACACACACACACAAACACACACACGCCGAGGTAAATTGAGTCTATATCTCAATTAATGAAGACTTGCATGTTACCATCCATATGTTAGTACCTACTATGAAGTTAGTAACATAGACTAGTAACATATGCATGTTACTAGTCCAAGTTACTCACCACTATGACCAGCCTAGCAATGTAACCAAACACTCCTTACTACTGCCTTGTTATCTCCCTTGGAAACCCAATGCATGGAGGCGCAAATCTGGCGTTGATCGGACAAGAAATCAAAGTAATCTTGCATGCGAGTTAATACATTGGCCCTGCATGGTAGCTAAAGCGGCATCTCTTAGTTGTTGTGATTAGTTGTTGCGTTTAGAGGCAATCAGGGCTTTGATTGGATGAAGGACATGTCAAGTTTCTCCTTCTCCTCAATCTGCTTGCACCTTGGTCCGCTGCACCTTCTAACGTGACTTATTACACCTGAGCGGAGGGAGTAGTGCGAGATCTGGTGGCACAACGACTTAGGTCGAATACAAGTGCCCAAAATTGGGTGCATGTTATAATAAGGATTCACTTAAAATAGAGCATTGAGTGAAACAGAGGATCAATTGGGCCGGTGTTCACGAGCGATGGCGAGATGTGTGAGTAAGATACACGGCTGGCGCTTTTAATTTCTCTTATTAATTTTTTGTTTCACCTCATTTGGTGGGACCCAACGTACTACATGGAGAGAGGTAAGGTGACTAAAGGCTGCATTATTTACGTACTACCAACACTGCTTTAAATCCCAAAGACCTTACCACCAAAGCCACATGACACGATTATGATTTAATTCCCAATGACTCCCATGCAAAAAAAACACGACATGCTTGTCACCACGAATGCGAGGAATGTATAAAGGTTATTTTCCTCTCGTTAACCATAACATGAGATTGGTGTAGCTGGTTAGCTTTGTTAGCCCATCAAACTTGAGGTCTCGGGTTCGATAAACACACTTGAGCATAGTTTTGTTTTGTTAAACTTCTTTCTTCCACCCAATGACAGGTAGGCCCCACATGATAGAGAGAAAGTGATCTCGAGGCGGTGCCGGGAGGATTCTTTGACTCATCAAAATGGATGAATCTGCAGAGCTACTCACGATCTCGGCCTCGGCGCTTGTTTTCTAGGGTTTGCACTCTTCACACTCTCTCCACTATATATATACCTTTGGAGCCTCGGTAGCTTGTAGTTTCTCTCTTCACACTCTCTCACCCTCTCCAGGATCTAAACAAGACTTGGTTGGCCTCTCTCTCTCCCCTCATTCTTTGGTCGAAAAGTGGCGAGGATCCGTCTGCCGGGAAGGGAAGGAGGCTTAACGTTGTTGCCGTCGGCGAGGAGGAATCCTCTGCCAAACGTGTGTTCTCTTTCACCCGGTGGCGGTCTTGGGAGGGCCTCAGACCCCTTCTTCCTTGCCATCGTACATAGAGTGGGCAGAATGGCCTCCGTAATGCTTGAACCACACCCCAAGAACCTTAAGGTATAATTAACTTATTCCACATGCAATGCTCAAGATGCATGTGGGCTTATTCCGCATCTGCACTAGAATCTAGGTGTTGGATTAAACCTAAAAGTAATGGGGAAAGTTGTATAGCATGAATCTAGGACGTGGTTCAAAGAGGAAAGGAATGGGGGAAGTAGTGGGGAAAGTTGTATACCATGAATCTAGGACGTGGTTCAAAAAGGAAAGGAATGGGGGAAGTAGTGGGGAAAGTTGTATAGCATGAATCTAGGACGTGGTTCAAAGAGGAAAGGAAGAGGGGAAAGTAGTGGGGAAAGTTGTATAGCATGAATCTGGGGCGTGGTTCAAAGAGGAAAGGAAGGGGGAAAGTACTAGTCTGGTGGCTATCCGGCACCCTCGTTGGTCGAAAAGGAAAACAATGACAAATGCGATGCAGCACATACGTAACGAACTGATCTTTTTGTTTTTGGGGACAAAATTTGTAGAGTTTGTGCAAGACTAGATTTCTTTCTTGCGCTCACATAGCGAAAGGTGCCTAAAAGATAACAAAATGGGACCAACACAAATATGCTCATTGGTTGTTTGTTCTTTGTTGCAATGGTATGCATCACCCCTTGAGACATCGGTAGATGCACATGGTCATGGTGAGTCCATTGTCTAGATGCAACTCTTTAGCTGTTGTTAATCTAAGGCCATGTTTGGTTAAAAGTCCTATGACTTTTTAGCCCCAACTAAAAAGTCCTAGTCCCTACCTGCTTGGTTCCAAGGACTATACATGGACTAGAGGTTATTAAATGACATGCTAAAGACCATGTTACCCCTAGTAATGAACTAATAGAGATAAGGTGCGATGCTTGGGGCAGGGGCAACTGTTGGAAAAAGTCCCAAAAGACTATCCCTCGGGGTCTTCTTTCTTTAGTCCCAAATGCCCACTTTTTAGTCGAGGAGTCTCTCTTGTTTGGTTTAGATGGGGACTGAAAGGGACTTTTTAGTCCCTACACCAAAAAGTCCCACGTAAACAAACACCCACTAATAATGCCACTCGAAAATTGATGCAATGCCATAGTTAAAAGAAAATTACATGTTTAACAAATTTTATTGTTAATATAATCTCTCTATTAATATGAACCAATGCAACCGTTTGAGAAATGCTCTTTGTCTTGCTTTCTTTCCCATTTAGATAAGTTAGATGCTTATTTTTGTTGGCTTTTGTGTCATCCACCGTTATTGACCACTTCTTGTTTCCTTTGCACCTACGTGTGATTATCTACTTCACCTTGTTGCTATTGTGACCTTTTGTTGCCTTTGCACAAAACACTTTTGTTTCTGAGTGTTTTGTGCAGTTCAACTCAAAAAGTCACACCGACAATGTTAGCTTGATTGCTTGATCTTAGTGGAACTGCACAAGAGGAGATCTTACTTCCTATTAGGTGTTGGAAAATTTGGTTCAGATCTTCTTCTTGTGAGGTATTTGAATTCAGCGTCATGAGAGGTTAGTACTAGCATTCTTTCACATGATTGTGCGGTGTGCTTTCATATGTTGTGCTACTTATGCAGTAATGTTGCTTGATTTTAGTGAATTGAACAAATGGAGACAAGACTTCCAATCTGTATGTGCACGTAATATCCCATTGAGGTAAGATAAGGATATTTCACAACTTTTGGCATGTATTTTGCCACTTTCATCGAGAAAATTAATGTCATTTGTTTAGTGCTTTGTGCTCCCTAATTGACATGCCAAATCTTACATTGAAGGCGAAGCTTGTATGTTATTGAACCAAGTGATGAAGGTGAAGAAAAAGCGGAAGAAAAACAAAAACCAATTCAACATGCTTTGTATTGAAGCCTTTGGGCTGTGATGACACAAGTAATTATATAGTTTTGCATCTTAATTTATTGCTATGGCTGGAGCGAGCAATTGTTTTGCCAGCGATTTGATGCCACTCTTAATGTAATATGTAATTATCTCTACTTGTGTAAACAGGGATCTTCTTTAAAGATACCATATATTTTAGTGGAACTACACAAGAAGATGTTGGAAACATTAAACTAATCGAGGAGTATATAGTAAGCATGGAAACAACAGTAGATAACAACAGATGGTTCGGAGAAGTGCTTGATCATATGCTCTACACAATAAACCTCTGACAAAGGTTGTTACTGCCCACAGTTTCATCCATATGATTGAGCTTTGTCATCTCCATTGGTGTTGTGCTACTGTTTAGATACTTTCATGAGAAAGTGGTATTGTCCTTGAGAAGTGCTTCATATGTGTTGTTTTAAATATTTCCTTTTTTTTCTCGAGCAAATAGGGATGCTAGCATTTAGTTGTCCTCTTGTCTTTGCACAACAGGATCATCCTCCTCACGAAGAAGAATATGGATGCATTGAAGTGACTAGTTACGATTATGCAGGATGAAGAAAGCCTATCTATCTTCTCATCGGAAGGAGCGGTTGAAGGATGGTTACATTACTCCCCACAAGAACAAACAAACTTCAGCTCGGAAGGGTGATAGATCTCCATATTTTTTCTTTGTGATGCATAAGTACAATGTTGTTCTAGGATTCTTTCCGGTGAGTTCCATTTTTTTAAAGTGTGATCTACATGGACCATGTAGGTGCCTGTTTAAACTGTCCATTCATAGTACAGTTTGCTTTATACTAATCACTTTTTTTGTATTTGTGCAAACAGGGGTGCTCATCTTTATTTCAATGGGAACTGCACAAAATGTTCATGAATACATCAAATCATTCATTTCCACCACAAGAAAGGAGGTGCCGATATGTTCAAGGCGTTGCAACATAGAAGGTGAAATCATACAAGCTACTCACAATTTGGTTGATTTTGGTGGAACTGCACAAAAAGAACAAGCTGGTTTATTTAGCACAAGGTGCCATGTCAATGTCGAACTGATGGCAAACCCTGCCCATTCCACAATCATAGGCATTTGATATTTTGGAATGGGAAAACCTTCTCAAAGTTTGCTCATTGATGTCGCATAAAATAACACGCATTTGGCATTTTGGAATGGGAAAACCTTGTCAAATTTTGCTCATTGATGTTAGAAAGAAGACATGTGTTTGATATTTTTGAATGGGACATGGCGGTGTCTGGACTAGGGGTACTCACCACGTCATCTCGATCTGTTAGATTGGGCGAGGACCCCCATGGCCGTATACTCATGGAGTCGATCAGGATAGCTGCCGCATACAAGGAAGGTTCCATAAGACTTGGCGATCAAGACAAGGACTCCTCCCCACCGGAGTATTCGGCTAGGACTCTTGGTATCCCTAGGCCTGCGGTGCATTATATAAACCCGAGGCGAGGCTAGTCGATAGAGATATACAACAATCATACCATAGGCTAGCTTCTAGGGTTTAGCCTCTCTGATCTACGTAGTAGATCTACTCTTGTACTACCCATATCATCAATATTAATCAAGCGGGAGTAGGGTTTTACCTCCATCGAGAGGGCGAACACAGGTAAACTGTCGTGTCCCTTGTCTCCTGTTACCATCCGCCTAGGCCTTGAGTTCGGGACCCCCTACCGAGATCCGCGGTTTTGACACCGACATTGATGCTTTCATTGAGAGTTCCAGCATGTGTCGTTGCCATCGGAAGGATGCCTCATCCCGTCTTTAAAGACAACCTTGTTGCTAAAAGATCTTTGGCTATCGGCCAAAGTCTCGACTAAGCGGTTTTCTTATAACCGCATGTTCGACGCCAGCGGCAGCGGATGACTTCTCGGGTCGCCGAAAGCAATGTTCACGTCAACTCGAAACTTCCCGAGCAGTTAGATCCGATGGAGCTCTCTTCCTTAAGCGAGCTCTTGGATCGCGCCATGCATCTGAGGAGTCGCTTCTGAGACTACGATCAGATTGGGCCTAAAGCCAATCGAGAGATTAACTCACCCGGGTCATCCATCACGTTGCGGTGGTGGAGGAACAATCTGGCAAGCCTTCATCTATATTAAGGACTAGTTATGTCCGGATTCCCGATCCTCAAGCGGATACCAGCGGAGGGAGGGCGTCACTCAAGCCACGAACCTAAAGTCGAGGCGGCGGGCGAATTCATTGGACAACATCCAAGAACCCAAGCTTCCGAGTTGGAAACTCCTTGGCCCTGGGTCTCGAGATCCATGGCTGTCGACCTGCGCTGAACACGTCGTCACTTTGTTGAGCCGAGCTCAACTTCTTGGATCATCATCTCGGCAAAGCGAACAAAGTCCGACATCGCGAAGGATAAATCATCACCAACATCGCCGCCGCCCCACAGATTACATGGGCGGGCATACACTTGTCGCCGCGCGATCGCTTCATCAAGCCCGGCATCGACCACGTCACGACCTGCATCGGCGAGGGCCGCCTTTGTTAACTTCTTCAAGCTGGTGTCCATCCACGCCGACCTACTTGACATCTCGGCTGGACCGGGGCTTCGCCATCTCTTCATCAACCTACTCCGGACACTTGGCGTCACTAGCCGACCAGCTCCGTCACGTTAGCTGGGCGAGGGCTTTGCCTCGGCGAGCCAACCTTTGCCGGCATTGCCATGCCGTCGTTTAATAGCCCATCGAGCAATAGGTGCTTGCGGATCGAGTCGATTTTGGGAATCACCTTCCTTGGATTGCTACAACAAATAAACCAGGTGCTATTAATCCCGGTATTTTTTTGCTTGTTTGGGTTCGTTTTTCCCAAGGAATTATTGCTCTGGTTTGTCCATCATATGTACAGGTCTATCAAATGGTAGCGCGTGCTGACAGTCGCATGGTGGTTCGGTCGGTTTCCGTACATAGTCCGTGACGCCGCATCCGGGCTTCGGACCAGCACATGAATTCGAGCTTTGCCACGCCTTTATCGCATCACGCCCGGCGCCCTGCGCCGACATTGACCGTCGCCAGGCCATATTTCTTTTATTACTCACTTTGCATAAATTATTTATTATGCAGCGATTTTTTTAATTATCATTATTACTATTATCTTGGTTTGCACCATTTTTGTGCACGGGAAAATGATCCGGGGACTTGGCGTCACTCTGCCCGGTCTGCCTTGGCCGTGCTATATCACCACTTTGGCGTGTCGAGCTCTCTCCGCTCTGCCACCCGGGACCGGCTTGGGGATGGAACCTTGTCCGTAACAAGCTCGGACCGCGTCATCAATACGAACACATTAAACTAGCTAAGTCGCTTTCATGCTCAAAGCTTTAATTTCTAACTTGTGTTCGGTTCGACCAAGCATTCTACTTTTTGGAAAAAATGTTGCTTGTAAAAAGTTTTCTTGTCCAAACTTTGTTTGTGGCGCATAAATTCAAATACCCAATTCATTTGGGGGCTTCCTTCATGAATCTTTTCCTCTTGCATATGATTATACTTATGCGGCTTCGTTCCTTGTTACGTGTATTACATACAATATACCATATTGACTTAGCGGTTTTGCAAGCTGGGTTGCGTCGCTCTGTGTTTACCCCTCGTTCCCGATTGTTCGGCTAGGGAGTAAAGGGAGCACCTCTGCGATTATCACGATCGGGTCATCCGAGGCGGACCTCGGCCAGGTGAAGCCCGAAAGCTAGCACTCTTATAGTTTTCAATGATGGTGGCACTAGCGGAACTCATGAGTACAAAAATCTATTGCACAAGTCTCATAATAACAATGAGCACCGAAGAAAGGTATCGGTGGGGTACTATTTTCTTGAAGATTCTTCTTACACTTTGCGATAATATAGCATAAGTTCCTGGCGCTTTATGCATTACAGCGTTATGGCCTGGTTGCCTGGTTATTGGAAACACGTCGATATTCTCGACGGATGGAGTACATAACACTTTTTAGGTCCTTGACGAAGAGGGGAAAGCTTGACAGACGGTTAAAGGCAGCGTTTAAAGTTCGGTTTAACATATATATGATATAAGTACTTCGATACATGCAATCATTCTTTTACCCAAGTCACTTGGGGGCTCTTAAATTTATATGAGCCGTTTTATGATAAGTGTTCTTCTTCTTAGTCGTTGCAAAGTTTTATTATTATTATTATTATCTATCACTCCTTTTTTTAAACACGGCGTGTGGTCACTAGCAGAGGCCTAATTTCTCTCTCAAAGCCGCTAGAGTTTAGTTTGCTAAGCTGGCCTAATGAGAAGTACTCCGCCCTCGGGATGGGAGGTTGAAGCCGTGGCTGGCCAGCAAGTCTTGAGATAGGATGTATCATGTTAAAGCCTGACGAAGCACTTCTTTTGCTAAGGCCAATTTTCGGATTGGCACGAACACTTGATCTCGTTCGGACGTCAAGTTTTCTTGGCGTTTTTGGTTTTCAAGCTTATGGCACTTTTTAAACTATTTGTGTGTTTTCAGCACAAGTCTCGTGAGTCTAGCGCGGACACCTTTAGAGATTCGGCAAAAACATTCTCGGATATTGCTATATATGCATCGGTTTGGATTATGTCTTGATCGATAGTTGGGTTGCCCGGCTCCTGCGCTTGCCTCCCTACGTTCCGCTTTGTTGGCTAGGTGTGCAAAGGGAGAACCACTACGATTGTGCTTCCAGCTCACATGGTTAAGCACCTCGGTGGAGAAAGCCGAAAACCATTTGTCACAATAGCGTAAAGCTGGTCAGCGATCCGATGGCGGTGTTAAGCGACGGGCCATTCATAACAATGGCGAAATGTTTCTGACTTGACCTCGACCGTCGCCGAACACTACCGGGGGCTATTAACTAGCCTCCCAAACTAAATCCTCGATATTTTACTCTTACATTAGAGCTGAGGTTTCATGATCATGCTTAGCATGACAACCCAAAGAAAGGAACCGATAGCGGGACTATTTTCTTTGGAAGACATTTCTTACATTAAGCGGTAATATAACATATCTCTCTGCGTGCCTTTGTTTATAAAACCATATGGCCAGATTGCCTTGTTTGTTGTAAATCTTTGCCCTCATAAAGGCTGTATAAAGTAGGACAAACACTCCTCGTCTATTGGCGAGGAGGTGGAAGCCGATGGTCGGTCAACAAAGTTTTGTACAATGCGGATCCGAGCATTAATGACGTAAAATACTTGGATACATAGAGTCATTACACATAATTTGTGATTTTACTATGGATATCAATCCTTAATTGACCACCCGTGCCCTCATTAAGGCTCGGGGAGCTCTTTGGGCTTCAGGCTTATTATTTACAAATATTAAAGGGCACATCGATCCCCCGATCTGGTGTTGCCACCCGACCGATGTCTTGGGAGCTCTTGCATTGCATGTCCAAGGCGAGAAAATTTTAAGTGTATCTGATCTCGAGGAGATTTTGATCCTCGGGTTGGTCGGCCTCACCCAACTTTGAGTCTTGAGGCCCGAAACACGCCGCTTTTGTGTCCCGAAGTATTCTGCCGAGCTAGGGCTTTCCTCGGACCGATTTTGCAAATCAACTTTGAGTCTCGTGACTCTGAGGAATCAGCGGTCTTATGTCATCCTTCATGTGCATCTCGGGTTTTAGACCGATACCCACCTTGAGGACTCTTGGCTATGTATCTCGGCGGAGAATAAATTGCACCAATCAAAAATATTGACAAAAATCGGCCCACATTCGGGGTGGTGCGCCACCTCGGCAGTCCGACATAAAGCTTCGGCGCTGGTGGGCTGGCTCGATAGAGGGCATTTCGGCATTAAGCTCGGCTAAACTCCTTCAAACTTCTTTGAACAAAGGTGATTTCGACACCTCGGATACAGTCCGGCGTTGGAGCTCGGATACATAGTCGGCGTTAGAGGCAGGAAGCGGTCCGGCATTGGTGCTTTCGGTACGCAAAAGATACCTCGAATCACGGTCCGGCGTTGGAGCTCGGACGCAAGAAGGGCGCTGCCGCCAGGAACAACTTCAAACCCGAGGTGTGGCATAAAAATAACAAAGGCATTGATAAAGGCGGAAACTTAAAGGGCTCCTCGGGTACCCAGCGTGTAAACTTCGTCGAATGCATTTGGCGATCCTCAAGATCGAAGATGAGAAGATTTGTTGAACCAGTTTTCAAGACCGGCGGTGAAGATGAAGAGCGGTTCGGAAGAATCGAGGCGTCCCTAAACTTGAAGACGGTTCGAGGAGCTCTTGGCGGTGTCCTGGACTAGGGGGTACTCACCACATCATCTCCCGATCTGTTAGATTGGGCCGAGGACCCCCATGGCCGTATACTCATGGGCTAGTCCGGACAGCTGCCGCATAAAAAGAAGATTCCGCAAGACTTGGCGATCAAGACAAGGACTCCTCCCCCACCGGTGTATTCGGCTAGGGCTCTTGTTATCCTAGGCCTCTGGAGCATTATATAAACCGAGGCCAGGCTAGCCGATAGAGATATACAACAATCATACCATAGGCTAGCTTCTAGGGTTTAGCCTCTCACGATCTCGTGGTAGATCTACTCTTGTACTACCCATATCATCAATATTAATCAAGCGGGGTAAGGGTTTTACCTCCATCGAGAGGGCCGAACACTGGGTAAAACATCATGTCCCTTGTCTCTTGTTACCATCCGCCTAGGCCTTGCAGTTCGGGACCCCCTACCGAGATCCGCGGTTTGACACCGACGGGACGCCCTTTGTTGTCAGTAGCATCGATCAATTTTTCTTTATTGTTTAGTTGTGAAGTAAATATTGGCTCTGACATGTGAATCGCTGAGATGCATAATCATCGATTGTTTTGAATGTTCTCTATGAATTGCCAGGCGTGTGTGTTTGATTGCAATGTACATGAACGCTAAAAAGCAGCTCAAACTCTTTGTACTCCCTCTATTCCTTTTTTTACTTTGCATATTAGATTTCTTTCAAGTCAGTTGATTTTACATTGTGAACGTTGATACTTTTTTCTAAAATATTGGTGAAAGTAGAGATACTTTGACTACAGAAAAAACTTGTATGCAGACTAAAGAGGACCGGATGGAGTACATGTGAAACTGCTGCAAACAAGGTGATCACCCTGGGAATAATCCTGAAATGCGTATTGTTTTGCATGTTCATCCAATGCGAGTGATACAAGAATTCGAACTAATCGAACTAAATTCATTCATACACAGTCGGATTTCATATAAACATGCTGGATTTCATTATATTTCATACATTCTTCAACTAAAAAGGGGTGCGTTGGGGTATAATTAATTAACAAAATCTACCCACCTGTGTTCGGCTGAGCCGAACCGAAGCTTATTCTCCAGCGGGCTGAGCTTCAGTGACTTAACTGCAGGTGCAGTTGCATAACTGACATGTGGCCCAGATGCCTGTTGGGCCCACGTGTCGATGACCTTACACCGGCGATCAATAACTGAAGCAGCGTCCTTCTCAACATAGCTCTCCGACTCACGTCGCGCCAAGCTAATCGGCCGTCAATGGTCAACCCGCCTAGCTTGGCCTTAACCGGAGGGTAGCAGCGGTGGCCTTACTTGGACCCGAGCGGCGGCGACCTACCTTGTTCTACTCTTCCTCGTTTTCTGTGTGGCGCGACCTCGTTGGCAGCGGGGCGGGGCCTCGACGGAGCCGGCGATGTCCTCTGACTCGTTGCCGGCGGGGCGGCGCCTCGGTGGAGCGGGGGAAATCCTCCCCCTCGTTGCCGGCAGCGTGGGGCCTCGACTGAGCCAGAGATGTCCTCTGTCTCGTTGTTGGCGGGGCAGGGCCTCAACGGAGTAGGGCTTCGCTGAAGCCGGCGAGGTCCTCCGCCTCGGTGCTGGCGGGGCGGGGCCTCGGCAGAGCGGGCAGTGTCCTCTGCCTCGTTGTTGGCGCCACAGGGCCTCGGCGGAGCAGGGCCTCATCAACGCCAGCGGAGCGGGGAATCGTCGGAGCCGGCATTGTCCTCTGCGTCATCCTCGGTCTCGCCAAACAGCACCTCTCCCGCTTCATTGCCCTCTTTGTAGGCGGCCACAGCCTCCGGCACCCGCATGCGGTACCGCCCGGCCTTTCGGCGGCCCTGTGAAGCGGGCTGATGCAGTCGGCAGCGCCTCCTGCTCCTCGGCGATCTGCTCCTCCACTGCGAGGTGCTCCTGGAGAGATGGTGGTTGAAGCGGAGTCGGCCTCGCCTGCGAGAACTTCTCCCGGCGCTTACGCCTCACCGTGTCCATGTATTGAGCACGGGCCTGCGCCGATGGTAATAGTGCAATGCACCGTCGAGGATAGCGCGGAGGAGGGTTGGCGCTGGATCGTCGACTACCATGTTATCCATTGGGGCGCCGTCGTCCTCCGGCTGCTGCCCGGCAGCCGATCGGCGGCAATGGCTGCCATCTCCTTGTGGTCCGTCGTCCGCCCGTCCGAAAAAGCCCGGAGTGCGAGAAGCCATGGTGGGCGATAGTGGTGTGGGCAGGAGAAAGAGCAGGCGGATAGCTGCGGCTAAAACGGCGCATAGCGGTTTATATAGCAATGGTGGGCGGCACGAGGATGGGCGTGTGGCGCTAAATAGCCGCCTCGGCAACCTTGTATCATTAATGTAGGCGGCGAGACGGGCGGGCGGATAGCACTTTTATCGTTTGAAAGCGAACAATCGGCCTGCCAGCAAAAGCGAAGCGGGCGGCAATGACCGTTTTAGGCGAAGCAGCAGCAGCGAGGAGGCGATGCAGGTTGGCGAGCGGTCAGACTCATGCTTAGTAGCGGAGTCGGTCCGGCGGCCGGACATCTTGGCTCGCCCGGCGAGCTCGTCGGCTGGCGTCGACAATCGAGCGATGGATGTAGCTTTTCGACCGAGCCGGCGCCATTGTCCAAGCTGGTTCATGTCGTGTTCACCATAGAAACACGTGCGGCCGCGCCGGCGCCCTAATGGCGGAAGAGCTACCGGTCACGGGAGGACCTGTGTTGCAACCTCCGTCTCCTCAACGAGCACCGGTGAACAAGCGAACAACAATGTCGTCGCGGACATGTGGCCCTATGATCCTGGCTTCCCGAATGAGCAGCGGGCGCTGTATCAAACCATCGGTAGGGCCCGCGAGGCCCTCTCCGTCGTCCTTCATGTTGTTGCGCTCACCGTGGCGCCGCCGTCTCGCATTGTCAACATGGTCAACAGACATGAGGAATGAGGAGATGAGTTTACTTGGAGAGGATGACAGTGGGGACCCACCGAGGCGATAACCCAGCAGCGTCATAAGTGCCTCCCCGATTATATACAACTATATTTTTTGCTTCCTCTTGGTTTCACGACATCACGGTCCCACACCATTGTCAACCTATGTAGTCAATAAACAAGAGAATTGCACAAGGAGTGGCCGACCCTGGGACCAAGCAGCTCGGCGGTATTTGTGTTTTGAGGTGTGAGCACTTTGTAGAGTTTTCTTGGCGATGTTTTTGTTGTTGTTAGGAGGAGGCGGGGGTATTAACTGGGCGAGCTATGGCCCGTCTAGCCCAGGCCAGATATCCAGCCCAGATAATAATTTTTTTTCAAGCTGAAAATGGCTAGCCCAGCTATACTTTATTTTTTAGGAATACCCAGGCAAGGTTAACTTGTTATTCTCCGCCCGCTGGGCTGCAAATCTTTCCAAGGAGGGATGCATTAGGCTTAACAAGAAAATGGGCTTTAAGAAATAATAAATGGGATGTAATTATAAAAATTGGCAGTAACTATAAAAAATGCACCAAACACGTAATTAGTTTATAAAAAAATTGGGAGTTTGAAAATTTTAATTTCATTAATTGTTGCACGCGCAATGTTTCGTTGGATTTTTACGTAATAGAAATTTATATTGAAATTGTATTTAATCTGACTAGAAATTTCGGGATAAAAATATTTCGGATCCCAAATGTGGGAAATTTTATTGAATTATGTTTTGAACGGTTGGTTGAAATTATTAATCGTTGTCCTAGCTAGAATATGGGTTGTACTTTTAACAAACCATAAATGGGTTGTAGTAAATTCCATTAGAATTCAAAAATGGGTTGTACGTTCTTACAAATCGCAAATGGGCTATAAGTTCTCTGCCACACACTTGTGGGCCTACTAAGTTGACGCGTCCCTTAAAAAAGTAAGTTGACGCGTATGCAAGGCTTTGTCAACTTATAGTTAACACACGGTTCTATGCTACCTCTTGAGCAAGCGTTGTTTTTCCCTTGAAGAGGAAAGGGTGATGCAGCAAAGTAGCGTAAGTATTTCCCTCAGTTTTTGAGAACCAAGGTATCAATCTAGTAGGAGACTACACGCAAGTCGCCTAGTACCTGCACAAACAATCAAGAACCTTGCAACCAACGTGATAAAGGGATTGTCAATCCCTTCACGCCCACTTGCAAAAGTGAGATCTGATAAAGATAATAAGATAATATTTTTGGTATTTTTGTTGTATAGATTGGAAAATAAAGAATGCAAAATAAACGGTGATAGAAATAGCTAGTTGACGGCAAACTAATATGATGTAAAATAGACCAGGGGGGCATAGGTTTCACTACTGGCTTCTCTCAAGATAGCATAAATTACGGTGGGTGAACAAATTACTGCCGAGCAATTGATAGGAAAGCGCATAGTTATGAGAATATCTAGGCATGATCATAAACATAGGCATCACGTCTGTGTCAAGTAGACCGAAACGATTTTGCATCTACTACTATTACTCCACACATCGACCGCTATCCAGCATGCATCTAGAGTATTAAGTTCATAAGAACGAGTAGCATTAGGCAAGATGACATGATGTAGAGGGATAAACTCAAGCAATATGATATAAACCCCATCTTTTTATCCTCGACGGCAACAATACAATACGTGGCTTGCTGCCCCTGCCGTCACTGGGAAAGGACACCACAAGATTGAACCCAAAGCTAAGCACTTCTCCCATTGCAAGAAAGATCAATCTAGTAGGCCAAACTAAACCGATAATTCGAAGAGACTTACAAAGATATCAAATCATGCATATAATAATTCAGAGAAGAATCAAATATTGTTCATAGATAATCTTGATCATAAACCCACAATTCATCGGATCTCGACAAACACACATAAAAAGAATTACATCGAATAGATCTCCAAGAAGATCGAGGAGAACTTTGTATTGAGATCCAAAGAGAGAGAAGAAGCCTTCTAGCTAATAACAATGGACCCGAAGGTCTGAGGTAAACTACTCACACATCATCGAAGAGGCTATGGTGTTGATGTAGAAGCCCTCCGTGATTGAATCCCCCTCTGGCAGATCGCCGGAAAAGGCCCCAAGATGGCTCACTGGTACATAAGGTTGCGGTGGTGGAAAAGTGGTTTCGTGGCTCCCCCGGATGTTTTCAGGGTATAAGAGTATATATAGGCGAAAGAAGTAGGTCGGTGGAGCCACGAGGGGCCCACGAGGGTGGGAGGCGCGCCTACCCCCCTGGGCGCGCCCTCCTACCTCGTGGCCGCCTCGTTGCTTCCTTGACGTGCACTCCAAGTCTCCTGGATTGTTTTTGTTCCAAAAAAGATCCTCGCGAAGGTTTCATTCTGTTTGGATTCTGTTTGATATTCCTTTTCTGCGAAACACTGAAATAGGCAAAAAACAACAACTGGCACTGGGCCTTCGGTTAATTGGTTAGTCCCAAAAATTATATAAAATAGCATATTAAAGCCCATTAAACATCCAAAATAGATAATATAATAGCATGGAACAATTAAAAATTATAGATACGTTGGAGACATATCATTCTAGCAGCAGTGGCTGTTGGATGTCCATCCAACGGATGTCGTGCTTCTTCTTCAATCTCGGATATTCTAGCTTCAGCAGCCCAAAAATGATTCCTCCCCCTGACATCTAGGGCGCACCATTTGGTGGCTGGACTATGGGCCTACTAAGTTGACGCGTACCAAGGGCTTTGTCAACTTTGTCAATATAAACGATTTTAGCTGCAAAGACCGTACGATGTCCATCTAATGGCCGTAGTGCTTCTTCAACCTCTGGTCTTCTTGCTCTAGCCGCCCAAACTAGCACCGGTGGGACTGCCTGCTCCTGGCTCCGTGGCCGGCTGTGCTGCCGCAGAGGCTGCACCGCCTCACCCTACTCCATTGCTGGTCAGGCCATTCCCCTACTCACCCACACCTCCTGTTATTTTCCGGCGACGGCATCCGGACCAGTAAACCCTCGTACTCCCCAGCGCGTGGGCAACCACTGCCGAGTCTTCCCAGGTTTCGTTTCATTCCCTTCCTAGGCCTCGCCGTCGTCCATTGCCCTGGTGCTCTCGGCGCGCCGTGGTCAACGTGGTCAACAAATGGCATCCATCGGACGTGGACTATACGTGGAGAGGCTGACAGCTGGGTCCACGGCCGCCCACAAGGAAATGCCTCCTTATTACGTGCAAAATAATGATTCCTCCACCTGACAGCAGGGACCCACCACTAGTAGAAAAAGGGTCATCTGTCCCGGTTGCTAAGGGCCTTTGTTCCGGTTGTTGAACCGGGACTAAAGGGTCGTTACTAATGCCCTAGCCCTTTAGTCCCGGTTCTTACACGAACCGGGACAGATGGGCCTCCACGTGGCAGTCTTGGCGAGCCCGAGGCGGAGGGCCTTTGGTCCCGGTTGGTGGCACCAAGCGGGACATATAGGCATCCACGCGTCAGCATTTCAGGGGTTGGGGTTTTTGTTTTTTTTTTTGAAAGGGGGGATTAATTTAGGTGTTTCATATGTTGTGTTAGCTAGCTAATTAATAGAGATAAGTGTCCTCTCTTATCTCCGTTAGCAATCGATGCTACATTACTATATCACATTATAGAGAGGACTAGACACGCTAGCTAGTAAGAAAATGAAGGAAACAGAAGATCGTCATGAACATATGGATACAGAGAGAAGTGATATCGACCACCTCTCCTTCTCCGAGAGATTGGTCGAACAACAAGTTCTCATATATCTATCCGACACTACCGGCTACATATATAAAATAATTATCTCTTACAATATAATCTCCTAATTATATCACGAACCACAGGGGTCCACATAGTATTCTTAGATCTTACGTGATGATGTGGTCAAGGAAGAATGCCGCCAATTCCTCTTGAATTGCTACTATACGATCTGGTGGTAGGAGTTCATCCACATCTGAAAGATCTAATTTGAAAAAGGGGTCAATACATATATATATATATATATATATATATAATATATATATATATATATATGTGTGTGTGTGTGTGTGTGTATGAATGAAACTCAACACAACTGTTGATAATAAAATAAAAGTGTGAATATTATTGCTTATGCACTTCATATTGTTAAATCGAGTAGCCCGCTCACAGGTCGTGTGGCGGATGGACTATAAGCGTAGTATCCACGAAATCATTCCCTTGTTCCTGCCACAACCACTTTACAAGAAATAGAGGACAATCAAGCGATAAGCAAGCATGCTAAATGGTATTGATGAAACTAGCGCTTGAATCACTAGGAGATTCATGAACATGCTACTATATTACTTACTTTGGGTGTCTAAATTGCAGCTTCTTGGCAGTCCGGAGCTTTTTGGTGAATTTTCTCCAAACCCTGCGGAACAAATAAAACAATTACTTGATATCGGAAATGAACAAAGTTGCTGATATGGTGGATAATGATCGATTTAACTTACTTCTCGAGCATTTGAGTCATGTCCGCATAGTCACAGGGATCTTTTAGGTCTCGAGTCTAAGACGGTTACTAGTCCCTGCTCAAGCTTAATCTCTAGGAGAATATAGTGGAACCTGCGCACGCATTCATAACTCATCAATTACATTACTATAACCTGGACTAATAAGGGAACCGAATATGCACAAGACAGCAACACTCACTTGAAGTTGTAAGGAAAGAGTATTATATCTTTGTTTTCATTTATTACCAACGATCGTAGCAAGTTGGCCTCGGTATTTTTGGCATGATATTTAAACTCAGTTGCATCTATGAGATTTGTGTTAATGAACCCAATATCACCGACTTGTCTTTTCTTCAATTAACGATCTTCAATCTGCATAATATAGTGAGGATAATTATAAATACATGCAATGAAAGAGCTGACCTATATAGAGAGACTTAATGACAGAAGTAGTACTACTTACAGACAGTAGCAAGTGGCCGTTAATTTATCAAGGGCCTTTTGATTGAAAAACTGGAAGAACTCCTCAAATAGAACATTCAAC
Organism: Aegilops bicornis; assembly: GCA_021605145.1. Taxonomy (NCBI): domain Eukaryota; kingdom Viridiplantae; phylum Streptophyta; class Magnoliopsida; order Poales; family Poaceae; genus Aegilops; species Aegilops bicornis. Next base: position 159,391,380 of record CM038671.1, on the reverse strand, counting down.
AGTTCAATTCCAACGAGGTCATGCTCCTCTTTAACTCTCAGCGTCAAAATATTCGTCCCCCCAGACTCTCTGCAGGTTTTCATGTACCAATCATGGAATCTTCGCATCATCGTTGTTAGAGATTTTTCATCTTTGACGAGAGGCTTCCCGTACTCATATCTGTGTTCCGCCACCTCCAAGAAATCATAATGTACATCGTCGGGCAGGTAATCTCCAAGATTGCTATAACCGGGCACCATCCTCGGATCATTAGCGACGATGTCGCTAGACACCTTGAGCGGGGGGCACGATTGGTCCGCTTGTTCACCGAGCTGGGAATTTTTTTTCCCAGCTCGTCGTTCTTTTAACCTTTGATCACTAACAGTACTTCCCGACCGCTCCGCTTCGAAAAATTTCTTTGAAATAATGCGCTCATAGTTGCCTTTCAGCGGAGACTTTGGTGGTTTTGTCAGGGCAGCCAGAGTGCGCTTCGCTTTCACCGGATCTACCTTCTCCTCCGGAGGTGGATGTTTCTTTGCTTTCACCCCTTGAAATAAGTTCGTCACTTCGGCTCGCACGATCTTCGCGTTCTCTTACGGGTTCCTCTCGTATGGTAACTTCTCTGGAGTCTTCAAAGAAGGAACGAATTTGTATTGCCTCCCGCCTCTGTACTTGCTAGACACCGGCGGAAGCGAGCGGAGGCGGTTGCCGCTATCTTCTTTCCTTGCTTCGTGGCTGAGGAGAAGGACTACGATGCGCCGGAGCAGCCAAAGCGTGGTCTCTTCCTCCCTTGGCGGCGAGGCGGAGAAGGAGGAGGCTGGCTGCTCAGGCGCCTTGGTGCGGCGCAGTAGGCGGAGTGCCGCCACGCGCGGAGAAGGAGGCTGAGTGCCCTGATCACTTTCGCCCGGAGGAGGAGGAGGAGGAGGTGGAGTGCCCTTACTCGCCGGAGGAGGAGGAGGAGGCGGAGGCGTCCAGTTCGGAAGGTTGATGAGCTCCTTCCGCCATAGGCATGGAGTCCTCAGACAAGAACCCAGCCGAGTCTCCCTTCACCGGTTGGGTGGTCAAGCTAGAGGTCCTCAAATCCCCCTGTTATTTCGTCCACCGTCACTCTAGCATATCCTTCTGGAATCAGACGACAGTGAAAAGTTGCACCGGGTTCAGGAGGTCGAATAGAGCCGACAGCCGCCTTGACTTTGAAGTTCTGCCATTGCGTCATAAGGTGGCAATGTTGAGACTCCGTGATAGCATCCACGGGGTAGCTAGCAGGAGCCGTCAAGACATGCTCCGGCTGACGAAGAAGAAATAAAAAGAGGAGAAGAAGAAAGGAATATAGGAGAAGATTGACCTCTATTCCTTTCTTCTCCTCCTCTTGTTTTTCTTCTTTTTTCTTCTTCTTATTTATTTCTCCTCTTCTTCCTCTCCTCTTCTTCTCCTTTCTTCCTCTTCTTATTTTCCTTTTTCCTCTCATTCTTTTCTTCTTCTTCCTTCTTAATATCACTCAGCAAATTTTGCAACGATAGGGGGGTGGGGGTGCTCCTGTGGTCTAAAATCGGTCTATGCACGATAGAAAATTCTGACAAAATAGGTTTTGCCTAATGCATTGTTCATATGAATATACAAACATTTGCATATTCTACAATAATTAACATCACCAAAAAAATCTATGAACAGAAAAAAATCCTAACTTTTCTAAAAATCTATCTTTTGCATACATGAACATATATATACACAGAGAACATACATACATATATAAGTTTTTATAAAAATGCAAAAAAAATCTATAAAAAGGACATATAAACAGATATACGCACATACGTATACTCACACATATACATATAATCAGGAAAAAACATCCTATATATGTGAAAAAAAACAGGGAGGAAGGGGGCGGTGCCGGCCGGCCTGACCAAAGGAGAGGTGCGGCGTGGTTGGGGGTGAGGCGGAGGCACGGCCAGCGTCGGGAGTAGAGGCGGCAGCGGCGTGGTCGGGCAGGCGAGGTAGAGGCGAGCTCAGTAGCCTTGGCGTGGTCGAGGCGGTGAGGCGACGATGGCGTGGTCGAGGCGGTAGCAGCGGTGTGGTCGGGCGGGCCGCGTGGCGTGCTTTCGAGGCGAGGCGGCTCTTGGCGTCGGCGAAGGCAGAGAGGGCGGCAGCAGCGTCGGCAGGCGACTCGGGCAACTGGCGGCGGCGTCAGGCGAGACAAGCGATGCGAGATGAATCTGAAAAACGCCAAGTGTTTTCTTATATACTGAGAGCATTGGTCTCGGTTCGTGGCACCAACCGGGACCAAAGGTCTCTTCGGCCAACCCAAAGGGCGGAGTAGCGAAGAGCCTTTGGTCTCGGTTGGTGGCACCAGCAGGGGACTAAAGGGGGTATTGGTCCCGGTTGGTGCATGACGGGTACCAATGCACCCTTTAGTCTGGTTGGTGGCACCAACCGGGACCAAAGGCCTTGTGCTGCCCCGCGTCAAAAGTTTAGTACCACCTCGCTAGCTGAGAGAGCTCGACAGTGGTTTATAAGCGTTGTTGCGCCTTCCCTCTCGAGCTCCTCTCAATTGCAGGCTTTCGGGCCTAACTGTATGTTGTGTGCCTGTCGGCCTACTGGGCCTCCTGCGGGCCTGAATCCTGGCCCATGGTTGGGTTTTTAGTCGTATTCAGGCCATGGGGGCCCAGTAGGTGGCACTTTTTTTGTTTTTTTGTTTTATTTGTTGCTTTATTTATTTTATTTTGTTTCTACTTACAACAAAATACTTATTGTTGCTATTTTTATTTATTTTATTAAAGTTTATTTTTAATTATTTTTTTCTTTTAGGTCACAAAAATTATAAACTTTCTGTTAGTGCCATTAGTTTTCAAATTTGAATTCTTTGAAATTTGTGTGAATCACAAGTTTGTGATTAACTTTACTATAAAAATAGATTTTGGAGTGATTCTTTTTCCTGCTATTTAATATTCTTTGTGTTTTATGATTCTATTCAAAAACAGATTTTGTTATTTTTGTTACAAAGGGATTTCATTTTTTGAACTTATTTGAACTCCATAGTTTTTCTGTGTTCAAAATGCACCATTCAAAGCCGCATCATCAATTTTCAACCCTTTCTGACTTCATTTGTTATTTTTCATGCATTTACTGATTTTTTTTGAGCTATAAGACCCCGAAATTGAAAATCATTTCAAATGAACTCTAAAAAAGTTGAAAGTTGGCATGGTATCATAATTTCACCCACATAGCATGTGCAATAAACTAGAGAGGCTTACGGCAAAAACTGGATGCACTTCGTGTACAAAAGGACAATCTCTTTCGAAGGATCGGGGTTTCATCACGAGAACTCGTGCATTACAAAGGGATTTCATTTTTTGAACTTATTTGAACTCCATAGTTTTTCTATGTTCCAAAATGCACCATTCAAAGCCACGTCATCAATTTTCTGCCCTTTCTGACTTCATTTGTTATTTTTCATGCATTTATTGATTATTTTGAGCTATAAGACCCTGAAATTGAAAAGCATTTCAAATGAACTCTGAAAAGGTTGAAAGTTGGCATGGTATCATCATTTCATCCACATAGCATGTGCAAGGAAGTTGAGAGGGTTACGGCAAAAACTGGATGCACTTCGTGTACAAAATGGACAACGGTATCATACTCGTCTGTTACAAAGTTGGCATGGTATCATCATAATAGTTGCGGGAGAAAGTCTTCACTTTTTCTTCGCTTGTGTCATCTTCTTATTGCGTCGTAACCATGGATAATCTTCATCGTTTATCAGGATGCTTGGGTCATCCTTGACTTTGAAGGGAGGAATTTCATGAAACTTTTCATAATCTTCAGACATGTCTGTCTTGCCCTCCACTCCCACGATGTCCCTTTTTCCTAAAAGAACTATTTGGCGCTTTGGCTCATCGTATGATGTATTAGCTAGCTTATCTTTTCTTTTTCTCGGTTTGGTATACATTTCCTTCACATAGATAACCTGTGCCACATCATTGGCTAGAGACGAGCGGTTCGTCAGTGTACCCAAGATTTTCAGATCCTTGTTGTCATTCCGTCTTGTGGGTCTACACATACCCGCCTCTGACAGATTGACCCATTTGCACTTAAACAAAGGGACCTTAAAATCATGTCCATAGTCAAGTTCCCATATGTCCACTATGTAACCATAATATGTGTCCTTTCCCTCTCGATTCTTTGCATCAAAGCGGACACCGCTGTTTTGGTTGGTGCTCTTTTGATCTTAGGCGATCGTGTAAAATGTATTCCCATTTATCTACGTATCCTTTGTAAGTCAATACAGTCAAAAGATGGTCCCACACAACAGCAGTACAGCTCATCACAAACAGTGTTGTCACCTCCGAGGCGTGTTTCCAACCAAGCTGCTGAAAGTCTGATGTGTTCACATGTAATCCGATCGTCGCTTTTCTCCGGGTGTTTGGGCGCAGACTATTCTTGTGTTCATCGACATACGAGGTCACCAAGGTAGAGTTTTGTAGAAGCTGTGTAGTGTGCTTGAGACCAAGAATATCCATCCCTTCATATTATTGAGTCCCCTCAAGCGTGCCTTTTCGATCAGTCTCCCCTCATACCGCGATTTAGGGAGACCTATCTTCTTAAGGCCAGGAATGAAGTCAACACAAAACCCAATGACATCCTCTGTTTGATGGCCCATGGAGATGCTTCCTTCGGCCTAAGCGCGATTCTGGACATATTTCTTTAGGACTCCCATGAACCTCTCAAAGGGAACATATTATGTAGAAATACGGGCCTAGAATGACAATCTCGTCAACTAGATGAACTAGGGCCGTGCGTCATGATATTGAAGAAGGATGGTGGGAACACCATTTCGAAACCGACAAGACATTCGCCACATCACTCCTTAGCCTTGGTATGATTTCTGGATCGATCACCTTCGAGAGATTGCATTGAGGAATGCACATAGCTTCATAATGGCTAATCGGACGTTTTTTCGGTAGAAGCCCCCTCAATGCAACGAAGGCAGTTGCGTCATAATCACGTGGCGATCATGAGACTTTAGGTTACGGAACTTTTTCTCTGGCGTATTTATTATTCCCTTTATATTGACGAAGCGGTCGGGACCTTCATCTTGAGCAGGCATTCAAAGAAGATTTCTTTCTCTTCTTTTGTAGGCGTAGCTAGCAGGACCTTCATCTTTGCCCGGAGGCATGCCGTCTTTTTCGTGCAAGCGTTGCAGGTCCTCCCGTGCCTCGGTGTATCTTTTGTCTTCCCATACCGCCCAAGAAGACTAGCGAGTTCACATAAAGGTTCTTCGTCACGTGCATCCGCGTCGATTGAAGAAGCGGACCTCTAGGTCTTTCGATAGGGTAGGTACCAAAATATAGATTTCTTCTTCCACATGGGTGTGTGTCCCTCGGCGTCATTGAACAGCTAGTCCATGGGACCCTTTCCAAAGATTACTTGTAAATCATTGACCATAGCAAGTACGTGATCACTTGTACGCATGGCGGGCTTCTTCCGGTGATCTGCCTCGCCTTTGAAATGCTTGCCTTTCTTTCGACATTGATGGTTGGTCGGAGGAAATCGACGATGGACCAGGTACACATTCTTCCTGCATTTGTCCAGGTATATACTTTCAGTGTCATCTAAACAGTGCGTTCATGTGTGGTATCCCTTGTTTGTCTATCCTGAAAGATTACTGAGTGTCGGGGTTCTGGGAACGGGGGTCCCCATACTTGCCTGCCTGCGGCCTGTGGCGTGGCTCAAGTGGGGGCCCAGCGCGGCCCAGCTTCATCAGCTCAAGCTCAAGACCCTCGCGAGGGGCCAAGCCTCATGAGGCGGACGGCCAGGAACCTTCCTCGGGGAGCAGCCTCGTCGAGGCAAGCTCGAGGAGGCGGAGAGATCAAGGCAGGGTACCTCACGAGGTGCCCGTGGCGCAAGCCATGACGATCGAGACCAGGCGAGGCGCTAAGCGGCGCCGACCAGCAGATGAACTTCGTTTCCCCTTTGGTGCAAAGGAGGCAAGCACAGGCCAAGGCATCGGGCAAAGGTTACCGCTTGATTGCAACAAGACCAAGACCAGCGAGGCGATAGGATGGAGGTCATCGTGGAGCCAGGAATGGCGTCATCGTCGAGCTTTTCGCACCGAAGACCAACTTTAGTCAGGATAAGTGTACTAGATGTTCCCCTTCAAAATGGCCAATTGTTGGCGCCCTTCCCGCTCATTATTTGGGAAGAGGCCAGGCCTCCCTCTATAAATAGGACTAGCCACCACAAAAGGTAGGGAGGGGGATCGTCGGCGAGACAGGTCGAACCTACCAGAGAGGCAGAGAGAGGCCCTGGACTCACCCAAGCAGTTCATCGCACCAGCTCAAGAACAGCCCCTCGCGATGCTGTTCTCCCTTTCTATTGTCCGTCATCAGCCCCTGAGGCAATCCACCACACCACAAACTAGAGTAGGGTATTACACCACAATGGTGGCCCGAACTAGTATAAACCTCGTGTCCCTTGTTGTTCATTGTTCCTAGCTTAGATCCCTCGCAAACCATCAACGCGTGAGCTAGTAGGGGAAAGATCTCCGCGCGCACCCGGTGTTGAACCTCAAAGATGCCGGAACCCGAAATCCGACATTTGGCGTGCCAGGTAGGGGTGCGCCGGAATCCTTCCTCCACCGCCTCGCGTTTCGTCACCTCTTCGTCCGATGTCCAACGACCCGGCCGCTGACGCTGACTGCTGGGCGGTGTGGCCCGCCCATGCCGTGCCGCCAGTCCAGGGCGACCTCAACCTTGCACCTCAGGCAGCTCGCGCTCCACAAAGCGGCTGCGAAGCGCGGCGGCAGCGGCGGGCGCCGCCTGCCCTCACGCCCGTGGCAGGTGCGGTCGGTGGCCGAGCCTCAAGCCACGCAGCTGCGGCCATGGCGCCCGCACACCCGGCAGAGGCGGGCGAACTCGAGGCAGCGCTCACGGTGGCCGGGAGCTGTTGCGATCACGGCTTCTAGAGGCGGCCGTGGCGTGCTTTGTTGGAAGCGGGTGGCGAGCTCCTAAGCGCCCGCCGCCTCGGGAGCACCTCCTTTCTGCGTCCGGCTGCCACCTCTGGCCTAGAGCGTGTCGTATGGTGGCCCCATGCGCGCCCATGCAACCTCAAGCGGGCTCCAGGGCCTACTCGACGCCAACCAAGCCGGCAGCACCAGGCGGCAAGCCGCGCGGACCCCATCTCCGGCCGGCGAAGGAGCGCACGCCGTGACCTTTGGCCTTGGCGGACCACCGCGCCACCACTCTCAAGACGGCGCTCTGGTCCGGGCTGCGTGGCATGTGGGGCACTACAGCGAGACCTACGGGGCAGCGTCCCTGGAAGCTTACGTGCCCCGCATGATGGATCAAGAGTGCGCACGGGAAGAAGACCATGGCTCGTTCCTCGGGCCAAGCTGGGGCGAGGAGACACCACAAGCTGAGCTCTTTCAGGAACCCCAAGAGGGCCTCGACGACCGCGCCGGTGGCAGCAACTATCTGGTACCATTAATTCCTCAGGAGCAAGCTTATGCTAACCATGTGCGCGGGAGGTACAGGCCGCCACGACGGTGGCTGCCCGACTCTGCAGCCTCTTACCCCTCGGAGGAGGGCATCGGGGCTGCGGGAGAGGCCGAGATCCGAGTTCGTCCCAGGCGCTTGGCGCCAAGATGTTCTCAGGAGGTAGGCCCCTCTGCCGGGAGGTGCCTCGGGGCTGCCCCTTGAGAGGACCCGTGGTCGTCGGGGGAACTGCTGGCGACCGCTCTACCCCACTGGAATCGTCCTTGGTCTCCAGCCGCCGTCAGTGGCGGTAGAGTGTGGCGCAAGGCGGGGCCCTCATCTGGAAATATGAAGCAAGGCCGGTACCTGTGAAGAAGGCCCAGTGCCTGTGAAGCTCGTCGCCCCGTGACACTCTCATGTAATAATGAGTGGGGTTGTACACGCCCCGGAGTCTCAGGAGCGCCGGCCTCAGGCCCTGGGGTTCCCTCCCATGCCCAGTGGCAGCACTTAGCTCCACGCTGGTGAGAAGACGTCGAAGACTAGACTAGGTGCAGACCTTGACCTTTTGCTTTGTCTTTTCCTTTGTTGATGAGTTTCTTCGATTTGAATTTAAGTTGGATTTGAGTTCAAGCCTTGCGTGTGTTTGGGGAAGGGTGTTTAGTCTCATTCGAGTAATCTCTCGTGTTCTGGTTTAAACTTTGCGTCCAAAGCTAGCATCGGCCCCCCTCATGAGCCCCTCATGAACCCGAGCCAGCCGGCCCCGTCCTGACTCGGACGGCCGTCGCCATCCTCTCAGGAGGTTCTTATCACATGATCAATTGGTTCACCCAGAGAAGACACATATGGCGCTATGGCCCCCCACAGCCCTTTCGAGGCTCACCAGAGACCAAAAGGTAAATGAGCAACCGACCCACCACCGGGCCGCTGTTAAGCCTCTGCAGCGTTAAGATTACCAATGCATCTATCGCAAATCTTTACATGAGGGGCTTCCCCTCCCAAAATGCTCTCACGGTCTTTAGGGACAAGCCCGAACCTCTTTTGTACAGGGTAAACAACGGTGACAAGCAATCAGTCAGACATGTCGCTTGCTGCGCCTTCTGGGTCACCTCCGGAGGCATCGCTGACATCGTCGCTGTCACCAACACCTCCGCCAGCCCCAGGACCGTCCAACATGCCGCCTTCATTGGCGACCACGATCACGCCGTCATCATCAGACATGAAGGCCCTGACAAGGTCGTCCACGTGACCATCCACCCACTGCGACAGGTCGCCCCGGACGGCTATGGGCACCGGTGCGATAGCGGCATCGAAGTCGAAGTGGGGATCACTGTCCCGCAGATAACTGAAGACATGGGAGAACGCGCACCCAAGCAAGGCTCGACTCCTCTCCTCAACGAGCCAGTGAGACCTCTCGGCGCGGTTCTCCGGGAAGCGTCTGCGTCCGCAAAATCTTTGGAGGTTGCCGGCATAGTTGGTCTCGTGCGGCTCCTCAGCAGCAGCCTCGCAAATGTTGCCAAGGGCCGTGTTTGCCCGTTCCCTGAGCATACGGAGCATGGGGGTGTGCTCGTGCTCCAGAACTCGCCTCCGGCGGATCTCGTCCTTGTTCTGCTGTGCGGTGGCCTCGGCGCCATCAACCCTCCGTCGGAGAAGAAGCAGCTCGGCGCGGGAGGAGGTCGGCTCCTCTGCTGTTGCCTGAAAGCGGCTACGGGCGTCCGCACCCAGCGTCACTTCATCTAGCTTGGCCTTGAGGGCGCGGTCCTGCCCTCGGCCGCCCTGACCAACTCCAACTTCAGCTCATCTTGGCGCTTGAGGCTGGCGAGCTTCCTTCTGTGACGGTCGACCTCTTCTTGGGCTCGGGCCTCATGGCGACACCGTCCGCCTGAGTCACCAGGCGCTCCCTCGTCTCCAACCGCTCAAGGTCGAGGTTGCGCTCGGCGGCCTCCAACAACAGCGGTTCCTCGCGCTTCTGAAGCTCCGCCTGGTCGACGAAAGCCCCCTTCAATGACGCAAGTGCAGCCTGACGCAACTCCACCTGCTTCTCCAGAGAGTTGCTCCAGGCTTGGAGCCCCCACGCACGCTCCTCCGCATCCCTACGCCGCCGATCTGCCTCCAGGGACTCCTCGACGGCTCGGGAGCAAGCCTCTCGCGAGGCCCGGCGCCTCGGCCTTCAGCGTTGTCAAGGTCACGCAGCGATGGCAGCGAGGGCAACGGCTACCTTCAGCTTGCGCCTCTCCTCAGCAAGGTGCAAACCTTCTGCCTCAAGACGCGCATCTTCGCCGGCAAGCTCCGCCCCGAGCCGGTTCACCACGGTCGTCGCCCCATGGAGAAGTTCTTGACGAAGGACGCGACGTTCGCGAGCACGCCTGAGCACATCTTCCGTGTCCCCCTCTGCTGGTATATACGGAGGGCCCGGAGGCGGCGCGCCTCCTTCCACAGGGCAGGGGCTGGCGCCCCAACAATCGCCGGACGGGCCTCGCCAGGGGCAGGGCCTGGCGCCGGTCCATCCCCAGAAGAAGAGCTCAAGATCGACCTCAACCAATCGCCAACCACGACCAAGGAAGGGGCACGGGGCAAGCTGGTTGTGCCCCGGGCGAGCTCGTGAAGGGAAGGCAATGAGCTCACGGGCTCGGGGCCTTTCGGCTGAGCAGGTCACCTCCCCGACCGGTTGAGTGATGAGGGTGTTGCTTGAGCCCGGCGCACCAAGGACCGGCAACGAGGGTGAAGCTTGGGGAGATGGCTCCTTGGCCGTCTCCGCGAATTCGGTAGGAAGGGCCCTGAAAGGTCACAGTCAGCTGCGGCAACCAAGAAGTAGAGGAGCAGAGAGAGAAGAGGACTTACTCGTCCGTGGCGAAGTACTTCTTGCACTTCAGCAAGCGGCAAGGGCGATCGTCACCACCCGAGGCCTCCTTCCTCTTGCGGAGGACCACAAAGTCTACGCGGAACCGGCCTAAGCGCTCAGCGCGGGGTCGGTTGTGGCATGGAGGCGGCAAGATGATCGGCCAATGGGACCAGCAGGGGGCGCCCAGGCGCCGCCTCATGAGGGACGACCGGGGCCTCGGGAGCCCCAGCCTTGGGAGCCCCAACCTCGGGAGCCCCAGCCTCGGGAGCCCCAACCACGGGAGTCGGAGGCCGCGACTCCTCACCTTTCACCATTCTGGAACGAGCTCCGAGAGATGCCACCCTCGGGGCTTCGCGCGGCTTCACCACTGCAACATCGTCCCCTTCAACTCCTGATGGTTCTCGTTTCCCTGCACCATCACCTGAGACAGAGCCACTTGGGGCGACCGGAAGAGCTACCACAGCAACTGGGTTCTCGCGAGGTCCCCTGAGGCCAGCCAGGCGCAGCCCCCACTCGTCAAAGCTGGGCATCTACTTCACGAAATCGGCCCTACCCGAACAGAGATACAAGAGGGCACCGTCGCGTCGAAGGCTGCACAGGGAAGGGTCGTAACCAGGACCACGAGCACCGTCTTGACACCTCGGTAGCGAGTCCCCCTCCTGAAGCTGCATGCGGTCTTCGTGCCCATAATGTCCCACATCCGGTGAGTGGCGGCTGAGAGGAGCAATGCGACCTTTGGAGGAACTCCTTCACCACCTTGGGCGCCGTCACGTTGAGCGCCCTCAAGCTCTTGAAGCGGCGCCAGACGAATGCAAGCCGGGTGTCCGCGAGCATCTCGTGACCCCAGCCTGAGTTGGGAACAGCAGGCGAGATAGGATGTGAGAGCAGGGGGCTGAACACCCCAACGTCCACATACAACCACCGCTCTCTAAACTTGGCCTCAGGGGGAGGGAGTCCGAAATCGATCCCTGAAGCAGCCGTCTCTGGCACCGCAAGGAAGCTCACATACCCCGAGCATTGAGTATGATCACTCAGGCGCAAACAGAAGAAGTGACGCAACAGAGCAACGGAATGCGGGATGCCCACCATTTCCTCACAGACAAAGGCGAAGATAGACATGAGGGTAATGGACTCAGGCCCTAGATGCATCATGTGGATCTGATAGTGGGAGAGCACCGCATTGAAGAAAGCGGAGAAGGGGGAAACCAGACCTGCCCATAGAGCATCAGCAAAGAACCGGACCTCTGTGACAATCCTGTCGGGGGAGGCATGGGACGCAGGCCATGCCGTGGTCCTGCCGCACTCGTTGAAGATGGTGGCAAGAGCAGAGCGGACCTTGCCCAAGGCCTCGGGGTTGAGTATGATAGATCGATCGGCGGCGGGGGGGCCACCGCCGGAGGCGAAGCGGAACGAGCAGACGGGCTTCCCCCTTTCCTTCTTCGTTGGCACCATGATGACAGGAAGGGTGAGAGTCCGAGTTGGATTGAGGGCGGAAGTTGGAGCCAGAGGAAGAAGGAAGGCCCGGGAGTGCGCAGACGGCGAAAGGGGAATGGCTGTGTGCAACCCCGGGTCCGCTTAGCTGGCCGTGTAATGAGGCATAATGTGGAAGTGGAGACGCCCGCGACCAATCAATCGCCATGCGGCGCCCAAGGCCGCTTGAGCTGTTGGGGCCAGCGCTCGCGCACTTGCCCGCCGGCTTCTCTGCTAAGCCAAGTCGGGCGCGCCTTGGGCCGGGGCTCTTGTCGGCGTTACAGGAGCAGGGTCCCAGACTTGCCTGCCTGCGGCCTGCGGCATGGCTTAAGTGGGGGCCCAGCGCGGCCCAGCTTCATCAGCTCAAGCTCAAGACCCTCGCGAGGAGCCAAGCCTCGCGGGGCGGATGACAGGAACCTTCCTCAGGAGCAGCCTCGTCAGGCAGGCTCGCGAGGAGGCGGAGAGATCAAGGCAGGGTACCTCACGAGGGTGCCCCATGACGCAAGCCATGACGATCGAAACCAGGCGGGCGCCAGCCCGCGCAGTGTCCTCGTTTCCCCTTTGGTGCAAAGGAGGCAAGCACTGAGCCAAGGCATCGAGCAAAGGTTACCGCTTGATTGCAAAGACCAAGACCAGCGAGCGGCAGGATGGAGGTCATCGTGGAGCCAGGGCCGGCGTCATCGTCGAGCCTTTGGCAGCCAAGACCAACTTTAGTCAGGATAAGTGTACTAGATGTTCCCCTTCAAAATGGCCAATTGTTGGCGCCCTTCCCGCTCATTATTTGGGAAGAGGCCCAGGGCCTCCCTCTATAAATAGGACTAGCCACCACAAAGGTAGGGAGGGGGATCGATCGACGAGACACAGGTCGAACCTACCAAAGAGACAGAGAGAGGCGACTGGACTCACCCAAGCAGTTCATCGCACCAGCTCAAGAACAGCCCCTCGCGAGGCTGTTCTCCCTTTGTATTGTCCATCATCAGCCCTTGAGGTAATCCACCACACCACAAACTAGAGTAGGGTATTACTCCACAATGGTGGCCCGAACTAGTATAAACCTCGTGTCCCTTGTTGTTCATCGTTCCTAGCTTAGATCCCTCGCAAACCATCAACGCGTGAGCTGGTAGGGGAAAGAACTCCGCGCGCACCCCAGTGTTTGAACCTCAAGGGTCTGCCGGAACCCGAAATCCGACAACTGAGAGTGGGCCAATCGTTGATGGTTACAAACAGCAACGCGTGCAGGTTAAATTCCTCCTGTTTGTGCTCATCCCACGTACGTACATCGTTTCTATTCCACAGCTGTAAAAGTTCTTCAACTAATGGCCTTAGGTACACATCAATGTCGTTTCCGGGTTGCTTAGGGCCTTGGATGAGAACTGGCATCATAATGAACTTCCGCTTCATGCACATCCAAGGAGGAAAGTTATACATACATAGAGTCACGGGTCAGGTGATGTGATTGGTGCTCTGCTCCCCGAAAGGATTAATGCCATCCGCGCTTAAACCAAACCATATGTTCCTTGGGTCACTTGCAAACTCAGCCTAGTACTTTCTCTCAATTTTTCTCCACTACGACCCGTCAGCGGGTGCTCACAACTTCCCTTATTTCTTACGGTCCTCACTATGCCATCGCATCAACTTGACATGCTCTTCGTTTCTGAACAGTCGTTTCAACCGTGGTATTATGGGAGCATACCACATCACCTTCGCAGGAACCCTCTTCCTGGGGGGCTCGCCGTCAACATCACCAGGGTCATCTCGTCTGATCTTATACCGCAATGCACCACACTCTGGGCATGCGTTCAGATCCTTATGCAGCGCCCAGCGGTAGAGGATGCGATCATTAGGGCATGCATGTATCTTCTGCACCTCCAATCCTAGAGGGCATACGACCTTCTTTTGCTGCATATGTCTTGTCGGAAATTCGTTATCCTTTGGAAGCTTCTTCTTCAATATTTTCAAGAGCTTCTCAAATCCTTTGTCGAGCAGCATTCTCTGCCTTCCGCAGCAATTCCGATGCAATTACCGAGCTTTTGTGTTGCCATCTTCGCAATTGGGGTACAACCCTTTTTTGTGCTCCTCTAACATGCGATCGAACTTCAGCTTCTCCTTTTGACTTTCGCATTGCGTCCTTGCATCGACAATGACCCAGCGGAGATCATCATCATCGGGCACATCGTCTGGTTCCTCTTGATCTTCAGCAGCTTCCCCCGTTGCAGCATCATTGGGCACATCGTCTGGTTCCTCTTGATCTTCAGCAGCTTCCCCCGTTGCAGCATCACCGTATTCAGGGGGCACATAGTTGTCATCATCCTCTTCTTCTTCGCCGTCTTCCATCATAACCCCTATTTCTCTGTGCCTCGTCCAAACATTATAGTGTGGCATGAAACCCTTGTAAAGCAGGTGGGTGTGAAGGATTTTCCAGTCAGAGTAAGACTTTGTATTCCCACATTTAGGGCATGGACAACACATAAAACCATTCTACTTGTTTGCCTCAGCCACTTCGAGAAAATCATGCACGCCCTTAATGTACTCGGAGGTGTGTCTGTCACCGTACATCCATTGCCGGTTCATCTGCATGCATTATATATAATTAAGTGTGTCAAAAACCATTACAGAACATCGTGAATAGATAATTAAGTGACCAAATTAATAGAAGTTTATCATCACATTAAAACCAAAGTACATACATAGTTCTCATCTAACAACATATAGCTCTCCAGAGCATCTAATTAATTAAACCATACATTGAAACTATGTAAAAAATTTCAATGTGAAAACAAAAGCGATCATAATAGCAACCAAGGTAACAATTGATCCAACGGCATAATGGTACCAAGCCTCGGTATGAATGGCATATTTTCTAATCTTTCTAATCTTCAAGCGCATTGCATCCATCTTGATCTTGTGATCATCGGCGACATCCATAACATGCAACTCCAATATCATCTTCTCCTCCTCAATTTTTTAATTTTTTCCTTCAAGAAATTGTTTTCTTCTTCAACTAAATTTAACCTATCGACAAAAGGGTTGGTTGGAATTTCCGGTTCACATACCTCCTAGATAAATAAAATCTATGTCACGTTGGTCGGCATAATTTTCATACACAATAAATTAACCAATAGTTATAAAGATAATATATACCACATCCGAATCATAGACAGGACGAGGGCCAACGGGGGCGGATACCAAAACCATCGCACTATATAATAACAAGCAATAAAATAGTAAGAAAATTAGACAAGTATATATCTAAAGTAAGAATTTTTCTTTTCTTTCAGAAAGAAGATAAGAACAAGAGGCTCACCACGGTGGTGCCGGCGACGAGATCGGCACGGGCCGCTAAACCTAGACAAATCTCGAGGAAAATGGAGCTTTTAGGTCGAGCTTTGGGAGGAGAAAGCTTAACTAGTGTGACTCGGGCATTTCATCGAACACCTCATGTGCACAGGAGGTGAGGTCAAGCACCACAAAGCCCTCCCCTCGCCGGCCAGAGAAAAAGCAGAGCCTTTGGAGTGCTGCTTTCATGGCGAGGGGTATATAAAGGCACCTCATTGGTCTCGGTTCATGGCATGAACCGGGACTAAAGGGCAGCCTGTGGTCCCGGTTGAAGCCACCAACCGGGACCAATGGTGGTGGGCCAGGAGCGAGGCCCATTGGTCCTGGTTCGTCCCACCAACCGGGACCAAAGGGGCCAGACGAACCGGGACCAATGCCCCCACGAGGCCCGGCAGGCCCCTGGCCTCACGAACCGGGACCAGTGCCCCCATGGGTCCCGGTGCTGGACTGAACCGGGACAAATGGGCTGTCCCGGCCTGAACCAAAGCCCTCTTTTCTACTAGTGCACCAAATGGGTCATCGTATTTCATAAAAAAAACGTTTCCCCCCTGACTGCTGGGACCCACCAGCTACATGTTTGCACGCAAGGAAGTGCGTCCATATTACGGGCAAAAAAATGATTCGCCCCCTGACTGCTGGGACCCACCAGGTACATCTTCGCATGCAAGGAAGTGCCTGACGGTCGAGACTCACCTGGTCAAAGCGTCAGCCCGTTGTCATTCAGTCGCGAACGCGTATGCGTACATATTGGTCGATCGATGCGTCTACTGAGCGGCCGACGAACCGTGGCCGTGTAAGGAAGGGCACGTATCATAGTAAAGGCGCGCACGTGTCATATTAGAGGCACACATGTAGCATGTACACGTACGTACAGCGGCCAGGGTGCAAGAAAGAAAATACAGCCACGTACGTACATACGGGTAGGGTCTCGAACGCCTACTCGCGCATACGTACGGCCAGTGCTAGTGTACATGGCTGGGTCGGAACGGAGAAATTGCGTCGTCGTCGTCGTGTTCACGGGGAGGCAACTAGCTGGGTCGTAACGGAATGTGTCGCCGTGTTCATCGGGATCCAACCGGCTTGGACGGAACAGCCGATCGAAACAAGGCCTGGCGTACTGTAGAACGGAGGAAACGGCCTTGTGTTCGACCGGCCACGGTCGAAACAGGATCCTGTTCATCGGGAGGGGTGTAGCGACCCGACCCGAATGGATCAAGTCTCTGTGCTCAGGTGTCATCCCTGGATCAGTAATGCTGACACCACACAGTACTTCTAAGGATTTATAGCAGAGTAGCAATCACACACTTATTACAGTGTTGTCCAAAAGAGGTCTTATTACAATAAATGTAGCTTAAGGCCATCGAATAACGATAACAGCGGAAGACTTGGAAGATAAGTGAGTCCATCAACTCCATTGGCATCACTGAGTATAGAACCACGACCTAAAACACCTTACTGTCAAATGCGAAAAGTCTGCAACATGAAGCGTTGCAGCCCAAAACAATTGACACATGGAATATGCTGGCAATGTAACACATAGAGAGTAATGAAGGAATAAGCCTATACTACATGCATATATGGCTGGTGGAAAAGCTCTACGGTTACAGTTTTGCATAAAGCTAGTTTTTGCTACTACAAAGGAATAAATTTGTTTAACTATCATGGTGGTTGTTAAACATTGAGAATGGTTCACAGCATCCTCAATCCCAATTAAAAGTACTCATTAAAAACCCAATAACATTATTTAGAGTAACATGTTGAGATACACAGGATATTCAAGTACTAGATACTCAAGACGTCCATAACCGGGACACGGCTAATCATGATTAGTTTATACACTCTGCAGAGGTTTAGCACTTTTTCCCCACAAGACTCGATCGCCTCCGTTTGGTTCTCGTGACTACATGGTGTTTGAGAGAGCGGATGGCCGAGACACAGTCTTTCGTAAGCACTAGCACCTTACATGTGGGTAGACCGTACCAACCTACATCCCCTACATCAGCTAGCCTACCCGTGAGAGTTCGCACAACTTAGTCAACTATGCGAGCCCATAATGGCTTGTGGCTGCACCACGGAAGTTTCTAGTTTGAATAATCTTATGATCCCTTTGAGCCTGGGTGGCGATCCAAGAAAAAACATGCAAGTCCTGATAGAAACCAGGTGCCTCAATCCACCCGGATGTGTGTTTAAGTTGCCACCTTAGATAAACCATTAATTAACAATCTCACATCTGTCATGGATATTCACTCACCCAATCCACGTCTACTAGCATAGCATGGCATAATAAGTAAACGTAGAAGTAACTCCCAAAGGTTCATAAGTAAAACAGGTAATAGGTACTACCTCATCTACTTCCCATCCCACAATTTATTTAGATCCTAATCATGCAAGTGTTTGAGGATTGATCTAATGCATAAAAACTGGGTAGTAGAAAAGATATGATCAAGTGTTACTTGCCTTGCTGACGATCCGCGAAACCTAAACACTCAAAGTAACAAGCGGCGCACTCCGGGTGATCTATCGTAGACAAACAACAACATACAATAAGTACTCATCTAATGCACAGGGAAAATCTCGGATAGAAGATCTAACCAGAAAGTTCAACTTAAGAACCACAGTTGCAAAAGAATCGAATCAAATAAAGCAATGAAAATCAAAGCAGCGAAAAGAAACGACTCGGTTCTAGCAATTTGAAACTAGGTCAAATTTTATAGTAGCAAAACTTTGTTTAAGTGGATTAGTCGGAACGGCGGTTTCGAAGCGAAACTCCGGTAACGCTTGAATCACCTGATTACGATAAGCGGCGAGAAGATAAACTGATTCAAGATTGGATCTGAAATCGAAATCGTAAAATAACGGATTAAATCCGATTTAAAAGAAAAAGCAACGAGCGGTTAAACGAACGGACGTTTGTTAACAGAAATTAACCGGCGAACGCGTTTGTTAAAACGAACGGATCGGTGAACATTCACTAATTAAAACTAAACCGAAAAAAAGATAAACCGATCTAGGGTTTTTAAAAAAACCGAACAACGAAAAGAAAAACCGGACGGTTTTAAAACAAAACCGGAGCGGGGTGATGCGGTGGCTACCTCCGTAGGTCGCCGTGAGGGCTCCGAGCTCCGGCGAGGTCGGGTGGGCTCGGCCGGGCGGCGGCGGGTCGGCGACGACGCCGCAGCGTCAGGCGACGTCAGGCGACAGGCGGCTCGGGCGGGCTCGGGCGGGTGGGTGGAGGCGGGGTCGGCGACGGGCGGCGGAGTGGGTCGAGGGGGGGCGGCGGCTTATAAGGAGGGGTGGGGTTGCTTGGGGAGGCAACGGCGGGCGTGGCCGAGCCGGACTCGAGGCGGCGGCGTGGGACTCCTCCCGGGCGAGGCCTTGAGGAGGCGGGCGGGCCAGTGGCGGTTGGGCCAGTGGGCCCTTGGCGAGCCGGTAGAGGTTTTGTTTTTTTTTAAATAAAATCTCGCGCAGAAAAACGAATAAAATAAAATCTAAATGAATTCCAAATTTAATAAAATAAATTTTCCCCGACTCCTAAAAATAAGTCGAACAAAATGAACTTTAATACGGGGCCAAAATGCAAATTTTTAAAATACTCATTTTTTCCCTAAAGCAAATAAACTTCGAAAATCCAGAATTTGATTTATTTATTAAATCTTTATTTTTCCTAAATTTTGGGAAAGTCATATTATTCCCTCTCTTAATTTTTTTATTTGAAAAATATTTGAAGATAAATACAAATAAATCCGAATGATCCATTTTTCAAAATTTGAGAAAACCCAAATATGAAAAATAATGAAATCTCCAACTCTCTCCGAGGGTCCTTGAGTTGCGTGAAATTTTCTAGGATCGGGAAAATGCAAGAAAATATGATATGCATGATGACTTAATGTATAACATTCCAAATTGAAAAAAATTTATGTTACAAGGGTGCAGCGTATCATAAAAGCGGAGGAAACAGACTTCTCTTGGTCGAAGCAGGGGTCTTGTTGATCGGGAGGGTGTGGCATACCGCAAAAGCGGAGGCAACGGACTTGTGTTGGGCGCTACGGTCAAGCAGGGGTCCTGTTCGCCGGGAGGGTGTGGCGTGCATAAGCAGGACTCCACGGGATACTGTTCATCTCCACCATCGACCTCCTCCGGCCTCCACAGACTCTTTGTTCATCCACCGTCGACCTCCTCCAGCCTCCACCTGCGATTGTTCTTCCACGAGCTCCTGTTTATCCAGCCTCCACCGCATGCTCCTCCATCGGCTACTGTCCAGCCAACCCTCTCCACGGGGTCCTGTTCAACCACCCCCCCACGGTCCACTGTTCATCCAGCTCTCCAATAGCTACTGTTCAACCAGCCCTCCACGGGGTCGTCCTGTTCATCCAGCCCTCCACAGGGTGCTGTTCATCCACCCCCAACCGACTCGATTGGGGTCTTGTTCATCCAGCGGCAATGGCCTCTACTACCACGGGGTCCTGTTCATCCAACCCCCCACAAGGAATTGTTCATACAAACCCCCCTAGTAACGCTCCACTGTTCATCCAGGGAAGGAGGCAGCAGGGTTCGATCAGCTTTAGTTAGCAGCAGTAGCAAAAGAATCACTCGGGTTCAGTTAACAGCAAGGGATCAATCGATCGCTCGGGTTCAGTAACGCGTAGCCTGCAGTGCAATCGCCGGGTTCGATTAGGCGTGGCGCCTCGCTGCAGCGATATGCGTGTAAGAGAGAAACACGCATCGCTCGGCCACCGACCACCCACCGTAACCGAGAACTCCCCCCGATATTTTCCTCGCCCTCGCTTCTACCACGGTTTTTTCCGTCATGGACGGCCCAAAGAATAGTCATGCAGCTACGTCTCCAGCCCGCCCAGGACAAAAAGCCCATTTCCTGTCATGATTTTTTGTCATAGAAGTAGGATCCCACCACATCTATGATGATACCGGGTTTTGTCACAATTATCGTCATAGAAGTGTCATAAGCATGATAGGAAAAAATTCGTTCGGCCCAAAATGTCACGGATGTGTCTTTTTTTGTAGTGCAAGGAACTGCTCCATAGTTTGGATGGAGCTCTCCACCGAGACCAGATCCTTCGTGTACACCACCGAGAGGGCCTTCCCCCTCACGTGGGTGTCCACTATGTGATGCTTGGTGAACTGCCCACCATTGTCGTCGGCCGCTGGGAGCGCCATTGGAGCCACGGGGATCGCCATTGGAACCGCTGGATGTCCTCTCTGTATGTGTAAATGCGTGGGTGTGCTTATTGTGTCGTGTGACGCGAGAGATGAAGGTAAATGGCCGCAGGAATAAATGGGGGCCGGGCGGCCTGGATTCTCTGCACGTTCCCATGGCAGTTTTTGCAGCGGGTAACTGCATTGTCGTGCCGCGCTCGGCGCAACCACATGGACACGAACGTGCGTGATCGTGCGCCGGCCCCAAACACAGGTAGCGCGCGTGGAGGGACGACGGCAGAACACCCGGAGGGACGCGAGAGCAGAGCGCGCCGCGGCCGCCTCAACCACAAGCAACCACACGCATAGATTAGTTGAACACGCAGGAAATGGTCGCCTACAAGCCGGCCGACAGTTGCGTTGCTACGTAGAGAGCAGCCGTGTTGTCACAGCCCTAGCTCAGCCCCTGTTGTCTTTGCCTGATCATCACGTCATCATTTTTAAAATTCAAATAATTTTGAATTGGGGATGTTCAAACCCCAGCACCAAATGAATTCAAATAGGTTCAAATAAAATCATTTTCAATTAACCCAAAATGCCCTTTAAAATGTTCATGATTTCTGATAAAGGTGAAAACCTCTGCCAAAAATGATGAACATATTTCTAGGTCATTCCTGGATTTTTGAATTAAATCATATTGTATTTGAGTTGGGGTTATAAATTTCTATAAATACTTTTATGGGCCAATTCGAGTTTTGCCCCTACCTCGAACCCACTACTCAGTTTTGCCCCTAATTTTCAGGTATGCTCAGTTTTGCCCCTCCACCGTTAGTATCACTTATAGAAATGCACTTTTGTGTCGTTACCGTCCGGTCAAAGGACTTTGACCATCCAAAAAAATAGCAAAAAAATAAAAAAATCTGAAATTTTGTGGGATCGAAGATAGTCATGTCCGCAAGGCACGTGCAAATTTTTGTGTTGGTTGGACACTCCGGGAGCTCGTGGCAAAGGAAAACAAGAATAATTTATGCCTATGAACAGTAAATTCAATAAAAATAGCAACAAAATTAAAAAAATGAAGTTTTTTGGCTTCAAAGAGGCTTGAGTGCACAAGGTGCTTGCAAGTTTTGGTGATCAAATGACGTACGAGACGCTCTAGAGAAAAAAAACAAATAGTGCATTTTTTCAAAGCTTTTTTGAGCTAACTTTTGTTTTTTTTCACGAGCTCCTACTATGTCCAAACACAACAAAAATGTACACACATCTTGCGCACCTGAGTATCTTCAGTCCCACAAAATTTCATATCTTTTTGATTTTTTCTATATTTTTTTGAATTTACTATTCACATGCATACAAAATTTATGTTTTCCTTTGCCACGAGCTCCCAGGGTGTCCGAACGGCATGGAAATTTGTACACACCTTGTAGACATGAGTATATTCAATCCCACAAAGTTTGAATTTTTTTATTTGCTATTTTTTCAGGACGGTCAAAGCCCTTTGACCGGACGGTAACGGCATAGAAGGGCATTTCTATAAGTGAAACTAACGCGGAGAGGCAAACCGAGCATACCTAACAAATAGGGCAAAACTAAGTAGTGGGTTCGAGTTAAGGGCATAGATGTAAATGTCCCTACTTTCATAACTCCAATCCTTCTGAAAAATATTGTGGGGCTTTGGCTTGGTTCCTATTACATCCACAATAATTTCCAGAAGCTTCAAAAATAATTTGTTAGCAAACGAAATTCATAATAGAGAAACAAAATAGAAAACACAAAATAAAAAGAGAGGCAAAGCTTACCTGGGCCACTTACCTGGCGGCCCAGTAGGCCAGCCCAGCCGACTGGCCCCGGCCAGTCATCCTCTCCCTCTCGCCAGGAGGATAGGCACGCGCCGGCCACGCGCTGGGCCACCTCCAGGCAGCCTGGCTGCCCCCCTTCTCCCTCTGGATGCCTTGGACGTCGCCACGCACCTCCCTGCCTCTCTCTCTCACACTCCCTCGCTCTCACCCCCTTCCCTGGATCTCTCTCTCTCTCTCGCCCGAGCACTGCCGTCGCCGACGAGCACCACCGCTCCCATCGCCTCTCCCTTGTTCCCTCGAGCAGCCCAGAAGCTCCACCACTTTGTCCTTGACCCCCTCAGCGAGCCACGCCCCGCCAAAAGCCCCCGAACGTCCTCACCAAGCTCGTCCTCAACCTCCCGATGACAAGATTGACTTTGCCGCCCTACCTCCTCCAACCCTTCCCCGAGCCCGTTTCGACACCCTCTGCACTCGCCGTGAGCCCCTCTTCCTTTCTCCTTTTCTCTCGTGCTTGCGCTCGTCCCCTAGCAATGTTTCCCGCCGCAGCCGAGAGCTCTTCACCGCCGGCCATGGCATAGCCGTGGCCACAGCCGTGCAAGCTCACAACGGAGCCCGTCACTTTGCTCAGGAAGCCCCCAGGAGCTTAACGCACACACTCACTCGCCCTCCCGTGAACCACAGCACCAACCCCGCAATCACCCAAACTCCAGCGCCACTCCGAGCCACGTTCCGGCGAGCTCCGTGCCCCCGAGCCCTCCGCTCCGCATAGTCGCTCCAACGTGCTCCTGCTGCCCATTAGGTACTACCTAGCACCTCCGTTTGCTCGCCCTCGAGCTGCAGCACCGTGCCCGTGCATAGCCGTGCTCCGGCCGCCGTTGTCGTCTTTGTCGTCGCCGCTGTAGTCCACCCCGGCACCGCTCAGGGCCACCAACTGATGTGCCTCGTCGCACCGCAGCCGTATAGCCCAATCCCGCCCCCTCTCGTCGCCGGAACGAGCGACGCCTCCGCGTCTGTGTGCCACCGGTGGTTAGTCGCCGACGTGGCCACCTAGTTAGGGCTAATCACCCGCTAATTAACCCCCTGACCCACTTACACATGGGCCCCATGCCCTTAAATAACCATAGTTTAATTCCGGCTTAGTTTTAAGTAATCACCATGGCCCCATGCGTCCATGTTGACCTTGCTGACGTGGCCCTTGACCGACCCCACCCGTTAGTGACCCAAGCTAGCAACTTGACACTAACCAATGGGTCCCATAGGTCAGGTTTCATCTGGCCGACCCAGTTGACTTGCTGACATCAGACAGACGTCATGCTGACATAGTAAAGCTTTTCTGGGATTTTAAATAAATCAGAAATGATTTATTTATTTCAGAAAATACCCAAAACTTCTAAAAACCATAGAAATTTAACCGTAACTCCAAATGAAATAATTTATGTATGAAAAATGATCAGAAAAATCCAATCTATCATGTGGTACTGTTTTCATGCATGTTAAAGCAAGTTAAACCTACTGATCAGGTCAAATAAAATAAATGGCATTTGAATATTCACATATGGAGTTGAATTTGAATCTCTGATTCAAACCAACTTCATTTAATCTGGTTACTAGTTGCATTAGCTCGGATCACATCATATTGTCCCCTCTCAGTAGATGACGTTCCAACGATATGATCGATGACACTGATGAAGAGTTTTACTATCTTTAGAAGTGCCAGGCAAGCAAAACCCCCTTGTTCATTCCGATACAATCCCACTTTCTCGCTCCTGCTCTCTTTTACTAGATTAGGACAACAACTATTTTTCAACTGTTATATGATGCAGTAGTTGAACCCCTTACCTCGACATGACCTGTCATTGCCACAGTGAATAGATGAAACCCACTAGCATGAGTAGGAGTTGTTTGAGCCCTGATGTGCCTACTCATTCATACTTGTTTGTCATGCTTGCTACTGTTTATAGTTGAGTCAGGTACGATTCATCGGGGATGAATAGGAATGGTGATGAATATGTCCTACTGTGTGTGAGCTAAGTGTATGAACACGATTTGGTAAAGGTATCCATGAGAGGCCATGTAGGAGTACATGGTGGGTTGTTTCATTGGAACCGTCCTTAGGAACTGAGATTTGTGTATGTAATTTAAGATCAACAACTACCACACATTGGGCCCGAAATCAATGGACCCTCTCGACTTATTAACCGCCCATGTCCTCTGTCCTAGAGTTGCAAGTAGTTTCTGGTGTTTATAGTAAGCTGGAGGTCGTGCCAGCATTGACCCGAGGGGTGGGCTGTGATGCGGTCGGAACGTGGCACGGTGTATCGGGACGCCCGTTTGGTGCCTCGGGAACCCTGCACACATCATTCGGGGCCGTAGTGGAAACCTCGGCCAGACTCCCTGCGGATGGAACCTGAATAGGCAATAAACCTGGACTAGGGACATGTGTGGTTAGTCCAGTCATGGCCGACACCCTCGCTGGGCCTCCGCTTGAAGGTTGTCGAGTACACGTCGTTTAAACGGTGATAAGTGGAGAGAGCGTGTGTGAAGAAGTACACCCCTGCAGGGTAACAAAACTATCGAATAGCCGCATCCGCGGTAAAGGACTACTTGGTTGCTTATACAGTTCATAGTCAAGTGAAAGTGGATACTCTAAAATGCGCAAGATAAGCGTGAGTGCTATGGATGGCGTTCTCGTAGGGAGACGGGAGTGGATCCATAGTGGTGTATTGATTTGGTGAATATGTGGAGTCGTGTGCACCACCCCAAGAGAGTTACTTGCAGACGTAGTTCAGGATAGCCACTGAGTCAAAGCTGGCTTGCTGCAGTTAAACTCCACCACCCCCTTTGTTGATATTGATGCATATGTAGCTAGTTCTCATGTAAGTCTTACTGGGTACATTTGTACTCACGTTTGCTTAATTTATGTTTTTACAGAGAGACTTCAGTCTCACTAGTAGTTCCGCATGGACTTCGATGTTTAGCTTGTTACCTCAGCTACGATCTTGTGCCCTCGGCAGGGTCTTGTAGATAGTCAGGTTCTCAGCCTTTTCATTTGTAGTTGTCTATACTCAGACAAGTTAAGCTTCCGCATGTGCTTATTGCTTGTATGACTTGAATGCTGGGTCATCAGACCCATGTTTGTAATATTTGGCTCCTCGGAGCCTAATGAATAAATACTTTGAGTCATAGAGTTTTGTTGTGATGTCGTGTTGTATTTGCACATATCAAGCATATATTGTGTATGTTAATGAAATGCTTGGTATGTGTGGCATCCGATAACCTAGTTGTTTATTCTTGGTAGCATCTCTTACCAGGAAATGTCTCCTAGTGCTTACACTGAGCCATGGCAGCTTACTTCTGCTCCAGAACACTTAGGCTGACCGGCACGTGTCCTTCTTCATTCCTGTGTTTTTCCCTTAGGGGAAATGTCACGCGTTGTTCCTTTAAGTCCTTGGAGCTTGCTACAACTTGGGTTCATACGTTGATGACTGACACGCTCGTTGCTGGGTCATGTATGCATGTCCATGTAAGTTAGTGCCACTTTTGATTCACGACTAGTCATGTCGGCCAGGGTTCTGTGTCATATGGATGCTAGCGACACTATCATATACGTGAGCCAGAAGGTGCAAACGGTCCCGGGCCAGGTAAGGTGGCACCCGTGGGAATACCGTGTGTACATGAGGCCGCAAAGTGATATGACATGTTACATGCTAGATCGGTGTGACTTAGGATCGGGGTCCTGACAGCTTTGGTATCGGAGCCTGACTGCCTGTAGGATTACCAAGCCAAATTGGTCGAAGTTGGGTCTACAAATTCTTTAGTTATATAAGGGAATTGATTGTGGAAGGGAACGTAAGGCTATTTTTACTCCTTATACCTTATGCCCTTATGATCCGAATCCTATCTTTCCTACAGGGTTAGGGAACTAGGCTTCTCTTCTTTCTATCAGGATCACGTGTTACTAATCCATAGACTTATAAGATTGATGGATTCAGGCCTCAGTTCAGTTTCTAGTACTTCCGTGTGTTAACAGTTGTCTTAGCACTTTGATATTGTGATGTTGGGTGGTCATGCCACTATTTTGCAGGATGTCTCAAATCTTTTTGAGCATTTAAAGCCATTATGTTGTCCGAGTCATCCAGGTTTCAAAATAGTCTGATGCATTTGCAACTCCCTTCTTTCTGTTCCCGATGTTTCTTTGGGCCAGTTTAACCACACTAATCGGTGAGTTGAGGTACTCTGTTCCCTCGACATATATGTTGGAGCTATTATTATGACCCTAGGTGTCTTAGAGGATCACCTAGTAATCTAGCCATATTTTGTGTTACTAGTGTGATGATTCTGGTCGTCATTCTCGAAAGCATCCTGTGGTGCCATTTAGTTAGTAGGCATTATATTCCTGGGTTTTTGGACCCGAGATTCACCCTATTTACTTCATGTTGATAGTGTTTGCCAGTTCCTTTAGGATATTAGTAACCTTTGTGATAGTCCTCGAGGTCCGTGGTATATCATTCTTCCAATACCATGAACCATCCTCGGCAGAAGTTCTTTTGAACCAAAAGATCACAACCAGAGTGCTCTTGATGAGTTCTCGGTTCCATATTGTGAACCTGCTAGTCCTACCTTTCGGCATGGGTTATCCGGAAGAAATATGTTGAGCTCTGTTCGACATGTTAATCTATGCATCCACAACTCAGAAAACCATATGTTCCTTTGAGTTGTCCCTCTTTAGTCATGTTCTGATCTCCGTCTATCAAGTGATAGTCAGGGGTAGTAGTGCAGTCATGTTCATAGATGCCTATTATTCCTGTGGTCCGTTAAGCCGGTCTATATCGGAATGACTAGGAGAAACAAACTCCGGTACCTTATCCATTTCTAGGATTGGGTCAAAGTAGTTGTATTCCGCAGATCAAAATGTCACTCCAGCTTTTGTTCTGTTCTACCCTGGAGTATTACCCCCTTTATGTCAGGATTGTCATGAGAATTGCACCACCTCTTATGAATTCTTGATTTAGTGATACTCCTCACCATCATTGTTCATTCCCCGGTCTCCTGTTATTGTAACCGGAATACCGACAAGTGAATTGTGATGTGTGAAATCAATACTCCTAGCAACTCCATTGCTTGGTAGCTAAAGGACAATAATTTGCGTGTTGGTTATTGAATCATCATTCTAAGATAGATTGTGCTACCTAGTCCTTATTTCAGGTGCACTCTTCAATTAATGGATTAGGATTATTTAATCCCTTGCTTATTTGATCATATCGTCGCTCTGAAAAGCAAGATTGTTCTCGAGCTTAGTAACATATCAGTGGTTCATGATTTTCTGAATATCCTCTCGGAAGTATCACCAGGTTGTCCCCTGACCGTTATGTTGAACTCGCGATCAAGTTGGTTTTCTTATAAACCACCCCTCTCCAAGAATCTATGTTGGATACCCCTAAACTAGTCGGTTGAGCTAAACAACAACTTGGAGAGTTGGAAGGAAAGCTTGTCCCACTTAGTTCATTTTGGAAGGGATATCCTTGTGTTGTGTGTTTGTTGAAGAAAGATGGTATCTTCGTTGATTGATCCTTGAGATCAGTTATTGGATCTATTGTCTTGCCCAAACTTTGATTTGAGTGTAGGCTATCCTCAAATCAAATCAAAACCAACGATGTTCGTAATGTTGTCTTACTTGTGGATGATCCCTCGAGCATACATCATTACATCTTTTGGTCTGACCAATACTATCACATTGTTCACATAATTATGGAATTCCAGTGATATGGAAATTCCGATGAGTTGTTGTTGAGCCCATTAGCAGCATTTTGTCTCCTCCATGATTCGTGTTGAACATCAAGCTAGTGTTGGAAAGTTTTTCAAGCATTATTTTCGTATCCCGTTCATGAAGTCTATGTTTGGATGAAAGAAGTGACTTCCTCTAACTCACATACATTTTTTGCAAGTTGCCGCCATGAATTCGAGAAAGTTAGTTTTGCTTCCTCTGGAATCATCCCAAGACAGTTTGGATGAAAGAAGTGACTTCCTCTAATTCACGTGCGTTTGGTGCAAGTTGCCGCCATGAATTCGAGAAAGTTAGTTTTGCTTCCTCTGGAATCATCCCAAGTCAGTCATGCATGTGCGAAGTATTCCATGGTTTGATAGGCTCGCTACCTCCACTCCATGTGTAATTCCTAACACCTCAAGCCACTGATTGATTTGTTCAAGGGGAAGAAGTTCCTCATTAAGAGCTAATCATGACTTAAGTAAGAACTTTGCTATCCTCGATGATGGTTCCCAACCTGAACTCGGTAGTGTTTTATTATAAGACTACTACGTGGTCATGCTTGTCTCGGACAGCGTGTTCCCATGCGTGTAGCAGAATCCGCTCATGTTTTGGAGCTTACTACCATAGTCCATTTCCCGAGAATCTCGCAATATCATCTTGTCGATTTGTGTTGCAACCTTTCCTTTTCATACATGTTGTCTGAAATATCTTGTTACCAACCAGATCTGAACCTCGGGCAGATATGATGGTTGGAACATTTGAACATTTGCATTTTGTCCCCAGTTTGCACCGCCATTGTGCCAATTCCCCATGGGCTGCCCTTCGCAGTAATTGATGTTCAGGATCATCTTCAGAAGTGGTCCTACCATGGGTCCCATCCATTTCCGACGATAAGAAAAATCATCCATTGCATTGTCTTCAACAAGGTAGTCCACATCACCCATTCTAGTCTGAGTATGTCATTTCCCTGAACTCTTTAAAACAATCAATTGTGATTTTCCTTAGGCTAGTATAGAGAGTTTCAATGATCTCTGTATCAAAAGTAATTCTTTTTGCCACTTAAGGGAATAATTCTACGAGTCACCTCCCCCGAGGTGTCCCGTTATGGAATCATGGCAATTATCTCCTCGCTACTTTGACCCCGTGCACCATCCTTTTAAGCGTAGAATTGTTGCCTACCAGAACTTGTGTCATTTGTTACTATCCATCCCTCTTGATGTATATTTTGTGTCCCGGCTCAAGAGATGTTTCCGCGTCTCATTTCATGAGTTGATTTTGAGTTGCTCGATCTTCAAGAAGATCGATTCATATAGAGTTTCCTTCTATCGTCATCCTGTTGGATGAAGACCTCAAAAGCAAAGATGTCAAGATCAATTTCAACCAATGAATCAACATCTTCGAGTAGGGAATCTGGATCGAGCAGATTGTGTTAGCCTTGTGTCCCCTCTTCCTCTTATCCTACGCTTGAATCTCGGGACGAGATTCTTGTTTAGTGGGGTTGAGTTGTCACAACCCTAGCTCAGCCCCTGTTGTCTTTGCTCATCATGTTTAAAATTAAAATAAATTTGAATTGGGGATGTTCAAACCCTAGCACCAAAGGAATTCAAATAGGTTCAAATAAAATCATTTTCAATTAACCCAAAATGCCCGCTGAAAATGTTCATGATTTCTAATAAAGATGAAAACCTCTGCCAAAAATGATGAACATATATATATTTCTAGGTCATTCCTGGATTTTTGAATTAAATCATATTGTAATTGAGTTGGGGTTATAAATTTCTATAAATACTTTTATAACTCCAATCCTTCTGAAAAAAATATTGTGGGGCTTTGGTTTAGTTCCTATTGCATCCACAATAATTTCCAGAACCATCAAAAATAATTTGGTTAGCAAACCAAATTCATAATAGAGAAACAAAATAGAAAACAGAAAATAAAAAGAGAGGGAAAGCTTACCTGAGCCACTTACCTGGCGGCCCAGCAGGCCAGCCCAGCCAACTGGCCCCTGCTAGTCATCCTCTCCCTCTCGCCATGAGGACAGCACATGCGCTGGCCACGCGCCCGGCCACCTCCAGGCAGCCTGGCTGCCCCCCCCCCTTCTCCCTCTGGACGCCCTGGACGTCGCCACGCACCTCCCTGCCTCTCTCTCCCACTCTCCCTCGCTCTCACCCCCTTCACTGGATCTCTCTCTCTCTCTCTCTCTCTCTCTCTCTCTCTCTCTCTCTCTCTCACCCGAGCGTTGCCATCGCCGAAGAGCACCACCGTGGCCATCGCCTCTCCCTCGTTCCCTCGAGCAGCCCAGAAGCTCTGCCACTTCGTCCTCGACCCCCTCAGGGAGCCATGCCCCGCCGAAAGCCCCTGAATGTCCTCACCGAGCTCTTATTCAACCTCTGGACGACGAGATTGAATTTTCCGCCCTGCCTGCTCCAATCCTTCCCCGAACCCATTCCGATGCCCTCTCACTCGCCGCGAGCCCCTCTTCCTTTCTCCTTTTCTCTCGTGCTTGCGCTCGTCCCCTAGTTCTGTTTCCCACCATGGCCGAGAGTTTCTACGCCATGGACACAGCCGTGCAAGCTCACAATGGAGCACGTCAGCATGCTCAGGAAGCCCCCAGGAGCCTAACGCACACACTCACTCGCCCTCCCATGCACCGCAGCACCAACCCCACAATCACCCGAACTCCGGCGCCGCCGCGAGCCACGTTCCGGCGAGCTCTATGCCCCCGAGTCCTCCGCTCCTCATAGTTGCTCCGGCGTGCTCCTGTTTCTCATTAGGTGCTGCCTAGCACCTCCGTTCGCTCGCCCTCGAACTGGAGCACCGCGCCTACGCATAGCCGTGCTTCAGCCGCCGTTGTCGTCTTTGCCGTTGCCGCTGTAGTCCGCCCCGGCACCACCCACGGCCACAAACCGATGCACCTCGTCGCGCCGCAGCCGTAGAGCCCAATCCGCCCCATCTTGTCACATGAATCGTCGGAACGAGCGACGCCGCCGCGTCTGTGTGCCACCGGCGGTTAGCCACCGACGTGGCCACCTAGTTAGGGCTAATCACCCGCTACTTAACCCCCTGGCCCGCTTACACATGGGCCCCACGCCCATAAATAACCACAGTTTAATTCCTGCTTAGTTTTAACTAATCACCATGGCCCCACGCGTCCGTGTTGAACTTGCTGACGTGGCCCTTCACGGACCCCACCCGTAAGTAACCCAAGCCAGCAACGTGACATTGACCAATGAGTCCCATAGGTCAGGTTTGACCTAGCTGACCCAGTTGACCTACTAATGTCACACCGACGTCATGCTGACGCAGTAAAGCTTTTTTGTGATTTTAAATAAATCAGAAATGATTTATTTATTTCAGAAAATACCCAAAACTTCTAAAAATCATAGAAATTTAACTGTAACTCCAAACAAAATAATTTATATATGAAAAATGATAAGAAATATCCAATCTATTTGGTGGTACTGTTTTCATGCATGTTAAAGCAAGTTAGACCTGCTGATTAGGTCAAATCAAATAAATGGTATTTGAATATTCACATATGGAGTTGAGTTAGCTTTGAATCTTTGATTCAAACCAACTTCATTTAATCTGGTTGCTAATTGCATTATCTTAGATCACATCATATTGCCATGTCATGATCATGCATCATATTGTTGCATTGCATTGATTGTGTTCTTTCTCTGTTGCCGGTGTTTGTCCCCTCTTAGTAAACGACGTTCCGATGATATGATCGATGACACTGATGAAGAGTTTTACTATCTTCAGAAGTGCCAGGCAAGCAAAACCGCCTTGTTCATTCCGATACAATCCCACTTTCTCGCTCCTGCTCTCCTCTACTGCATTAGGATAACAACGATTCAATTGTTACATGATGCGGTAGTTGAACCCCTTTCCTCTGCATGACCTGTCTTTGCCACAGTAAATAGATGAAAGCCACTAGCATGAGTAGGAGTTGTTTGAGACCTGATGTGCCTACTAATTCATGCTTGTTTGTCATGCTTGCTACTCCTTAGAGTTGAGTGAGGTCCGATTCATCGGGGATGAATTGGAATTGTGATGAACATGTCCTACTATGTGTGAGCTAGGTGTGTTAACATGATTTGGTAAAGGTATCGATGAGAGGCCATCTTGTAGTACATGGTGGGTTGTTTCATTGGAACCATCCTTAGGAACTGAGATCTGTGTATGTGATTTAAGATAAGCTACTACCATGCATTGGGCCCAATACCAATGGACCCTCTCAACTTATTAACCGCCCCTGGCCTCTGTCCAGGAGTTGCAAGTATTTTCTGGTGTTTGTAGTATGCTGGAGGCCGTGCGCAGCACTGACCTGAGGGGTAGGCTGTGATGCAGTAGGCACGTGGCACGGTGTACCAGGACGCCCGTTTGGTGCCTCGGGAACCCTGCACACATCGTTCGGTGCCGTAGTGGAAACCTCGGCCGGACTCCCTGTGGATGGAACCTGAATAGGCGATAAACCTGGACTAGGGACTTGTGTGGTTAGTCCGGTCGTGGCCGACACCCTCGCTGGGCTACCACCAGAAGGTTGCCGAGTACATGTCATGTAAATGGCAATAAGTGGTGAGAGCATGTGTGAAGAAGTACACCACTGCGGGGTAACAAAACATTGAATAGCCGCGTCATGATAAGGACTACTTGGTTGCTTATACAGTTCATAGAAAAGTGAAAGTGGATACTCTAAAATGCGCAAGATAAGCGTGAGTGCCATGGATGGCGTTCTCGTAGGGAGATGGGAGCGGATCCATAGTGGGGTATTGATTTGGTGAACATGTGGACTCGTGTGCGCCACCCCAAAAGAATTACTTGCAGACGTAGTTCAGGATAGCACTGAGTCAAAGCTGGCTTGCTGCAGTTAAACTCCACCTCCCCATTTGTTGATACTGATGCATATGTAGCTAGTTCTGATATAAGTCTTGTTGAGTACATTTGTATGCACATTTGCTTAATTTATGTTTTTCAAGAGAGACTTCAGTCTCACTAGTAGTTCCGCATGGACTTCGACGTTTAGCTTGTTACCTCAGCTACGATCTTGTGCCCTCGGCAGGGTCTTATAGATAGTCAGGTTCTCAGCCTTTTCGTTTGTAGTTGTCTATACTCAGAGAAGTTAAGCTTCCGCATGTGCTTATTGCTTGTATGACTTGAATGCTGGGTCATCAGACCAATGTTTGTAATATCTGGCTCCTCGGAGCCTAATGAATAAATACTTTGAGTCGTAGAGTTTTGTTGTGATACCATGTTGTATTTGCACATATCGAGCATATTTTGTGTATGTTAATGAAATGCTTGGTATGTGTGGGATCCAACAACCTAGTTGTTTATTCTTGGTAGCCTCTCTTACCGCGAAATGTCTCCGAGTGCTTCCACTGAGCCAAGGTAGCTTGCTACTACTCCGGAACACTTAGGCTGACTAGCATGTGTCCTTCTTCGTTCTTGTGTCTGTCCCTTCGAGGAAATGTCACGCCTTGTTCCTTTAAGTCCTTGTAGCTTGCTACAACTTGGGTTCATACGTTGATGACCGACATGTTCGTTGTTGGGTCATGTATGCCTGTCCCTGTAAGTTAGTGCCACTTCGGATTCATGACTAGTCATGTCGGCCCGGGTTCTTTTTCATATGGATGCTAGCGACACTATCATATACGTGAGCCAAAAGGTGCACACGGTCCCGGGCCAGGTAAGGTGGCTCCCGTGGGAATACCGTGCCTGAGGCCGCGAAGTGATAT
The DNA here is from genome assembly GCA_021605145.1 of Aegilops bicornis. Classification (NCBI taxonomy): domain Eukaryota; kingdom Viridiplantae; phylum Streptophyta; class Magnoliopsida; order Poales; family Poaceae; genus Aegilops; species Aegilops bicornis. The sequence continues at coordinate 159,357,823 of CM038671.1, read as the reverse complement.
GATGTGTTACATGCTAGATCGGTGTGACTTAAGATCGGGGTCCTGACACATGTGCTACTACCTCCGTCTTGGTCTATAGTCTGTGCCATACTTTGCCCTCAAATTTAACCAACAAAATCTTAATGCATGTTATAAAAATTATATAACTGGAAACTATGTTCAAATACGAATCCAACTATATAATCTTTGGCGACATGCATTCGTATTTTATTAGTTAAATCCTACTTATAAACCAGGACAGGGGTACGTGGCCTTTTGTCCTCCTCTCGCACATCTTGTCACCCCGCTGCCGCTGACGGCTTATAGCGCTAGCTTGCGCAGCGCGCGAGAGCGTTCTTTTGGCCAAACGGTGACGCCAATGAATCGTCGATGAGCCTGTTCCCACGCAACCTCGCAGGTTCCCGCGCAATCTTCCCACCCGACTCGGTGAAATCCCCCAAAATCCCAATGCTTACCAGCCTGCTATATAAAACCTCACGGTCAGCGAGTCCCGCGTCACATTTTCCCCTCCCTCCCTATAGCTTATCTCGCCTGCTTCTCCCACAATCGCCAATGGCACCGGTCCGTCATCGTCGCTCAGCCACTCCACCGTCATCAGAGGACAGCTCCAGCTGGGAGGCAACACCACGACGAAGGCGCAATCCTCGACGTAGTGTAGTGCACGTGGCGTCCCTGTTGGGTGTGCATGGAACACCCACCACACGCTCCGCCGCCGCTGCCCGTCGGCAGCTTTTGCCGGCTGCCGTTGCCGCCACACCATCGTCGAAAGCCAAAGCCATCGCCCGCTCCGCCGCCGCGGCCCGAAGGCGGGAGGTGGCCGTCGTGGCCGCCAGCCCATCGTCGACCGCCGTGGTCATCACCCGCTCTGCCACCACCGCCGAAGGAGGGAGGCGGAGGTGGACGCCCGCACGTGCATTGGCGACCTTGCGCGCTACACCAAGTTCCTGCGGGAGGAGGAGGAGCTCCTCGTTGAGCACGCAAGGAGCCTTATCGCCGCCGTGGCCGCGGCACGTGCCGCCTCAGAGGCGAGGAATCAGGAGATCTATGAGCAGAACCACCACTTCGAGAGGGGTCGTCTAGAGTGGCAGAGGGCGTTCGAGGTAAGCGTCGCTGAAGGTGAAACAGTGGCAGGCACCGTATTGCAGTTGCCCAGCTCATCGGTAGTCTCCTCCTCCTATGCCTCTCACTGAGCACGATCGGCAGAGGAGAGTCTGCCGGAAGTAGTACAAATGTGGCACCCCGGCTCAGAGAAACCAGAACGCCTCGTATTCCAGCCTAGAGATCGAGGAGAAGTCTTCTAGAATATGGCACTGCTTAGCATAGAACAAATCAGCTCTTTATTACAAGCTATGTGGGTACAAGGGGGATTACATCGACACGGCAACACTACGCCTGCCACGATTGCTCCATGCAAGCAGCAGAACAACACAATGCAGCGGAATAACTCTAGCAGCAGAACAGTGATGACGTTGATGAACTCCACTTCATAGGGACTCTGACTAGAACGCTTATCCTAGCTCGCAGTCAAGGAATCCACGACAAACAAGCAATCAAATCCGGCATGACCTGCAAACTGGCATGACACGCCAGGTCAGTACATTGAATGTACTTGCAAGCTCACAGCAACCAAGAGCAATCAAGATAGACAATAGCACGGCAATTACAGGTTAACAAGGAGTAACACGATCTTTCACGAGATCCATCATAGCATGAACAATATGAACATGATACAGCTAGAAACGGTACAAACATGGCATGAACATATGAACATGATGATACTAGCATGCAACATGATGACACTATCATGCACCAACTTACTCTGCTCAGGTTACCTCGTAACCATCACATGCATAAGCTTACCATCACGTACATCACACGATCATCTCAAGATCCCATCAAGCTTGGTTTTACAATACCGTAGTAATCATTACATGACCACAAGGAGCTTGACTTTTACCCTTGACTCTCGCATAACACCAAAAATATCCAACAACTCGGTATCCTTGATACCACGGTGATCATCTCACGATACCTCTTTCTCATCCTCGAACCAGGGTTGTTATTAAGCACATTTTTATTATTACTGTTGACCCATAGTGTGACCAACTACGAACTGGGCCCTTATCCGCGGGCGCGGCTATCGATTGATTTAATACACACTCTGCAGAGGTTAGCACAATGTACTCACACCACGGAACCCATGGCCTCGCACTCCCATTAGGGTGGACCAACGGCGTTCCGACAAAACCGATCTACTGCCATGACACTCTCCCGGCCACTCCGACAAACTCCCCTCTGGGCTAAGTCATGGGTGGCCCCGTGCCTACCAAAGGCATCAACGGCCACCATCATGGCAAAACAAACAACGGTTCCAAACGGGGACGAGGATCCTTACAACAACAATGGGCACACGCTTATGTCGTCCTACCTGACCACGGTAGAGTCTGTGCATAACCTTCCCTCGTTAGAGGCACCGGCGCGAGGCATGACAATAGACCCAGTTAAGACCTTCCCATAAAAGGCAAATGTGGTTGCACTGGTCAGCTCGATATGGTGGCACCATGACTCAGCCAACAGTTGTTCAAGTTTATTTAAGTCCGGTTAAACTTGAATGCAATAAGTTGAGACATATTAAAATAACATGATGCAACTACAATGCATGAGCATGATATCAACATAAGCAGGGGCGTGCAACATAATCATCGAGCATAACCACAATGAAACATTTAACCAAACGAGCATGGCAACCGACGTGCACAACATTACACATGAGCATATCCTGACCACTAGCATCATAAATAAATACCATGCAAGAACTTAACCAGAATACTACCAAGTAAGCATATAACCAACCGGATGCAAAGTAACATGCATAGCATCGGCACTTGATAACAGACAATAACAAGGAAACATTTAACCAAATGAGCATGGCAACCGACGTGCATAACATTACACATGTGCATATCCTGACCACTAGCATCATAAATAAATACCATGCAAGAACTTAACCAGAATACTACCAAGTAAGCATATAACCAACCGGATGCAAAGTAACATGCATAGCATCGGCACTTGATAACAGACGGTAAACATGCATCAGAAAGAACACCACTTCTACTACTATCAAGCATGACATACGACAGAAATATTTGCAACTAGTACATGATAACCGGGTGCATAAAAACATAGCATGAAAGTGAACACAAATCCATAAGCATCACTGAATCAACGATAACTGTCGTGGAATTGTCACGGCAGATGTCCTAGTGTGAGGACTTAGTCGTGAGGCTAGCGCATCTATGTAGTAGCTTGAGAGGGGTTGATCGGAATCGAGAGATGCAACACAAGACAAGGGTTTTAGACAGCTTCGGGCCCCAGGAAACATCATCCGATAATAGCCCTACATGTTGTTTGTGGCTAGGTCTCATTATGATTCTCATGAGGGAGTCGCCGTATAAGCCGGCTCCCCTTTAGTTGTGTCTAGCCTCAGAGATTATTTTTCTTACCCTCTTAGGCTGCCCTGCCCCTCCTTATATAAGTTGAAGGGGCGGGTGACATGACTATTCCTAGTAGGATTAGGATTACTTTATTACAAGTGGAGTCCTAGTCTGGCTTCCTTCATAGGAGAATATTCCTTATGCTTTCCTCTTAAACCGGCCCACCATAACATGAGCCGGCCTTCCTGGTCTTGGGCCTTGTCGTCCATCTGACCCGCCCGCCGGGTTACTAATGAGTCGCCAAGATCGGGCGGGTTTCCTGTGAGTCGCCAAGCTCTAGCCGGGCCATACATCCAGTCGGTTGCACCGCGAGGTATATCCCCGATATTAGCCCCCAGTTTAATTTGGATTTATCCATGTTAAACTGATCCTGCAAAATAACTCAAGAACAAATTTTGACAGGTTGTGCTCCGGGTTAAATATTCTCCAGAGCCGGGACCTGACCATCTTAAGTCCAATTGTCATTTCCTTCTTCTAAAAAACCCGGGTCAACAAGGCAGCTTCATACTCAATTTGCTGACGTTGGTTTCTCACAGAGAATTATTGGGAAGTATAATCCACTTGAGTCGGCTTCCAAAGCGCCGGCTTAAAAAATATTGGTCTTGAAATACTCATCTGATATTCAGCCGGCTTGAAGATGTAGAACTTGCCGGTTTATCATTGCCAAAACTACCAGTTTGTAAATATTGATGGCACCGGGTCATAATTGTTGCTTACGCCGGGTCATAATTGTTGCAGACACCGGGTCAATCTGGTTTACTCAAAACTGAGAATTTGAAGATTTTTCTCCCTTATATTCATAATACATGTAGCCCCCAAGTCTTGAGCAGAACAAAGTGATGACTTAAGACTTGCTTCAATATAATTACTGCCACTTTGAACAAATCCATGTTTTTCATCTCAGTCACTAGTAAAAACTGAATACTCCAAATATGTAGCCCCCATGTGTCGGGTCATTATGCAATAATGAGCAGGGACTTTATAAATATGATCATGTAGACTTGAACATCAACGTGTAGCCCCCAAGGGCCGGCTCAGTAAGATAATATTGAGCTGGGACTTTATATATACTTCTTGGAAAAGAACATCATATGATGTAACCCCCATCATGGGGCTTGAACCCATGTCCACAAGGTTAAGAGCTTTGTGCTTTATTAACTGAGCAGCAGACCCTTCAATATAATGGATTAAGACTTATGTACCTTGAATTGTTGACAGGAGCAATTGGTAACCCCCAAGGGTCGGCTCATTATGATGTGATGAGTCGGGTCTTCAATAAGGCTAGTAAAAATGACTTTGCATTATCCCCCAAGTGTCATGGTGCATGCTTGCAGGGACATGAGACTTGCATATTTGATGTAATCTCAACTTGAATAATGTAGCCCCCAAGTGCCGGGTCGTAAGCCTACAAATGACTCGACTATTCCTTCCATTGTAGAATAAATCATATCCATTGATAAGATAATAGCCATTGCGCTAAAGCGACTTTGAAAACCTCAATCATAATATTGGTTATTGATAACCATGATAAAAATCCAGCCACGTTTGGCTATTATAGATTTGAATAATATAACCTGGTTTGAAAACCGGTTCCTGCAATATAAACCAGTATATCCATGTATATATGATGCATGCTATGATGATGCAATGATAATGCAATGTATGATGATGATGTATGATGATGCAATATATGTGTATGATAACAGAATACTTCAATGAAACTAGCATGAGCCACTGGAAGGTCCGTGCTTTCCGTGAGCCTGACTCACAGTACGCAATCGACATTTGAACCCAGATAAAGTCAGGTCTTGCTTTATAGACTTATGAGGAGTACGCTGGGTCAGAGTAATAGCATGCATCACGGGCCGATTTATCCAAGTTTCAAGGAAGGTGGCTTATGAAGCCTGAGTCTATCCTGACTATCTGTGAGCCATACTCTCATGTGACAAACCGTCGTTTGAACCTTAACAAGCTCAGATCTTGGTCGAATACGCCGTAAAGACTGATCGTTAAGAGTTCGGTAGGTCAATCAGGATTACCCAATGGAGTTGAAGCAGCTGGCTATAGGTAGGATGACCCGGAAAGGTTATATTCTCTTTGGTCGAATACGCCTATGTTTGAACAAACCTGGTCAAGAGGGTATTAACGCTATGTTCTCTCTGGTCGAATACGCCTATGTTTGAACATGAAGCCCCCAAGTGACATACTGACGAGTGTGGCATTGAGCCGGGCAAGAGGGTAGTAATGCTATGATTCGAATACGATCAGGAAGCCCCCAAATGACCATAATTGTGGCATTGCGCCAGATCAAAAGGGTAGTAACGCTATGTTCTCTTTGATGAATACACCTATGTTTGAACAGGAAGCCCCAAGTGACATATTCGGTCAAGAGGTTAGTAACGCTATGCTTCGAATACGAGCCCAATGGGCAGGCGGTTTGCACACATTTTTGTTGAACAATGCGGTATGGTTGGATGTTGGCGCTTGATAATATTGGCGCGAGCTTTATATCTGTGACATAACGATCATTCTTGCAGTGAATAATTGTCCTGCATAAACAATATTGCAAACCAAGGCAAAGATAAACTGTTCTTTGACAAAAACAATAAGTGCTAATAAAACAAACTTAGACGGGTATCAGCTGATTTGTTCGGATGACTGATGATCCATAAGGGGAATCCGTAGATAACTTTTCAACATAGTCCCTTTTATCCTTGAAAACGAGACAGCTAGGAGGCCACGACTCGTGAGCCGGCGGAGAAGCAAATGCAGCACGGGTGACTCAGGGCCGGCCATGCCGACGGGTCAATGGGGTAGCTCCAAAGCTGGCAGCTCATCCATGACGAAGCGAGGCGGCTTGAGGAAGCTTTTGAACAGAATCTTTGGTTGTTGTAAAGAGCTCTGAAGATCCTCCACTGGTTGTGAAGAACCACAGCGGCTGAGCAAAACAACTTGCTCGCAGGCGCCGGTCTGAAGCCCTGACAGTGGAAAAGAACAGCAGATGAAACAGACGGTGGCTCGTCGTTGGCAGCTTGATGACTTGACACAGAGCGACTTCAAGGTAGGAGCGGCTCACCCGCGGCGGCTTGTCGGTGGGTCGACGAGGCAGCGGTGACTCGGTGTAGGAAAGCTTGCAGGCGGCGGTTCAAGGTCAGCCACGGCGGAAGCAGGCGGGCCCGTAGAGGCAGCCCAGGCGGCGGCGATAGGCACGGCTCAGAGGTGCGGATGTGAGCGCCGGTAGTGGCAGCTTGAAACCCAACAGCTCAGAGGCGGCGCGGCATAAATTGGCGGAGCAAGGCCGGCGATTCGGCAACGGATCTGCACGGGGCGAGTTTAGGCCAGTGGACAGCTGCGGTGGCTTGACGCAGGACGGCCTGGAGGGCGACTGGGCGGCTCATGGCGCTGGGCGACTCTCCCGTGGAGGCTCACCGCACGGCCGCGGTTTGCAGTACGGAGGCCGAGAAAAACCGTGTCAGAGGCGGAACAGCAGGAGAGGCAAGCGAAGCGTGATTGGACAGGCAGCATTGACTCCTCCTTCGGTTCGTGGTGGCCCCCTCCCCCTTTTTTTGGTATTCACGTGCTAATCCCACGTAGTAGCTTTTTCTTCCTTAATTCTTGAATTAAACCTCCTGGTAGATTCCTTGTATGCATGTCGCAATCAGAGTTGACAAGAGAAAAAACCGATTTGTCTTCAGGTGACACCATAGCCAGCACTTTAGTACTACTTGCCACACCGAAACAGATCGCCTCAGGTTCCTTCCCGCAATAATGATCTATCAAATCTTCTGGCGTATTGCTGCATCGCTCCGTGTAGTTGGAAAAACAATCAATTTCGATGACTCGGATGGATTTCCTGGTCATGTGCGGAGGCATATCAACAGAGAGTCAAACTCGCCGGATCACCTAGTAACGCGCGAAGCGGCGCACACAATCATAATCTTCTTGATCTCAATTTCGCACATGTCAATGCGACTGTTCGTCGAGCCCGCAGATCCTTCTGTGTCTTCTTTTGTTTTTTTGATATATCTCGAGCATCTCGATCCCTTAAGAATTTCCTCCAAGAACTCAACGCCACCGTGCGCCTAGCCCCATGGTAGGCGCCAACTGTCGTGGAATTGTCACGGCAGATGTCCTAGTGTGAGGACTTAGTCGTGAGGCTAGCGTATCTATGTAGTAGCTTGAGAGGGGTTGATCGGAATCGAGAGACGCAACACAAGACAAGGGTTTAGACAGCTGCAGGCCTCGGGAAACATCATCTGGTAATAGCCCTACATGCTGTTTCTGGCTAGGCCTCATTATGATTCTCATGAGGGAGTCGTCGTATAAGCCGACTCCCCTTTAGTTGTGTCTAGCCTTAGAGGTTATTTTTCTGTCCCTCTTAGGGTGCCCTGCCCCTCCTTATATAAGTTGAAGGGGCGGGTTACATGACTAGTCCTAGTAGGATTAGGATTACTGTACTACAAGTGGAGTCCTAATCTTGCTTCCTTTGTAGGAGAACATTCCTTATGCTTTGCTCTTAAACCGGGCCACCATACCATGAGCCGGCCTTCCGGGCCTTGGGCCTTGTCGTCCATCTGACCCGCCCGCCAGGTTACTAATGAGTCGCCAAGATCGGGCGGGTTTCCCGTGAGTCGCCAAGCTCCAGCCTGGCCATACATCCAGCCGGGTTACACCGCGGGGTATATCCCCGACAATAACCGTATCAAAACAAGTAGACATTTATTAAATATTCAAGTTGAAAACCATGGCTACTGCATGCAATCATGCAAGCGGTTGTCGTGGCTTGGCTGGGGGTGACGGAGACTCCGGGAAGAAGTGCGGTGAAGCCGCGGAACGAAAAGCCGGACGGTTCTCTCTCGAAGGGGGTGATTAGAGGCAAGGGAGAAATGGTCATTTTAACTGTGGGGCCACCTAAATAAATGTTTTCAACAGAAATATCTCGATGAGACAAAGAAGTGAGCGTTGGTTTCACCTCAATCGGAGTTTCGGTCGCGAAGTTATGAGGTGTAGAAGATCAGGGACCAATCTATGAATATTTTCATCACCAACGGGTCCCTTGGAGGAAAAACTGGAAGCGCATAAGGTGCAATACATTTACTTAAAAGGAAAGCGTGTTCTGAGGAGAAGTAGACAGAGACCCATCTTCAGAAAAGGAAAGCGTAGCCGGGGGAAACCCATCTCCACTAATCCACATGGACCCGTGGCTAGAGCCACTTCCACGCGGGGCCCAGGCACAGGGGGAGGGGGCACGGGAGCTCATCTCCTTCCTCCCGCTCATGTGCTCCCATGTGGGACAGAGCAGGAGGCAGGGGAGGGAAGCGGCGAGGGGGCCGGCCGGCTCAGGCACTCCCCGAGCGAGACAAGGGCATAGGCGGGTGCGGGAGGAGATGGCGCATCCGTTCAGAGGATTAGCGGGCGCCGGGGAGGAGCGGAGAGGAGAGGAGGAGCGGCGCCATGGGGAGGACAGGGGCGGTGGTGGTGGTGATGGTCTCCGGCGATGCAGGCACTCCGGTGAGGGGAAATGGGGTGGGGAGGCTCGTGGGGAGTAGGAGGACTAGCTGGACGTGGTTAGAGGAGGAGAGGGGGCCTGTGGTGGTCGGAACCAAGCCGAGGACGAGGCGACCATGGAGGATGACGGCGAACCAAGGCGAGATGAGGCAACTCTGGTGACCAAATGAGGTGATAGAGGAGTGGGTGAGGTGCGGGAATACTTGAGCACTCATTATATAGCAGCGGGGAAGGTTCTGGAGCATCACGGGCGAGCTCACACCAAGCTCTAATGCAGGACAGTGGCTAGGCATGGCACGGACATGGAGCTAGCAACGCATTTATGGTGAAATAGGAGGGGAGCCGAGCGCGGGGTGACTGAGTCGATCACGGGGAAGCTCCAGGACCTGAATGGAGGTCGAGACGATGAGGGAGATGACGGGAACAGTGTCGAGCTCTTGCCAGAGCGCGAGTTTTGGCTGGCATGACCCATGGTCACCGCTCGAGCTGGCTCAAGCGGCGTGTTCTGGACGGGCCGACCATGTCTAGTGAATCAGTCCAGGGGCAAAAAAGAGATTTGCACCTAGCTCCAAAACATTGCACCAGCAAGGTGTTTGTGCTGAGGTGAGGAAGATATAAGAGGGGATAGACTCGGGGCTTTGGCACGGTGTGATCAAGAACTAAGGTGATCCACTCTGAGAATTTTCAGCTCATTAGGATGGATAAAAGGGTACTTGCTGTAGAAACCACCATAATGGTCAAAATTAGAGATTTGGATGATGCACTCATATGGAGAGGCAAGTTGAGCTGAAATTGGGCATGGCCCAATTATGTGAAGATATGAGGATGCTCAAATAGTTTCATGACATTCGGACGTGCCAAAGTAGCACTTGCTTCATATAGCTTTGCTCTAGACAGAAACTTGGAAAAAGTGCACTGGGCAAATGCTCTAATGGACTGAGCCAAATTTTGGTGAAGGGATTTTATATAGTTAGTGGAATGTCCTGGTAAATTTTCAGCTTAAATGAAGCTAGATAAAATATGTTTGCTGCACAGACTGAAAATCTGACCAGAAACTAAGCTTTGGAGCTGGGCTCACTTAGATGAGTTAAATGAGCTCATATTTGGTGGAGAGTGATGATTTGATCATATGAAGGACCTTGCAAAATTTCAACTCATTTGGATATGCCTCGCTTGTACTTCCTTCACAATCACTTCCCTCGGGCAGGAACTTTGAAAAATTGATCATAAATATTTACTAGTAAAATTAAGTTGAATTTTGGCATGGGGAAATTATATGGACAGGAAAAGGTGTCCAAAAAGTTTGGGGTCAATTGGGCAAAGATAAATAGCACTTGCTTCACAAACTCCCACCAGATGTAATAGGAAAGGAATTAATTGAGCATGATGAGGAACATGGCAAATAAAATATTTTGCCATATTTGAGGAAGATATGACCCAAACAATTTATGAGAATTATTTGGGAATTTTAGGAGTGATGGAAATATAGGTTGCTTCACAACCTAGGGTAGACAGGGTTATTCCTTTAATAGAAAAAGGAATATTCCCTAGAAAAATAATATTGGGATTGGCCGAAGATGGAAATGGCAAGGTCTTAGGAAGGATTTGAGGATGACAAGCCACTCTGGAAAGAAAGAAGAGGTCATCTTCTTCAGTTTCCAGACCACATAGCCATGGAAAAAGAAAACTCAAGCAAAAATCTCAAAAGAAAAGAAAGGGCCAAAATCGGTGTGACAAACCTCCCCCCTTAAAGAAATCTCGTCCTCGAGATTTGGTTGCTCAGGGAACAAGTATAAATATACTGACTTAAGGAAATCGTTTACAACTCGGGTATCATTTTTCCTTTATTGATTGTTCCCCACTGAAATTTATATGGCGAGACTGCCCGGTTCTGGGGTGGTTTGGTTCACTGTAGACAAAACTTACCTTACATACTCATGCTTATACTGGCTCCAATTTTTTTCATATCTATCGACTTGTTGAGGATGATAGATCATCATGACTGGAATATGTGCCTGTCTCACCAGTCCAGGAGTGATTTCCGATGGATGTGTCATCCAGCACTGACAACCTTTCATGAAGTGTGAATAGATTTCCCTGGTGGACACCCAATATCTTTAGTCCTTGCATTGGGTTTCTCAACTAACTGTAGGTCCTCCAGGTTCAAAACAGTGTTGTGGATCATAACTGCTCTTCTGACTGATACTGATTTCTTGCGGAGTTTCTGAATCATCTTAACTGGCTCCACTGTCTTGAGTATCGGATTTGTACCAAATAGTTGGATGTCACCTGTCGTGGCCATCATAAAGGGGTATGACCTTATATGATAGTATCTGCAGTCTTGACTGATGGTGGTTCTGGCAGAAGAATTTGGTTCACGACAGGCTATCCTTTGATTATTCTCATAAGTGAGGACACATGCTTCAAGACTGTTATCCACCCTTCTGAATGTTCATTCTCTCGGCATATCCATGGGGATAGTAGGCTGTGCGATGCTTTACCATGGTTGCCGGGGTCAAGCTGTTGAATGGCCCCTTGGTCTGGTTCGACAGACTCAGATATTCGATACTGACCAATCTGAGCACATATTGTTGACGGAGCAGGTTGTCTGGATATGGGGTCCTTACCAAAATTGAGCAGACCCTTAGGTGCATATTCATGGTGATCGATACTGACTCAGACTGTCCAGGGTATCTGCACCATGTGGTTCATGCAACATTTTCATACCTGCATTGTCGGTCGTGCTTCTTCATTATTGTTCTCTTTGTCTGGATCCTTTGCTGAAAGAGCTTGGTCATATTGCTTCGTCGTGTGACCATCATTACTGTTGGGCACAATATTCCGACATGCGTACTTTTATCCTCATCTTCTGACATGGTAATGGCAGGTTCATCACCTCTCAAGTTCTGGCCGTAGGGAAATGATCATCCGAACCCTTGCAAGAAATCGGCAAATAAATCAGTACCCACCAGAACGGTCTTTACAACTCAGATCAGGGGCATTACTGAAATAACTCAACCACGGCTCAAGATAGCCGAAAAGCAACTCAGAGCATGAGACCGTGTTGATAAGAAGAAAGTGGCAGTTCCCTAAGACGACCGAAAAAGCAGCTCAGAGCAAAGGGCCACTGTCACAAAAATAAACTCAACAGCTATATGAGACGGCCGAAAAGCAGCTCAGAACTCGTGACAGTTGTTGAATAGAGAGAAATAATGTCGGCATCCACCCCAGAGAGCTAAAAATAGCTCAGATCATAGGCGTGGTGCCGTTACTGGAGAAGAGAAGATAAGGGCTCATCAAGATCATATTCCAGGTTCACAGGTACTTGTACTGAGCTCACTGTTGTCGTCAATCTTCATAATCCTTTGTCAGACTGCGGTATATAACTGGCTTTCTTATCTTAACAATCCTCATGTGGCTGTCAGATCTGCGTTCGAGTGACCTGCAATACCTTGGTGACATGCTGACCGCATATATATACATGCTGACCGCATATATATAAACACTATTCTGATCATGGGATCAGAATAGTATTCTGATCACAACCTGAACTGCCTGAGGAATGCGCCTGAACTTCCCTCAGTACTAACCCGACCTTCGGGTTATCTTCGCAACCGTGTATCCCCGCGCGAAGTACTCTGTTTAGTTGTGTTCTATATGATGTTAGTGTAATCTAGAAAAAAAATTAGCAACTAAATACCTGTTTTAAATAGGAATTTTGCTCGTCGGCCGATTTTGCTCTCGGATTGTGATGAAATTGCATTTTTTGCAATTTTACTGCGTGAGTTGTTCGACCTGAACTTCTCTCAGTGCTAGGTTGAACTTCCGCCAACATTGCCCAAATGGGCTTCCAATATACCGTTGGAAAGCTATGGACACTATTATCATGACCCAAGTTAAATTTTTGGCAAAATGTAAGTGGTTTAAGAGCAGTTTTGAAAATCGTTTTTTCTTAATACAAAAAACGTGAATCGCATTTTCGGTCGCATTTATAAACTGTTTATCGGAATGAGGCAAATAATATGGCGTTGGAAAGCTGCTGCAAAACCGCTCCTTCCATATGTTAAAAGTTTTATCTAATTCCCTATGGATAAAGAGTAATTTGAAAAATTGTAGAATTTCGCAGACCGAACAGTCGAGTTCGTATTTTTGATGTCATTTCTAAACCGCTAATCCAATAGACGCAAATTATATGGAGTTGGAAAGATTATGAAAATGCGCTACTTTTTCATGTTTAAAGTTTTTTCTAATTTTGAACGGTTTAAAAGTAATTTAAAAAATGATACAAGTTCCACCAGAGTTCGTATTTTTAAGCTAATTTTTTAATCATGCGTCCAAATGCAGCAAATGATATGGCGTTGGAAAGCTTGAGAAAATGCGAAACTTTTTGCTATATATGTTTATTCCAATTCCTTACAGTTTTAAGTCAATTTCGAAAATGGCTAAAAACGTATTTTCGCCATAATTTCTACAAACTTTATCAGAATGGGGCAAATAATATAGCGTTGAAAAGATACGGAAAATGCGAAACTTTTTCATGTAGATGGTTTTCTCTGATTCCTAGGTGTTTTCAAGTAATTTTGAAAATGGCGAGATCATGCGTTCTGCCTTTATCACAAAACAGATTCTGCGAAATTGCACCACGTGAAGAACTTGAACTTCTCAGCATGTCTACTTGAACTTCACTCTGTTTTTCATGTGTTTTTTTGCTCGTAGCTCTCCATCCACTCACCGGAATTGAGCAAGTGATATACCGATGGAAAGCTGCTGTAAGCACGCAACTTTTCCTTGTTGATCATTTTTTCATACTCCCGATAATTTTAATAGTATTTCATCTGAAATTCATTCAGTGTAGTAGGTGAACTTCCTGTTGTTTTCAGTTGAACTTATGTGACGTATTTTCATTTGTAATTTTCTCATCCATTCGTCAGTGTTACACAAATGATATTTCTTTTGTACAAACCTCTCCCACAATAATTTTTTAACTTTCTCCAACTAAAGACTTGAACTTACACAAATGATATTCCTACCCTTTTGAAGTAAATTAGAAAATGACGAGATCATGATTTCTTCCTTCATCGCGAATGGAAATGCACTACGTGAAGTAGTTGAACTTCTCGGGGATGTCTGTTTGAACTTAACTCTATTTTTGACGTGTTCTTAACTCCCAAACCACTTACCCGAATTGAGCAAATGATATACCGATGGAAAGCTGTTGAAAACATGCAGCTTTCCCATGTTGATCAGTTTTTCATACTCGCGATGGTTCAAAAGAATTTTTTAAATACATAAAAATGTGTTTTAAACGATATATATGAAAATTTTAAACCGTTCATCGAAATGTAACACATAATATACCATTGAAAAGCTTATGAATAACAACAAGTTTTTCATGTAGACATGTGTTACAAATTCGCTGCCGTTTGAGAGCAGTTTTAAAATGGCAAAACAACGTTGTTTTTTTCCTTTTTTTCAACTTGTAAATGAATGACGGACGTTCGCACATGAATTTTGAACAATGCTAGGAGGAGCACGTGAACTTCTTGCAACAAACCTTTAAATATTTTTGTTTTCCATTCATACATTCTTATGTAAAACGCATTCTGTGTAGTAGTTGAACTTCCCGTTGTTTTCAACTTGAACTTCTGTCACGTATTTTTGTTCAACCTCTCTCACAAGAATTTTTGAACTTTCTCAGGCCTAGTGTCGTGGTTCTGAGTCTGACAGTAGAATAGGGGGGTAGGAATGCAGAGGCAATATCTTAGTTATGGAGGAGTTGTACACGCTAGTTTTACGAGTCCAGGCCCTTCTGAGGAAGTAATGACCCTACGCCCCGGAGCCCGGAGGCGGTCGATCGGATTATACGCGTGTGAGTTATGTGGGTGCAAACCCTTGTCCCAGGAAGGAGGGTGGCTTATATAGAGTGCGCCAGGACCCCAGCTCCCCTCCGTTACATAGAATTCAATGTACATAAAGAGGTGGCGTTACAGGTAACGCCTGTATTGAAATGTTGTAAATGGTCATTAAATATCTGAGTAAATGTCCAACCGTTGCTGCGCAGAACGGCTTTAGGTCTTCTTATCATCGAGTGGTTTGATGGTCGAGTGACTTGGGTAAAGTGAGATCTCTGAGTGGATGGTGAGTCGAGTGGACTTCACTCGACGCCTTTGCTGGATCCCTTCTTCTGATACTTGAACTTCTTTGTTCTTAGGACTAGGACCTTAGGTAGGATGTATAGGTGAGGCCTATTACCCTACCCTAGGTTTGTGTCTACATCAATAGCCCCCGAATGGATCGAGGTTTGAGTGAAAAACAAGGATGGAGTTGACCTTGCTTTTGCTCCTGATTGTCTTGTCTATATCTCCGAGTGGAGGCCAGTTGTTAGAACTTCAGCTTCATTTCAGTCGCCTTGATCGATTCAGAAATTAGCGACTGGTATATACCACTACATCCGTCGAATGATATCTCTGACACGAAATCTTTGGCATGATCGGTTGCAGGGGATCCCGGATTTCCTGGGATTCGAAATTTCGGTAGAAGCGCGCCAGGCGGAGCGCCCCGCGGTAAGTGGAGTAGATAAATAGGACTTTTCGATTATTGCACCACCTTTTTCGCCACGTATCCCGTGCGCAACTGTTGGGGGGATTTGACAGGATCGCTCGGGCCCACGCGTCAGCCACTCGGAAGTAGACCCTTAAAAGCGGCGAGGCCGAAGCGTTTGCACTATGCGTGCCCATTCCCTTCTTCTTCCTCTCGTGACTCTGCTTTGCCCAGACCAACCACTCTCGACGCCGTCGCTCCGCCGCCATGGGGAAGGACAAAACGGCAGCGCTGGAGCGTGCGAAGAAGGCGACGGGGGCGGCGAAGAGAAAGAAGGTGAATCAGGGGTCTTCGTCGCGCTCGGGGTTGCCGCCGGGTTGGATCCAGGGAGACTGGATCCGATCTTCGCTCCGACAAGAGGACCTGGACGATATGGCCGAGCTGGGGCTGATCGTCCATAAGTCTGCGCGCCTGCCGAGGGGAGAAACGGAGCCACAGCCGCGGCCGGGTGAGTGTGTCTTGCTCGCCACCCATGTCGACCGTGGTTTTTCGCTTCCCCCGCATCCTTTCTTTCGCGGTTTCCTGAATTTCTTTGGGGCCCAACTCCACCATTTCACTCCCAACACTATCACATATCTTGCTGCG
Source organism: Aegilops bicornis (assembly GCA_021605145.1). NCBI lineage: Eukaryota > Viridiplantae > Streptophyta > Magnoliopsida > Poales > Poaceae > Aegilops > Aegilops bicornis. Next base: position 159,341,633 of record CM038671.1, on the reverse strand, counting down.
TTCGTCTCCATGTGTGAGAATTTCCTAGGGTGCCGACCGTGTTGGGGTCTTTTCAAGCACATCTTTACCATCCGATCCCAAACTGTGAAAAAAGCAAATTCGAAAGATGAGAAAACCCATGTCATTCAGATGTGTGGGGGCCTGGGCATTCAGAAGAGGAAGAGGAGCTCTTTCCTCGATGACTCTTCCCGAAGTCGGTCGGCTGGCGGTCGACCTGGTTCTCTTGCCAGACCTCACAACCCCTGTGCCACCGACCGGGCTTCCTCCTTTCTCTTTCGACCGTGTTCAAACTCCATCTTCCTTGAAAGTGACTGTTGCGGAGAAGGCAGAGACAGGCATGCTAGTTGAGAGGTGTCACTGGTATGGATCTGCTCGAGGTGTTCCTCAGTCGGCGGATCCAACCCCTCCAAGCTCGTGACCATTCCATGTGGATGTACTCCGGGCCGGTGACACTGCTCGGGTTCATCCGGATGAGGTGGAGGCCAAAACTATAGCCAAGTGGTTGATGGGTATCACCGGGAACAAGGACAACCCCAGGGGCGCTAGGAGAGTCGATCCTTTCAGCAGCAGCAACCCACCAGAGAAGGTCTGGTCATCGTGACTGAATTTTTGAATGTATTTTCCGGATGACTGTTGTTTCGACTGACTTAGGACCGGTCTCTTGTTTTGCAGATCTACACTGAAATATATTCAATGCCCAATGGTGAACAAGCTCTGGAGCAAGACCAAGAGGGCGAGGACAGTGCTGAGGAGAGCGGCGAGTGGGAGTCCCCTGCTGATGATGATGAAGATGAGAGCGACGAGTCAGACGACGAGGAAGTATCCGACTCACCGCCCCACTCCGAACGTCGATCCAAGCAGCGACATGATCCCGCGAACAGGCGCGGCAAGGTTGTGGCGTCGAGTTCTCCATCTCACAAGCGCACTCGGTCCCCGAGTCCTGATTTGACTGAGAAGGTCACTAAGCAGCCCAAAGCTAATCCTTCGAAGGCTCGGAAGACCTTGCCTAGGATTAAGATGGATGTCCTGTGCTTCCGGTAAACGCTCTTCTCATATCTTTTGTTGCGATCAATTTTTCTGTTCCGACCGGCTTTCTTGCTCTGACCGAGTGGACGATGAATTTGTGTAGCCCGACCTCAGCTGCGACCGACATGGATATCGACAAGACTCCAGCTGACGAGGAAGACGACAATGCCGTCACCTCCAAAGCCAGTAAGCCAGGTCGATTCGAATTCGTCTGGTCGACTGAATGATTTGTCAGTTATCTTTATGGCTTTCTCTGTTCTTTGCAGATCCACGAGATGTTGTTGTGCTTCCGGATGACGACAAAGAGGTGCCGCTGAGAGGGAGGAGGAAGAAGGACAGGGATCTGGGCGGGAAGGTGCCTGAGGTCCAAGTTCCTCAGTCGACTGTGACGCCTGGAACGGTGGCCGAGCACTCGACAGATCCGGCTCAAACCAACGTCACCTTCGTTGTTCCGCTGTCAACTGACTGCCCCTCGGGATCAGCTGCTCAGACTTCTGTTGCACCGCTACAACTCTCTGCTTCAGATCCGTCGGTTGCTTCGATTGCTCTTCCTCCGTCACTTTTCACTGCATATCAAACTCCAGACGATCCGCCAGCTGCTGCCAAGGAAGCTCTTCTTCAGTTGAATCTTGTGATGGGACAGATGAAAATGGTGCATGAGGCTAGTCAGGTAGCCTTCAAAGCTGGAGCTGCTCTGCAAGCCAATGTCCAGGTTAGTTGACTTTCAGATCGACCATACTTCTTGTCTGATGACCCACTGGGGTGTAGCTGTTTTGATGCTATATGTCTCTTTGTGTCGATTCGAATCGAGCTGGGCAGACCACGCCGAGTGGAATCGAAACCAGTGGGAGCACGCTGAGTGCACCCACTGGGTGTAGTCCCCGAGACCATAGGTGACTGCGGGCAGTCGACTATGGTCTAAGAATGGGAACCTCTCTTCTTCTTTTTTTCCACTCGAGCGGGGCAGACCACGCCGAGTGGAATCGAAACCAGTGGGGGCACGCTGAGTGCACCCACTGGGTGTAGTCCCCGAGACCATAGGTGACTGCGGGTGTCGGGGAAGCTGATCTGGCCCACGAACACCTATGGGACCGGCGGACCGAGCCCCTTTCGGTTCGGCAGGGGGCGGAGGTCGCACGAAGATCAGATCGAGGAGAAGCACCAGAGCGGGTTACACAGATTCGGAGCTCTCCTGAGAGTTATCACTCCTATTGCTGCATGTCTGAGTGTATTGAGTTCGTGCTCAGGAGCTCTGAGTGCTATAGTACAAACAAGCTGCTAACGAGACCCGGCGTGAGTGTTCTCTGGCTTCAACCTCCCTCCCTCGAACCCTCCCACCCCCTACGCTATGCATGGGCCTCCTTTTATATGCTCAAGGGGTCTCCGACAGGTGGCAATGTAGACAAGGGTAAAAATGGAAAAGGAGTGGTTGGTACAGCTACCTGTACAGTGTACAGTGTATCATACCTAACCCTGACGGCAGGGGAAAAAGGCATTAAATGCCCGTCTACGTCGCCCTAACAAAGCGAGAAAGGACCGTCAGGCGCCACCGCTTGCCACGATGGCAATCTTGTCGGCGCCGCTTACCAGCGCTCCGCTGGCCGCCGGCCTCTTGCCACGACGCCTGGAAAGGTCCTGTATGCGACACGTTAGTGGATGTGCTGGAGCGCAGGTACAGAGTGGTGGTCTGCCGTGGCAAGCGCCTTGCCGTGATTGTTGTCTTGTCGCGTCCGGAAGCTTGTCGCTCACCGGGCCTTCTGGCAAGCTCCTCTTGACGGGGCCTTGTCTCCTAGGTGCCTTGGGTGGCCTTCGGCAAGCTCCTCTTGCCGGGCCTTGTCTCCTTGGCTTGAATACTTTGTTCTTGAATGGCTCCAAAGGAACCACGGAGGACCTTGGCGGTCACCGGTAAGCCTTGCAGCGGAGGGCTGCAACTGCCCGTGCACAAGTTCGGGATACTAGGGTACCCCTACTCTAGTACACCGGCAGAGGAGCCCCGGGCCTGGGCCACCTGCAGTGCCGAAGCGCTGTTGGGCCAGGCCCAAAACAGGCTGCAGACACGCGGCTGGGTTACGCCAGAACCCACCCGGACCCACCTGCAGCTTGCATCCTGGAGGGCTGTCGGCCAAAGAAACCTTGCTTGGGAACGCTTTGCGGCAAGTGCTCTGGCGCCAATGTGGTGACCACATATGCCTCCATGTATCTCTGCCAACAGCTTTTGTCCGTCTTCCGGTGAATACACTTCAATTTCACACCGTTGAGTCTTCTTCATGCAGTGTGTTGTCGACAAAGCTGGTACATACTTGACTGTCGGGCTACTCTTTCCGCTTCTTCTTGCTCTTCGGAAGTTCTCTGTCAAGGAAACGTACAATCTGATGTATGTGCCCATCTTTGGAGCTTGCGGCTCGACAACAAGGACTAAAGGCACATCTGCTGCTGAGAACATCTGCTTCCACGGTGAGAACCTGCGGCTCGGCCGGAGCTTGACGTTCCCGGCAAGCTTGCCGGAGCAAAACTTGTCGGGAGCGTCTGCTTCAACGGAACAAACCCTAGGGCTTGCCGGAGCATACTGCTCCTCAGCACCCTTGGTGTTGATCTTGAGGACCTTCTTGACGGCGACTTCGGGAAGCTCTGCCGGAAAATAGTCACCAGAGATCAACTTCCTCTTCTTACACTTGCTGGTGGAGCTCGATGGTGCGTCCTCGACGGTAGCGCAGCACTCCGAAGAGGTGCGCTTGCCGGAGTGGGCATCAGAGCTCTTGCCGGACTTGGTCTTCTTCTTCGCCCGGGAGCTTCAGCGGCAAGTGGCTTGCAATCTGCTGCAGCTGCTGCTTCCCGGTAGATCTTGTCGGCGCAGATAAGAGCATCCTTCTTGTCGCCAGAGACAGAGATGACATGAGCCAGGATATGACATTGGGCTTGAGCACCGGCGGGAAGTAGTTGGCCAGGATCTTGTCGTCTCGCCCCCCGGCAGCTTGCACCGCGATGGTGTAGATGCTGAGGAACTCCGACGGATGCGTCTTGCCGTCGTACTTCTACACGTCGGCTTGAAATTCTTCTTGCTGGGCCACCGGACTTGCCGCAGCTCACGCGAGTGAACGCAGGGCAACCTACCGCGTCTGGCAAGTCGCTTGGTTCCCCTGGCGCATGCATGTCGACAGAGGGGCTCGGCCAGCTGGTCGGATTGACGCCGCTTCTCTTGGCGCCGATGCGAAGTTCGAGCGTCTTCTTGCTGTCGTTCGTGAAGAACTTGGCGCTGATCGTGGCGAGCTCGTGGATCCGATGACGCGGTGGAGTCGCTGTCGAGGTGGATCCGGCGAGTCGGCGATCTTGGCCTTCGGGGCGGAGAGTGCATGATGGTTGCACCCCCACCGGTTTCGTCGCCACCGGCTCGTGTTTGGCAGTCCTGCCGCGGCAGCGATGCACTTTCGGCTGCATGAGCGTCGCCGCGTTGGCAAAGCCGATGAGACTACGAATGGTGGCCCTCCATTCATCGACCTTGTCGGCTGTTGGAGGGTAATCCAGAGCGATTGAGCTCGCCAAAGCTTCGCTGGAGTGGTGGGTGGCGATGGTGAACGGCGCGAGGCGGGATATGCTCGGACTTCTAACTATGTTAGAAGGAGCAGCGATATCCCGCCCAGCGATCGCCTCGCTTCGCGCCGCCAAAGATGTTGGCGTGCATGCTGGTCTTGAGCATCCCGAGATCCACCAGGTCGATCTTGGTCCAACGAGCGTATGGCGTTGTGAATACCATGACGCTGTCGGTCCCACGCCTCCTGAGACGGGCGCGGTGCATGTACGGACGCCGAGGTCTGCGCAGCCTTGTCCTTGGACTTGGCAGCACCATGGGCTCCCCCGTCGACGCCATTCTTCCGCCGGCGTCTACCCCACCACCCGTTTGCTCCGGTGGTGGTGGGTTCGACGCGGACGGAACATCTGCCGCCGAAGCCTTCTTCTTCGGTGGCATGTCGATGAAGATGATGAAGATCTAGCTCGTGTGGACGCCGGATCAGATTCACACAATCTCGACGCCCCCTACCTGGCGCGCCAAAGATGTCGGGAAGCCGATCGGCCCACGAACACCTATGGGACGGCGGACCGAGCCCCTTTCGGTTCGGCGGGGGGCGGAGGTCGCACGAAGAGCAGATCGAGGCGAAGCACACGAGCAGTTTACCCAGCTTCGGAGCTCTCCGGAGAGATAACACTCCTACTGCTGCATGTCTGTGAGTTCTTGCTCAGGAGCGCTGAGTGCTACAGTACACACAAGCTGCTAACGAGACCGAGCGTGAGTGTTCTCTGGCTTCAAACCTCCCCCTCCCCTCGAACCCCTCCCACCCCCTACGTTGCGCATGGGCCTCCTTTTATATGCTAAAGGGGTCTCCGACAGGTGGCAACGTAGACAAGGGTAAAAATGGAAAAGGAGTGGTTGGTACAGCTACTTGTACAGTGTATCATACCTAACCCCTCGACGGCAGGGGAAAAAGGCATTAAATGCCCGCTCACGCCGCCCTAACAGTGCGAAAGGGACCGTCGGGCGCCACCGCTTGCCACGATGGCAATCTTGTCGGCGCCGCTTGCCACCGCTCCGGCCGCCTGACCTCTTGCCACCTGTGGCGCTGGGGAAAGGTCCTGTGGCGTACGTTAGTGGATGTGCCGGAGCGCAGATTCTGAGTGGTGGTCTGCGGCAAGCGCCTTGTCATGCGGTTGTTGTCTTGTCGCGCCCGTAAGCTTGTCGCTCACGGGCCTCCCGTCAAGCTCCTCTTGCCGGGCCTTGTCTCCCTAGGTGCCTTGGGTGGCCTTCCGGAAAGCTCCTCTTGCCGGGCCTTGTCTCCTTGGCTTGAATACTTTGTTCTTTAATGGCTCCAAAGGAACCACGGAGGACCTTGGCGGTCACCCGGTAAGCCTTGCCGCGGAGGGCTGCAACTGCCCGTGCACAAGTTCGGGATACTAGGGTACCCCTACTCTAGTACACCGACAGCGGGCAGTCGACTGTGGTCTGAGAATCTTCTTCTTTCTTTATTTTTTGCAAAATCAGTGGGGGCACGCTAAGTGCACCCACTGGGTGTAGTCCCCGAGACTGCCATTGGATGTTTGATTTAGTGGTAGTCTTAGAGTAGCTAGCATTGTGGTGTCTTTTTATCTCTGCTGACCGATATGGCTTGTGACCTGTAGAAATCTTGTGATCTTGGGGCTCAGCTCTGCAATGAACAAGCAGCAAATCAGCCTCAACCTTGATCTGGAGTTGGCCAAGAAGAATCTCCAGGCGCTCATGATGAAGTAGCTGCCATGGGAGGTAATCAATCGCCATCGCTTATCCCATCGCCGCACTTTTTCTTTCCATTTTTGAACCGAGTGACTCCACTCGAGCAGATGTATGTAGTGAAAACCGCCAACTCCAAGCCCGTCTGAAGAATGTTATTTCTTTAGAGAAAATGAAGCAAGCTTTGGAGCAGAAGGACCTGGACCTAGCTGCAGCTCAGAAGGAGGCGCGCGAGAAGACAACGCTTGCTGACAAGAAGCTTGTTTCAGTCGGCAAGTTAGAAGAGGAAATCTCCAAACTGAAGACTATTGTTTCTGACGCCAACCAAGAGGTCGAGAGACTGAAGAAGGACAAGGAGAAACTGACCAACGAACTTGGAAGTCTCAAATTCAAAAACGGCGAGCTAGAGTCTTATATGAGCCAACTTGCTGCGAAGCTGGTCTTGAAACTTGAAGGTACCGATTAATCTGTCTTTTTTTTGTCGACTGACAATTCTAATTGTGCTGTTGACTCATCATCCACTCGACTGTGCAGAATTTTGCCAAGACTTTGAAGCGGAAACTGGGCGGGTCGAGACGGGTCTTGACCCCATCAACTGTCCAGTCAAGGATGATGTTGCAATGAACGTGATGCGGTTGGAGTCTCGTATGGACGGCGCAATTGCTTATCTGGCCTGTCTGAAAGCTGCAATGACCCGGATTGATGCAGAACTTTGGCCTCAGGCGGAACTGTCTCAAGATCTCGAGTCGCTGATGGCTCGACTGAATCAAATCCCTGAGTGTGTGCAAGAATGGAAAAAGTCCTCTGCTCGCTGTGGTGCCGACGTCGCTCTGTCTCTAGTCCGAGTGCACTGCAAGGATGCCAAAGAAGACAAGCTGGCGGAGCTCAAGGTTGCTAACACGAAGAAGCATACTTTCCAGTCTTTCATGGACACCTTCCTTGCCGCCGCCACTCGTATTGCAGACAACATTGACCTCGACAGTTTCTGCGACCCAGCCAGTCCCTCTCCTGATGCGTGATCGAGAAAACATTAAGCTTCACTTTTATTTGCCTCGAGATGCCGAGTGATTGTGTAACCGTTAAACTTCTTCGGGCTTGATGCTCGAATACTTTTGATCTGTCGTCCGTAGCCTTAGGATTTATCCGAACTTGGTTTATTTCCGAATATGCTTGCGTTTGCCTTCGAGTGGAATTTGTTCTTCACTCGGAATAATCTTTGTGTTTGAGATGCAGCTCTGAGGTAGTGATTTCAATCGACCTGCGCTTCATCGTCCTTGCAGGTAGGGATGGAGCGAACGTTGTACTTGTGACGTAGCTCCGGAGGAGAAGGTTGCAGTCGACCTGCACCTCGTCGTCCTTGCAGATAGGGATGGAGCGGACGTTGTACTTGTGGCGTAGCTCCGAAGGAAAAGGTTGCAGTCGACCTGCACCTCGTCGTCCTTGTGGATTGAGATGGAGTGAACGTTGTACTTGTGACGTAGCTCCGAAGGAGAAGGTTGAAGTCGACCTGCACCTCGTCGTCCTTGTGGATAGGGATGGCTTCCATACTTAGGCGAGTTCTGGACTGCGGCTAAGCCTCCGAGTGGGAGGATTGCTCCCCACTCGGTAGGATTTCTCATACTTAGGCGAGTACTTGGCTGCAGCTAAGCCCCCGAGTGGGGGGTTGCTCTCCACTCGGTAGGATTTCTCATACTTAGGCGAGTACTTGACTGCAGCTAAGCCCCCGAGTGGGGGGTTGCTCTCCACTCGGTAGGACTTTTCACACTTAGGCGAGTACTTGACTGCAGCTAAGCCCCCAAGTGGGAGGGTTGCTCTCCACTCGGTAGGATTTTTCAAACTTGGGTGAGTACTTGATCAAGAGCTAAGCCCCGAGTGGGAGGGTTGCTCACAACTCGGTAGGATTTTTCATACTTAAGCGAGTACTTGATCTGCAGCTAAGCCCCCAGAGTGGGAGGGTTGCTCTCCACTCGGTGGGATTTTTCATACTTAGGCGAGTACTTGATCATAGCTTAAGCCCCGAGTGGGAGGGTTGCTCTCCACTCGGAAGGATTTTTCAAACTTAGGCGAGTACTTGACTGCAGCTAAGCCCCCGAGTGGGAGGGTTGCTCTCCACTCGCTAGGATTTTTCATACTTAGGCGAAACGGATTCGCAGCTAAGCCTCCGAGTGAGAGGCTTGCTCACCACTCGGTAGGATTTTTCAGAATTGGGCGAAACGGATTCGCAGCGAAGTCACCCACTGGGGGATTTCAAATAGAAACAAAAGCAACAACAATCGTTTAGGAAGATTATAAAGCTCTTGTCTTTGATAAATAAACTACAAAGGTGCTTCTTATTACATCTCATCCGAGTGAGTACTTAAGTATAAAAGGGGCGGAGCAGCTCCGCATTCCAAGCTCGTGGCTCGTCTTTCTGATGTTCGACATTGTAAATATGGTATGCTCCATTGTGGAGAACTCTAGTGATAATGAAGGGACCTTCCCAAGCAAGGGCAAGCTTGTGTGGCTTCTGTTGATCCACTCGAAGAACCAAGTCTCCCTCTTGAAAAGCTCGACCCTTCATGTTTCTGGCGTGGAATCGACGCAAATCTTGCTGATAAATGGTCGACGTGATCAACGCCATCTCTCTTTCCTCTTCTAAGAGATCGACTGAATCCTGCCGGGCCTGTTTCGCTTCTTCTTCAGATAAGAGTTCGACTCGGGGTGCGTTGTGGAGCAAGTCACTTGGCAGAACAGCTTCGGCTCCATAGACCAAAAAGAAAGGGGTTTGTCCGGTCGATCGATTGGGAGTTGTCCTCAAACCCCAAAGAACTGACGGAAGTTCATCGACCCAGTCGCCTGCTGCGTGTTTGAGATCACGCATCAGTTGGGGTTTCAGTCCTTTGAGGATTACACCATTCGCCCTTTCTGCTTGGCCATTCGACTGTGGGTGAGCGACTGAAGCATAGTCGACTCGTGTGCCTTGAGAAGCGCAGAACGCTCTAAACTCATCAGAATCAAAGTTCGATCCGTTGTCAGTGATGATGCTGTGTGGAACTCCATATCTGAATGTCAATTCTCTGATGAAGCCGATAAAGAAGGTCTTGGCTTTGAGATTCTTGATAGGTTTAGCTTGGATCCATTTGGTAAACTTGTCGACTGCTACAAGCACATGAGTAAATCCGCTCCTACCAGTCCTCAGCGGCCCAACCATGTCCAACCCCCAAACAGCAAAGGGCTAGACGAGGGGAATGGTCTTCAGGGCTGATGCAGGCTTGTGAGACATATCAGAGTAGAACTGGCAACCTTCACATCTGTTGACTATATCTTTCGACATTTCATTTTCTCGGGGCCAATAAAATCCGGCTCGATATGCTTTAGCCACAATGGCCCGAGAGGACACATGGTGACCGCAGGTCCCCGAGTGGATGTCGTTGAGGATCATTCGACCTTCTTCTGGTGTTATGCATTTCTGACTGACCCCAGTCACACTTTCTCTGAACAATTGTCCCTTTATCACCATAAAGGACTTGGATCGACGGACGATCTGTCGAGCCTCTTCTTCATCCTATGGGAGTTCCTTCCTAAGGATGTACGCGATGTAAGGTACTGTCCAGTCGGGAGTGATGACCAGAACTTCCATGATTAGGTCGACCACGGCTGGAACCTCGACTTCAGTCGGATCTGTGGCGCTCTTAGGTTGCGGGGGCTCTTCTGTAAAAGGATCTTCTTGAACTGATGGTGTGTGAATGTGTTCCAGAAACACATTGCTGGGAATGGCTTCTCTCTTGGAACCTATATTCGCCAAATCATCGGCTGCTTGATTTTTCAGTCGTGGTATATGATGGAGCTCTAACCCCTCAAACTTCTTTTCCAACTTTCTCACTGCATTGCAGTAGCCAGTCATGGTTGGGCTTCTGACGTCCCACTCTTTCATCACTTGATTGACCACCAAATCTGAGTCGCCATAGACCATGAGGCGGCAGACGCCGAAAGTGAAATGGCCATGCGCAACACATATAAGAGTGCTTCATATTCTGCTTCGTTATTGGAGGAATCAAAGTGAATCTGGAGTACATATCTGAGCTTGTCTCCTCGGGGGGATGCTAATACCACCCCAAAGACCAACCATTCAGCATCTTGGAACCGTCAAAGAACATGGTCCAGTGCTCCGAGTGAACTTGAGTCGGCAGTTGCTCTTCGATCCACTCGGTGAAGAAATCATCTATTGCTTGGGACTTGATAGCTTTCTTTGCCTCAAACTGAATATCTAAGGGAAGGAGTTCAATCGCCCATTTTTCCACTCGACCGGTTGCATCTCTGTTGTGCAGAATCTCTGATAATGGAGCGTCACGATTTAATCGTAACAGAGTGGTCGGAGAAATAGTGTGCAACCTTCTTCGTGGTCATATAAATCCCATAAACAAGCTTCCGATAGTGCGGATATCTCTATTTCGGACGGAGTCGTAACTTCGTAAACATAATAAAGCTGGGCGCTGAACTTTATAGGCTTTTCCTCTTCTTCTCGCTCGGCCGTAAGTAGTGTCTTGACGACTTGTCCGATGGCTGCTATATAAAGCAGTAAAGGCTCTTTGCTGATTGGGGCAGCAAGCACCGGCCGGGTGGAAAGCAGTGGCTTTAGTTCTGCAAACACTGCATCAGCTTCGGGAGTCCACTCGAACTTATCTGACTTCTTCATCAGTCGGTAGAGAGGTAGCGCCTTCTCACCGAGTCTGGAAATGAATCGACTTAGGGCGGCCAAACAACCAGTAAGCTTCTGGACATCATGCACACGCACTGGGCGTTTCATTCGGAGTATGGCACCAACTTTCTCGGGGTTAGCATCGATCCCTCGTTCGGAAACGAGAAAACCGAGTAACTTTCCTCCTGGAACTCCGAACGTGCACTTTGATGGATTAAGCTTGATATCGTACCTTCTGAGGTTGGCAAAGGTTTCAGCAAGGTCAGTCAGTAGGTCGGAACCTTTGCGTGACTTGACCACAATGTCATCCATGTACGCTTCCACATCCCGACTGATTTGAGTGAGTAAACACTTCTGAATCATCTGCATGAATGTGGCTCCAGCGTTTTTCAAACCGAATGGCATAGTGACATAACAGAAGCACCCGAATGGGGTGATGAAAGCTGTTTTAATTTCATCGGGTCCAAACAGACGGATCTGATGATACCCGGAATAGGCGTCCAAAAAGGACAAACGCTCACATCCCGCAGTCGAATCGACTATCTGATCGATGCGAGGGAGAGGAAAGTGATCCTTCGGGCAGACCCGATTGATATGCTTGAAGTCGATGCACATGCGAAGTGAATTGTCCTTCTTAGGGACCATGACAATGTTAGCTAACCACTCGGAGTGGTAAATCTCTCGAATAAACTCAGCTGCCAGGAGCCGAGCCACTTCTTCACCGATTGCTTTTCTCTTTTGTATGGCGGACCGTCGAAGATGTTCCTTGACCAGTTTTATCTTTGGGTCGACTCGCAAACGATGCTCAGCCAGTTCCCTGGGAACACCCGGCATGTCAGAAGGTTTCCATGCAAAGATGTCCCAGTTCTCACGGAGGAACTGGATGAGCGCTTCTTCCTATTTGGAGTCGAGAGTCGTTGAAATGTGAGTCGGAGCAGCGTTGGGATCAGTCGGGTGGATATGAACCGGTTTCGTTTCACCGGACGACTGAAATGATGAATCCGTTGCAGGCTTCTTAGCTCGCAGCAAATCACTCGGATATGCATTTTTCTGATACTCCTGCAATTCCACTACTGCCATCTGCGCATCAGCGATCTTTGAGCCCTTCTGGAAGCACTCTTCTGCCTTCTTTCGATTGCCAGTGATAGTGATCACTCCCTTGGGACCAGGCATTTTCAATTTGAGGTACACATAGCATGGCCGAGCCATAAAACGCGCATAAGCCGGCCTGGAATGGCGTGATAAGCACTCTGGAAATCCACCACTTCAAATGTCAACTTTTCTTTGCGGTAATTCTTTTAATCACCGAAAACCACGTCAAGAGCAATCTAGCCGAGTGATTCAGCCTTCTTGCCTGGAATGACTCCATGGAAACTCATACTGCTTTCATCGAAGTGCGGACATCGGAATGCCCATCCCTTTCAATGTTTACGCATACGTAATGTTCGCACTAATCGCCACCATCCATCAGAACTTTAGTCAGGCGAGTGCCTTCGACAACTGGATCGACCACCAAATCTTGCCTCCCAGGGGTGGCTATGTGTGTCGGGTGATAAGACTCGTCGAATGTGATGGCAGTCTGAGACCATTTCAAATAACTGGGCGTCGCCGGAGCGACTTCACTTCTCTGTTGATCACTTTCAGTCGACTCTTACTCTCAACATCAGCAAAAATCATTATAGTGGAATTGACGTGAGGGTAACCATCATCACTCTCTTCCTTTTCCTCAACCTTGTCTGACTCTTTTTCCTTGTCTTTGGGTTGTTTATCTCGGACCTGCTGGATCAGGAGCCGACACTGCCGAGTTGTATGCTTCGGGTAAATGATTTTACCCTCTTCATCTTTCTTTGTGTGGATGTGGCATGGCAAATCTAGCACATCATTTCCATCTTGATCTTTTATCTTCTTAGGGTTCCATGGCCCCTTGGGCTTCCCTTTGGGTTTTCCTTGAGTCACGGCTAAGGTTTCCCCAGGAGCAGCTGGCTCGGCTTTGCGCTTCTGCTTCCGACTGGAGTTTCCTCCTCCGGTTTCGTGGGCGAATGATTTGTGCTTGCCACTCCGGAGCCGATCCTCTTCTTCACCATTAGCATACTTGGTGGCAATCTCCATCATTCGACTCAGAGACATGTCTCCCGAACTTCAAGTTCAACTCTTGATATTTGACGCCTTCCTTGAAGGCACAAACTGCTTGGTGATCAGACATGTTCTCTACTGTGTGATGCAGTGTGATCCATCTCTGGATATAATCCCTCAAAGTTTCATTTGTCTTCTACACACAAGATTGCAGCTCTGTCAACCCTGCTGGTCGTTTGCATGTCCCTTCAAATGTTCTGACAAACACTCGGGAAAGATCTTCCCAAGTGTAAATGCTGCTGGGTGCTAATTGATTCAGCCATGCTCTGGCCGAACCTTCTAACATCAGAGGCAGGTGTTTCATGGCCATTTCATCATTGCCGCCGCCAATCTGAACAGCCACTCGGTAATCCTCAAGCCAAGTGTCCGGCTTGGACTCGCCAGTGAACTTACTGACTCCAGTCGCCAACCTGAAGTTGGGAGGAATCACTGCGGCCCTGATGGCTCTGCTGAAGCACTCTGGACCTGAGGCACGCACTCTGCTGCTGGTGGGTACATCTCTGTCATGACCTTCTCGGTGAGCTCTGTTCCTGTCGACCAAACCTTGAACGAGAATAGATCTTGCATCAAAGCCTGGCTCCCTGGGGTCGACTAGAATCCTTCGCCTAACACTATGAGGGCGTCTGTCATCCTGCTGCCGAGGCACGTATGATCCACTCCTTGGGGGAGGTGTGGGCACTTTCGGCACGATAAATCACGATCGAGTCGGTGATCATAGTGCTCATGGTTTTTGTACTGATCACGTCGGTCACCATGTCCCTCACGCCTCGGGGGCGATCTTAGGCTATGAGCCGACTGGACTGTATCTGCAACAACGGACCTGCTATGGATCCTATTCCGTGGATCGTGACACGGCCGTGATTCTGCTCTCCGCTGCGGAGTAAAGCTACGATCTGCATTAAACCTCTGCCGGCTTCGATCGGGAGGGTTGAATTGACTCTACTATTCGAGCTGCCTGTAAGATTTTGAATCGGAGTTCGATATACCTGAGCGGAGGTGGAAAAAAAGGCGTCATTGGATTCTTGAACCCTTTGCCGCCACGCTTGCCGAGTACTCGTTGGAGATTTTCGGTCGAGTGCGCCACCAGATTGGCGGTAGCGCGTCCTCCAAGGCCCGGGCCTCGGGGGTTTCTCCAATGATAGGAGTGTGAAGAGCATCCATGTTCCGGCGGCGAAGCTCTTCCCTCTGCTCTGAAGAGAGGGTCTCGGGGAGCTATTCCTCTTGGGCATGCGATGGATCACCTCTGCCATCGCCACCGTTGGTGCGAGGGAAGCCGGGAGGACTGCGAGGTCCATCGACCATCAGGACCTCCGCCCGGATCATCTTTGTCGCTTTCGGATGCGGTCTCTGCTGAGCCGATCAACAGTCGAGCAGTTTGTAGAGATTCATCGGGCTCGATCGCGCGACTTGGGGGTGGCTGTTTACGAGCCACCGTGTGCCTCACCCATCGCTGAAGCCTTGACCGACCGGGCGCTTGCGCCGTGAGCGGCGAGTGGGAGGACGCCACAGTGCCGACCGATCTTGGGTCGACGGCTGCCTCGGAGGACGCCATGACGCCAGCAGCGAAAGTGCGTTTCCCCGCGGAAGGGGAGTGCATCGACGTGGAGTGGAGCCTCCTGAAGCCAAGCGGAGTCGTCGGCGACGAACACGAGCGCGCCGAGACGGATCTCGCGGCCCTCAGCCAAACCTCCGCCTGAAACCATGATGAAGGGGATCGGAAAGATTGCAACTTCTCCAACAAGTCGCTAAGACACCTGCCCCACGGTGGGCGCCAACTATCGTGGTTCTGAGTCTGACAGTAGAATAGGAGGGTAGGAATCCAGAGGCAAGATCTTAGCTATGGAGGAGCTGTACACGCTAGTTTTACGAGTTCAGGCCCTTCTCGGAGGAAGTAACAGCCCTACGTCTCGGAGCCCGGAGGCGGTCGACTGGATTATACGCGTGTGAGTTACAGGGGGTGCGAACCCTTGTCCCAGAGGAGAGGGTGGCTTATATAGAGTGCGCCAGGACCCCAGCTCCCCTCTGTTACATAGAATTCAATGTACATAAAGAGGTGGTGTTACAGGTAACGCCTGTATTGAAATGCTGTAAATGGTCATTAAATATCTGAGTAAATATCCGACCGTTGCTGCGCAGAACGATTTTAGGTCTTCTTATCGTCGAGTGGTTTGATGGTCGAGTGACCTGGGTAAAGTGAGATCTCCGAGTGGATGGTAAGTCGAGTGGACTTCACTCGACGCCTTTGCTGGATCCCTTCTTCTGATACTTGAACTTCTTTGTTCTTAGGACTAGGACCTTAGGTAGGATGTATAAGTCAGGCCTATTACCCTACCCTAGGTTTGTGTCTACATCACCTAGCACTTGGACTTCTAGCAAAAAAACTTTTAGCCTTTGCTTTTATATTCTTTCTTAATACAAAATGCACACAGTGTACTCCGTTCTTACATTTTTATCTAAAACGCATTTTGTGTATTAGTTGAACTTCCCGCTGTTTTCAACTTGAACTTCTGTCACGTATTTTTGTTCAACCTCTCTCACAAGAATTTTTGAACTTTCTCCGGGTGAGCACTGGAACTTATAACAACAAAACTTTTAGCCTTTGCTTTTTCGTTCTTTTTAATACAAAATGCATTCCGTGTGTACGTGAACTTCTGGTAGTTATCAATATGAACTTCTTAGATCGTGCGTTCTGTCTTCATCGCAAAAACAGAGTCTTTGAAAATGCACTGCGTGAAGAGATTGAACTTCTGGAGCAGTTCTATTTGAACTTCACTCTGTTTTTCACGTGCTATTTTTTGCCCTTAACTCCTAAACCACGTACCGGAATTAAGCAAATGATATACCGATTGAAAGCTGTTGAAAAGATGCAACTTTCTCATTTTGATCATTTTTACATACTCGCGGTGGTTCAAAAGAATTTTTTGAATACATACAAACATGTTCTAATTGGTGTGCATGAAACTTTAAAACCGTACATCGGAATGTAGCATATAATATCCCATTGGAAAGCTTATGAATAGGAGCAAATTTTTCGTGTAGATAGGTGTTACAAATGCGTTGCCGTTTGAGAGCAGTTTTAAAAATGGGAAACACGATGTTGTTTTTGCTTCTCTTTTTCAACATTGAATTGAAGGTCGGAGTCTCGTAATATAATTTTTCAAACCGTGCAGGGTGGAGCACGTGAACTTCTTGCAACAAATCTTTTATGATTTTAGTTTTGTATTCTTTTATTTTTCTTCCGAAACGCATATCGTGTAGTAATTGAACTACTCGTTGTTTTCACCTTGAACTTTTGTCCCGTTTTTCTGTTCGTAATTCCCCACCTGTTCATCGGAGTTGCACAAATAATATACCCTTACAAACTGCTAAAAAGACATAACTTTTTCTAATACGGTTAAGCTTTTGTTTCGAGCAACATGCACCATATTGTTCTAAGCATTTTTCAGAATAAGAATATTTTATACACCTTGGAAAGTTGTTGAATAGGAGAAACTTTTTAATGTAGAGCATTTTTAATT
Source organism: Aegilops bicornis (assembly GCA_021605145.1). Lineage (NCBI taxonomy): Eukaryota > Viridiplantae > Streptophyta > Magnoliopsida > Poales > Poaceae > Aegilops > Aegilops bicornis. The sequence goes on along the minus strand of CM038671.1, from coordinate 159,325,021 downwards.
CAATTTAATAATGGATTGAGAGAATTATTTTAATTGACAAATATAACATTTTTTGTGCGTTTTTGCACATGTAAATTCATGGTGAACCTCTCACAAGTATTTTTGAACTTCCCCGTGGCCAAGCACTTGAACTTCTAGCAACAAAAATTTTAGACTTTGCCTTTCTATTCTTTTTTTCTCATACAAAATGCACACCATGCAATACGTGAACTTCTGACAGTTATCAATTTGAACTTCTCTCTGTTTCGCTTTAGTAACGGAAAAAAATCCGAGTTTCTATAGACATCGAACCGCTCTAACTTTTTTATTTCGACTTCTTTGTGTGTGTTTTAGAAATGTGAAAATTTGAAGTTCTTGATTTTATTTCTTTTAATACCAAGAAAATGTGAGTTTTTTATAAATAGCGAACTTATCATTTTTTGTAATTTGGACTTCTTGGTTTATTCTTAGAAAATATATAAATTTTAAGTAAGAATCAAACATCCTTTTGTAATTGAACTTCATACTTCTATTTTTACTACATACAGAAAGAATTTGGGTTTTCCGTATATACGGAACTACTCCGTTATTTTAATTTGAACCCCTTGCTTCTATTTCTTTAGTAACATGGAAAATCTTTTTTTTATATAAATACTTTACTGCTTTATTTTTGTACTTTGGACCTCTTGGTTTATTTATTATTAGTAACAAAAAAATCCTAGTTTTGTAATAAATATTGAACCTCTCCCTTTTTAAAATTTGAACTTCAGGAGTTTCCCTAGAAATGGTGAAAATCCCTTATTATGAATTTTTATGTACTCTATTTTTTAAAATTTGAACTTCTTGTTTTTATTCTTTAACAACGGGTAAAATATGAATTTTGTATAAACATTGAAGATCTTTTTATTAGTTTGGACTTCTTGAGGCTTTATAAATTATTTATTTTAACATAGAATCGCTCATATTTATTTATTTGAACTTCTATGAAAACTCTATTCTTTTTTAGATATCACAACAAACAGTAGCAATTACAAAACTTTTCAGATTGGCTACATGTGTTTTTCTTGTTTTAGATCATTGTATATTCGCAAAACATAGCAATACATGAATTTTCTAGGGAGTAATACAAGAACTCTCCCGAAGTGATACACAAACTTTCTCTTGTAAATATTATTTGCTCTTGTTTACATGCACAGTTTTTTCACAATGAAGTAAAACATAAGCTCAGAAGAATACAATTGGAAATGATACAACCCAAATATGCGTTACATGTGAGCTTTGCGTTTTTACCCCTCGGGAATGACCATACAAACATCAGGAATTAGAGAACATGTACTTTCCTTTACATCTTTTTCAGAAATGCACCTTTTTACTCTATGCGAACTTCAACTTTTTTTATACATGAACTTCATGTGAATTTAAATTTATTTACAAAAGGGGAAACTCTGTATTTTATAAACTCTTCGAAATGTTATGTTATTTAATTTGACCTTTTTGGGGATTTTTTGCTACCAAATCAAACTGCTCTATTTTGAACCTCTATTTTTTTAGTTCTCATCTTTCGATTTATGATTTTTGCTGGAGTGTTAGTGTTTGAACTTCTAGTGGCTTTGATATTGAACTTCTATGAATTTTTATTTTTGAGTATGCAACAATCAGCAAATACACATTCATTTTTCATTAAACAAAGAAATGGCAGCACTGATGTTGTAAAAGCAGCAAACACAACAGAGCAGCAAGATTACACGTTCATATTTCTCAATCTGTCACTCCGTAGAATGCAAAAGATGCACATATTTCACCAAAATTTTAACTTCTGTCTAGCAAAGCCGCAAGCAGTAGCGACAGTGCAACCAAATAGAAATTCTTAGTATATTAATTGTTAATTCCCTGCTCTAGTACAACAACGGCAACCTACTAGTGGAAGCATGTAGCAGCAGCACCGAGGACAGTAAAGCATAAAACAAAAACTCTTCTCTCTCTCACTATTTTTTTAGGGAAAGCAAAGCTTTATAAATCAGCGTTGTATAGGCATATCGCCTCAAACACATTTCGCCACTTGGGGCGGCACAATAGAGTTCCAGCAAGTGCTGTCATTTGGTAAACAACGACATCCAATACTAGCTAGCTCGTGGGCTACCTTGTTTGCATCTCTACGACACACACTAACACGAAATTTGGAGAACCACACTTTGACCTGATACTTCGTATCTTCAATTACTGCTGCGAGTGGTGAGGAGTCAACCTTGCGGAGATCAAGGGCGTCCGCTAATAGCTGGGAATCAGTCTCACTAATCACTCTAATGGCCCCATATCTGCTGCAGTTTGAACAGCTTCAGACATAGCCGTTAGCTCTGCAGCAAAAGCGGCCTGCACGTGCTCTCTTCTCCCAGCTCGGGCTATGAAAACATGTCCAGACTCATCCCAAGATTGACCTTGAGCATGTTATCCTCGGGTGGTTGCCATCTCGTCTTCATCTCAACCTTGCTCCTCAGTGTGAAGAACTGCATATATTCCATAGTGTTAACCTGTACACGCCGAGTCACCTCATGCACTGGAACCGGCAGCTCCCCCTGACATAAACGAGAGCAACCAAAAGCACAAAGAGCGCTGGACTCCAGGAAGGTTGACGAGCAACGGGATGGCACCTCCTGACCTCGGCATGGATATCACGGCAGCCTATGGGCAATGCCAACTTCGTTTCACAGAAGCTTCGTGGTGTTGCCCATCGTTTTTCCTAGATTTTGGTGAAGTCCGACTTGGCCTGCAAATTTGCAGTAGCATCAACCATCTTTGCTAAAATAAAATGGGTGAAAATGATAAAAAGTTCAAAATAAAATGTACGAGGCGAGATCATTCCTAGTTGGAGCATGGGAGCAGTAGGATTCGGGGGGCGTTAAGGTGAAGATGTAGTAGTAGAGGCTGTAGGGGGAGGGGTGTACTGCCAGAGAAATTGAGACGACGGTCTAAGAAACTGACACCGTGGTGTATGAAAACATCCTTTTTGTTATTTTTCAAAGCATCCATGTTTGTAAAGTATGGCACTGATCCAGGGAGAAGCATCATCATACAAAATATATAGAGAACTGAATACTTGGAAATACAAATTGAAGCATCTGTAGGGAGAACTCAACTTGAACCCGTAATACAGCCAAACCGTTCCTTCCTTTTCATATAATTTCTTTCACACAGATGCATAGTATACTGAACAAATGTGTTTATTTTAGTACGCACATGAGACTATAAGTTTCAGGTTGGTCTCGGAAATTATCTAATAAATTTATGAAGAAACTAAGAAATGAAAACTGGGAAAAAAACACTCTGAATATACTAAAGAAAGTACTGCACATCCTGAACCTTTATCCACATTCATTCTAAACTTCATCAGTACCTTGCAAAATTGGATGAGTTGGTTTCTCACCGTGGCACCGCTAGAAGCCAAGGCGCACAAATATGGAATGGGCGCAGGACAGGCCAGCAGTTCTACTACTCCATGCGACAGAGTTCAATCATCTATAAGAGGGGAGTTGGAAGCAACAGGAGGAGGAAGGTCAGTACGCGTTTGGAGAGAAGGTCACCTGTGAACATGAACATGGCAGGTGGACGACGGGGGAGCGGTGGTGTGCTCCCGTGGACGGAACCAAGCGGAAACAGGGGTTCCGCCTCGGGGCGGAGTCTCTGTCGCTGCTCCTAGTCTCAACCAAGAAAACACACGAGGGAGGGTGCTTGTGGGGGTGGCCGTCTGGCCTGGTTAGCTCGCACGGGGAAGCCGGCGGGGCTGGACTGAGCGGGGCCGCGGGAGGAAGCTGACGGGGCGGCGCCCGGTAGCCTGGAGGTGGAGGCTCGCGGCGGCCTGGCCAGGAGGTGGAGTCACGTCGGGACCGGGGAGCGGCGGCGGAGGCGCGTTGGGGCCAGGATGGGCGGCGGCGGAGGCACGTCAGGGCCGAGGGAGGCGGCGGTGGGAGGCGCGCCGGAGCCAGGGAGGCGGTGGCCGGAGGTTGGTGGGGGGAGGATCGTGGGAGGATGCGGGGGGCAGCGGATATGGTGGGCGCCGAGGGAACTTTTTTTTCTTTTTGCGGGAAGTTCGGGTGGGCTGCCTTTTTAGATCAAGGAACATCTCCGCGCACCCTTATAGGGCTGATCGTGATCAGAATAACTATTTTAATCCTGAAATCAGAATATTGTTACTCTATATATGAGAATTTAATTTTTTTTTGACTGATTCTTGCTGACCAAATTGTTGCGGGTCTGTTACTTGGATACCCTACCAAATGTTGTCGATTCACGGTGCAATATCTTACCCCAATGTTGTACTGAGGATGACTGTATGGCTTATGCTAGAAACCATCGGGAGTATCTTCTTTGGGGAAGGACTGGGTATCGTGCTTCAGAAGCTTCCCCCTTAAAGACTTGCTCGAGAAGACTCAGTACCTTATACCGGAAACTTTTGTGGTTTCTTACTGAAGAAGACAGAGTATCTTGCACCGAAAGTCATCCATATATCATGCTGAGAAAGATAGCAGAATCTTGTATTGGAAGCTTCTTTGGTAGCTTGCGAAGGAAGACTGGGTTGCTTACACCAGAAGCTTTCTCATTGTGATATGCGGACTGAATGCCACATATACATACCATCTTAATATTTTTGATGTTGATTACTTGCATGAAACAGGGTTTGCTGGACTATCCTCCTTTCTGAGTATTGAATACATGGCACATTCTCGCTTGCTTCCAAGTATATCTTGTTTCAAGATCATCCTCAACGAAGAATCAAACCTTGCATCTGACCCATACCTTTGACTAATAACATACTGTCGATCTGGCACACAATTCATCTTATTGCTGATTTGATCAACACTGCTATGAAGAGTGCACAATGAGGGAGACTTGTTTATCCATATTGTTGTGAGGATTGCACACTAATGCAAACTTGATACTGACGGTCCATCCAGGATTTCTTTGGAACTCAGACGATACATTCCCAATTTCACTTCAATCTGCTGATAATTCCATTCTGTTTAGCTGAGTTTCCAAATACTTAATTCCTTGCTGATTCTTCGGATCCGGTGTCGTTTGACGAGCAACTTTAATAAGGGGAAAATATGTAACACCGAAGGCCCAAAGAAAGAAACAAAAGAAACGACGAAAACGAAAGCACACAAAGCATACAAATAATAATATTAATAATCAAGCAACATCACATATTACTGCTACTCACAACAATAATATGCATGCACGCCTAAGCACACAAATCTCGCGGAAACTCCGGTATTACGATCTAATATGCTGTGGCGGTGTGCACAAAAAGTGAATCTGTGTGTGGAAGGAGTTGTTGTAGCCAAGGCTACACCAAGCGCTGGTTGAACACCGGTCGCATCTGGATGAATATGGAGGCGAGGACGGACTTGGTGATCATGTAGCGAGACACAAAGGTCACGACCACATCATCATCAAGCGCACGAAAGGGAATCGTACACGTCCGAAGAATAGAATGATAGGGTAGGATAGCGGAGGAAAAGCAAGGCTTGCTAGCATTACCCTTTTCTGATAACAAAGATCAGTAAGTGTTGCCAAAGGGACGAGATGGGTAGCACGATTCGGGATAGATACATGTCTATCACCGAAACAATATGGGTGGATGGCAGAAAGATATCGACGCGATATCTGAGCATAACTCCTGCAAATGGTGTCTGAAACACTCGGTACCAGGGCATCACTCTGCTGGGACAGAGATGACGCCAAACACCGAAAAGCAGGCACGCAAAGAGGGATGGTGCAGGTAGTGGCTCGAAACCGATACCACCTACACTCACAAGATCACTATAAGCGACTAGATAATAATCTATATGCATGCTATGCAACAAACAAATACAGCAATCAAGTGCAACAAACCAACTGGGCTCCATACTACCGCATTCTAACGCTCGCGTGGGCTAGGGCGTCCTACAGCCAGACCTGCTCTGATACCAAGCCTGTGGCACCCCGGCTCAGAGAAATCGGAACGCCCCGTATTCCAAATTTCGTAGATCGAGGAGAAGTCTTCGGAATACGACCTTTGCTTAGCATAGAACAAATCAGCTCTTTATTACAAGCTATGTGGGTACAAGGGGATTACATCGACACGGCAACACTACGCTGCCACGGTTGCTCCATGCAAGCAGCAGAACAACACAATGCGGCAGAATAACTCTAGCGGCAGAACAGTGACGACGTTGATGAACTCCACTTTGCAGGGACTCTGACTAGAACGCTTATCCTAGCTCTCAATCAAGGAATCCACGGCAAACAAGCAATCAAATCCGGCATGACCTGCAAACTGGCATGACACGCCAGGTCAGTACATTGAATGTACTTGCAAGCTCACAGCAACCAAGAGCAATCAAGACAAACAACAGCATGGCAATTACAGGTTAACAAGGAGTAACACGATACTATCATATCCATCATAGCATGAACAAGATGAACATGATACAGCTAGAACAGTACAAACATGGCATGAACATATGAACATGATGATACTAGCATGCAACATGATGACACAATCATGCACCAACTTACTCTGCTCGGGTTACCTCGTAACCATCACATGCATAAGCTTACCATCAAATACATCACACGATTATCTCAGGATCCAATCAATCTTGGTATTACAATACCGTAGTAATCATTACATGACCACAAGGAGCTTGACTTTTACCCTTGACTCTCGCATAACACCACAAATATCCAACAACTCGGTATCCTCTTTCTCACGGTGACCATCTCACGATACCTCTTTCTCATCCTCGAACCAGAGTTGTTATTAAGCACATTTTTATTATTACTGTTGACCCATAGTGTGACCAACTACAAACTGGGCCCTTATCCGCGGGCGCGGCTATCGATAGATTTAGTACACACTCTGCGGAGGTTAGCACACCGTACCCACACCACGGAACCCATGGCCTCACACTCCCATTCGGGTGGACCAATGGCATTCCGACAAAACCGATCTACTGCCATGACACTCTCCTGGCCAATCTGACAAACTCCTCGTGCCTACCAAAGGCATCAATGGCCACCGTCGTGGCAAAACAAACAACGGTCCCCAAACGGGGACAAGGATCCTTACAACAACAATGGACACACAAGGCTTATACCATCCTACCTGACCAGGGTAGCGCCCGCGCATAACCTTCCATCGTTATAGGCACCAGCGAGAGGCATGACAATAGACCCATTTAAGATCTTCCCATAAAAGGCAAATGTGGTTGCACTGGTCAGCTCGATATGGTGGCACCGTGACTCAACCAACAGTTGTTCAAGTTCATTTAAGTCCGGTTAAACTTGAACGCAATAAGCTGAGCCATATTAAAATAACATGATGCAACTACAATGCATGAGCATGATATCAACATAAGTAGGGAGGTGCAACATAATCATCGAGCATAACCACAATGAAACATTTAACCAAACGAGCATGGAAACCGACGTGCATAGCATTACACATGAGCATATCCTGACCACTAGCATCATAAATAAATACTATGCAAGAACTTAACCAGAATACTACCAAGTAAGCATATAACGAACCGGATGCAAAGTAACATGCATAGCATCGGCACTTGATAAAATACAGTAAAAATGGAACATTTAACCAAATGAGCATGGCAACCGACGTGCATAACATTACACATGAGCATATCCTGACCACTAGCATCATAAATAAATACCATGCAAGAACTTAACCAGAATACTACCAAGTAAGCATATAACCAACCGGATGCAAATTAACATGCATAGCATCGGCACTTGATAACAGATGGTAAACATGCATCAGAAAGAACACCACTGCTACTACTATCAAGAATGACATACGACAGAAATACTAGCAACTAGTACATGATAACGAGGTGCATAAAAACATAGCATGAAAGTGAACACAAATCCATAAGCATCACCGAAACAATGATAACCGTATCAAAACAAGCAGACATTTATTAAATATTCAAGTTGAAAACCATGGCTGCTGCATGCAATCATGCAAGTGGTTGTCGTGGCTTGCCTGGGGGTGACGGAGACTCCGGGAAGAAGTGCGGTGAAGCCGCGAAACGAAACGCCGGACGGTTCTCTCTCAAAGGGGGCTGCTTATAGGCAAGGGCAAAATGGTCATTTTCATTGTGGGACCACCTAGTGAAAATGTTTTCAACAGAAAAATCTCGACGAGACGAAGAAGTGAGCGTTGGTTTCACCTCAATCGGAGTTACGGCCGCGAAGTTATGAGGTGTAGAACACCAGGGACCAATCTGTGACTATTTTCATCACCAAGGGGTCCACAGGAGGTAAACTGAAGCCTTGAAGGCATGTCGTTTACCGATAGGGAAAGCATATTAAGAAGCGAAGTAGAAATGGAACTCGTTTTCCCAACAGGTAAGCGTACTAGCGTAAACCCGTCTCCACTTATCCATGTGGACCCTTGGCTGGAGCCACTTCCAGGCGGGGCCCAGGCGCAGGGGGAGGGGGCACGGGAGCTCGTCTCCTTCCTCCCGCTCCTGTGGTCCCGTGCGGGACAGAGCAGGAGGCAGCGGAGGGAAGCGGCGAGGGGGTCGGCCGGCTCAGGCCCTCCCCGGCCGAGATAAGAGCACCGGCGGGTGCGGGAGGAGATGGCGCATACTTTCAGAGGACTAGAGGGCGCCGGGGAGGAGCGGAGAGGAGGGGAGGAGCGGCGTCATGGGGAGGACAGGGGCGGCGGTGGTGGTGATGGTCTCCGGCGAGGGGCAATGGGGTGGGGCGGCTCGTAGGGAGTAGGAGGACTCGTTGGACGTGGTTAGAGGAGGATAGGGTGCCTGTGGTGGTCGGAACCAAGCCGAGGCCGAGGCGGCCATGGAGGATGACGGCGAACCAAGGTGAGATGAGGCGACTCCGGTGACCAAATGAGGTGAGAGAGGAGTGGGTGACGTGAGGGAGGACTCTAGCACTCCTTATATAGCCGCGGGGAAGGCTCTGGAGCATCACGGGCGAGCTCACGCCAAGCTCTAATGGAGGACAGTGGCTGGGCATGGCACGGACATGGAGCTAGCGACGCATTTATGACGAAACAGGAGGGAGCCCGAGTGCTTGGTGACTGAGTCGATCACGGGGAAGCTCCAGGACATGAATGGAGGTCGAGACGAAGAGGGAGACGACGGGAACAGTGCCGAGGTCTTGCGAGAGCGCGAGTTTTGGCTGGCACGACCCATGGTCACCGCACGGGATGGCTCAAGCGGCATGTTCTGGCTGGGCCCACCATGTCTGGTGGATATTCCTTAGTGCCCTTAGTACTCCCTCTGTCCGAAAATATTTGTCATCAAAATGAATAAAAAGGGATGTATCTAGATGTATTTTAGTTCTAGATACATCCCTTTTAGTCCATTTTGATGACAAGTATTTTCGGACGGAGGGAGTATACGAGAAGAAATAAACCAGTCCAGGGGCAAAGATGAGATTTGCATCTAGCTCCAAAACATTGCAACCGCAAGGTGTTTTGTGCTGAGGTGAGGAAGATACAAGAGGGGATATTCTCGGGTCTTTGGCATGGTGTGACGAAGAACAAAGGTGATCCTCTCTGAAAATGTTCATCTCATTAGGATGGATAAAAAGGGTACTTGCTGTAGAAACCACCATAATGGCCAGAATTAGAGATTTGGATGATGCACTCATATGGAGAGGCAAGCTGAGCTGAAATTGGGCATGACCCAATTATTTGAAGATATGAGGATGGTCAAAAAAATTCACGACATTTGGACGTGCCAAAGTAGCACTTGCTTCATATAGCTTTGCTTTGGACAGAAACTTGGAAAAAATGCACAGGGCAAATGGTCTAATGGATTGAGCCAAATTTTGGTGGAGGGAGCTTATATAGTTAGGGGAATGTCCTGGTAAATGTTCAGCTTAAATGAAGCAAGATAAAATATGGTTGCTGCACAAACTGAAAATCTGACTAGAAACTAAGATTTGGAGCTGGGCTCACATAGATTAGTTACATGAGCTCATATTTGGTGAAGAGTGATGATTTTATCATATGAAGGACCTTGAAATATTTCAACTCATTTGGATATGCCTAGCTTGTACTTCCTTCACAATCACTTCCCTCGGACAGGAACTTTGATATATTGCTCAGGAATATTTACTAGGCAAATTAAGTTGAATTTTGGCATGGGGAAATTATATGGACATGAAAAGGTGTCCAAAAAGTTTGGGGCCAATTTGGAAAAGGTAAATAGCACTTGCTTCACAAACTCCCAGCCATGACAGAATAGGAAAGGAATTAATTGAGCATGATGAGGAACATAGCAAAAAAACTATTTTACCATATATGAGGAATATATGACCCAAACAATTTATGAGAATTATTTCGGAATTTTAGGAGTGATGGAAATGTAGGTTGCTTCACAACCTAGGGTAGACAGGGTTATTCCTTTAATAGAAAAAGGAATATTCCCTAGAAAAATAATATTGGGATTGGTCCAAGATGGAAATGGCAAGGTCTTGGGAAGGATTTGAGGATGACAAGACACTCTGGAAACAAAGAAGAGGTCATCTTCTTCAGTTTCCAGACCACATAGCCATGGAAAAAAAATTCAAGCAAAAATCTCAAAAGAAAAAGAAAGGGCCAAAATTTAGGCTGTGACAACAAAGCCCCACCGTAGTAGTAGTAGTATTTAGGAGCTATTTTGTTTAGTTCATCTGACTATAGATGTGGTGGAACTGTACAACATACTTAAAATTAGCTAGTATATAAATTAGAACTAGCTAACAATTGGAGAAAAGTTTGGTCGATTGATACGTCTCCAACGTATTTATAATTTTCAATTGTTCCATGTTGTTATATTATCAATCTTGGATGTTTTATAATCATTTTATAGTCATTTTATCTCATTTTTTGATTCTAACCTATTGACATAGTGCCAAGTGCCAGTTGCTGTTTTCTACATGTTTTTTACATCGCAGGAAATCAGTATCAGACGGAGTCCAAACGCAACGAAACTCCACAAGGATTTTTTTTTGGACCAAAAGGAACACAATGGGCCCTGGCTGCGCCTGTGGGGTGCCCCAGGCGCGCCCTGGTGGGTTGTGCCCACCTCGGGTGCCCCCTGGACCGCCTCTTTTCTCTATAAATACCCCTAATATTCCAGAAACCCTAGGGGAGGCGACGAAATATTCATCCAGCCGCCTCAGAGTCCAGAACCACCAGATCCAATCTAGACACTATCTCGGATGGGGTTCACCACCTCCATTGGTGCCTCTCCGATGATGCGTGAGTAGTTCTTTGTAGACCTTCGGGTCTGTAGTTAGTAGCTACATGGCTTCCTCTCTCTCACTGAATTCTCAATACAATGGTCTCTTGGAGATCCATATGATGTAACTCTTTTGCGGTGTGTTTGTTGGGATCGATGAACTTTGAGTTTATGATCAGATCTACCTTTTTATATCCATAAAAGTTATTTGAGTTTCTTTGATCTCTTATATGCATGATTGCTTATAGCCTATTATGCCTGAACTAAGAGTGGAGAACCCATGAATTTGGTTTTGCCCCGACCCCCGCGTCGCCCCCGCTCGGGGGACTCGGGCGGGTACCCAACCCTAGTCGCCCCCGCTCTCGAATCCACCTTCCCTCACCCCGCAGCCGCCGAAGGACGCCGCGGGGATGCGCCGGGGGGGGGGGGGCGACGGCGGTGGCGGGGATCCTCCTCTCTCCCGCGTCTCACGGGTAGTGCGGAGCCCTTGCGTGTGCGGAGGTGCGGCAGATCTGGTGCTGGCGGCGATGGCTGGCCCTGTCATGAGCGGCAGCGGCTAAGCGCGTCGAGCAGCCGATCACGAGCTGCGGTGACTTATGCTGCGACGGCGTGTCATCCGGCTTCAGATCAGCGGCGGCATGGAGGGCCTGGTGGGCGGCTTGGCGGTACCTCCGGTCAGATCTGATCTGGCCAGTGCAGCCGGCGGTGGTGGCTGTCGGTGTCAAAACCGGATCTCGAGTAGGGGGTCCCGGGCTGTGCGTCTAAGGCGGATGGTAGCATGAGGCGGGGGACACAATGTTTACCCAGGTTCGCGCCCTCTCGATGGAGGTAATACCCTACTTCATGCTTGATTGATCTTGATGATATGAGTATTACAAGAGTTGATCTACCATGAGATTGTAGAGGCTAAACCCTAGAAGCTAGCCTATGATTATGATTGTTGTTGTCCTACGGACTAAACCCTCCGGTTTATATAGACACCAGAGGGGATAGGGTTACACAGAGTCGGTTACAAGGGAGGAGATATACATATCCGAATTGCCAAGCTTGCCTTCCACGCAAAGGAGAGTCCCATCCGGACACGGGACGAAGTCTTCAATCTTGTATCTTCATAGTCCAACAGTCCGGCCAAAGTATATAGTCCAGCTATCCGAGGACCCCTAATCCAGGACTCCCTCAGTAGCCCCCGAACCAGGCTTCAATGATGATGAGTTCGACGCGCAGGTTGTCTTCGGCATTGGAGGGCGGGTTCTTCTCCAAATTCCGAGTACCTGTCGAGTAGTGTTCGGCTTCCCATGAATGTTGCACCCCTTTGCTTCCACGCCTAATAATGGCTATCTTCCACGTGTCGAGCGAATGCGAGAAGTCGTGGCGTTTTTACACTTGCCACCCTAACCCTGTGAGCAAATCATCTATTTAAAAAGCCGGGGATCCCCAGATCCAGATCACACCATCCTTCCACAGCGAGTATCCATCGGAGCGCGTCTTAAAAGCCCATCCCATCATGGCCGGCCATCGCAACTCCTCTTCTCGCTCCCGTAGCACTTAGCCAGGCAATTGGAAGAAGTGTTCCGTTCCCCACAGCCAATTAGTAGAGTTACAGACTCAGGGGTTTCTCCCTCCAGCGTATATGGTCCCCGTCCGAGCCGAACTAGCCAGTTACAACGGCGGGGAGCAAGCGGAGAGCTTTCCCAACCCATCCATGGGGGAGCGGGTATGCCTTGTCCCTTACTTATTAAGGGGACTTGGATTTCCGATCCATCCGTTCCTCCGCGGGCTCCTGGAGTTCTACGGCCTCCAGCTGCATAACTTTACTCCCGCCTCCAAATTACACATCGCTGGCTACGTCGCCCTTTGCGAGCTGTTTTTGGGCTGCGAAGCTCATTTCAAGCTATGGAAGAGGCTATTCTGCCTCGTACCCCGTACACAGGAGGGGTCAATATATCAAGTGAAGGAAATATGCCCTAGAGGCAATAATAAAGTTATTATTTATTTCCTTATATCATGATAAATGTTTATTATTCATGCTAGAATTGTATTAACCGGAAACATAATACATGTGTGAATACATAGACAAAAATGATAGTCACTAGTAAGCCTCTACTAAACTAGCTCATTAATCAAAGATGGTTGTGTTTCCTAACCATAGACATGTGTTGTCATTTGATTAATGGGATCACCTCATTAGAAGAATGATGTGATTGACATGACCCATTCCGTTAGCTTAGCACTTGATCGCTTAGTATATTGCTATTGCTTTCTTCATGACTTATACATGTTCCTGTAACTATGAGATTATGCAACTCCCGTTCTGGGAGGAACACTTTGGGTACTACCAAAGCGTCACAACGTAATCGGGTGATCATAAAGGAGTACTACAGGTGTCTCCAAAAGTACTTGTTGGGTTGGCGTATTTCGAGATTAGGTTTTGTCACTCCGATTGTCGGAGAGGTATCTCTGGGCCTTCTCGGTAATACACATCACATAAGCCTTGCAAGCATTACAACTAATGAGTTAGTTGTGAGATGATGTATTACGAATCGAGTAAAGAGACTTACCAAAGAATTTAGATTGAACTAGGTATTGGATACCGACGATCGAATCTCGGGTAAGTAACATACCGATGACAAAGGGAACAACGTATGTTGTTATGCGGTCTGACCGATAAAGATCTTCATAGAAAATGTAGGAACCAATATGGGCATCCAGGTCCCGCTATTGGTTATTGACCGGAGACATGTCTCGGTCATGTCTACATTATTCTCGAACCGTAGGGTCCGCACGCTTAAGGTTTCGATGACAGTTATATTATGAGTTTATGTATTTTGATGTACCGAAGGTTGTTTGGAGTCCCGGATATGATCACGGACATGACGAGGAGTCTCGAAATGGTCGAGACATAAAGATTAATATATTGGACGGATATATTTGGACACCGGAAAGGTTCCGGAGAAGTTTGGAGCTCGGGAGGTTACTGGAACCCCGGAGGTATATGGGCCTTATTGGGCCCATGTAGGAGGAAGGGAGAAGGAACAAGGGAGGGGCGCGCCCCAAGCCCAATCCGACCAGAGGGGGTCGGCCCCCTTTCCTTTCTCCTTCCCCCTCTTCCTATTCCTACTACTAGTACTACTTCCTAATACTAGTACTCCTTCCTTCCCCTCCAAATAAGATAAGGAAAGAGAGGAAACCTACTTGGAGTAGGTTTCCCCCTCCTATGGCGCCCCCCCTTGAGGCCCGGCCACCTCCTCCCTCCCTCCTTTATGCTCGAGGGTAGGGGGCACCCTAAACACAAGTTGATCCACGAGATCGTTTCCTTAGCCGTGCGGTGCCCCCTCCACCATATTCCACCTCGGTCATATCATAGCAGTGCTTAGGCGAAGCCCTGCGTCGGTAGAACATCAAGATCGTCACCACGCCGTCGTCTTGACGGAACTCCCTCTCCCGGAGCTTTGCTTTGGATCGGGAGCCCGAGGAGCGCCATCGAGCTGAGCGTGTGCCAAGAACTCGGAGGCACCCGGAGTAACGGCTGGATCGGCTGGATCGCGAGGAGAACGTCTGACTACTTCCTCTACGTTGTGATTGACTCGAGGCGCCGGAGTAACGGCGCTGGGATCGGCCGGATCGCGAGGAGGACGTCGACTACTTCCTCTACGTTGTGATCGCTTCCGCTTTGGTCTCACGCAGTGCGTAGACAATACTCTCCCCTCTCGTTGCTATGCATCACCATGATCTTGCGTGTGCGTAGGGAAATTTTTGAAATTACCACGTTCCCCAACAAAGGTATCGAGCCTGGTTTTATGCGTTGATGTCATATGCACGAGTAGAACACAAGTGAGTTGTGGGCGATACAAGTCATACCGCCTACCAAAGATGTCATACTTTGGTTCAGCGGTATTGTGAGATGAAGCGGCCCGGACCGACATTACGCGTGCAGACGCTTACGCCGAGACTGGTTTCACCGTTCACGAGCACTCGTGCTTAAAGGTGGCTGGCGGGTGTCTGTCTCTCTCACTTTAGTTGAACCGAAAGTGGCTACGCCCGGTCCTTGAGAAGGTTAAAAGCGGAGTCTATTTGTGAAGTATCGTTGTGGTTTTGATGCGTAGATAAGAACGGTTCTTGCTCAGCCCGTAGCAGCCACGTAAAACTTGCAACAACAAAGTAGAGGACGTCTAACTTGTTTTTGCAGGGCATGTTGTGATGTGATATGGTCAAGACGTGATGCTATATTTTATTGTATGAGATGATCATGTTTTGTAACCGAAGTTATCGGCAATTGGCGAGAGCCATATGGTTGTCGCTTATTGTATGAAATGCAACGCATACAGTAATTGCTTTACTTTATCACTAAGCGGTAGCGATAGTCGTAGAAGCAACGGATGGCGTAAACGACAACGATGCTACGATGGAGATCAAGGTGTCGCGCCGGTGGCGATGGTGATCACGACGTAAGCTTGAGATGGAGATCACAAGCACAAGATGATGATGGCCATATCATATCACTTATATTGATTGCATGTGATGTTTATCCTTTATACATCTTATCTTGCTTTGATTGACGGTAGCATTATAAGATGATCTCTCACTAAAAAATTATCAAGAAGTGTTCTCCACAGTATGCACCGTTGCCAAAGTTCATAGTACCCGGACACCACGTGATGATCGGGTGTGATAAGTTCTACGTCCATCTACAACGGGTGCAAAAACAGCTTGCACGCAGTAATACTCGAGTTAAACTTGACGAGCCTAGCATATAACAGATATGGCCTCGGAACACGGAGACCGAAAGGTCGGCGTGAATCATATAGTAGATATGATCAACATAGTGATGTTCACCATTGAAACTACTCCATCTCACGTGATGATCGGACATGGTTTAGTTGATTTGGATCACGTAATCACTTGGATGACTAGAGAGATGTCCGTCTAAGTGGGAGTTTTAATATGATTAATTAAACTTAAAATTATCATGAACTTAGTACCGATAGTATTTTGCTTGTCTATGTTTACCGTAGATAGATGGCTCGTCTTTGTTGTTCCGTTGAATTTTAATGCGTTCCTTGAGAAAGCAAAGTTGAAAGATGATGGTAGCAATTACACGGACGGGTCCGTAACTTGAGGATTATCCTCATTGCTGCATGTAAGAATTACGCCCCGGAAGCACCGGGTGCCAGTGCTGCCGCAGGAGCTGCGCCCAGAAGTTGTGAACGTCTGGCGAGCAAAGCTGATGACTACTCGATAGTTCAAAGGTGCCATGCTTTACGGCTTAGAACCGGGTCTTCAACGACGTTTTGAACGTCATGGAGCATATGAGATGTTCCAGAGTTGAAGTTAATATTTCAAGCAAATGCCGGATTGAGAGATATGAAGTCTCCAATAAGTTCTATAGCTGCAAGATGGAGGAGAATAGTTCATCGGTGAACATATACTCAAAATGTCCGGGTATAATAACCACTTGATTCAACTGGGGTTACTCTTCCCGATGATAGTGTCATTGATGTAATTCTCCAATCATCGCCACCAAGCTACAAGAGCTTCGTGATGAACTATAATATGCAAGGGATGACCAAAACAATTCCCGAGCTCTTCGCAATGCTAAAAGCCGCGGAGGTAGAAATCAAGAAAGAGCATCAAGTGTTGATGGTCAACAAGACCACTAGTTTCAAGAAAAAGGGCAAAGGAAAGAAGAAGTCGAACTTCAAAAGGAACAGCAAGAAAGTTGCTGCTAAAGAGAAGAAACCCAAGTCCGGGCCTAAGCCTGGCCCAGTGTTTTACCGCAAGCAAACCGACACCTTTGGAAGCGGAACTGCCCCAAGTATTTGGCGAGATAAGAAGGATGGCAAGGTGATCAAAGGTATATGTGATATACATGTTATTGATGTGTACCTTACTAATACTCGCATGTAGTACACGGGTATTTGATAACGGTTCTGTTGCTAATATTTGCAACTCGAAACAGAACTACGGATTAAGCGAAGATTGGCTAAGGACGAGGTGACGATGCTTGGCGTGGGAAATGGTTCCAAAGTCGATGTGATCGCGGTCGGCACGCTACCTCTACATCTACCATCGGGATTAGTTTTAGACCTAAATAATTGTTATTTGGTGCCGGCGTTGAGCATGAACATTATATCTGGATCTTGTTTAATGCGAGACGATTATTCATTTAAGACAGAGAATAATGGTTGTTCTATTTATATGAATAATATCTTTTATGGTCATGCACCCTTGAAGAGTGGTCTATTTTTATTAAATCTCGATAGTAGTAATACACATATTCATAGTGTTGAAACCAAAAGATACAGAGTTGATAATGATAATGCAACTTATTTGTGGTAATCGCCGTTTGGGTCATATCGGTGTAAAACGATGAAGAAACTCCATATTGATGGGCTTCGAAACACTTGATTATGAATCATTTGGTACTTATGTAACCATGCCTCATGGGCAAGATGACTAAAACGTCGTTCTCCGGAACTATGGAGCGAGCAACCGATTTGTTGGAAATCATACATACCGATGTTTGTGGTCCAATGAATGTTGAGGCATCGCCATGGTATCAAGTTATTTTCTCACCTTCACAGATGATTTGAGCGGATATGGGTATATCTACTTAATGAAACACAAATCTGAAACATTTGAAAAGTTCAAAGAATTTCAGAGTGAAGTGGAAAATCATCGTAACAAGAAAATAAAGTTTCTACGATCTGATCGTGGAGGAGAATATTTGAGTTACGAAGTTTGGTTTACATTTGAAACAATGTGGAATAGTTTCGCAACTCACGCCACCCGAACACCACAAGAGAAATGGTGTGTCCGAACGTCGTAATCATACTTTACTTGATATGGTGCGATCTATGATGTCTCTTCTTGATTTACCGCTATCGCTTTTGGGGATATGCTTTAGAGACGGCCGCATTCACGTTAAATAGGGCACCATCTAAATCCGTTGAGACGACACCATATGAACTGTGGTTTGGCAAGAAACCAAAGTTGTCGTTTCTTAAAATTTGGGGCTGCGATGCTTATGTAAAGAAACTTCAACCGGATAAGCTCGAACCCAAATCGGAGAAATGTGTCTTCATAGGATACCCAAAGGAGAGATTGGGTACACCTTCTATCACAGATCTGAAGGCAAGATTTTCGTTGCTAAATTCAGATCCTTTACGGAGAAGGAGTTTCTCTCGAAAGAAGTGAGTGGGAGGAAAGTAGAACTTGATGAGATAATCAGATCTGCTCCCTTATTGGAAGGTAATTCATCACAAGAAATGGTTCTGTGACAACTACACCAATTAGTGAGGAAACTAATGATATTGATCATGAAACTTCAGATCAAGTTGCTACTGAACTTCGTGAGGTCAACCAGAGTAAAATACGCACCAGTGGTACGGTAATCCTATTCGGAAGTCATGTTACTTGACCATGGCGAACCTACAAACTATGAAGAAGCGATGGTGAGCCCAGATTCATGAAATGGCTGGAAGCCATGAAATCTGAGATGGGATCCATGTATGAAAACAAAGTATGGACTTTGGTTGACTTGCCCGATGATCGGCAAGCCATTGAGAATAAATGGATCTTTAAGAAGAAGAAGACGCCGATGGTAATGTTACTGTCTACAAAGCTCGACTTGTTGCAAAAGGTTTTCGACAAGTTCAAGGGGTTGACTACGATGAGACCTTCTCACCCGTGGCGATGCTTAAGTTTGTCCGAATCATGTTAGCAATTGCCGCATTTTATGATTATGAAATTTGGCAAATGGATGTAAAACTGCATTCTTGAATGGATTTCTAGAAGAAGAGTTGTATATGATGCAACCAGAAGGTTTTGTTGATCCAAAGGGCGCTAACAAAGTGTGCAAGCTCCAGCCGATCAATTTATGGTCCGCAAGCCTCTCGGAGTTGGAATAAACGCTTTGATAGTGTGATCAAAGCATATGGTTTTATATGCACTTTTGGAGAAGCCTGTATTTACAAGAAAGTGAGTGGGAGCTCAGAGCATTTCTGATATTATATGTGGACGACATATTATTGATTGGAAATGATATAGAATTTCTGGATAGCATAAAAGGATACTTGAATAAAAGTTTTTCAATGAAAGACCTCGGTGAAGCTGCTTACATATTGGGCATCAAGATCTATAGAGATAGATCAAGACGCTTAATTGGACTTTCACAAAGCACATACCTTGATAAAGTTTTGAAGAAATTCAAAATGGATCGAGCAAAGAAAGGTTTTTACGTATTACAAGGTATAAGATTGAGTCGGACTCAATGCCCGACCACAAGCAGAAGATAGAGAGAAAATGAAAGATGTTCCCTATGCTTCACCATAGGCTCTATCATGTATGCAATGCTGTGTACCGCACTGACGTATGCTTAGCTGTAAGCTTGGCGAAGGTACCAAAGTAATCCAGAGTGGATCACTCGACAGCGGTCAAGAACATCCTGAAATACCTGAAAAGGACTAAGGATATGTTTCTCGTATATGGAGGTGACAAAGAGCTAGTCGTAAATGGTTACGCCGATGTAAGCTTTGACACCGATCCCGACGATTCTAAATCGCAAACCCGGATACGTGTTTTTGTTAAACGGTGGAGCTGTCGGTTGGTGCGATTCTAAACAAAGCGTCGTGGCGGGATCTACATGTGAAGCGGAGTACATAGCTGCTTCGGCAGCAGCAAATGAAGGAGTCTGGATGAAAGAGTTCATTTCCGATCTAGGTGTCATACCTAGTGCATCGGGACCAATGAAGATCTTCTGTGACAATACTGGTGCAATTGCCTTGGCAAAGGAATCCAGATTTCACAAGAGGACCAAACATATCAAGAGACGCTTCAATTCCATTCGGGACCAAGTCCAAGTGGGAGACATAGAGATTTCCAAAGTACATACGGATCTGAATGTTGCAGACCCGTTGACTAAGCCTCTTCCACGAGCAAAACATGATCAGCACCAAGACTCCATGGGTGTTAGAATCATTACTGTGTAATCTAGATTATTGACTCTAGTGCAAGTGGGAGATCAAGGAAATATGCCCTAGAGGCAATAATAAAGTTATTATTTATTTCCTTATATCATGATAAATGTTTATTATTCATGCTAGAATTGTATTAACCTGAAACATAATACATGTGTGAATACATAGACAAAATTGATAGTCACTAGTAAGCCTCTACTAAACTAGCTCATTAATCAAAGATGGTTGTGTTTCCTAACCATAGACATGTGTTGTCATTTGATTAATGGGATCACCTCATTAGAAGAATGATGTGATTGACATGACCCATTCCGTTAGCTTAGCACTTGATCGGTTAGTATATTGCTATTGCTTTCTTCATGACTTATACATGTTCCTGTAACTATGAGATTATGCAACTCCGTTTACGGAGGAACACTTTGGGTACTACCAAACGTCACAACGTAATCGGGTGATCATAAAGGAGTACTACAGTGTCTCCAAAAGTACTTGTTGGGTTGGCGTATTTCGAGATTAGGTTTTGTCACTCCGATTGCTCGGAGAGGTATCTCTGGGCCTTCTCGGTAATACACATCACATAAGCCTTGCAAGCATTACAACTAATGAGTTAGTTGTGAGATGATGTATTACGAACGAGTAAAGAGACTTACCAAAGAATCTAGATTGAACTAGGTATTGGATACCGACGATTGAATCTCGGGTAAGTAACATACCGATGACAAAGGGAACAACGTATGTTGTTTTGCGGTCTGACCGATAAAGATCTTCGTAGAAAATGTAGGAACCAATATGGGTATCCAGGTCCCGCTATTGGTTATTGACCGGAGACATGTCTCGGTCATGTCTACATTATTCTCGAACCGTAGGGTCCGCATGCTTAAGGTTTCGATGACAGTTATATTATGAGTTTATGTATTTTGATGTACCGAAGGTTGTTGAGTCCGGATATGATCACGGACATGACGAGGAGTCTCGAAATGGTCGAGACATAAAGATTAATATATTGGACGGATATATTTGGACACCGGAAAGGTTCCGGAGAAGTTTGGAGCTCCGGAGGTTACCGAACCCCCGGAGGTATATGGGCCTTATTGGGCCCATGTAGGAGGAAGGGAGAAGGAACAAGGGAGGCGCGCCCCCAAGCCCAATCCGAATTGGGGAGGGCGGCCCCCTTTCCTTTCTCCTTCCCCTCTTCCTATTCCTACTACTAGTACTACTTCCTAATACTAGTACTCCTTCCTTCCCTCCAAATAAGATAAGGAAGAGAGGGAAACCTACTTGGAGTAGGTTTCCTCCCTATGGCGCGCCCCTTGAGGCCGGCCACCTCCTCCCTCCCTCCTTTATATACGGGGTAGGGGGCACCCTAGCACACAAGTTGATCCCCGAGATCGTTCCTTAGCCGTGTGCGGTGCCCCCTCCACCATATTCCACCTCGGTCATATCATAGCAGTGCTTAGGCGAAGCCCTGCGTCGATAGAACATCAAGATCGTCACCACGCCATCGCGTCTTGTGGAACTCCCTCTCCCGGAGTTTTGCTGGATCGGAGCCGAGGAGCGCCATCGAGCTGAGCAGTGTGCCAAGAACTCCGGAGGCGCCGAAGTAACGGCGCTGGATCGGCCGGATCACGAGGAGAACGTTGACTACTTCCTCTATGTTGTGATCGACTCGAGGCGCCGGAGTAACGGCGCTGGATCGGCCGATCGCGAGGAGAACGTCGACTACTTCCTCTACGTTGTGATCGCTTCCGCTTTGGTCTACGAGGGTACGTAGACAATACTCTCCCCTCTCGTTGCTATGCATCACCATGATCTTGCGTGTGCGTAGGAAATTTTTTGAAATTACTACGTTCCCCAACATCAAGTGGGCGGAGCTGAGTTATGGCGCATCGCCGGGACCGGATACCTGTCCGGTACTTCGAAGAAGACATCCGAATACTGTCCTTCGGAGTGGTTTTATATGGAGGACGTCCCCCTTCCGGACCCTATTCGGATGGGCCTTCCTGAGTTTAATAACGCCCCTTTGAAGAAGCGCCACAGCTGGCGCCCTTGGAGCCCCCAGGAGGAAGATAACAGAGAGGTCCTTTACCTGATGGGCAGGATAAAAACGCTGGCCAAATCAGGATTGACAATAATCGAGGTTATGTCAATATGTATAATGCGGGGGGTGCAGCCTGATAACCCACAAGTATAGGGGATCGCAACAGTTTTCGAGGGTAGAGTATTCAACCCAAATTTATTGATTCGACACAAGGGGAGCCAAAGAATATTCTCAAGTATTAGTAGTTGAGTTGTCAATTCAACCACACCTGGATAACTTAGTATCTGCAGCAAAGTGTTTAGTAGCAAAGTAATATGATAGTAGTGGTAACAGTAACAAAAGTAATGGAAGCACAAGTAATACTTTTGGTGTTTTGTAGTGATTGTAACAATAGCAACAGGAAAGTAAATAAGCGTAAACCAGTATATGGAAAGCTCGTAGGCATTGGATCAGTGATGGATAATTATGCGGATGCGGTTCATCATGTAACGATCATAATATAGGGTGACACAGAACTAGCTCCAATTCATCAATGTAATGTAGGCATGTATTCCGAATATAGTCATACGTGCTTATGGAAAAGGACTTGCATGACATCTTTTGTCCTACCCTCCCGTGGCAGCGGGGTCCTAATGGAAACCAAGGGATATTAAGGCCTCCTTTTAATAGAGAACCGGAACAAAGCATTAGCACATAGTGAATACATGAACTCCTCAAACTATGGTCATCACCGGGAGTGGTCCCGATTATTGTCACTTCAGGGTTGCCGGATCATAACACATAGTAGGTGACTATAGACTTGCAAGATAGGATCAAGAACTCACATATATTCATGAAAACATAATAGGTTCAGATCTGAAATCATGGCACTCGGGCCCTAGTGACAAGCATTAAGCATAGCAAAGTCATAGCAACATCAATCTCGTAATATAGTGGATACTAGGGATCAAACCCTAACAAAACTAACTCGATTACATGATAAATCTCATCCAACCCATCACCGTCCAGCAAGCCTACGATGGAATTACTCACGCACGGCGGTGAGCATCATGAAATTGGTGATGGAGGATGGTTGATGATGACGACGGTGACGAATCCCCCTCGGGCCCGAACGGACTCGGATCAGCCCTCCCGAGAGGTTTTAGGGCTTGGCGGCTCCGTGATCGTAACACGCGATGATTTCTTCTCCTCTATTTTTTTCTCCCCGAAAGCAAATATATAGAGTTGGAGTTGGGGTCGGAAGGTCTCCAGGGGGCTCACGAGGTAGGGGGGGCGCGCCCTAGGGGGCGCCCCACCCTCGTGGGACAGTGTGGGCCCCTGGTCTTCATCTTTGGTGAGGATTTTTATTATTTTTATAAGATGTTCCGTGGAGTTTCGTGTCATTCCGAGAACTTTTGTTTTTCTGCACATAAAACAACATCATGGCAATTCTTGAAAACAATGTCGATCAAGGTTAGTTCCATTCAAATCATGCAAGTTACAGTCCAAAACAAGGGCAAAAGATTTTGGAAAAGTAGATACGACGGAGATGTATCAACTCCCCAAAGCTTAAACCCTTGCATGTCCTCAAGCAATTCAGTTGAGAAACTAAAAGAGAAAAAGAAAGACTTTTACAAACTCTGTTTGCTCTTGCTGTTGTAAATATGTCAAGCCAGCATTCAAGTTTTCAGCAAAGATCATGACTAACCACATTTGCAATAATTCTCAGGTCTCATATTTACTCATATGAATAGCATAATCAACTAGCGAGCCATAATAACAAATCTCGGATGACAACACTTTCTCAAAACAATCATAATATGATATACAAGATGGTATCTCGCTAGCCCTTTCTGAGACCGCAAAACATAAATGCAGAGCACCTTTAAAGATCAAGGACTGACTAGACATTGTAATTCATGGTAAAAGAGATCCAATCATAGTCATACCCAATATAGATTAACAGAAATGAATGCAAATGACAGCTGCGCTCTCCAGCTAGTGCTTTTAATAAGAGGGTGATGACTCAACCTAAAAGTAAATAGATAGGCCGTTCGCAGAGGGAAGCAGGGATTTGTAGAGGTGCCAGAGCTCGGTTATGAAATAGAAATAAATAATATTTTGAGCGGTATACTTTCATTGTCAACATAATAACTAAGAGATGTCGATATCTTCCATGCTACACACATTATAGGCGGTTCCCAAACAGAATGGTAAAGTTTATACCCCCCCTCCACCAACAAGCATCATTCCATGACTTGCTCGAAACAACGAAAGTGTCTCCAACTAACATCAGGTCCTGTGGGGAGTTTTGTTTGCAATTATTTTGATTTAGTTTGCATAAAGCATGAGACTGGGCATCCCGGTGACCAGCCATTTTCTCGTGAGTGAGGAGCGGAGTCCACTCCTCTTGAGAATAACCCGCCTAACGTGGAAGATAAGGGCAGCCTTGGTTGATACATGAGCTATTCGAGCATACAAAAAAGAATGTTTGTTTGAAGGTTTAGAGTTTGGCACATACAAATTTACTTGGAACGGCAGGTAGATACCGCATATAGGCAGGTATAGTGGACTCATTTGGAATAACTTTGGGGTTTAAGGGACTGGATGCACAAGCAGTATTCCCGCTTAGTACAGGTGAAGGCTAGCAAAAGACTGGGAAGCGACCAACTAGAGAGCGACAACAGCCATGTACATGCATTAAAATTAATAAACACTGGATGCAAGCATGAGTACGATATAATACACCATGAACATAAATATCGTGAAGGCTAGGTTGATTTGTTTCAACTACATGTGTGAACATGTGCCAAGTCAAGTCACTTAAATCATTCAAAGGGGGATACCACCCCACTATACCACATCACAACCATTTTAATAGCATGTTGGCACGCAAGGTAAACCATTATAACTCATAACTAATCAAGCATGGCACGAGAAACTATAATCTCTAATTGTCATTGCAAACATGTTTATTCATAATAAGCTGAATCAAGAACGATGAACTCATCATATTTATAAAAACAGAAGAGGTCGAGTTCATACCAGCTTTTCTCATCTCAGTCAGTCCATCATATATCATCATAATTGCCTTTCACTTGCACGACCGAACGATGTGAATAATAATAAGAGTGCACATGCATTGGACTAAGTTGGAATCTGCGAGCATTCAAAAAACAGGAGAAGACAAGGCAATATGGGCTCTGGGTTAAATCAACAATAATGCATATAAGAGCCACTTCGACAATTTAATCATGGTCTTCTCCTATCGACCCCCAAAGAAAAGAAAAGAAATAAAACTATTTACAAGGGAAAGCTCACAACAAGCAAAAGAAGAACGAGAAATATTTTTGGGTTTTTCTTTTTAATTGTTACTACTACAGCAGGAAAAGTAAACTACTACTAATTTTTTTTGGTTTTTTCTTAAGGTTTATCAAACACACAAGAAGAAAGCAGGAAAAAGAAAATAAACTAGCATGGATATTACAGTGAAAGAGTACGAGCACCGACATCTAGCAATGAGTGTGTGTGAACATAAATGTAATGTCGGTGAGAAATACGTACTCCCCCCAAGCTTAGGCTTTTGGCCTAAGTTGGTTTATTGCCAGGGATAGCCTGGCTGATACCCGTAGGTGTAGCTGGGGTCGTACTGTGATGCAGCGACTATCGCCTCCTGAGCTGCAGCGTGGCGTCGGGCTGCCTCCGCCCTCCGCTCGTACTCATCTGCCTCCTCTCTGGTGATGGTATATCTTCCTTTTGTCTGAGAATCAAAGAAGGCAGGAGCAGGGAGAGTAATACGGGCAACATGCCGTTTGTTAAAGATTAGTCGATACTGGATAGGGGATTCAGTCCTCTCGACAAACTAGTGGGAAACCATAGAATCAAAATCTAAATAAGCAGGAGGCAACTCCATATCACCCTCACAGACGTCTATCTCAAGAAAATTAGCTAAGCGGGTTGCATAAATTCCTCCAAAGAAATCTCCATTATATCTATTATGATGCAACCTACGAGCTACAATGGCTTCCATATGATAAGATTGGTCTCCTAACACAGCACTCCTGAGAATGCTAAGGTCAGGGACACACATGTGACATGCTTCATCCTTAGCATTTATGCACCTACCTATGAAGAGAGCAAAATAATGTATAGCAGGAAACTGAATGCTCCCTATGGTAGCTTGCGTTATATCTCTAGATTCCCCTACAGTTATACTAGCAAGAAAGTCTCTAAATTCAGATTTACGGGGATCAATAGTACTACCCCATTGTGGGAGTTTGCAGGCAAAAGTAAAATTTTCTAAGTCCATGGTATAAGATTTATCATAAAGATCAAACATGACTGAAGGAGAATTACACGAAGATGAAAACTCAAACCTCCTCACAAATGAACTAGTGAGATCATGATACTGGGGGCATTTGTCTGCCTCAAAGTATACAAGATCGGCGTTACGCAAATATGCGTTAAATTCTTCTTTAATTCCTGCACGATCCATAAAATTTTCCGAAGGCCACTCACAAGGCCGCACTAGAGGGTCTCTTGGTGGTTCCTCGTCAGCATCACGCATAGCAAGCCTGGGCCCTTGCTTCTTAGAAGAACCACCTTGGAACATCTTCCTAAGCATATTGCTTTTCTCTGAAAAATTTCTGAAATTTTTAGTAACTTCAAACAAAAGTGAACCAACTTCAATAAAATTGATAGCAACTACTCCTACAAGTGCCTAGAGCCTATATCAAGCATTAGAGCTACTTGGAACCATATAAATTTGACATGCAAGCTCAAGAACATGATCACCTATGCAACACAAATTTGCAATGAATAAAGCACTAGAACAAAAACTAATTGGACCAATGGAGGAGTCACATACCAAGGAACAATCTCCGCAAGCAGTTTTACGAGAGGTGCTTTGAGCAAGGAGATCGAAAATCACAACAAAGAGGGCTAGAACTCATGGTTGAGCTGGTTTTTCGTGTTTGTGGGAGGAAGAAGAAGAGGATGGGTGCAGGAATAAGTGGAGGAGGGCCACCGTGGACCCACGAGGCAGGGGGCGTGCCTAGGGGGGTAGGGCGCGCCCTCCACCCTCGTGGCCAGGTGGTAGCTCCCCCCGCGGTGATTTTTGCACCATAAATCCTCAAATATTCCCGAAAAAAATCATATTTAATTGGCATGGCATTCTGAGGACTTTTATTTTCGGGGTATTTTTATATTGCACGGATAAATCAGGAAACAGACAGAGAAAATACTATTTTTACTTTATTTCAACTAAATAATAGAAATTATAAAGAGGGTACAGAAGGTTGTGCTTCTAGTTTCATCCGTCTCATGCTCATCAAAAGGAATCCACTAACAAGGTTGATCAGGTCTTGTTAATAAACTCATTCCGAATAATATGAAACCGGAGAAATTTTGAATGACACTAAGTTACCTTAACAGGGATATGCACATCCCCTATAATAAGAATATCATATTTCTTCTTGACAGTAGGAAGAGGAAATTCAAAACCTCCAAATATAATCGATGGAATTTTTCCAATAGAGTTGATACTATGAACTTGAGGTTGTTTCCTCGGAAAGTGTACCGTATGCTCATTACCATTAACATGAAAAGTGACATTGCCTTTGTTGCAATCAGTAACAGCCCCTGTGTCGGGTTATCGAGGTCTGGAGGTTCTTCAATAAATAAAGGATTAATATCATATGTTTCTTCAACAGGCGGTAAATTAAGACCATGTATTTCTTCAATAGGAGGTAAATTCTTAACATCTTCAGCTTTAATACCTTTTTATTTCATAGATTTCTTTGCCTCTTGCATATCTTCGGGACTGAGAAATAAAACACCTCTCTTCTTCGGAGTTGGTTTAGGAATAGGCTCAGTAATTGGAGCAGGAGCTAGCTCAGGAGCTGGCTCACGAGGTGCCCAATTATTTTCATTTGTCAACATATTATTCAATAGAATTTTAGCTTCATCCGGTGTTCTTTCCCTGAAAAGAGAACCAGCACAACTATCCAGGTAATCTCTGGAAGCATCGGTTAGTCCATTATAAAAGATATCAAGTATTTCATTTTTCTTAAGAGGATGATCAGGCAAAGCATTAAGTAACTTGAGAAGCCTCCCCCAAGCTTGTGGGAGACTCTCTTCTTTAATTTGCACAAAGTTGTATATTTCCTTTAAAGCAGCTTGTTTGTTATGAGCAGGGAAATATTTAGCAGAGAAGTAATAAATCATATCCTGGGGAGTACGCACACAACCAGGATCAAGAGAATTAAACCATATCTTAGCATCACCCTTTAATGAGAACGGAAATATTTTAAGTATATAAAAGTAGCGAGATCTCTCATCATTAGTGAATAGGGGGCTATATCATTTAATTTAGTAAGATGTGCCACAACAGTTTCAGATTCATAACCATGGAAAGGATCAGATTCAACCAAAGTAATTATATCAGGATCAACAGAGAATTCATAATCCTTATCGGGAACACAAATAGGTGAAGTAGCAAAAGCAGGGTCCGGTTTCATATTATCTCTAAGAGATTCTTTGTTCCATTTAACTAATAGCCTTTTAAGCTCGTTTCTATCTCTGCAGGCTAAAATAGCTGCAGAAGCTTCCATATCAAAAACATAAACCTCAGGAATAACAGGCCTATCTTCATCATCACTTTCATTAATATATTCAGATTCAATAATTTCTTTCTCCCTAGCCCTAGCAATTTGTTCATCAAGAAATTCACTAAGGGGCACAGTAGTGTCAAGCATAGAAGTAGTTTCATCATAAGTATCATGCATAGCAGAAGTGGCATCATCAATAACAAGCGACATATCAGAACGAATAGCAGAAGCAGGTTTAGGCGTCACACGCTTACTCATAACAGAAGGTGAATCAAGTGCAGAGCTAGATGGCAGTTCCTTACCTCCCCTCGTAGTTGAGGGATAAATTGTTGTCTTAGCGTCTTTCAAGTTCTTCATAGTGTCCAGCAGATATAAATCCCAAGTGACTCAAATAATAGAGCTATGCTCCCCGGCAATGGCGCCAGAAAAAGGTCTTGATAACCCACAAGTATAGGGGATCGCAACAGTTTTCGAGGGTAGAGTATTCAATCCAAATTTATTGATTCGACACAAGGGGAGCCAAAGAATATTCTCAAGTATTAGCAGTTGAGTTGTCAATTCAACCACACCTCGATAACTTAGTATCTGCAGCAAAGTGTTTAGTAGCAAAGTAATATGATAGTAGTGGTAAAAGTAACAAAAGTAATGGAAGCACAAGTAATATTTTTGGTGTTTTGCAGTGATTGTAACAATAGCAACGGGAAAGTAAATAAGCGTAAACTAGTATATGGAAAGCTCGTAGGCATTGGATCGGTGATGGATAATTATGCCGGATGCGGTTCATCATGTAACAGTCATAACATATGATGACACAGAGCTAGCTCCAATTCATCAATGTAATGTAGGCATGTATTCCGAATATAGTCATACGTGCTTATGGAAAGAACTTGCGTGACATCTTTTGTCCTACCCTACCGTGGCAGCGGGGTCCTAATGGAAACTAAGGGATATTAAGGCCTCCTTTTAATAGAGAACCGGAACAAAGAATTAGCACATTGTGAATACATGAACTCCTCAAACTGTGGTCATCATCGGGAGTGGTCCCGATTATTGTCACTTCGGGGTTGCCGGATCATAACACATAGTAGGTGACTATAGACTTGTAAGGTAGGATCAAGAACTCACATATATTCATGAAAACATAATAGGTTCAGATCTGAAATCATGGCACTCGGGCCCTAGTGACAAGCATTAAGCATAGCAAAGTCATAGAAACATCAATCTCAGAACATAGTGGATACTAGGGATCAAACCCTAACAAAACTAACTCGATTACATGATAAATCTCATCCAACCCATCACCGTCCAGCAAGCCTACGATGGAATTACTCAAGCACGGCGGTGAGCATCATGAAATTGGTGATAAACGATGGTTGATGATTATGACGGCGACGAATCCCCCTCTCCGGAGCCCCGAACGGACTCCAGATCATCCCTCCCGAGAGGTTTTAGGGCTTGGCGGCGGCTCCGTATCGTAAAACGTGATGATTTCTTCTCCTCTATTTTTTTGTCCCCGAAAGCAAATATATAGAGTTGGAGTTGGCGTCGGAAGGTCTCCAGGGGGCCCACGAGGTAGGGGGCGCGCCCTAGGGGGGTCGCCCCTACCCTCGTGGACAGGGTGTGGGCCCACTGGTCTTCATCTTTGGCGAGGATTTTTTATTATTTTTTATAAGATGTTCCGTGGAGTTTCAGGTCATTCCAAGAACTTTTGTTTTCTGCACATAAAACAACATCATGGCAATTCTGCTGAAAACAGCGTCAGTCCGGGTTAGTTCCATTCAAATCATGCAAGTTAGAGTCCAAAACCAGGGCAAAAATGTTTGGAAAAGTAGATACAACGGAGACGTATCACAGCCACTTCAATATCGGCGACAACCCATGTGGCACTTCAATGGAGAAGATGATGCCACCCGCTGCGGTCGTAAAGGTCCGGACTCTGTCGCTGCTCTAGCGAAAATACTGTCCGATTTATATAAAGGAGAGGAAGAGGAGTTCATCCGCATTAAGCCACGAGAAGGATTCTCCATGTACAACCCCCCAAACTGGGTGAGCTGCTACTTTTTACTCCAGACCTTCCCGCATTCTTCATTATAAGTATTTACCTTGCTATTTCATAGCAGGAACTGCGAAAAGCTGTGAGGAAGGTCCACAGCCCGTCTCCACAACCAGAGGACCCTGACCGGGCCCTCGACCCCGGACTCGAAGAAGATCCAGACACATTTGTGGAGCTCATCGACAGGACGTTCTATCAGTTAAGCTGTGACGGTGCCTTAGTGGCCATCATAGCCGATTATCCTGGACTACTCCCTGCATCGCATGTAAGTAAAACCGGAGTCCCAACTTCCGAGAAGGATCCCTTTTTTTGCACTTCACCTACCGCACACATATGGTGTCTTACAGGGAAGGCCCTCGGGACACCATGCCGAACCCGCAGTGACTCACCAACAAGGGGCACCGAAACCAGGTAGGCTTAAAAGGAAGGCGGTCAGGACTGAGACACCGTCGCAGAGGTATGAAAAAGAACCCTGCTCCGTGGTTGTCGTCTTGAAAATATAATAACGTCCATGGTTCTTGGCAGGAAAAACGCTCGCCGGACCGTATCCGGAGAGCCTGCCGGCCACGCCTCCACCAGCCGGGTTCCAAAGCCGGACTTAGAGGCAGATGATAATGTGGGGACAACGCCGGATGTTCCTCCTACAGAGGATGCAGATAGGTTGTCCGCTACGAATTCCGAAGTGGAGAGTGCCATGAATCACAGGCGTCGCCGGGCCGTACTCCGCAACCCTGGTTTCTCCGAAGAGGCGTTCGATGCCTTCAACTCAGGAGACGCCTACATCCGAGCTGCTCAAAATGGTCTTGCCAGAGCCACTGACCAGTATGTAAAGGATATACGGGTAAGAAAATCTGATAATTATGTATATCAGTAGCCCCTGAGACTTGAAACAGTTGGCACAACTATTTAAGGATCATTATTTGCGTAGGTTCTTACAGAGAAGAATACCCAGTTGTCTCAAGAGTTGGAGGAGTGCAAAGCCCAGCTACGGGCCGCAGTTACCGCAATGAAGGAGTCCGAAAAGGCCCCATCTGGTAACACTTGTTTCTATCGAAAAGAAAGACATGTACCAGTTAGTATTCGACATGCATGCAAATCTAACAATAGATTCTACAGATGATCCCGGAGTGAATCCGAAGGTCGTGCGAGGGGATGAGCAAAATTCACAACGATAGCTAAAGGCTGGCGAACGCGTGCTTACGCATGTTAGGTAGGAGAAAAACGATCTCCAAGATGCCAATACCCGGCTGAGTGTTGAACTGAAAGATGTTCGGGCCCAGCTTGCTGACTCTGTAAAGGAGAATAAGAGGCTTCGACGCGGCATTTTTAGTAAGTGCTTGAACGAACTTTTATAGAGTTCGGCGAAGAAACCGGCTAACAGAGTTATATCTGTAGGTATGCTGACGGGTCGTCCCGCAGAGGAGATGCCCGGGTCTGCGGGCGATCTTCTGCCAGAGCTCTCACAACTGCACGAACAAGTTTGGCAGGTGATGCAGGGCATTGCCCGAGCCTTGTGGCCCTCCGCCTCGCTGCCAGGAGGCATAGGGAGCTTGTAGAGATGCTCAAGGGAGCACGGCGGCGCTTCCGATTATGGAAGATATCTGCCTGCCGACAAAGTGCAAGGGAAGCCTGGGCCATGGTGAAGACTCGATATACCAAGGCTGACCCGAACCACATGGCTGAGGTCGGACCTGTGGGGTCTGATGGGAAAGAGATACCCGTCAGTTTGGTGTATGACCAGGTGAAATTAGCTGCAAAGTATTCCCAACAGGATTGTAGGCTAGACAGCCTGTTGGATGGTATAGAAGAAGAATTTAGTCAGTCTAAGTATTTGTGGTACTTCAAGTGACATATACTGTCCCTAGCCGGATTGTAAATCATTTGTCATGGCGGACCTTTTCGCTTCGACCTCCGGACCCGACACTCCGGAGTGTGTCCGAATACCCGCTCAGTTATGTAAAAACCGGGGTATGCATGGAAACCAGGCGTAGGGGTCATAAGTGCTTGAACAGACAAGTACCCAACTAGCTATGTTATATTACATGGATAGTAAGAAACATCTTCCAGGGAGAATAGTTCCGTTAAGGGTTCCTTTCCCTAGGTACGCATGCATTAATGTGCATGTCCGAACTGCGAAAAGAGACGCAGGATATAAACATCTGGGGGTATTTATTGAAATAAGTAAAAGTCATCTTTTGTTCACCGACCAAATATTCCCTCAAGAACGCTAGGTTTCGGCTTCACCCATTCTGAGGTACACATCCGGCTGACGCGACAGTAACAATCGCAGAGATGCTCAACTTATGCCCTAGCCGAATTAACGGGGATGTAGGGCATAAACACAAGATCCAGGCAACCCAGCTTGGCCAAAACTTAAGTCATATCGATGCATATAATGGCAAAGAAATGAAAAAGTAACACATGTGAGGGGGGCATGGAGCCCGGAACATAGTTATATTAAGCTTCTGTATAAGAAGCCCGCAGGTATAATGAGCGCGCCTAGCGTGTCAAGATTGTGTGGTCAAGACACATTTTAATCTTTTAAGGTCATGAAGAAAAAGGGAAGAAAGAAAGAAAAGAAAAGACAGGTAACGGATATGTATATAAAAAAATGACGGAGGTAAGGAGACGAATAGAGAGTCCGGCGCTAGGCGTAAAACCTTCGGAGTCTGGCCGCGTTCCATGGGTTTGGCTCGAGTCGATTGTCCGATGCATCCCGCAGACGGTACGCTCCATCGGTCCGAACTTTGTCAATAATGAAGGGACCTTCCCATTTGGGCTTGAGCTTGTCCTTTTTCTTCTCTGGTAGGCATAGAATGAGTTTGCCAACGTTATAAGTTTTGGCCCGTACTTCTCTGCTTTGATACCGTCGAGCCTGTTGTCGATAGAATGCGGGCGGGCTTTTGCAACGTCATGCTCCTCCTCCAGGGCGTCCAAACTGTCCTGCCGATCAAGCTCGGCTTCTTTCTCTTCGTACATGCGCACTCGAGGTGAGTCATGAATGATGTCGCAGGGCAGTACCGCCTCTGCGCCGTACACCATAAAAAATGATGTGTATCCGGTAGTGCGATTCGGCGTGGTCCGCAGCCCCCATAGTACGGATCGAGCTCCTCAACCCAGTGCATATCTGATTCCTTCAAGGATCGCACTAATCTGGGTTTAATGCTGCTCATAATGAGACCATTTGCTCGCTCGACCTGACCGTTTGTTTGGGGGTGATAGACGGAGGCATAATCGAGCTTAATGCCCATGTTGCCGCACCAAGTTTTTACCTCGTCGGCTGTAAAGTTCGAGCCGTTGTCGGTGATGATGCTGTGGGGAACGCCGTAACGGTGTACAACCCCGGATATGAAGTCTATCACTAGTCCGGACTCGACCGTTTTAAGTGGTTTGGCTTCTATCCATTTGGTGAATTTATCCACCATGACCAATAGGTATTTTTTCTTAGGGCTTCCTCCTTTAAGGGGTCCGACCATATCAAGCTCCCAGACCGCAAAGGGCCAAGTAATGGGGATTGTTCGGAGAGCAGTAGGTGGCAGATGGCTTTGGTTTGTAAAAAGCTGGCAACCGACGCAACATTGGACGAGGTCCTGTGTGTCTGCTCGGGCCGTCAGCCAGTAAAAACCTATACGGAAGGCCTTGCTTACAAGGGCATGAGCTGCGGCGTGGTGGCCGCCGAGTCCAGCATGAATTTCTGCCAAAAGTTTCCGTCCTTCCTCTTCGGAGATGCACCTTTGAAGTACTCCGGTAACGCTTTTCTTATAAAGCTCTCCCTCGTGGACCTTGTAGGCTTTAGACCGCCGCACAATGCAACGTGCCTCGTTTGGGTCCTCGTGGAGTTCTTGCCTAGTTAGGTAGGCCAAGAAGGGTTCTGTCCATCGGGCAGGCGATGGCGACCATAAGCACGTGGGCGAAGGCGTTATTTTGCGGCGAGCCTCCGATTATGTCAGAGTGTTCGGTATCTGGCGTTGTGGCCGGGTCCGGACTGTTGTTGCCAGTCTCTCCTTCCCATACCACGGATGGCTTAAACCGCCTTTCCAAGAAGATATTAGGTGGGACAGGGTCGCGCTTAGCGCCGATGCGGGCGAGTATATCCGCCGCTTGATTGTTTTCTCGGACCACATGGTGGAATTCGAGCCCTCGAACCGGTGACATTTTGAGGACGGCGTTATGTAAGCCGCCATTTTCGGATCCTTGGCGTCGAAGCCTCCATTTATTTGAGATATTGCAAGGTTCGAATCCCCACGCACCTCTCGGCGTTGAATGCCCATGGAGACTGCCATCCGGAGACCATGTATCAGGGCCTCATATTTTGCTGCGTTGTTGGAGTCTGTGTATAATATTTGGAGTACTTATTGGACTGTATCTCCGGTGGGGGATGTCAGGACGACGCCTGCCCCCAGACCAGCCAACATTTTAGAGCCGTCAAAGTGCATGATCCAATTGGAGTACGCGCCGTACACTTTAGGGAGTTCGGCTTCTGTCCATTCGGCGATGAAATCAACCAGTACTTCTGACTTAATGGCTCGCCATGGTTTGTATGTTATGTCGAAAGGGAGGAGCTCAATAGCCCATTTAGCAATCCGGCCCGTGGCATCGCGGTTATTTATTATGTCGTTGAGTGGTACTTCAGAGGCCACCGTAATTGAACACTCTTGAAAGTAGTGTCGTAGTTTCCGGGATGCCATGAAGACTGCGTGTGCTATCTTTTGATAATGTGGGTACCGTGATTTGCATGGAGTGAGGACAGTGGATACATAGTATACCGGCTTTTGAAACGGGAACTTATGTCCGTCCGTCTCTCGTTCGACGACGAGCACTGTGCTTACAACTTGGTGTGTTGCCGCTATATATAATAGCATTGGTTCGCCGATATTTGGCGCGGCCAAGATTGGGTTGCTGGCCAAGACGACCTTTATTTCTTCCAATCCAGCTGTAGCCGCATCCGTCCACTCGAAGTGTTCGGTGCGTCGAAGAAGGCGATAAAGAGGTAGTGCCTTTTCTCCTAATCGGGCGAGAAAGCGGCTTAAGGCAGCCACGCATCCAGTTAATTTCTGGATTTTCTTGAGGTCTGTTGGGATAGCCAACTGTGACAGAGCTCGGATTTTAGCCGGATTTGCTTCAATTCCTCTATTGGAGACGATGAAGCCCAAGAGCTTTCCGACGGGTACGTCGAAAATGCATTTTTCCGGATTGAGCTTGATGTCATATGTTCGGAGATTGTCGGATGTGAGCCTCAAGTCGTCTATTAAGGATTCGACGTGTCTGGTTTTAATGACCACATCGTCTACGTATGCCTTCACTGTTTTGCCGATTTGTGTTTCCAGGCATGTCTGAATCATGCGTTGATAGGTTGCACCGACATTTTTTAGCCCAAAAGGCATGCTGTTAAAACAGAAGGGGCCGTATGGAGTGATAAATGCCGTTGCGGCTTGATCGGACTCCGCCATCTTAATTTGATGGTATCCAGAGTATGCGTCGAGGAAACACAATGAGTCGTGCCCTGCGGTAGCGTTGATAATTTGATTGATGTGGGGGAGGGGGAAGGGATCCTTGGGGCAAGCCTTGTTAAGGTCCTTGAAATCGACACATAGGCACTAGGATTTGTCCTTCTTTTGTACCATCACCAGGTTTGCTAGCCAGTCCGGATGTTTTATTTCTCTAATGAATCCGGCCTCGAGTAACTTGGCTAGCTCTTCTCCCATGGCTTGTCGCTTAGGCTCAGAGAAACGCCGAAGAGTCTGCTTGACCGGCTTGAACCCCTTTAGAATGTTAAGGCTATGCTCGGCCAGCCTGCGTGGGATTCCTGGCATGTCTGAAGGATGCCAGGTGGAGATGTCCCAATTCTCGCGCAAGAACTCCTGCAGTGTGGCATCTGTTGTGGGGTTCAGCTGTGCCCCGATGGATGCTGTTTTTGTAGGGTCCGTTGGGTGGACCTGGAATTTGACTATTTCCTCTGCTGGTTTAAAATAGGTGGACTTGGGTCTTTTGTCGAGTATCATGTCGTCCCTGTCCACTGTGGAGCGCCTTGCAGATTAGTTCTTCGGCTGCAAGGGCTTCGGATAACGCCTCGAGGGCTAGTGCGGCGATTTTATTTTTGGCGCGGAGTGCTATGTCCGGATCACTAGCTAGAGTGATGATTCCATTAGGCCCGGGCATTTTGAGCTTCATGTACCTGTAATGGGGTATAGCTTGGAAGATCGTGAATGCCTCCCGCCCTAAAAGGGCGTGGTATCCGCTACTGAACGGGGCCACTTGGAATGTGATTTCTTCGGACCTATAATTCTTCGGCGTGCCGAGTACCACATCTAGTGTGATTTTTCCCACACATCGTGCCTCCCGACTAGGGATGATTCCTCTGAAGGTCGTGCTGCTTTGCTCAATGTGGCTCTTGTCTATTTCCATTTTGCTAAGAGTTTCCTTGTAGATGAGGTTTAATCTGCTGCCACCGTCCATGAGCACTTTAGTAAGCCGTCCACAATTGGACTAAGGACCAAAGCGGCTAGTGCTCGGGCTTTTCGGAATTGAGGTTCGTCACTGGCATTGAAGGTTATGGCCGTGCCGTTCCATGGATTTATTGCTGCAACATGGCAGACTTCGGCAAGGCTCTGGAGTGCTCGCTTGCGCCTATTATTTGAGGCAAAGGTCTCGAAGACTGTCAATAATGTATTGTTATTTTCCACGGGACGGTGCTCTGTTGTATTGTTGATGAGGAGATCCTCGCTGCTCTTGGCCTCCTGCCGGAGTATCCAACATGCTCTAAGGCTGTGTGTTGGCATGGTATCTGCTGTACTGTGAATTTTGCATGGCCCATTGAGCCATCCCTCCAATACAGTTCCACGCCCTGTAGTGGGCTTTGGTTTCTTTGTTATTGGATCGGGTGACTTACGAGAGTACACCCTTTTAGTTCGGACGGGGGGTTTAGTGAGAGCCGGAGAATCCCAAATTTTTGTTTGGGGTTTCTAGGCACTTTCCATCGCACAGTACTTCTGTACTATGGCTGCCAAGTCATTGAAGTGTGCTATGTTACGGCGACTTATGGTGTTGAGGATTCCCTTGTCCGTGCAATTTTTGCGAAAGAATGAAATTGCGTCTTCCTCGTGACAGTCCTTGACCTTGCTCATTACAAGGAGGAATCTGGCCCAATATTGATGTACTCTCTCTTGGGGCTCTTGTCTAATGTGGGAACGATCACTTATGTCTGGGTGGGTGGGTAGATTTAGGTTCAAACCCTGACCCGATCTGAGACCCAAGGGCGGAGGAGTTTCCGAGCTTAGCAGTTCGGGCTCCGGGATGTTGCCCAGTAGTTCTGGCCCGCTGTCTGATTATAGGTTCGAAGCTTGGGCCATGTCCTCCCGTGGACAGGTATCCGGCTCGGAGAGCTCGGTAATCCGGACATAGTTTGTCCTCAAAATAGAGGAAGAATCGCTACATTGCTCCTCCACCACCGCTATCTGATGGGTACCGGCTGTCAGGACCGGATTTTCGGGATATTAATTTCCCAGAAAATGGCCCTTGTGCTCATTAGCCCCAGGATTACTGTTAGCTGATGAGGCACCAACTCGATATAGTAACTCCAAGCAATGTACATAATATGCAGTACAAGACCATTCTGGCCTATGAGTACAACAAATGGTTTCTAGTGGTTGAAGGCGAAAGCGGTTTGTGGATCATCAGCGTCTATGGGTGTCACAGCCCTAGAATTTGGTTGCAGATAGTGGCATTGCATCCATGCATCATGTTTAAATTCAAGAAACTTGAATTGAGGAAATTTGAAAAGCCTCAAAATTTTAATTAAAAGAAGGGCAAATAACCCTGGAAAATGCATCCAATGTTTCCAAAATGCTCTTCAATGATGTTTAATATTTTTGGCAAGGGTTTTCATTCAAACCAAAAATATGGAACATTTTTGAGGAATTATTTTGGCCATTTGGATTTAAATCAATAAATATTTGAGTTGGATTAAATTCTTCTATAAAAGAATTGGAAGTCCAACAATTCTGAAAAACCTGTGAGTGGCTTTGAATATATTGCATCAAGCCACATAAATATTTTCAAAATCTACTAAATGATTTGGGCTGTGAGTCCAATCAAAACAGAATTGAAATATTAGAAAACAGAAACAGAAATGTGAAAAGGACAAAGGAACCTACCTGGCCCACTTACCTGTTGCCGGCCCAGCTACGCAGCCCAGCCCACCTGGCCTTCTGCCAGTCATGTCGCCCGCGCACGCACTTGAGGTATCCACCTCCTGCTTCGTGCTGGCGGCCTCCCCTTCAAGCCTGTCCGCGCCTGGAGACGCCCAACACCCCCTCGCCACTTCCCCCACCTCTCTGGCCTCTCCCCACCGCTCTGGCTCTCTCTTCCGCAGCCGCCCGAAGACACCCGCAGCGTGCAGCTCATCGCCGCCGTGCCTAGTGGCCTCCCCTCGCCTCCCCACTTGTCTGGAAGCTCCTTACCCGTCGCGTACGTCATCTCCGTCAACACACACGACGCTGGGAGCCCTGCAGTAACGCCATCGCCGTCGCCTTCACCGACGGGCACCGAAGATCGCCGGCTCCGGTTCACCGTCTCCAAGCCGTCCCAGAGCTCGCTGAGCTACTCATCGACCTCCTCGTGAGCTCCTCCGCTTTTCCCCTCTCTTCCCCGCGTCATCTTCGCCTCGTAGCCGCCGCCGCCATTGAGGCCGAAGCTCACCTCCGCACGAGCTCGTCGCCGACGAGGCTCCGGTGACCAAATGGTCCCGTGCGTGCCTCCGTTGGGTTCGGGAGCTCTCGTAGATCACGTAGGTGCAAACCGCTGGCCCTCCCGCGCGCCGTGTTGTCGATTCCGTCGACACCTGAGCTCCGGCCGCCGCCCAACTCGCCGCTGCCGCTGCTACAGACCACATCGCGCCCTATCTCTGCCACCGCTGGATGCGCATGAGCCCCAGCTTGCCGTAGAACCCAACCGCGTCGCAAGCTGTGCCCTGTGGGCGATTCCCGAGCCACCCCGCCGCCGCGGCACCTCGCCGGCGAGTCAACCCCGGTTAAACGCCGGCCTAACTACAGATTAGGCGCTAACATAATAGTCTTAGGTCACTGACAAATGGGCCCCACGCCCTTATTTAATCACAGGATTATCTCCCTGCTTAGTTTAAGCTAATGCCGTGGCCCATTGGTCAGTTTGACTAGGCCACGTCAGCATTGACCAGGTCCCACGCCACAGGTTTGACTCTGGTCAACCCTGTTGACTTGCTGACGTCACACAGGCGTCATGCTGACGCAGTAAAGTATTTCTGGAATTAAAATAAATTAGGAAATGATTTATAAATTCCAGAAAATGTCCTAAACTTCTAAAAATCATATAAAATTAACCGTAACTCCAAATGAAACAAATTATATATGAAAAATTATCAAAAAAATCCAAGGAATCTATTAATGGCATTTTGATGCATGTTTGAGCAACCTAACGCCACTGTATATGACAATTTGAATTAATGGCATTTGAAATGCCTTATGTGGAGTTTGAATTTGAATCTTGCGTTCAAGCCAACTCCATTTAAATCATTGCTAGCTGCATTAGCCCAAAACACATTCATATTGCCATGTCATAGCTTGCATCATATTGTGCATTGCATTGATCGTGCTTCTTCTCTATTGCCGGTGTTGTTCCCCCTCGGTAGACGTTGTACCGACGTTGTGATCGTTGACACTGATGAAGACTCAATGCTATCTTCAGAAGTGCCAGGCAAGCAAAACCCCCTTGTTCATTTCGATACAATCCCACTCTCCCGCTCCTGCTCTTTTTTACTGCATTAGGACAACAATGATTCATCTCACATTTGTCATGTAGCTGAACCCCTTTATCCTCTGCATGACCTGTCATTCCACAGTAAATAGATGAAACCCAGTAGCATGAGTAGGAGTTGTTTGAGCCCTGTTGTGCCTACTCATTCATGCTTGTTTGTCATGCCTGCTATTGCTTAGAGTTGTGTCAGGTCTGATTCATCGGGGATGAATTGGAGGTGTGTGAACATGTCCTACTGTGTGAGAGCTA
Organism: Aegilops bicornis; assembly: GCA_021605145.1. Lineage (NCBI taxonomy): Eukaryota > Viridiplantae > Streptophyta > Magnoliopsida > Poales > Poaceae > Aegilops > Aegilops bicornis. The sequence goes on along the minus strand of CM038671.1, from coordinate 159,284,099 downwards.
AGTGTGTGAACACGATTTGGTAAAGGTAGCGGTGAGAGGCCATGTAGGAGTACATGGTGGGTTGTCTCATTGCAGCCATCCTCAGGAACTGCATTCTGTGTTTGTGATCCATGAACAGTTACTACCACACATTGGGCTCCGGGCGCTCCAAGCTCTCTCGACTTATTAATCAACTTGATCTCTGTCCAGGAGTTGCAACTAGTTTCTGGTGTTTGTAGGATATGTGTTGGAGGCCGTGCGTAGCGCTGACCCTAGGGGTGGGCTATGATGCGGTAGATACACCGTGGCCCGGTGTACCGAGCGCCCGTTTGGTGTCTCGGGAACCATGCACACATCATTTGGGGCCGTGAGCAACACCCGGGCCGGATCTCCTTGCGGATGGAACCCGAATAGGCGATAAACCTGGACTAGAGACTTGTGTGGTTAGTCAGGTCGTGGCCGACTCCCTCGCCAGGCTTCCGCTTGAAGGTTGCCGAGATACACGACGTGTACATGGTGGTAAGTGGCGAGAGCGTGTGTTAAGAAGTACACCCCTGCAGGGTTAATATGATCTATTCGAATAGCCGTGTCTGTGGAAAAGGACTTCTGGGTTGCCTATAACAGTTCATAGACAAGTGAAAGTGGATACTCTAAAATGCGCAAGATAAGCGTGAGTGCTATGGATGGCGTTCTCGTAGGAAGACGAGATCGAATCCATAGTGGTGTATTGATTGGTGAATATGTGGACTCGTGTGCGCCACCCCAAAAGAGTTACTTGCAGTCGTAGTTCAGGATAGCCACCGAGTCAAAGTTGGCTTGCTGCAGTCAAACTCCACCACCCCCTTTGTTGATAATGATGCATATGTAGTTAGTTCTGATGTAAGACTTGTTGAGTACATTTGTACTCATGTTTGCTTATTTTATGTTTTGCAGAGAGACGTCAGTCTCGCTAGTAGTTCCGCATGGACTTCGACGTTTAGCTTGTTACCTCAGCTACGATCTTGTGCCCTCGGCAGGATCTGGTAGATAGTCAGGCTTCTCAGCCCTTTTTCATTTGTAGATGTCTGTACTCAGACATGTTAAGCTTCCGCATGTGTTTGAACTTGTATGCTCTGAATGTTGGGTCATGAGACCCATGTTTGTAATATGTCGCTCCTCGGAGCCTAATGAATAATACTTGAGTCGTAGAGTTATGTTGTGATGCCATGTTGTATTTACACATATCGAGCTTATTGTGTGTATGTTTGAAATGCTTGGTATGTGTGGGATCCGACAATCTAGTTGTTTATCCTTGGCAGCCTCTCTTATGGGGAAATGTAGTCTAGTGCTTCTTGAGCCATAGTAGTCCGCTATAGCCCGGTTCACCGGAGTCTTGCTAGCCAAGCACTACTGCTCAGGACGCTTGACTGGCCGACATGTGTTTCACTTCGTTCTGTATACATCCCTTCGGGGAAATGTCACGCGGTGACTTCCGGAGTCCTGCCTAGCCTGCTACAGCCGGGTTACCGGAGTCCTGTTAGCCCAGTGCTACAGCCCGGATTCACACGCTGTTGACCGACATGCTCGAAGTTGATTCATGTATGCCTGTCCCCATGGGTTAGCGCCGCTTTGGGTTTACGACTAGCCATGTCGGCCCGGGTTCTCTGTCATATGGATGCTAGCGACACTATCATATACGTGAGCCAAAAGGCTAAACGGTCCCGGGCCATGGTAAGGCGACACTCGTGGGAATACCGTGCGTGAGGCCGCAAAGTGATATGAGGTGTTACCAGCTAGATCGATGTGACTTGGAATCGGGGTCCTGACAATGGGACTCCATTTCCCACAGGAACAGTTGACCTGGATAACTCCTATCTTCGCGAGGCTGCTACCACCATTGCTTGGGTTCCGGGTCTATCACCGCAATGCTCCTCTCCAAGCAAGAAATCTAGCCAAGCCAATAGCCAGGGACAAGCCAGTGAGTACTTTGAATGTACTCGCAAACATTATGAACACGGGTATAATATAACAAACGATAATCATGCGCAGAAGTATCCTATGCTCACAACGCTACCATATAATAAAATCCTTGATGCATGCAAGCAGGTTATTTATATGCAACATGAATGTGCAATAACAGAGTAGAAATAAAATGCACCGATCGGGTGTCTGAAGCGACGCCTCGAAAGGATAGTAAATAACAAGCATGCCTCAGTCGGGCGTCTGAGCGACACCGCATAAAGGGCTTGGAAAGTAAATAAGTAGCAAGCATGCCACAGTCGGGCGTCTTAGCGACACCACATAAAGGGCTTATAAGGTAAGTAAATAACAAGCATGCCACAGTCGGGCGTCTCAGCGACACCACATAAAGGGCTTATAAGGTAAATAAATAACAAGCATGCCACAGTCGGGCGTCTCAGCGACACCACATAAAGGGCTTATAAAGTAAATAAATAACAAGCGTGCCACAGTCGAGCGTCTCAGCGACACCACATAAAGGGCTTATAAAGAATTTAATCATAGTGAATACCCTGGAGGTAGAACCGTCGAGGACACTCAATAATACAAATAATGTAAATGGTCACCCATGATAGTAATAATCATCACAAGTCATAAGTCATGATCCATATTCTGGTTTAGCGGTTTCTCCTCGAAGACCGACACTAAGGCCGACACTTGACCCATCCTGCATCGTAGTCCTTAACCATGGACACGGCTATTGAATAGATTTAACCTCTGCAGAGGGTGTACTCTTTACCCACGAGTAACAGATTCCTTTAGTCCGTCGGGACTAATTCCATTTGATCTTTTAATTGAAAACACACCTGATCAAGACACACCGGCTTAACTTACGGTGTCCGGAATCACCCACGACACTGTTAAGCAAAACTCTAAGTGGGGAGGCTACAACCTCGCGTAGCATGGGATGAAATTTATATCGCGCACTCTAAGGGGTGCCCCCCTCTCGGTCCCAACCGGAAACACCCATGCCCCCGGACCAGGTGGCATGCCTACCGGATGCAGCCAGTATCTTCCACCATGGCCTCTCTGTATGGTGTGTGCTAGGAAGGGGTTGACAACTTACTAAACCGTACCCTACCTATGGCAGGAACACGTGGTAGTACGAAACAAGTATGGGGGTTACCGGAACAAGACTCGATCTACGGTCAACTCGGGAGGTTCAAGTATTCCTTGCAAGATTAGCATAACAAATATATTTCAATCAACAAACAGAATCACCACCCCCCATACCCCGTCACGCCATACCGGACACACTCGTCTCGACGAGGAACTAGGGACAAGCTCGAGTCTACCCAAGATGTAGACTTTCCCGGCTTCCTTCCGGTATGCATGAAAGGCATACGAGGGTGGTTACTGCCACAACGTATCAACTTTCAGTAGCACGAGATCATCAATATGCACATATGAGTAGGTTTATGTTGTCACACAAAATAACAAAAACTCCGAGACAAGGAGTGCTGCAACCGTATCAAACGCCACACAAAAAAATTATGCCGGGGTTATATTTAAAAAGTTAGATCCAGTCAAACTTTAGTCAAATTTCTGGTTTTAAATAAAACAGAAAAAGAAAAGAAAACGTTTCGAATAGAGGCGAGGCTCCGGCGATCGTCGCTGGTGATTGGCGGCTCCTCGCGGGCTCCGGAGAGCAGGGATGGATCCGCCAGCCCGGGCGGTCCTCCCGGTGGTCGCTAGGGTGGTGGGGGCGAAGGGAGTCGCCGGCGGTGAGCTTCGCGGCGGCCGGTGGCTTCGGGAGGTTTGGGGCTTTGAGCTACGGTGGTTCCTCAACGCAGCTGAGGGTTAGGGCGGCTTCGCACGGTCGAGGGGAGGAGGATGGTGGTGCTAGATGGACGGGAGGGGCTCTTGTTGCGACTAAATGGACCGGAGGGCGGCGGCGGCTGTACTTGCTGGAGATGTTCCGCGGCCGTGGATGAGAACGCCGGTAAACCGCTGTTCTATTGTAGCAGGGGGACGAGCGCTTGCGGACAAGCTTGTGGATGAGCTCGGACTGCTCCAGAGGGCAGCTGGCGCGCTGGGGTGGCTCGGGCGGCGCCGTCCGGGGCAGGAGCCCACTGTGGCCGGCCGCTAGCCGCCGTGGCCGACCGGGACGGCGGGCCAGAGGGCGCCAGGGCGGCCCTGCGGCAAGGGAGGGGTCGGGCGTCTTGGTGGTGAGTGGGGAGGGGCCAGGACGGGCGCGGAGGGGCAGCAGTGGGACGCGGCGACTCGTGCGCACGCACGTGCAAAACGCGTGCTCTAGGCGCGCCCAGCGCACACACGCTACGTGCTCGACGCAATGCCAGAGTGTGCTAGAGGATTAGGATGAGGCTGGGGATTAGCAGGCCTGGGTTAGGGTTAGCTAGGAGCTCAGTAGACATGTTGGCTCGGTCGAGAGATTAAATCCATAGTACAAACCAAAAACCAAGCCAGAACTGGCCATGCACACAAAGTGTTTGACAGAATGTCAGGGGCATCTAGGCAATTCTTGGGGTGGCCAAAAACTCCAGACCAATGTCTCTTTAGATGAAAAGGAGGGTGGCAAGGTTAGTTTGTCAAGTACAGTAAAAAAAGGTTAGTTTGTCAAAAACAAAAACTTGTTAGTGTAAGTTTTGAGAGAACCATTTCTGGACAGAAACTAAAAGGCATAGTTTCATGGACTAAAAATACTCCAATAGGTCCATTCTCCTGGACTTAAGGGTTTTGTAAGGAAGACAATAAGAAGAAAAAAGAATCAAGGAAAAAGGGAAAGTTAAATTATGGTTGCAGTAGAAAACGCCAAACTGGACCAAAGAGCAAAAGAGGATGATTTGCTCAAAATTTTCAAAGAACATTAGTGGGTTTTTGCACAAAGATGAATATTATACTCCTACTAACATCCCCTAATTTTGGTTTAAGTTTTAAAGAAATATTTAAATAGGTTGTAGTGCAAAAGTGCAATTGGACCAGATTTGAAAACTAGGGGTAAAGCTCAAAATCTCCAAATGGCTAAAGGATATTTTTGCATAAAAGTGATTTAGGGACATCATATGTCATCCCCAAATTTTGGTGGGATTTTTAAATGAATTTATCAAAGGGTTGCAGTGCAAATGGGACCCTACAACTTATGAAAAGCCATTTTAGAGAAATAAGGCTCAAGGAAAAATAATTATATAAATAATCCCACCGATAAAAGAATTGTTTTATTTGAGAGGATAAACAAGCCCAATAATAATTGAGAAGTTTTTTTTTACTTGGGGTGAAAACTCCACAACTTAGAGTAAAAGAGAGGTTCTTAGATCAAAATTAAATCAAAAAAAAAGAAAAAATTAATTTCCTGGCAAAATTTTAATAAACAAAACATGGTTTAATTTTTGGGGTGTTACAACACTACCCCCCTTAAGAAAAATCTCGTCCTCGAGATTTGATAAGGGTTGTTTCGAAAATATGATTCCTATTAGCTGAAGCCAAAAGGTTTACTCATAGCACAAACTTTGAGTCGTCGGGGTTGGTTTTTGGTAACTACGCTCGGAATTAAAAATGCAACCGCACACCAACATACTTATGCATGGCTACTATTTAAAATAGGGGCGCACAAGCAAACTGCATTTAATTATGGCGATACAGGATCACACAATTACAGGGCGTGGACATAGTAAGACTCGGTACTACTCGAGTGACTTAGTCTACTTCGTTTATATCTAGGTGGGCGTGCCTTGTGGACGTCGAGGCTTCTCCACGGGTTTCACCGTCGGGATTAGCTGGAGGGGGTTGCGGGGTTGCAGGGTCGGGGTAGCGATGATGACCATCCCGGGGATTGTTGGCCACAATCCCGTTGGAACGTGTTTCCAAAAGGCGACGAAGCACTTCTGGGGACATCAAAGTATTTTGGGCGATGGCTGGGGCTGTCCTCAGGGACTCGATCGGTTGTCCGAACAACACGACTGGGTTGTCGGCGTCGGGCTCATCCTCTCTTCTCACCGGGGCTCGACGAATCAGTTCTCCACGAGCTGCGATCAGATCAAGGGTGATTTGATCGAACAGCCCCTCTAGTGCACTTACATAGCGCACCAGATGCAACAATGCAGGATCCGTCTCGTGATCTCGGTTGGCAACCTGGGGTGGCCTACCATATCCGTCACGGCTGGGGTAGTAGTAGAACGAGCGACAGTTAACTCTGGGCGACAAGTGCCAGAGTTGAACTATAGCCTCTCGCGTGGCTAGTTGGATGGCTTGTGGCTCAAAGGAAGTTGTCCTTCCGGTGAACCTGTAGGGGCGTTCTGGCGACAGACCCCTACCATAGATGTGCACAGTGGCCCAGAATTGACGCTCTCACCGCTCATGGGTCCTCGGTACACCACATATTCTGGGGGTTCTTCTAACGCAAAGGAACGACGGGTGAGGTTTGCTAGCACGGTCACAAAACCTCCAAGGTTGGTTGCTGTGGTCTCATTGTGCATGACGGGGCCAGGCATTATAGCTTGATTTGAGGAAGAGGCTGGGTTGTGCTGTGTTGAGGCTAGCGTGCCCTTTTTATAGAAAAAGGGGACGGAGTCTTCCTTCGCACGCTTGCGAATGGGACAATTTAGGTGTCGGTCACTGGCGCGTGATCGACAGGCTAGGTCGATGTGTTGGGCACCGACTGCCAAAAGTGTCGGGGTCACTGTGTGGCTATCTTGCACGAGAAGCTTGGCCGGGGTTAGGTTAAGGTCTGGTGGTTTGGTTAACCTAGGTTTTTTTCCGACCTGGCTAAGATAGGATTAGCCAATGGTCAGCCTGGCTCTGATACCAAGTTTGTCAGGACTGGATTTTCGGGATATTAATTTCCCAGAAAATGGCCCTTGTGTTCATCAGCCCTAGGATTATCAAGAATGATGAGGCACCAACTCGATACAGAAATTCCAAGCAAAGTACATAATATGCAGTACAAGACCATTCTGGCCTATGAGTACAACAAATGGTTTCTAGTGGTTGAACACGGAAGCGGTTTGTGGATCATCAGCGTTTATGGGACTCCATTTCCCACAGGAACAGCTGACCTAGATAACTCCTATCTTCGCGAGGCTGCTACCACCATTGCTTGGGTTTCGGGGCTGTCATCGCAACGCTCCTCTCCAAGCAAGAAATCTGGCCAACCCAATAGCCAGGGACAAGCCAGTGAGTACTTTGAATGTACTCGCAAACATTATTAACACGAGTATAATATAACAAACGATAATCATGCGCTGAAGTATCCTATGCTCACAACGTCAGTCATATAATAAAATCCTTGATGCATGAAAGCAGGTTATTTGTATGCAAAATTAATGTGCAATAACAGAGTAGAAATAAAATGCACCGATCGGGTGTCTGAAGCGACGCCTCGAAAGGATAGTAAATAACAAGCATGCCTCAGTCGGGCGTCTGAGCGACACCGCATAAAGGGCTTGTAAAGTAAATAAGTAGCAAGCATGCCACAGTCGGGCGTCTCAGCGACACCACATAAAGGGCTTATAAGGTAAGTAAATAACAAGCATGCCACAGTCGGGCATCTCAGCGACACCACATAAAGGGCTTATAAGGTAAATAAATAACAAGCATGCCACAGTCGGGCATCTCAGCGACACCACATAAAGGGCTTATAAAGTAAATAAATAACAAGCATGCCGCAGTCGGGCGTCTCAGCGACACCACATAATGGGCTTATAAATAATTTAATCATAGTGAATACCCTGGAGGTAGAACCGTCCCAGGGACACTCAATAATACAAATAATGTAAATGGTTAGTCCATGATAGTAATAATCATCACAAGTCATAAGTCATGATCCATATTCCGGTTTAGCGTTTCTCCTCCGAAGACCAACACTAAGGCTGATACTTGACCCATCCCAGACTGTAGTCCTTAACCATGGACACAGCTATTCGAATAGATTAAACCTCTGCAGAGGGTGTACTCTTTACCCACGAGTAACGGATTCCTTTAGTCCGTCGGGACTAATTCCATTGACGGTCTTTTAATTGAAAACACACCTGACCGCACACACCAACTTAACTTACCGGTGTCTCGAATCACCCACGATACCTGTTAAGCAAAACTCTACGTGGGGAGGCTACAACCTCGCGTAGCATGGGATCAAATTTATATCGCGCGCTCTAAGGGGTGCCCCCCTCTCGGTCCCAAACGGAAACACCCATGCCCCCGGACCAGGTGGCATGCCTACCGGATGCAGCCGGTATCTTCCACCATGGCCTCTCTGTACGGTGTGTGCTAGGAAGGGGTTGACCACTTACTGAACCATGCCCTACCTATGGCAGGAACACGTGGTAGTACGAAACAAGTATGGGGGTTACCGGAACAAGACTCGATCTACGGTCAACTCGGGAGGTTCAAGTATTCCCTGCAAGATTAGCATAACAAATATATTTCAATCAACAGACAGAATCACCACCCCCCCATACCCCGTCACGCCATACCGGACACACTCGTCTCGACGAGGAACTAGGGACAAGCTCGCGTCTACCCAAGATAGAGACTTTCCCGGCTTCCTTCCGGTATGCATGAAAGGCATACGAGGGTGGTTACTGCCACAACGTATCAACTTTCAGTAGCACGGGATCATCAATATGCACTTATGAGTAGGTTTATGTCGTCACACAAAATAACGAAAATTCCGAGACAAGGAGTGTTGCAACCGTATCAAACGCCACACAAAAATATTATGCCGGGGTTCAGAATGCTTGCCTTCAAGTTGTGGAGAGGTAGGGTGCACTCCAAAACTTTTTGAAAGTTTTCTTCCCTCTCCAAAAAAAATCCTATTTTAAATAATTGAATTAATACATAGTTTTAAAACAGTACAAAAAGTTGTCTGAAATTTTTTCAAATAAATATGAAAATAAACTAGACAAAATTTGAGAGAGGTAGGAAAAAGAATTAACTCATTTGGAGTTATATTTAAAAGTTAAGCGCTACCAAAGTTTAGTCAAATTTACGGTTTTAAATAAAATGTAAAAAGAAAAGAAAACGTTTCGAATAGATACACGTCGAACACGTACTTTGCGTTTACGCCTTCACTTAAACCACGTGGACCGGCATGGGTCACTGACAGTGGGTCCAGGTGGCCCACCGGTCAGGTTTGACCAGTCGCCCCCCGCCTCCTTCCTCCTCTGGCCGAACAGAGGTGAGGCTCCGGCGATCGTCGCCGGTGATTGGCGGCTCCTCGCGGGCTCCGGAGAGCAGGGATGGATCCGCCAGCCCGGGGCGGTCCTCCCGGTGGTCGCTAGGTTGGTGGGGGCGAAGGGACTCGCCGGCGGTGAGCTTCGCGGTGGCCGGTGGCTTCGGGAGGTTTGGGGCTTTGGGCTAGGGTGGTTCCTCGACGCAGCTAAGGGTTCGGGCGGCTTCACACGGTCGAGGGGAGGAGGATGGTGGTGCTAGATGGACGTGAGGGGCTCTGGTTGCGACTGAATGGACCGGAGGGCGGCGGCGGCTGTACTGGCCGGAGATGGGGGAGACGGCCTCCCGCCGTCGATTCTTGGTCATGGGGGCCCTAGGGGATGGCACGAGGTTGCTTGAGGCTCGGACGAGCTCGGGGGGGCCTCCATTTATAGTGTAGCTAGGTCGGTTCCGCGGCTGTGGATGAGAACACCGGCGAACCGCCGTTCTGTTAGCAGGGACGAGCGCTATGGACAAGCTTGTGGATGAGCTCGGACTGCTCCAGAGGGCAGCTGGCGCGCTGGGGTGGCTCGGGTGGCGCCGTCCGGGGCAGGAGCCCGCTGTGGCCGGCCGCTAGCCGACCTGACGGCGACACTGTAGGGCGCCAGGGGCGGTCCTGCGGCAAGGGAGGGGTCGGGGCGTGCTGGCGGTGAGTGGGGAGGGTCCAGGACGGGCGCGGAGGGGCGGCAGTGGGACACGGCGACTCGTGCGCACGCACGTGCAAAATGCGTGCTCTGGGCGTGCCCAACGCACGCACGCTACGTGCTCGACGCAATGCCAGAGCGTGCTACAGGATTAGGATGAGGCTGGGGATTAGCATGCCTGGGTTAGGTTTAGCTAGGAGCTCAGTAGACATGTTGGCTCGATCAGGAGATTAAATCCATAGTACAAACCAAAAACTAAGCCAGAACTGGCCATGCACACAAAGTGTTTGACAGAATGTCAAGGGCATCTAGGCAATTCTTGGGGTGGCCAAAACCTGCATCAAAGTGTCTCTTTAGATGAAAAGGGGGGTGGCAAGGTTAGTTTGTCAAAAACAAAAACTTGTTAGTGTAAGTTTTGAGAGAACCATTTCTAGACAGAAACTAAAAGGCATAGTTTCATGGACTAAAAATACTCCAATAGGTCCATTCTCCTGGACTTAAGGGTTTTGTAAGGGGGACTATAAGAAGGAAAAGGAATCAAGGAAAAAGGGCAAGTTAAATTATGGTTGCAGTAGAAAATGCCAAACTGGACCAGAGAGCAAAAGAGGATGATTTGCCAAAAATTTTCAAAGAACATTAGTGGGTTTTTGCACAAAGATGAATATTATACTCCTACTAACATCCCCTAATTTTGGTTTAAGTTTTAAAGAAATATTTAAATAGGTTGTAGTGCAAAAGTGCAATTGGACCAGATTTGAAAACTAGGGGTAAAGCTCAAAATCTCCAAATGACTAAAGGATATTTTTGCATAAAAGTGATTTAGGGACATCATATGTCATCCCCAAATTTTGGTGGGATTTTTAAATGAATTTATCAAAGGGTTGCAGTGCAAATGGGACCCTACAACTTATGAAAAGCCATTTTAGAGAAATAAGGCTCAGGGAAAAATAATTATATAAATAATCCCACTGATAAAAGAATTGTTTTATTTGAGAGGGTAAACAAGCCCAATAATAATTGAGAAGTTTTTTTTACTTGGGGTGAAAACTCCACAACTTAGAGTAAAAGGGAGGTTCTGAGATCAAAATTAAATCCAAAAAAATGAAAATTTTAATTTCCTGGCAAAATTTTAATAAACAAAAAATTGTTAAATTTTTGGGGTGTTACGCCGGCGGAGAGTTAATCTCCCTTTGGTCAGGTTTAAGCCCGATCCGATCATAGTCTGTAGTGACTCCCAGGGCGGCGATGCGATCCAAGAGCTCGTTCAAGGAAGAGAGCTCTATTGGATCCATCTGCTCGGCGAATCCCGAGCCGACATGGAGGTTGTTTTTGATGACCCAAGAAGTCATCGTCGGCGCAACGGCCGAACGGGCGGTCATGACGAAGCCGCCTAGTCGGAGAGTTTGGCCTACAGCCAGGGCTCCCCCCGAGGTAATGTTGTCCTTGACAACAAGACGAGCCATCAAGCCTTATTGTGATGGCACAGTGGAACTCTCAATGGAAGCACCAATGTCGGTGTCAAAACTGGCGGATCTAGGGTAGGGGGTCCCGGACTGTGCGTCTAAGGCGGATGGTAACAGGAGGCGGGGGACACAATGTTTACCCAGGTTCGGGCCCTCTCGATGGAGGTAATACCCTACTTCCTGCTTGATTGATCTTGATGATATGAGTATTACAAGAGTTGATCTACCACGAGATCGTAGAGGCTAAACCCTAGAAGCTAGCCTATGATTATGATTGTTGTTGTCCTACGGAATTAATCCTCCGGTTTATATAGACACCGGAGGGGGCTAGGGTTACACAGAGTCGGTTACAAGGGAGGAGATCTACATATCCGAATTGCCAAGCTTGCCTTCCACGCAAAGGAGAGTCCCATCGGGACACGGGACGAAGTCTTCAATCTTGTATCTTCATAGTCCAATAGTCCGGCCAAAGTATATAGTCCGGCTGTCCGAGGACCCCCTAATCCAGGACTCCCTCAGTGGCCATCTCCTCCGTCGAAGGTGGTCGGCCTGAGGCTGGATGATCAGATCTCGGGATCCGTTATCTAGTTCCGGCTGCGAGTCGGGAAGACATAGTTGCGGGTGAAAATCGAGCCGATGGTAGGCAATGGCGGCGTTCTGCGTCGTTACCTAGATGAAGGCATCATCGTGCAACGAATGTCAACTCACTCGTGCTGCTCCTGGGGAAACCCTAGAATCTGGTCTTCTAGATCGGATGATGGCGGTACTGCGGTGTCGTATCTCTCGAGCAGCGCTGGAAGACAGAGGCAGGAGGTGGAGCGGCTTCGCCTTGCACGGAGCTTCGATGGAGATGTCAAGTCATGCCTCAGCGACAAGTGCTACGCTGTGTCATGCCTGGTCGGCAGGTGCTACACACGACAGATCTTCCAGAATCTTCGCGTCTGGATGGACGAGCACGGGCGATGCTTGTTAGGCGCCATGGTGGCGTCGACGGATGGACGGACTGGCAAGGATAATGCGAATCTCTCTCCTGACGATGGGTCAGCAGTCCGATGATGATGGCGGCTTCTAAAACATGTGCATGTAGTGTACGCTTTAGGTCTGCTGCATCGGCCATTCGTTTTGATACGTCATGTGGATTGATGGGCGATGACACCGGTTTAAATACGGGGAGTGAGAGCACTCCACATTATCGAGTTTTATAGGTGTAAGAGGTGGCTTTGTTGGGCCTGATATATGTTCTTATTAGACCTTGATGAAATAATAAATAAAGATGGCCGCATGCATTGATTGATTTGCTCTGAAATTCAGATATATTTTCTGGAAGTACAGCCAAGAGCTTGCTCCTGCATCTGACAAAGCTGCCGAGGATTTTTTTTGAAATTCAGGTCTAATAGGAACATACATCAGGCCCAAATAAAGATGGACATTTTTTGAAATTCAGGTATATTTTCTGAAATTCATGAAGATTTCTTCAAATTCGGATTTTTTTTAAATATGGGAACATTTTTTAATTTGAATTTTTTTCAAATTCATGGATTTATCTAAATCAGAACATTTTTTGTAACCTGTGACACTTTCTCAAATTCGTGATTTTTATTGAAATTTAAAACATTTTTCTATTTCATGATATTAATATTTGGAATTCAGAACATTTTTTGGAATCCTTGAATTTGGGATTCATGAACAGTAAAAAGGAAAGAAACCTAAAAGAAAAACGAAAAAAGGGCATCCCACTCCTAACACGGGAGATTGTGCACGAGATGAAGCATTCGAACCGTAAAGCCATCCTTTTTGAACTTGATTTTGGAAAGGCGTACAATTGCGTGAACTAGGGTTTCCACGGGGAAGTGCTCAAGCGTAAGGGTTTTGAGGCAGGTTGGATCCGCCACATCATGCATTTAGTGTTGGGGGATCGGTGATCTCTACTCCTAATGTTTAGTTGGTTGAATAGTACCACGGTTTATTTTCATCTGGTTATATTTTGTCTGGTTTATTTTTGTCCGATTTATCTTCATCTCATATCCCACCATCATATCTCTTTATGTTGATTTTTTTACCCTCACAATAAAAACTTTTCTAACTTTTTCAAAATTTCCTACCTAGACACGTTATAAACGGGCAGGAACTGATAGCACGTTACCAATAAAAACTTTCCTAACCTTTTCACCTTTCCTAACTAGCCACGTTACAAACCGGCGGGAACCAATAACACATTACCAAACAATAAAATCCAGTTTTTTGGTAATTAATTCCAAATCTCAACTTTTCTAACGCAACGATCCGTACTTTCCTAACAATTAAATAGAGTATGCGGTGACAATTTCTCTCGTTTGTTCCTATCCATCCCAAAAAATTGCCATTCAACCTACCGTGTTGCTATACTGAAGATATCCTAGACAAATAGGACATGATCGTGGTCTGATTTGATTGCACATGACGTGGCGCACTTCGTAAAAGAAGCGTGGCACACATTCCCCGCCAGACTTCACGGTGCCTCCCATCCTCCATGTCTACTGCCAGACCACGCAATACCTTCTCCCATTCTCCAGCGGTTCCGCATCCTTGTAACACCAACAGGCTCGCAGCCTCCCGGCCGACCCTCCTCATAGTCTTCGACCCCTCCACGCACCCCGCCAACATGGCGCCACGCTGCCGCCGCATATGTCGGCGTTGGTCAGCGTCTATCTCGCTTATCCCGGGGCAGAGCTGTCACGGGAATGGTGGGCCCCGTTCAGAGAAGCCCAGCCCAGCTGGATCGGCCCAAGAGGAAGGTAAAGCCCAACCCTCTGGTGCGAGGCCCAGAGTGGACCGAGTAGGTATATAGAGGGCAGCGCTTTGCTAGGGTTGGCATCGTTGGATCACTTACCGTATCGGCGCCGTTGGGCGATGTATCCTCTCTCCCACCTCCGGCTCTCATCTCTCGATCCCCTTTCTTGCTGAAAACCCTAGCTACTTGTATCTCTGATTCGATCAACTGAGAGTAAATCCTACCGCCGAAATACTAGATTCGTGCCATTTGGTACCAGAGCCTTCAAATCCACCACAAATTTTCTCTTCCGCGGGCCGATCTGGCGCCGAAAACCCGCAGTCTGAAGGAGATCATGGCAGGGACTGATTTCCAGCAGCAGCTGGAGGAAGCCGCCGCGGAGCGAAGCGGCATCGCCAAGGTTCTTCTCGCGATCCAGAAGACGTTGGATTTGATGGCCCCCGCCGTCGCAAACATGGAGCCAGCGGTCGCCAAGATGGAGCCGGCGCTCGCCTCCTTGGAGCCAGTGGTGCATGATCTAGCGGCGTGGCGCCCCGGCGTGGACACGACGATGGGGGAATTCCGGGTCGATCTCGGTGAGATCCGCGCGGAACTGGAGAAGATGGCACGGCACTCAGCGGGCCGTGACAAGGCGACGGAACCTTCGAGTTCGGAAGTGGCGGACGCGCCGGAGCTCGAAGGGCATCGCAGTGGCGACGGCTACGGGCCCGATGGCCACCGCAGGGCTTCGATTCCATGGTAACTGGTTGGGGGGGGGGCTTTTCTCCCCGCGCCGTTCCCGGCCAACGGTACGGTCCGCACCCCTTTTCCCACGGCACCTTTTCCCCCACCACCGTTGTTGGATTTTGGCAATAGTGCTGGTCATAGGGGTTATCATAAGCATGTAGAGTGCCCCAGTTTCGACGGGGATAACCCTACTGGGTGGCGTATTCGTTGCGAAGTCTACTTTCGCGTGTGTGGAGTTGATCCAGCCGTGTGGGTGGACACGGTGGTTGTCCATTTCACTGGGGCTGCTGCTTTGTGGCTCGAATGGTCTAAGATGCATCTTAAGGCTGCTAGCTGGGAGGCCTTCTGCACAGCAGTTCTTGAAAAATTTGGTCGGTCAGAATTTCAGCATCTATTGCGTCGCTTTTCGAAGCTGAAGCAAGTGGGTTCTGTGCTAGAATATGCCGAACAGTTCAATGTATCCATGCACTGTTTGTTAGCGCATCATAGCTCTTGGGATCCTTTGTTTTTCACCACTCAGTTCATTGAAGGATTAGCTCATGAAATTAAAGTAGCGGTAATGTTGCATCGCCCAAAAGACCTCGATATTGCTGTTTCCTTGGCTGAATTGCAGGAAGAGGTGGTGGACATGGTGCATCAGGAGCAGGAGGCTACTGTGGCGCAACGCTCGGGGGCATCCAGTAGCAGATTTGGGCGTTTCTCTTCGCGCCCCACCCTGTGTGTGGCTGTGCCTGCGACAACTTCAATGGGGCGTCCGAATGCGTCTCTGCCTGTCTCAACCCCACTGGAGACTCGACGAGGCCTGGATATAGCCAAGTCATCTTCAAGTCCTGCACTCACTTCAACGGATGACAAACTCAAGGCTCTTAGGGCTTTTCGCAAAGCCCGTGGTCTCTACTTTACTTGTGGCGAGAGATGGGGGCCAGGGCACGTTTGTGCATCCACGGTTCAGTTACACGTCGTGGAGGAGCTGGTGGGCATGATTTTGCCCCCTTCCTCACCAAGTACTGCTGTGGTTCAAGCGGAAAGCTCTGAAGATGATCTCTGCCTTTTGTCGACGGCAGCTGTTCAAGGTACAGAAGCACCCAAAGCATTTCGTATGTCGGGAAAGATTGGCAACACCAAGACTGCTCAAGATTTGGAGGGGGTGCAAGGAATGCGTATACCCTGAAGGTCAAGGTGGCTGATGGGGCAGTTACAGTATGCGATCAGGAAGTGCCAAACTGTGACTATGTTATTCAAGGCCACCGATTTAGTTCCACACTCAAGTTGTTTCCCTTAGGCAGTTATGATGTTGTGCTGGGCATGGATTGGCTCGAGTCGAGGGGCCTGATGACTGTCAACTGGGGGGAGAAGCTAATGACATTTCAGCACAAGGGCGCGTATGTTCAGTTGACTGGTACCATGCCTGAGATGTCGTGTTGTCGGGCCATTACTGGGGCTGAGGTGCAATTGATGCAAGCTCGCACCGAGCTAGCACATGTGTTGCTCCTAGCTGTATCCAAACCTGAGAGAGAATCCGAGCCAATTGCTATAGAAGTAGAAGAGTTGCTCACGGAATTTGCAGATCTGTTTGAAGAACCCAAAGGTTTGCCACCCCAGCGGGAGTTCGACCATGCCATTGAGTTGATTCCAGGGGCTCAACCTGTCAAACGGCGTCCATATCGTTACAAACCAGCTCAGAAAGACGAAATAGAAGCTCAGGTGGCTGAGATGTTAAGGCAAGGGATTATTCAGATCAGCCGCAGCCCGTTCTCATCGCCGGTGTTGCTGGTGCAAAAGAAAGATGGAGAGTGGCGTTTTTGCGTGGACTCTCGCTTCCTCAATGCGATTACCATCAAGAACCGATATCCAATTCCGGTCATTGATGAGTTGCTAGATGAACTGCACGGCGCCACTCTGTTTACCAGTTTGGACTTGCGGTCTGGATACCATCAAATTCGGATGAGGCCCGAGGACGAGGCCAAGACTGCCTTTCAAACTCATCATGGTCATTTCGAGTTTAAAGTGATGCCTTATGGAGTGATAGGTGGACCGCCAACCTTCCAGGGAGGCATGCATGTAGTTCTGGCCCCATTCCTGAGAAAAGGAGTCCTCGTTTTTATTGATGATATTCTGGTATTCAGCAAAACCCTGGCTGAGCATGTGGTGTTGCTACGGAAGGTGTTTCAGCGACTGCAGCAATATTCCCTGAAAGTGAAGAGGTCAAAGTGTACTTTTGCGCAACCACAACTGCGCTACCTTGGCCATATTATCAGTGCAGAGGGCGTGAGTACTGATCCAAAGAACACACACAAGAGTTCTTGCTTGGAAGCAACCTGAGTCTGTCAAAGAAGTGCGCCAATTTCTGGGATTGGCGGGCTATTATTGCAAGTTTGTTAAACATTTCGGGATCATTAGCAGGCCGCTTACAGATTTGCTCAAGAAGGGTGTTACGTTCTTGTGGACACCTACTCAAGAACAGGCTTTTCGTCTGCTGAAGACAGCTCTTACCACAACACCTGTTTTGGCCCTGCCGGACTTTTCCAAGCCTTTCGTCATCAAAACAGACGCGTCCGATGTTGGCATTGGCGCGGTCCTTATGCAACAGCAACACCCCATCGCCTTTCTCAGTCAGTCCCTGGGTCCTAAGCATCGGGGTCTCTCGACCTATGAGAAGGAGTGTCTGGCCATACTTATGGCAGTGGACAGATGGCGTTCATATCTTCTGCTGTCGGAGTTTACTATCAGAACTGATCATAGAAGTCTGTCATGTCTCGATGAGCAGAAGCTTACTACCCCTGGCAACACAAGGCTCTTACTAAGCTTTTGGGGCTTCGATATAAGATCGAGTATCGTCGCGGGGCTTCAAACGTAGCGGCTGATGCGTTGTCGCGCCTGCCCGAGAGCAGCATGTGTGCCCTGTCCGTGTGCGTGCCCACCTGGTTGGACGAGGTGAAGAAAGGGTATCACAATGACCCGGCTTGCTCGAACAAGCTGGCAACTGCAGCTACAGGGGCACCGTTGGATGGCCCCTTCACGGTGGTGGATGGGCTGATTCGATACAAAGGACGAGTCTGGCTCGGCTCCAACTCAGCAGCGCAGAAGATGGTGTTGCATGAACTGCATGCGGGAGCACTTGGGGGGCACTCTGGTGTGCACACTACTTATAATCGAATCATCCGACATTTCGCGTGGCCAAAAATGAAGCAGACTGTCAAGAATTTTGTGGCTAACTGTGCGGTGTGCAAGCAGGCCAAGCCGGAGCACGTGAAGTATCCAGGGCTTCTTCAGCCGTTGCTCGTTCCCGAGCAAGCCTGGGAGATGGTAACTTTGGATTTCGTGGAAGGATTGCCTTCTTCTCGAGGATTTAACTCTATCTTGGTGGTGGTTGATAAGTTGAGGCGGTACGCACACTTTATTCCCCTGCGGCACCCTTACTCAGCCTTGCAAGTCGCAAAAGCCTACATGGAGAATGTGTTCAAACTTCATGGGCCTCCTGATAAAATGGTCTCAGACCGTAATCGTATCTTCACCAGTCGGGTGTGGCAGGAGCTGTGCAAGCTGACGCATACTACGCTGAATATCTCTTCTGCGCGGCACCCTCAGACTGATGGCACCATCGAAAGAGTCAATCAATGCATGGAACTGTACCTCAGTTGCTTCGTGCACAACTGTCCTAGCAAGTGGGTGGACTGGCTGGCTTTGGCAGAATTTTGGTATAACACCTCTTATCACTCAGCCCTTCGTTCTTCTCCATTTGAAGTTCTGTATGGACACAAGCCTCGTTTCTTCGGGATCACCATTGATGCCGACGAGGCAGTAACTGATTTGGCTGCCTGGACTAAAGAGAGAGCAACAGTTATGGCGCTTGTCAAGCAGCACTTGCACAGAGCGCAGCAGGTGATGAAGAGCAAAGCTGATCGCAAGCGCTCTGATCGAGTATTTGCTGTTGGGGACTGGGTGTACCTCAAGCTTCAGCCATACGCGCAATCGTCAGTGGCTACGAGAGCTAATCACAAATTGGCATTTCGCTATTTTTGTCCCTTTCAGGTGCTGGGGCGTGTTGGAGAAGTGGTGTACAAGCTCGCGCTGCCAGAAGCGGCGCATATTCACCCCGTCATCCATGTCTCGCAACTCCGGCTGGGCGTGCCTCCGTCAACACAAGTCATGCCGGAGCTACCAACGCTTGACGAAGATCTCCTTCCCCTGCAAGTGCCCGAGCAAATTCTGCAGCGTCGATCGGTGACCCAGGGGACTCGCCAGGTGAAGCAAGTCTTGGTGCGCTGGTCTGGATTTCCCGACTCGCTGGCCACCTGGGAAGATGAAGTACCTCTGAAATCCAGATTTCCCCGAGCTGTGGCTTGGGGTCAAGCCAAGTCTCAAGGAGAGGGGAATGTCACGGGAATGGTGGGCCCCGTTCAGAGAAGCCCAGCCCAGCTGGATCGGCCCAAGAGGAAGGTAAAGCCCAACCCTCTGGTGCGAGGCCCAGAGTGGACCGAGTAGGTATATAGAGGGCAGCGCTTCGCTAGGGTTGGCATCGTTGGATCACTTACCGTATCGGCGCCGTTGGGCGATGTATCCTCTCTCCCACCTCCGGCTCTCACCTCTCGATCCCATTTCTTGCTGAAAACCCTAGCTACTTGTATCTCTGATTCGATCAACTGAGAGTAAATCTTACCGCCAAAATACTAGATTCGTGCCAAGAGCTCACCCCATCGTTGTCGGTGCCATGGCCATCTTGCACATGGAGCCACCTCCGCCGCCATCTTCCAGCGTCGACGACAAGCGCGACCCCAAGTACTGAGAGGGGGCGATGAGGCCGAAGAGTCCAAGTTTGTCCCTTGGCCGCCACCCTTCCTCTCACACGCGACCACTGCACCATCTCGCTCGCACGAGCATGACACCCCCACTACCATCCCTCGAACAACGCCCTATCCTCGCCTCCGGCTGCCACCTGAATCCCCCCACCATGCCGCTCACCTCGCCGACTCACTTGCACCTAGCAACTGCCGACGCCGGATCCCGTTTCCATGGTCAGCGTCGTCAGTCGCCTCCTGCTGCCTGGCCACTTCCATCTTATCAAAGAAGCCGCCAGTCCTCCATCTTCTGAAAGAAGTCGTCGGCACTGGGCTCTTGCTGCCGAGTACGCATCTCCCCGTGTCCGGCCGGTGGCAGTATGTCGCATTGGTCGCCATACCACCGAGTAGCCAACGGTAACTGCCTGGAGTGCCTTTCTCTGCCCGAAGATCTCATTTCCGATATGGATTCCAGCAACTATGGGGCACAATAATTGCCGCTTTTGTCTGCATAACCTTGCCATTAATCCAAGTAAGCACTCCTTTTTGCTTGCTGTATGTACCCTGTGATAGTTGCTTGATTGCTTTTGTTGTTGTTGGCACTGGTTATCATGTTAGAGTTGCAGAGAGCACATGGATAAGCAGCTCCCCGCTTCCTGAACCAAAATTTCGATTTTTCTTGAACGGTTGTTCTCTGTTCTCAGACTTTCTTTTGATTTTAGGTCTGTATGTATGAATAGTAGTGTTTGCTCGATGCTGATTGGTATAAGGAGTGAAGGATGTATGTACCTTTTTTATCTGTTGGACAATTGGATGTTTCACACTAACGTAATTGAGTGAGGCCTGGTATTCAGGACAAAGTTATTAACGAAGGTTGACTTAGCTAGGTCCTGCAGATGCAAAATACAGTATGCGAGACGATTGGATTATCATTTGCGACAATATTATTGTCATTAATGTTCTGGCGGCATTATTTATAGTCCCCAATGCATTATTTATAGTTCATAATTTTTACATAAATCATAAATCTGAAATGTTCAAGCAAAATCATATGACTTGTTTAGCTCAGAAATTGAGAGATGTAGGAAACTAAATTCTTCCATGTCTTAGACATTTCTTTTGAGTTCAGTTTTCTCCAACATCTTATTCTTAGGGATGTCTAAACTGATAGACAGCAATTAACAACAGAAATTGTCTCAAGAACCTTAGGAGCTGAATGTGAGTGAGCTTTGCATGGAACCAAATTTTCAGTTATAATGGCACAAGGTCCCACAAGATTTGGTTTCCTCCAGTATCTCACTCACGGGCATATCTCATGTACCGAAGCCATCCACCACCGACTGTATAGAACCAGGCCTCCACTGCTCCGGCGCTTCACCAGGTAGGCGGCCACCAGGGTTATGTTCTACTCTCCATCCTTCCTTTCTTCCTCATCCATTCCGCTCACTGCATTTTTTTTGCTTGCAGTGCGAGGAAATTGGACTAAAGATGATGGATACTAATGAGGAAGTGGGACAGTGGGAGGATTGCCGAAGCTAGCCAAGCAAAAGTAAGTGCTTCTCCTCTGTGTTTAAGAAATAAAAAAATCGGTGTTTAAATCTTTGACCCAAGGCAGGTGCAAAGAATGCTAGCCTCTTCTGCTTGCGAGAATGATATGTGAGAATATATTAGTTTATTTCTTGAGGAGAGGAGAATATATAAAATTCGTGCATAAAACATTGTTAAACATGTATAAAATAATGCTCCTGATGTATAAAAAATGTATAAAGTGTATGTAAAAAGTAGAGATAAAAAACATATTTAAAGAAATGTTAATCATGTATTTGAAAAATGTTAATTATGTGCATAAAAATGTTCATGGTGTGCTACCTGATGTGCTACCACCATAGCCTTATCCAGATGCTGCAAGGGCAGCAGCTGGACACCGTCATCAAGTAGGTAGTACAAATCCCCTCGTCTCCCTTCATTGTTAGTCATTGTTTCGATATGAGTGGAAACATTCTGGCTGGAGATCATTGTGATGCTTGATGCAGAATGATATTTGAGTTGATGTTGCTTTATGTAGTTATGATCATATGGTTGTCATTTCCTGCATGTCACGGTCTAAAAGGGAAGAAAATGGATGCAATCATTTACATGTTGTTGTGTATATTAACTTAAAGAATCCATGTATCATGGATGGAAATTGGATGCATGAACCTAATAAGTAGTCCTAATAAGGGATTTCTCAGTGTGCTAACCATCTTCATTCTGATAAGGTTCCATGTGAATCTGAGTCCCCTGATGAAGCCGCATTTGTTATTCAATTAGGTAAGAGTTCAACAAGGGGCATACAAGCACGCCAAATTTCATATTCAACAGTATACTTGGCTTCAAACACAAGTTCCATACAAATTACACTGTCAAAATTTACAATCTTTAACATTATAAATTCAATAGTACTTTCAATTCACGTCGTTCTTTGTCTGTCAAGAAATGGTTAATTAGTTGATTTTTATGATCAACAACAACCATGATCATACCACTTCCTTTTTACAGGGGCCCTGCAACAAGGTTGATGGAGACGATTGAGCTGCTCGCCGATTATTGGTAAAAATGTAGAGCAGCTCTATCAAATTGTCTTGGTTGGAGCAGAACCATATGGTTCAGGTTGCAGCTCACTGTGCACTTAAGATCAGAGGGTCAAAAATTCCACGTGAACTCTTTAGTTCATATCGTCTTTACTACCAGCTTGGTTAAATTTTCTTTGGGATGCTAGCTTGGTTAATTGTTGCCATATCTTTCATATAATTGAGCCGATAGGTGGTACCAACAATACCATAGATGTTTATTTTGTTATATGGATCCAATCTTTGAGCTCGTTTATGATCAGCTACCCTCAGTGCCATTTCCGTGTTCTTTTGCGATAGTTCATATTTTCTGCAGATTTATATTGTAAATGAAATGTGTTGTCATTTTACTTCTTTGAGAGAGACCTGTGTTGAAGATGATCAACTCAATTTACTCGAAACAAAAGTATGGTGAGAAGCAGTTAATCTTACGTATGAATAGTAACTTGGTGGAACTTGGTGCACTCAGCTGTAGGTGCACCCAATATACAAAAAAAGGACTTGAAAATATGTCAAAAAATCTTGAAAATTTCTGGAAACATATATACCAGACGTTGTACACGTATAAAAAGTTTCATGAAGGAATACTTTCCAACACGATGAAAACAAAAATCACCAAGTTACTGTTCATTAGGTTTCTACTTTGATTTTCTTTTTGTCTAAGGTCAACGGAAGTTTATTCCCGCGCTTAACTTTTTATACAGATACCAAAATAGGTCAACTTTGTTTAAAAAATAATTTCAGGATTTTTTTCTTTTTTCTGTAATTAATAAATTAATCTTTCCTTATCAAAGCACTTTATATATACTATCCAAAAGCTTTTAGGGCGATGGATTTTTCTCTCATTTCAATTATGCCAGTTGTCGTCCCTAACTTGATGTATTATATTTACAGCTGAGATAAATGTAACCGAAAAAATGGTGGAGCCATTAAGAGTTAACTCGGATAAAGAATTACTCTACCGGTGTTACAAGACTGGCGAGTTGAACTTTCATATTTTTTGATTATTTGGCCTCTCAAAGAATCTTTGTTGAAAAGAGCCTCCTCGGCCCTGGGGGTGATGAGAAAAGGAAACTGCTAAGAAAGGGTTGATTATGCCACACATGCATATGATGGCTTCCCCTCTATTGTTTTTTGAAAGATAGTGATGAGAAAGGGTGAATTTGTGTGCTTTTTGATAATTTTGTTGGTTTTTTAGTGTGAGAAAGTATCACATAGTTAGGATACTTGTGGAGGCCATGGATGGTACATATGATCTAAAGTTTACCACATCCCGACCTTACTATTGGAGATGTACCTGATGTATACGAAAATGTAGACTTATGTGAGGTATTGGAGATGGAAAGTGAGGGGGTTCTTTTTTTATCTTCTCTAATGGATACATAAATTGGTACACTGAATCGGGCATGTGCGCGCGAGGAGGAGAAGAGGAGAGAGACATTGACATTTTTCATGCTTTGAAGTAACATTTTCTATTTGTAGCTTTCTTTTTTTGTGGCAGCACGTGAGCGTGGCGCCTCGTGATAGAGCCCGGGATGAAGGGGGGCCCAGTACAGAACCGGGAGGTACTTGCACTAAGATAGAAAGACAGTTGCCACCCTTGTCCCTTGTTGTTGGCATGCAACAGCGGTGTCGATTACTAGCTCACTTAGAACATGAGTTTGTGGATTTTTTATGAGACTGATGGTTGAGAGTGAGCGGGATGGGGGTTGGGGTTGCATGTTCGATTCTTGGCTGTCTGAGCGGGATAAGTTTTCTACATTAGGAAATGTAGCAAATTGCATTTCATTAGAGACGACTTTGCAGCAAATTGCATGAGCGAGCAGTTTATTTTTTTCATCAAGTCGTATAGTTTGTGGTTAGGATAGAATGTAGCGACCCGACCCAAATGGATCAAGTCTCTGTGCTCAGGTGTCATCCCTGGATCAGTAATGCTGACACCACACAGTACTTCGAAGAATTTATAACAGAGTAGCAATCACACACTTATTACATCGTTGTCCAAAAGAGGACTTATTAAAATAAATATGGCTTAAGGCCATCTAAATAACGATAACAGCGGAAGACCTGGAAGAAAAGTGAGTCCATCAACTCCATCGGCATCACTGAGTATAGAACCACGACCTAAACACCTTACTGTCATTCTAAAAGTCTGCGACATGAAAGTTGCAGCTCCTAAAACGGGTCAGCACATGGAATATGCTGGCAATGTAACACATAGAGAGTAATGAAGGAATAAGCCTATACTACATGCATATATGGCTGGTGGAAAAGCTCTACGGTTACAGTTTTGCATAAAGCCAGTTTTTCCCTACTGCAAAGGAATAAATTTATTTAACTATCATGGTGGTTGTGAAACATTGAGAATGGTTGACAGCATCCTCAATCCCAATTAAAAGTACTCATTAAAAACCCAACAATATTAATTAGAGTAACATGTTGAGATTCACATGATATTCAAGTACTAGATACTCAAGATGTCCATAACCGGGACATGGCTAATCATGATTAGTTTATACACTCAAGAGGTTTGCGCACTTTTCCCCACAAGACTCGATCGCCTACGTTTGGTTTCTCGTCTTTGCAGGTGTTTGAGAAACGGATGACCGAGACATAGTCTTTCGTGCGCTAGCACCTTACTTGTGGGTAGACCGTACCAACCTACAACCCCTACATCTGCTAGTCTACCCGTAAGAGTTCGCACAACTTACTCAGCTATGCGAGCCCATAATGGCTTGTGGCTGCACACGGAAGTTACTAGCATGAATGATCTTATGATCCCTTTGAGCCTGGGTGGCGGTCCGAAGAAAAACAGGCAAGTCTTGATAGAAACCAGGTGCCTCAATCCACCCAGATGTGTGTTTAAGTTGCCACCTTAAATAAACCATTAATTTAACAATCTCACATCTGTCATGGAATACACTCACCCAATCCACGTCTACTAGCATAGCACGGCATAATGAGCAAACGTAGAAGTAACTCCCAGGGTTTCATAAGTAAAACAGGTAATGGGTACTACCTCAATCTACTTCCCATCCCACAATTTAATTAGATCCTAATCATGCAAATGTTTGAGGAATAGATCTAATGCATAAAACTGGGTAGTAGAAAAGGTATGATCAAGTGTTACTTGCCTTGCTGATGATCCGCGAAACCTAGAGATTCAAATAACAAGCGGCGCACTCCGGGTGATCTATCGCAGACAAACAACAAGCATACAATAAGTATTCATCTAATGCACGGGTAAATCTCGAATGAAAGATCTGACCAGAAAGTTCAACTTAAGAACCCTGGTTGCAAAAGAAAACGAATCAAACAAAACAACGGAAAACATCCGGCGGAAGAAAACAGCTCGGTTCTAGCAAGTTGAAACTAGGTTAAATTTTACAGTAGCAAAACTTTGTTTAAGTTGATTAGTCGGAACGGCGGTTTCGAAACGAAACTCCAGGCGCTTGAATCACCTGATTCCGATAAACAAGCGAGAAGATAAACTAGAACGAAGATCGGATCTGAAATCGAGATCGGAAAATAGCGGAATAAATCCGTTAAAGAAAAACGACGAACGGTTAAACGAACGGACGTTCGTTAACTGGGAATAACCGGTGATCACGTTCGTTAAGACGAACGGTCCGGCGAACGCTCGCTAAACAACAAAACCGAAAAAAATAAAACCGATCTAGGTTTTTTTTAAAAACCGAACAACGGAAAAGAAAACCGGACTGGTTTTTATACAAAAACGAACCGAGGGGAGGGTGGCGCGGCGCGGCTACCTCGACGAGGTGGGGCTCAGCGAGGCGGCAGCTAGGCGGCGGGCGACGTCCACGGCGGCGGCAGTGGCGGCTATGGGGAGGCGGGCGGCGGCGCTGGTTGGGGAGGAGAGGGGGTGAGGGGTATATAATGGGGGAGGGGGGAGGAGTAGCTTGGGGAGGGGGCAAGCAAAGGGAGGAGGAGGAGGAGGAGTCCTCCTCGGACTCGGCGGCGGCGGGCCTTGGCTGTGGTGAGGGAGGAGGGCGGGGCCCTTGGCCTAGTCGGGCGCTGCGCATTTTTTTTAAAAAAAAATCACGCACAGAAAAACGAATAAAATAAAATCTAAACGTACTCCAAAATTTACAAAGTAAATTTTTCCCGACTCTTAAAAATGTGTCGAACAAAATGAACTTTAACACGGGGCCAAAATGCATTTTTTGAAAACACGCATTTTTCCCTAAGGCAAATAAAAACGATAAACTCCAAAATAAAAATCTTATTTGATTTTTTTTATTAAATCTTCATTATTTCTTTGTTTTGGGAAAGTCATTTTATTCCCTCTCTCATATTTTGATAGTAGAAATAATTGAAGATAAAATAAATAAAATCAAATGATCCTATTTTCAAAATTTGAGAAAACTCAAATATGAAAATAACGAAACCTCCAACTCTCTCCGATGGTCCTTGAGTTGCGTGAAATTTCTAGGATCGGAAAATGCAATAAAATATGTAATGCATGATGACTTAATGTATAACATTCCAAATTGAAAATTTGGGATGTTACAAACCTACCCCCCTTAAGATGAATCTCGCCCTCGAGATTCGGGTTGGCTAGAAAATAGGTGAGGGTGATCCTTGAGCAAATCTTCTTCTCTTTCCCAGGTGGCTTCATCCTCGGTGTGGTGGCTCCACTGAACCTTGCAAAACTTGATAACCTTGCTGCGAGTAACTCTCTTGGCAAAATCGAGAATCTTGACTGGTTTCTCCTCATATGTCAAATCATCCTTCAACTGAATCGCTTCAAGTGGCCTTTGTATCTCTTAACGGTACTTCCGCCATCTCGGCGTGACATTTCTTCAAGCGAGAAACGTGGAATATATCATGAACTCCTGACAGTCCCTCCGCAATTCCAGCTTATAAGCAACTTCTCCCATGCGTTGCAAGATCCTATACGGTCCAACGAAACGTGGTGCTAACTTTCCTTTAACTCCAAAACGCTTAACTCCTCGAAGTGGGGATACTCTAAGATAAACTCGTCTCCAACTTCATATTCTATCGCCTTGCGTTTGAATCCGCATAGCTTTTACATGCAGGACTGGGCTACCTTGAGCCTATCGCGAATCAACTTAACCTTCTGTTCAGACTCCTTGATCAAATCTGGTCCAAACAACTGACGGTCTCCAGCTTCGTCCCATGATAACGGTGTCCTGCACCTCCTTCCATACAAAGCCTCGAAAGGTGCCATCTTCAAGCTGGTTTGGTAACTGTTGTTATAAGAAAACTCTGCATACGGCAAGTTATCATCCCAACTAGATCCATAATCTAGTGCACAAGCTCTCAACATATCCTCCAAAATCTGATTGACTCTCTCAGTCTGTCCATCGGTCTGTGGGTGGAAAGCTGTACTGAATTCCAACCTGGTTCCCAATGTTTCGTGCAACTGATTCCAAAACTTTGAGGTAAATTGGGTTCCTCTATCTGATACGATACTCCTCGGAACTCCGTGTAAACACACAATTCTGGTCATGTATATCTTTGCCAACTTAGCACTGCTATAGGTAGTCTTGACTGGAATGAAATGAGCTACCTTCGTCAAACGGTCGACTATAACCCAGATCGAGTCATAGCCAGAACGAGTCTTTGGCAAACCTGTGATGAAATCCATACCTAGTTTATCCCACTTCCATTCGGGTATCGGCAATAGTTGCAACAATCCTGCTGGCTTCTGATGTTCTGCCTTCACTCTCTGACATACATCGCAAACTGCTACATACTCTGCAATATCTTTCTTCATTCCGGTCCACCAGAATGTTTCCTTCAAATCCAAATACATCTTGGTATTTCCAGGGTGAATCGAATAGGGTGAGTCATGTGCTTCTTGCAAAATCAACTTCCTGATCTCCGGGTCATTTGGCACATAAACACGGTCCTCAAACCATAGGGTATCGTGCTCATCCTCACGAAATCCCTTAGCTTTTCCTTCGCTCATTTTCTCCTTTATAGAGGCAACTTCCTTATCTGCCTTTTGAGCTTCTCTCGATTTTGTCCATCAATGTAGACTGAATCTCCAATGCTGCTACATAGCCTCTCGAACTATTACCAATCATAGCTCTCGACGGTCCTCGGCTAACTCATTGGGTATTCCTCCCATCATTAGTGTATTGAGATTGCTCTTACGGCTCAATGAGTCTGATACAACGTTCGCCTTCCCGGTGTGATAATGCAATCTCATATCATAATCCTTAATAAGCTCCAACCATCTCCTCTATCTCGAGATTTAATTCCTTCATGCGTGAAGATGTACTTCAAACTCTTGTGATCCGTATACACCTCACAATGATTTCCAATGAGAAAATGTCTCCATGTCTTCAATGCATGCACAACGGCTGCTAACTCCAAATCATGTGTGGCATAATTCAACTCATGAGGCTTAAGCTGTCGTGAAGCATACGAAACAACTCTTCCTTCCCGCATAAGCACTGCTCCAAGTCCTCGACGTGAAGCGTGCAATACACCTCATAATCCTTGGTCCGATCCGCAAAATTAACCTTTGGTGAGGTAACCAATCTTTTCTTCAACTCCTGAAAACTTGCCTCACAATCCTCAGTCCATATGAACTTGGTATCCTTTTTCAGCAATTCCGTCATAGGCTTTGCAATCCTTGAGAAATTCTCAATGAATCTTCGGTAGTATCCTGCGAGTCCAAGGAAACTCCGGATCTCTCCAACTGTCGTTGGTGCTTCCCATTTGGTTACAGTCTCAACTTTTGTGGGGTCAACTGCTATCCCTTCTCCGGATATAACATGTCCAAGAAATCCAACTTCCTTTAGCCAAAACTCACATTTGCTGAACTTGGCATATAACTGATGTTCCCTTAGTTTCTCCAAAACCAATCGCAAATGTTCCTTATGTTCCTCTTCATTCTTCGAGAAAACCAAAATATCATCTATGAACACCACGACGAACTTATCCAAAAACTCCATAAACACCTTGTTCATCAGGTTCATGAAATAGGCAGGCGCGTTAGTCAGTCCAAATGACATAACGGTATATTCATACAATCCATATCTCGTGGTAAATGTTGTCTTAGGTATGTCCTGCTCCCGAATCTTCAACTGATGGTACCCTGATCGCAAATCGATCTTGGAAAACACTTTAGCTCCTTGCAAACGATCAAACATATCATTTATAATTGGTAGTGGGTACTTGTTCTTGATCGTTACTTCATTTAACCCACGATAGTCTACAACCGTCCTTAATGATCCGTCCTTCTTCTCTACTAAAAGTACGGGTGATCCCCAAGGCGAAGAACTTGGGCGTATATAACCTTTATCCAACAGCTCCTTAATCTGCTTCTTGATTTCCGCCAAACTCGTAAGGGCATCCCGTATGGTCGCTTCGATATTGGGCCTGCACAGCAAAAGCTCAATCAAAACTCAATGTCTCTATCCGTGGCATTCCCCGCAACTCTTAGGAAATACATCGTGGAAATCCTTCACCACTGGTACTTCTCCCTGCACAACTCCTGATAAGGAATTTACTTGTGCTCTCCTCGGCTCATGCCGTGATACATACTTGATTCTCCTCCCTTCTGGGGTGGTAAGCAAAATTTACTTAGTGGCGCAATCTATGTTCCCTCCATACTTCGATAACCAATCCATGCCTAATATCACATCCAATCCTTGGGATTCCATAACTATTAGGTCCGAGGGAAAAACATAGTGTCCAATCCTTAATGGCGCCGATCACACCATATACTAGCCATGTATTCTGCTCGGTGAGGTTACGAGCATGGGTGACCTAAGGGCTTGGGTTGGTAATTTGTACTTATCCACAAATCCCTTGATATGTATGAATGCGATGCACCAAGATCGAAAAGAACAACTGCGATAAATGACTTAACCAAAAACTTACCGACATCGTGCATCGGGCTGATCTTCAATCTCCTCTCGTCAATGTGGTTCACCTGTCCCCTATTGAAAGGGTTCGGCTTCTTCACGTAGCTTCCATTGCCATTTCCATTCGCCTTCGGACATTCGTTTGCATAATGCCCAGTCTTGCGGCACTTAAAGCAAGTGATGTGACTCAGGTCTACCTTGGATGGTGTTGACGGGTTGGTGCGGTTCTGTCCATTGCTTCCTCCATTCCCGTTCCCATTCTTGGTGCCATTATGGTTGTGCGAACTACCTCCTCCATGGAGTCTCATTGAAACCGAACTCCCTGTTTAGGGGTATAACGGGCTTCACTGGGCTCTGATTTATACTTCCCGCCCATACTTCCTCTTGCGGTTCTCAATTTGTTGCCGCTTTCCTTCAATCATGAGGGCACGGTCTACCAACTCCTGGTAGTTATTGAAACTTGCTACCATCAACTGCATGCTTAACTCATCATTCAGTCCTTCCGTAAACTTCTCCCGCTTAGTCGCATCTGTAGCAACGCTATCCGGGGCATAACGTGCTAACTTACTAAAATCATCCACATACTGGCCAACAGTCCTTCCTCCTTGGTGTAAGTTGCGAAACTCACGCTTCTTCATGGCCATAGCTCCTGCTGAAACATGGGCAGTGCGGAAAGCTTGCTGAAACTGATCCCATGTGACAAGTATCTCAGGTAAGTGGCTGTAAAATTCTCCCACCATGCTGCTGCGGGTCATTCAAGCTGGTGTGCAGCAAACTTCACCTTCTCTCCATCTGTACATCCTGCAGTGGTCAACTCCCTCCCTACCTTACGGAGCCAATCATCTGCTACTATTGGCTCGGTGCTACTGGAAAACACCGGCGGGTTCAGCCTTAAGAAACCAGATGGTCAACTGGTGGTGGTGGCGGTGGGTTGTTGTTGTTGTTGTTGCCTTGATTCTGTACTAGTGTTTGGATCAAAGTGTTCTGCTGTTGAATCAACTGGGTGATCTCCGGCGGAAAAACAAACCCGGGGTCGCGTCTCGGGGGCATCTGATGGGTTTAGAAAAGACGAGAAAATAAGAATAGAGTGAGGTCTAGGGAGAAACACTACCCAAATGTATATGAGCAAATGCACACAAAATCACTTCATTCAATTCAAACAAAGGGCTTACAACGGTCTAACTATCGTAAAAGTGCGTGAACTAAAATGTTACATGGAGGGAATACTACTAATATGTGGGGGTCATCTATTAATTTGAACCGGTGGAAGACTCCATGATGTCTGCTCCAGCTTCATCTTCAAAGTCGGGTTCACTTGGATCTGAATCGGTGTCGTCGATGTTGATGTAGTTGCTCGGGCAGTCGGCGTACTTGTCTTCATTCTTGAGCGCCAGTTTCTTCTTGAGTTCTTCAATCTCATACTTGAGATCGTTATTGTGTCTTGCTAAAGCTACGATCTCGTCCATGTAGTCCTTACGTGTAGACTTTAGTTCTTCTTCAAGTTCGATGATCCTTCCCTTTGCATCCTTCAATTCGATCATATCATTGCACATCTGGTTCTCCTGACGTCGAATGTGCTGGTTTAACTCCTGGATGAAAGCTGCAATGGGTCTATCCTTCTTGGTGCTGACTATCTCCCATTGTTCATCTCGGCGTCCACAAATCTGATAGATGGTATCTTTGAGGTCTTTTTGGTAAACTTCTCCAATGCGTCCCATGGTGATATGAGATGCCATGCTCTTTCCCAGACTCCAGGTTGGTGCACTGAAAACACTATCTATAGGCTTGGTGATTGGGGCGAATGTCCTTCCCGGAACGTGAGCTTGAATCTTCCAGCGCTCTTCTTCAGGCAGAGTGGCGTTGAAAGTTCCGGTGAAGCTTGGTAGTCCAATGTTTAGGTACTTGGTGACTTCCTTCAAGTGAAATCCAAAAGGTGTGCCTTCATCTGGTTGGGTGTACTTGATCTTCGCGTCCTTCATCCTAAAGTGTAGAAAAAGATGAGGAGTTAGAAAATGTGAAGAGAGTAGTGATCTATGGCTTTAACTTAATGGTCGCGTCCCTACGATCGGTGTGTGCTCGATACCATCTCTCAGAGTGACCCGACCGAATGGATCAAGTCTCCGTGCTCGTGTGTCATCCTTGGATCAAGAATGTCGACACCACACGATGGTTCAAGGATTTATAACAGAGTAGCAATCGCACACTTATTACATCATTGTCCAAAAGAGGACTTATTACAATAAATATGGCTTAAGGCCATCTAAATAACGATAACAGCGGAAGACTTGGAAGATAAGTGAGTCCATCAACTCCATCGGCATCACTGAGTATAGAACCACGACCTAAACACCTTACTCGTCGTTGCGAAAAAGTCTGCAACATGAAAGTTGCAGCCCGAAAATGGGTCAAAGACATGGAATATGCCGCAATGTAACACATAGAGAGTAATGAAGGAATAAGCCTATACTACATGCATATATGGCTGGTGGAAAAGCTCTCTGATTACAGTTTTGCATAAAGCCAGTTTTCCCTACCGCAAAGGAATAAATTTATTTAACTATCATGGTGGTTGTGAAACATTGAGAATGGTTGACAGCATCCTCAATCCCAATTAAAAGTACTCATTAAAAACCCAACAATATTAATTAGAGTAACATGTTGAGATTCACATGATATTCAAGTACTAGATACTCAAGATGTCCATAACCGGGGACACGGCTAATCATGATTAGTTTATACACTCTGCAGAGGTTTGCGCACTTTTCCCCACAAGACTGGATCGCCTCCGTTTGGTTTCTCGTACTGCAGGGTGTTTGATAAACGGATGATCGAGACATAGTCTTTCAGAAGCGCTAGCACCTTACTTGTGGGTAGACCGTACCAACCTACAACCCCTACATCTGCTAGTCTACCCGTAAGAGTTCGCACAACTTACTCAGCTATGCCAGAGCCCATAATGGCTTGTGGCTGCACACGGAAGTTACTAGCATGAATGATCTTATGATCCCTTTGAGCCTGGGTGGCGGTCCGAAGAAAAACAGGCAAGTCCTGATAGAAATCAGGTGCCTCAATCCACCCAGATGTGTGTTCAAGTCGCCACCTTAAATAAACCATTAATTTAACAATCTCACATCTGTCATGGAATACACTCACCCAATCCACGTCTACTAGCTGTCAGGACCCCGATTCCAAGTCACATCGATCTAGCCGGTAACACCTCATATCACTTTGCGACCTCACGCACGGTATTCCCACGGGTGTCGCCTTACCATGGCCCGGGACCGTTTGCGTTTTTGGCTCACGTATATGATAGTGTCGCTAGCATCCATATGACAAAGAGCCGACATGGCTAGTCGTGAACCCAAAGCGGCACTAACCTATGGGGACAGGCATACATGAATCACATCGAGCATGTCGGTCATCAACGTATAAATTCGGGCTGTAGCACTGGGCTAACAGGACTCCGGTATCCCGGGCTGTAGCAGGCTAGGCAGGACTCCGAATAACACCGAGTGACATTTCCCGAAGGAGACAGGACATAGGCGAAGTGAAACACATGCCCGGCCCGATCAAGTGTCCAAGCGTGTAATCTTGGGCTAGCGGGACTCCGGTGAACCGGGCTGTAGCGGACTACTATTGCTCAGAAGCACGAGACTACATTTCCCCATATGATAGGCTGCCAAGGATAAACAACTAGTTTGTCGGATCCCACACATACCAAGCGACACAATATGCTCAATATGTGTAGATACAACATGGCATCACAACATAACTCTACGACTCAAATATTTATTCAATAGGCTCCGAGGAGCGAGATATTACAAACATGGGTCTCATGACCCAACACTCAGAGCATACAAGTCAAAGCACAAGCGGAAGCTAAACATGTCTGAGTACAGACAACTAAAAATGAAGAAGGCTGAGGAGCCTGACTATCTACCAGATCCTGCCGAGGGCACAAGATCGTAGCTGAGGTAACAAGCTAACCGTCGAAGTCCAAGCGGAACTACTAGCGAGACTGAAGTCTCTCTGCAAAACGTAAAATAAGCAAACGTGAGTACAAACGTACTCAGCAAGACTTACATCGTAACTAGCTACATATGCATCATTATCAAAAAGGGGTGGTGGAGTTTGGACCGCAGCAAGCCAGCTTTGACTCGGTGGCTATCCTGAACTACGATCGCAATTAACTCTTTTGAGGTGGCGCACGAGTCCACATATTCACCATATCAATACACCACTATGGATCCGCCCCGCCTCCCTACGAGAACGCCATCCATAGTACTCATGCTTATCTTAGCATTTTAGGGTATCCACTTTCACTTGTCTATGAACTGGTATAGGCAACCCGAAGTCCTTCTCCGTGGACACGGCTATTCGAATAGATTATATTAACCCTGCAGGGGTGTACTTCTTCACACACGCTCACCACTTACCGCCGTTTACCGACATGTACTCGGCAATCTTCAAGCCGGAAGCCCAACGTGGGTGTCGGCCACAGCCTACCTAAACACACAAGTCCCAAGTCCAGGTTGATCGCCTATTCGGGTTCCATCCGCAGGAGTCCGCCGAGGTTTCCCATACGGCCCTGAACGATGTGTACAGGTTCCCGAGACACCAAACGGGCGAATCGGTACAGACCCACGGTGCCTACCGCAACACAACCCACCCCTATGGTCAGCATTATGCGGCCCCAAAGATGCTACAAACACCGAAACTACTTGCAACTCCCGGACCGAGGACAAGAGTGGTTAAGAAGCCGAGAGGGTCCATTGGTTTCGGGCCCAATGCGTGGTAGTAACTGTTTCATGGATCACAAACACGTAACTCAGTTCACGAGGACGGCTGCAATGAGACAACCCACCATGTACTCCTACATGGCCTCTCACCGCTACCTTTACCAAATCGTGTTCACACACTTAGCTCACACACGCAGATGGGACATGTTCACACACCTCCGATTCATCCCCGATGAATCGGACCTGACTCAACTCTAAGCAAGAGTGTGCATGACAACAAGCATGAATGAGTAGGCACAACATGGCTCAAACAACTCCTACTCATGCTAGTGGGTTTCATCTAATTCTTGTGGAATGACAGTCATGCAGAGGATAAAGGGGTTCAGCTACCGCATGACAAGTAACACATGAGTCGTTGTTTTCCTAATGCAATAAAATAGAGCAGGAGCGAGAGAGTGGGATTATATCGGAATGAACAAGGGGGTTTTGCTTGCCTGGCACTTCTGAAGATAATATAGTTCTTCATCGGTGTCATCGAATTCATCGTCGGTACGTCGTCTACTGAGAGGGGACAATTACCGGCAAACAAGAGAAAACACAATCAATGCAATGCACATTCATATGAATGACATGTCATGTTAAGGTACTGAATTCACCTAATGCAATGTCTAGCCAGGTTAGTTGAAGTGGAATTCAAACAAGGTTAAACTCCAACTCCAAATGCTAGTTCATAATTTACCCTAATCATGATTCATCCTATTCAGTGAGGTTAACTTGTTCAAACATGCATGATCATGGCATAAACAGATTCTTCATATTTTTCTGATCATTTTTCATATATAAATTATTTAATTTGGGGTTACAGATTAAAAGTTATGAATATTTGAAGTTTGGGGTGTTTTCTGAAATTTCCTGAATTAAATTAAATCCAAAAAATGTTTTATTGCATCAGCATTAAGTCGCAGTGACGTCAGCGAGTCAATAGGGCGGCCAGGTCAAACCTGACCAAGGGACCCATTGGTCGCTGAGCTGGAGTTAGTCAGGTCGCCCGACAGGTAGGTTCCAGTCAACTTTGACTAAGTCAAAGTCAAGTCGACACGTGGGGCCTCATGCTTAGCACTAATCTAAGCAGAAAAATTAGGCTAACCTAAATGGGCGCTGGGGCCCGTATGTCAGTGAAGGAGGTGGGTGGTTAGTCCCGTAATTAGTGTTAAGGACGGCGCCACGTCGGCCTCGCCGGAGTCTTGCCGGCGGCGACCAGAACGACGGCGGCTCGGCTCGGATTTGGGCTACGGTTGGTGGTTTGGCGAGCTGAGGGCACCCGGGATTAGCCCTTGCTCGTCCGCATCCAAAGGACCGGACGGGAGGCCGCGGGGTGGGAGCAAGCCGGCGGCGAGCAAGGCGGCGGCCAGAGCTACGGCTCCATGGGCGCGAGGATTGCAGCGCGCTAGCGGGCGAGCAGATGGCCGCGTTGGGCTCCTGGGAGCTCCCTGAGCACGCCTGCGTGCTCGGGTTAGTCAGGCGGAGCGGCTACCGATGGTGATGGCAGCCGCAGCGCCAGTGAGCTTCGGTGACGGTGGGGAACGACGCTACGGCATGGGGGCGAGCAAATGGAGAGAGGGGAGATGCGGTAGAGCTCACAGCGAATCCAGCAGAGGCAACGGCGAGGTCGGGGAGGGTCTGGAGCTCGCGAATCCACGGCGAGGTTGCCGGCGGCCGGAGGTTGAAGACGAGGTCGGGGACGAAGCTGAGGGGCGCTTCCGCTCGCGTGCCTTGGCGGGGACGGCGTAGAGGTCGACGGCGGAGCTTCTTGGCGCGTCGGGGAGGCGTGTGGAGGCCGGTGGCCGTGATGGTGCTCGTCGGCGGCGGCGGTTGTGTTCGGTGGTGAGAGCAGGGGGAGAGACGAGCTCGGGGAGAGAGTGAGAGGACTGGGGGGGCGCGTGGCGTCTCCGGGGCGTCGAGGAGGTGTCGGGGAGGCTGCCACATGAGCAGGAGGTGGCCGGGCTCTCGACACACGCCTCGCCTCGCCTTCCGGCAGAGGAGGACGATGTGATGGGGTAGGTGGGCTGGGCCGGCCGATTGCGATCTTTGGGCGGTCGGGTGGCTGCGCAGGTGGGCTGGAGGGGTAAGTTCAGCTGAGTTTCTCTCTCTCTCTTTTATTTATTTTAGTTTTCTATTATTCTGTAATTTTGTGGAGTTATTAAAAATACTAGAACAGCTCCAAAATCACCAAATCGCCTCCTGGTCCATTGTTGGAATATTTCCAACATGAAACATTTTAGTTTGGGGATACTTGGTCATTTGAAATATTTTATATAATTTTAAATGCCCAAACTCAAATACTTATGATTTAATTCAAAGATCCAAATGTCATGGAGAAATGTGCAACATCTCAAGTTATCAAGCTTCAAGATTTTTCCAAAAATGGTGAACATTTTTGAAGGCCATTTGGATTACTGAAAATATTTTGAAGTTGAACCTACTTGAATTGCTTTGGTGCTAGGGCTTGGTCATCCCCATTTCAAATTTAAATGAAATTTAAACATGATGCATGGATGCAATGCAACTAGTTACAAGCAAGCTCTAGGGCTGTGACACTAGCATAACACGGCATAATAAGCAAACGTAGAAGTAACTCCCAGGGTTTCATAAGTAAAACAGGTAATGGGTACTACCTCAATCTACTTCCCATCCCACAATTTAATTAGATCCTAATCATGCAAGTGTTT
This sequence comes from Aegilops bicornis, assembly GCA_021605145.1. Classification (NCBI taxonomy): domain Eukaryota; kingdom Viridiplantae; phylum Streptophyta; class Magnoliopsida; order Poales; family Poaceae; genus Aegilops; species Aegilops bicornis. The sequence goes on along the minus strand of CM038671.1, from coordinate 159,246,635 downwards.
GAGGAATAGATCTAATGCATAAAACTGGGTAGTAGAAAAGGTATGATCAAGTGTTACTTGCCTTGCTGATGATCCATGAAACCTAGATATTCAAGTAACAAGCGGCGCACTCCGGGTGATCTATCGCAGACAAACAACAAGCATACAATAAGTACTCATCTAATGCACGGGTAAATCTCGAATAAAAGATCTGACCAGAAAGTTCAACTTAAGAACCCTGGTTGCAAAAGAAAACGAATCAAACAAAACAACGGAAAACATCCGGCGGAAGAAAATAGCTCGGTTCTAGCAAGTTGAAACTAGGTCAAATTTTACAGTAGCAAAACTTTGTTTAAGTTGATTAGTCGGAACGGCGGTTTCGAAACAAAACTCCAGGTGCTTGAATCACCTGATTCCGATAAACGAGCGAGAAGATAAACTAGAACGAAGATCGGATCTAAAATCGAGATCGGAAAATAGCGGAATAAATCCGTTAAAGAAAAACGACGAATGGTTAAACGAACGGACGTTTGTTAACCGGGAATAACCGGTGATCACGTTCTTTAAGACGAACAGTCCGGCGAACGCTCGCTAAACAACAAAACCGAAAAAAATAAAACCGATCTAGGTTTTTTTTAAAAACCGAACATCGGAAAAGAATACCGGAACGGTTTTTATAAAAAAAACGAACCGAGGGGAGGGTGCCAAGCGCTGCTACCTCGACGAGGTGGGGCTCATGGGCGGCAGCTAGGGCGGCGGGCGACGGCCACTAGCGGGCGGTGACCGCCGGGCGGCAGCGGCAAAGGGCGGGCGGCTATGGGGCGGCAAGCTATGGGGGGAGGGCGGGCGGCACTGGTTGGGGAGGAGAGGGGGTGAGGGGTATATAAAGGGGGAGGGGGGAGGAGTAGCTTGGGGAGGGGGCAAGCAAAGGGAGGAGTAGCTTGGGGAGGGGGCAAGCAAAGGGAGGAGGAGGAGGAGGAGTCCTCCTCGGACTCGGCCGGGCGGCGGGCGGCAAGGCTGGTGCGCGAGGAGGAGGGCGGCTGGGCAGCTCGGCTGGGCCCTTGGCCCACCAAAGGCCATGATTTTTTTTTAAAATCACGCGCAGAAAAACGAATAAAATAAAATCTAAACGAACTCCAAAATTTACAAAGTAAATTTTTCCCGACTCTTAAAAATGAGTCGAACAAAATGAACTTTAACACGGGGCCAAAATGCAATTTTTGAAAACACGCATTTTTCCCTAAGGCAAATAAAAACGATAAACTCCAAAATAAAAATCTTATTTGATTTTTTTATTAAATCTTCATTATTTCTTTGTTTTGGGAAAGTCATTTTGTTCCCACTCTCATATTTTGATAGTAGAAATAATTGAAGATAAAATAAATAAAATCAAATGATCCTATTTTCAAAATTTGAGAAAACTTAAATATGAAAATAACAAAACCTCCAACTCTCTCCGAGGGTCCTTGAGTTGCGTGAAATTTCTAGGATCGGAAAATGCAATAAAATATGTAATGCATGATGACTTAATGTATAACATTCCAAATTGAAAATTTGGGATGTTACATAGAAAGACAAATGCATTAGTTCGTTGCTTCAAGAGTTTTTTTGCGGGGTGGTTTCTTCAAGAGTTAATAGCGGAAACATGGCGTATCAGTTGCATGCCCAACAAGGGACATCATATTTTTGTTTCTTGGTAATGCACGACATTTAAATGTATGTTACAACGTGCAATGGCTCAGGAGACATTGCATCTTCCTTCTTGGCTCGAGGACGTTATGGTCGGTGCATAGCTCGTCACCCTTGACAGCGATGGTGGAGCAATGTGAACTGTTAAATTGTGATCCAAGTTCTACCGTCTTTGGACTAGACGTAGTACATACGGTGTGGGCCTTTTGTGTTGGTACCGACGCGTATGAGTACAACTCGTTTACTTGTCCTCCAAGGACTCTCATGTATTGCCCTCATATATACCCCATATAGTCGCACCTCAGACGGTCTGTCGTCTCGTGCTTGTAATACCCCTCCTCATAGTGATTTCCCCTTCGTGCGTCCGTGGTTTTCTCCCAGAAGGGTTTCCACGTAAAAATCCGTGTCTCGTGTCTTGTTTTATTTCTCGTTATTTTCTAACAAAAGGTATCAGAGCCAAGTTGCAGATACGAGATTTGAGACGAGAGAATTAGGGTTAAGCGTCATCCCGTCTTGCGTTGGGCAGCGCTTCGTCCGATCGCTTCTGTCGCCGAGACGACGGGAGATTCCGCTACAGATTCTGCCTGTATCTCTGTGGCTCGTTTTTAGATCAGAAGCGGCAACACCGATCGGCCGAGATATACGGACACAAGACTCTAGGCCACAGCTGTTGTCGTCTGATCCACCAAATTCCGCTATTGCTCCGGTTAAGTCCCGAGATTTATCTACTCATGGCTTCCATGAAGTATGATCTTCCGCCGCTGGACCGTGACACAAGGTTTACCCTATGGCAAGTCAAGATGCGGGCATTGTTGGCACAAACCGACTATGATGAAGCACTGGATAGCTTTGGGAAAAACCGAATTGAGGACTGGACTGATGAGGAGAAAAGAATTGATCGTAAGGCTTTGTCAAAAATTCAACTCCATTTGCATAATAATATTTTGCAGGAAGTTTTGAGCGAGAAAACTGCCGCCGCTCTATGGTTAAAGCTGGAAGGGATTTGCATGACTAAAGATCTCACCAGCAAGATGCATCTGAAGCAAAAATTATTCCTGCACAGGTTACCCGACGGAGGTAATGTTTTGAATCATATTTCAGAATTTAAAGAGATCATTTCTGATCTAGCTGCAATGGAGGTTAAGTATGAAGAGGAAGATACTACTTTAATGTTACTTTGTTCACTGCCAAGTTCTTATACCAATTTTAGAGACACCATATTATACAGTCGTGATACTCTCACACTTAATGAAGTTTATGAAGCTTTGAACTCCAAGGAGAAGATGAAATTAATGGTGCCTAATGATGGTTCAAGTTCATCCCAAGCCGAGGGATTATCTGTTCGTGGCAGGACAAAGGAGGAGAACTACAATAATGGAAACAGAGGCAAAAGTAAAAATGGCTACTGTGGGTCGATGCAATCTAGAGACAAGAAGTATTGCAGGTATTGCAAGAGAGATGGCATGACATCTCTGAGTGTTTCAAGTTGCAGAACAAAGAAAAGAGGAAAGGTAACAAACAAGGTGAAAATTCTGCTAACGTTGCTCGTGATGATAGTTCCGATGATGCTCTTGCCGTTATTGCTGGATGTGCTGAGACCAATGATGAGTGGGTACTTGACACTGCATGCACTTTTCATATGTGTCCACATAGAGATTGGTTTAATACTTTTGATTCTACTACTGCTGTTGGTTCCGTTTTGGGTTTTGATAATTCACCATGCAAGATTGAAGGCATAGGTTCTATTCGAATCAAGATGTTTGATGGCACAATCAGAACTTTGACAGATGTTCGGTATATTCCGAAGATGAAGAGAAATCTTATTTCTATGAGTGCCCTTGATGCAAAGGGGTACAGGTATTCAGATGGAGATAGCATTTTGAAAGTCACCAAAGGTTCCCTTATTGTGATGAAAGGTGATTTGAGTTTGACCAATGGTCTTTATTACCTTCGAGGTTCTACCGTTTTAGGTAACGCTACTCCAGTTGTTTCAAAGAATTTTGATTATGATGCTGCTAACCTTTGGCATATGCGTCTTGGACATATGAGTGAACTTGGTTTAGCAGAGTTAAATAAGAGAGGTCTTCTTGATGGACATGAACCTGATAAATTGAAATTTTGTGAGCATTGTATCTTTGGCAAACACAAGAGGGTCAAGTTCAACACTTTGACTCATACAAATGAAGGTATTCTTGATTATGTGCATTCTGATCTATGGGGATGATACGTCTCCAACGTATCTATAATTCTTGATTGCTTCATGCTACATTATCTACTGTTTTGGACCATATTGGGCTTTATTTTCCACTTTTATATTATTTTTGGGACTAACCTATTAACCGGAGGCCCAGCCCAGAATTGCTGTTTTTTTGCCTATTTCAGGTTTCAAGAAACGGAATATCAAACGGAGTCCAAACGGAATGAAACCTCCGGGAACGTGATTTTCTCAACAAATATGATCCAGGAGACTTGGACCCTCCGTCAAGAAAGGAGGGAGGCGGTCACGAGGGTGGAGGGCGCCCCCCTAGGGCGCGCCCCCTACCTTGTGGGCCCCCCTATGCTCCACCGACGTACTCCTTCCTCCTATATATACCTACGTACCCCCAAATGATCAGATTCGGAGCCAAAAACCTAATTCCATTGCCGCAACCTTCTGTACCCACGAGATCCCATCTTGGGGCCTGTTCCGGAGCTCTGCCGGAAGGGTAATCCACCACGGAGGGCTTCTACATCATCATCACCATAGCCCCTCCGATGAAGTGTGAGTAGTTTACCTCAGACCTTCGGGTCCATAGTTAGTAGCTAGATGGCTTCTTGTCTCTTTTTGGATCTCAATACAATGTTCTCCCCTCTCGTGGAGATCTATTCGATGTAATCTTCTTTTTGCGGTGTGTTTGTTGAGACCGATGAATTGTGGGTTTATGATCAAGTTTATCTATGAACAATATTTGAATCTTCTCGAATTCTTTTATGTATGATTGGTTATCTTTGCAAGTCTCTTGAATTATCAGTTTGGTTTGGCCTACTAGATTGGTTTTTCTTGCAATGTGAGAAGTGCTTAGCTTTGGGTTCAATCTTGCGGTGTCCTTTCCCAAAGGTGTGATGGGGCAGCAAGGCACGTATTGTATTGTTGCCATCGAGGATAACAAGATGGGGTTTTTATCATATTGCATGAATTTATCCCTCTACATCATGTCATCTTGCTTAAGGCATTACTCTGTTTTCTTGAACTTAATAGTCTAGATGCATGCTGGATAGCGGTCGATGAGTGGAGTAATAGTAGTAGATGCGAGGTGAGTCGGTCTACTTGTCTCGGATGTGATGCCTATATACATGATCATACCTAGATATTCTCATAACTATGCTCAATTCTGTCAATTGCTCAACAGTAATTTGTTCACCCACCATAGAATACTTATGCTATTGAGAGAAGCCACTAGTGAAATCTATGGCCCCCGGGTCTATTCTCATCATACCAATCTTCCTACACTTTATTATTGCCTTTGCTTTTTTACTTTGCTTTTATTTTACTTTGCATCTTTATCACAAAAATACCAAAAAAATTATCTATCATCTCTATCAGATCTCACTCTCGTAAGTGACCGTGAAGGGATTGACAACCCCTTATCGCATTGGTTGCGAGGAGTTATTTGCTTTGTGTAGGTACGAGGGACTCGTGCGTAGCCTCCTACTGGATTGATACCTTGGTTCTCAAAAACTGAGGGAAATACTTACCTACTTTGCTGCATCATCCTTTCCTCTTCAAGGAAATCCAACGCAGTGCTCAAGAGGTAGCAGTAGATTTTATCGTTCTTGACATAGATTGCAATCCTTCATGTCCTATTATTCTTGGTAGGCCTTTCCTTAGAACGATTGGTGCAATTATTGATATGAAGAAAGGGAATATTATATTCCAATTTCCATCAAAGAAAGGCATGGAACACTTCCCTAGGAAGAAAATAAAATTACCATATGAATCTATCATGAGAGCCACTTATGGATTGCCAACTAAAGATGGCAATACCTAGATCTATCCTTGCTTTTATGCCTAGCTAGGGGCGTTAAACGATAGCGCTTGTTGGGAGGCAACCCAATTTTATTTTTAGTTTTTTTTTTTGCTTTTTGCTTCTGTTTAGGAATTAATATATTTTCTAGCATCTGGTTAGATGTGTTTTTATGTTTTAATTAGTGTTTGTGCCAAGATAAACCTATAGGATCTTCTTGGATGATAGTTATTTGATCTTGCAGAAATTTCCAGAAACTTTCTGTTCACAAAAATAATTTTTAAAAATCACCAGAACGTGATAAAATATTGATTTTAACTGCTGCTGATCAATAAACAATTTGTCTAGGTCGTCCTATTTTGGATGATTTTTTGGAGTTCTAGAAGTTTTCGTTAGTTACAGATTACTACAGACTGTTCTGTTTTTGACAGATTCTGTTTTTCGTGTGTTGTTTGCTTATTTTGATGAATCTATGGCTAGTAAAAGAGTTTATAAACCATATAGAAGTTGGAATACAGTAGGTTTAACACCAATATAAATAAAGAATGAGTTCATTACAGTATCTTTAAGTGGTCTTTTGTTTTCTTTCGCTAACGGAGCTCACGAGATTTTCTGCTAAGTTTTGTGTTGTGAAGTTTTCAAGTTTTGGGTGAAAGATTTGATGGATTATGGAACAAGGAGTGGAAAGAGCCTAAGCTTGGGGATGCCCATGGCACCCCCAAGATAATCTAAGGACACCAAAAGTTAAAGCTTGGGGATGCCCCGAAGGCATCCCCTCTTCGCCTACTTCCATCGGTAACTTTACTTGGAGCTATATTTTTATTCACCACATGATATGTGTTTTGCTTGGAGAGTCTTGTATTATTTGAGTCTTTATTTGTTAGTTTACCACAATCATCCTTGCTGTACACACCTTTTGAGAGAAACACACATGATTCGGAAATTATTAGAATACTCTATGTGATTCACTTATATCTTTTGAGTTATATAGTTTTTGCTCTAGTGCTTCACTTATATCTTTTAGAGCACCTGTGGTGATCTTGTTTTATAGAAACTATTGTTATATCATGCTTCACTTAGATTATTTTTAGAGTCCTACAAAACAGCATGGTAGTTTGCTTTAACAATAATAGGCATACAAGATTAGTAAAAGAAAAATTCTTATGAGTGTGTTGAATACTATGAGAAGTTTGATGCTTGATAATTGTTTTGAGATATGGAGATGGTGATATTAGAGTCATGCTAGTTGAGTAGTTGTGAATTTGAGAAATACTTGTGTTAAAGTTTGTGATTCCCGTAGCATGCACGTATGGTGAACCGTTATGTGATGAAGTCGGAGCATGATTTATTTATTGATTGTCTTCTTTATGAGTGGCGGTCGGGGACGAGCGATGGTCTTTTCCTACCAATCTATCCCCCTAGGAGCATGCGCGTAATACTTTTCTTTGATAACTTGTAGATTTTTGCAATAAGTATATGAGTTCTTTATGACTAATGTTGAGTCCATAGATTATACGCATCCTTCTTCCTTCCACCATTGCTAGCCTCTCTAATACCGCGCACTTTTGGCCGGTATCATACACCCACCATATACCTTCCTCAAAACAGCCACCATACCTACCTATCATGGCATTTCCATAGCCATTCCGAGATATATTGCCATGAAACATACCACCGTTTCGTTCATTATGACACGCTCCATCATTGTCATATTGCTTTGCATGATCATGTAGTTGACATTGTATTTGTGGCAAAGCCATCGTTCATAATTGTTTCATACATGTCACTCTTGATTCATTGCATATCCCGGTACACCGCCGGAGGCATTCATATAGAGTTATATTCTGTTCTAAGTATTGAGTTGTAATTGTTGAGTTGTAAGAAAATAAAAGTGTGATGATCATCATTTTTAGAGCATTGTCCTAAGTGAGGGAAGGATGATGGAGACTATGATTCCCCCACAAGACGGGATGAGACTCCGGATGAAAAAAGAAAAGAAAAGAGGCCATAAAAAAAGAGAAAAAGCCCAAATAAAAAATGAGAAAAAGAGAGAATGGACAATGTTACTATCCTTTTACCACACTTGTGCTTCAAAGTAGCACCATGATCTTCATGATAGAGAGTCTCCTATGATATCACTTTCATATACTAGTGGGAATTTTTCATTATAGAACTTGGCTTGTATATTCCAATGATGGCTTCCTTAAAATGCCCTAGGTCTTCGTGAGCAAGCGAGTTGGATGCACACCCACTTAGTTTCTTTTGTTGAGCTTTCATATACTTATAGCTCTAGTGCATCCGTTGCATGGCAATCCCTACTCACTCACATTAATATCTATTGATGGGCATCTCCATAGCCCGTTGATACGCCTAGTTGATGTGAGACTATCTTCTCCTTTTTGTCTTCTCCACAACCACCATTCTATTCCACATATAGTGCTATGTCCATGGCTCACGCTCATGTATTGCGTGAAGATTGAAAAAGTTTGAGAACGTCAAAAGTATGAAACAATTGCTTGGCTTGTCTTCGGGGTTGTGCATGATTTAAATATTTTGTGTGGTCAAGATAGAGCATAGCCAGACTATATGATTTTGTAGGGATAACTTTCTTTGGCCATGTTATTTTGAGAAGACATATTTGCTTAGTTAGTATGCTTGAAGTATTATTATTTTTATGTCAATATTGAACTTTTGTCTTGAATCTTTTGGATCTTAATATTCATACCACAATTAAGAAGAATTACTTTGAAATTATTCCAACTAGCATTCCGCATCAAAAATTCTGTTTTTATCATTTACCTACTCGAGGACGAGCATGAATTAAGCTTGGGGATGCTTGATACGTCTCCAACGTATCTATAATTTTTGATTGCTCCATGCTATATTATCTTCTGTTTTGGACATTATTGGGCTTTATTATTCACTTTTATATTATTTTTGGGACTAACCTATTAACCAGAGGCCCAGCCCAGAATTGCTATTTTTTTGCCTATTTCAGAGTTTCGCAGAAAAAGAATATCAAATGGATTCCAAACGGAATGAAACCTTCGGGAACGTGATTTTCGGAATGAACATGATCCAGAGGACCTGGACCCTAGATCAAGAAATCAAGCAGGAAGCCACGAGGTAGGGGGCGCGCCCTCCACCCTCGTGGGCCCCATGTTGCTCCACCAACGTACTCCTTCCTCCTATATATACCTACTACCCCCAAACGATCAGATACGGAGCCAAAAACCTAATTCCACCGCCGCAACCTTCTGTACCCACGAGATCCCATCTTGGGGCCTGTTCGGGAGCTCCGCCGGAGGGGGAATCCACCACGGAGGGCTTCTACATCATCAACACCACAGCCTCTCTGATGAAGTGTGAGTAGTTTACCTCAGACCTTCGGGTCCATAGTTATTAGCTAGATGGCTTCTTCTCTCTTTTTGGATCTCAATACAATGTTCTCCCCCTCTCTTGTGGAGATCTATTCGATGTAATCTTCTTTTGCGGTGTGTTTGTTGAGACCGATGAATTGTGGGTTTATGATCAAGTTTATCTATGAACAATATTTAAATCTTCTGAATTCTTTTATGTATGATTGGTTATATTTGCAAGTCTCTTTGAATTATCAGTTTGGTTTGGCCTACTAGATTGATCTTTCTTGCAATGGGAGAAGTGCTTAGCTTTGGGTTCAATCTTATGTGTCCTTTCCTAGTGACATGAGGGGCAGCAAGGCACGTATTTTATTGTTTCCATCGAGGATAACAAGATGGGGTTTTTATGATATTGCATGAATGTATCCCTCTACATCATGTCATCTTGCTTAAAGCGTTACTCTGTTCTTATGAACTTAATACTCTAGATGCATGCTGGATAGCGGTCGATGTGTGGAGTCATAGTAGTAGATGCAAAAGGTGAGTCGGTCTACTTGTCTCGGACGTGATGCCTATATACATGATCCTACCTAGATATTCTCATAACTATGCTCAATTCTGTCAATTGCTCAACAGTAATTTGTTCACCCACCGTAAAATACTTATGCTCCTGAGATAAGCCACTAGTGAAACCTATGGCCCCCGGGTCTATCTTCCATCATATTAATCTTCCAATACTTAGTTATTTCCGTTGCCTTTTATTTTGTTTACTTTACTTTGCATCTTTATCATAAAAATACCAAAAATATTATCCTATCATATCTATCAGATCTCACTCTCGTAAGTGACCGCGTAGGGATTGACAACCCCTTATCGCGTTGGTTGCGATGATTTATTTGTTTGTGTAGGTGCGAGGGACTCGCACGTAGCCTCCTACTGGATTGATACCTTGGTTCTCAAAAACTGAGGGAAATACTTACGCTACTTTGCCGCATCAGCCTTTCCTCTTCAAGGGAAAACCAACGCAGTGCTCAAGAGGTAGCACTCAATGACAGCTAAAGGCTGGTGAGCGCGTGCTTACACAGGTTAGGCGGGAAAAAAATGATCTCCAAGATGCTAATACCCGGTTGGGCGTTGAACTGAAAGATGTTCGGGCCCAGCTTGCTGACTCCGTAAAGGAGAATAAGAGGCTTCGACGCGGCATTTTTAGTAAGTGCTTGAATGAACTTTTATAGAGTTCGGCAAAGAAACCGGCTAACAGAGTTATATCTGTAGGTATGCTAACGGGTCGTCCCGCAGAGGAGATGCCCGTGTCTGCAGGTGATCTTCTGCCAGAGCTCTCACAACTGCACAAACAAGTTCGGCAGGTGATGCAAGGCATTGCCCAGGCCTTGTGGCCATCCGCCTCCCTGCCAAGAGGCATGGGGGAGCTCGTAGAGATGCTCAAGGGAGCGCGGCGGCGCTTCCGTTTATGGAAGATATATGCCTGCCGACAAGGTGCAAGGGAAGCCTGGCCCATGGTGAAGACTCGATATACCAAGGCTGACCCGAACCATATGGCCGAAGTCGGACCTGTGGGGTCTGACAGGAAAGAGATCCCCGTCAGTTTGGTGTATGACCAGGTGAAATTAGCCGCAAAGTATTCCCAACAGGATTGTAGGCTAGACAGCCTGTTGGATGGTATAGAAGAAGAATTTAGTCAGTCTAAATGACTGTGTACTTCAAGTGACATATATTGTCCCTAGCCTGATTGTAAATCATTTGTCATGGCAGACCTTTTCGCTTCAACCTCCGGACCCGACAGTCCGGAGTGTATCCGAATACCCGCTCAGTTATGTAAAAACCGGGGCACGCGTGGAAACCAGACGTAGGGGTCATAAGTGCTTGAACAGACAAGTACCCAACTAGCTATCTTATATTACATGGAGAGTAAGAACATCTTCCAGGGAGAATAGTTCCGTTAAGGGTTCCTTTCCCTGGGTACGCATGCATTAATGTGCATGCCCGAACTGCGAAAAGAGACGCATGATATAAACATCTGGGGGCTTGTATTGAAATAATTAAAAGTCATCTTTTGTTCATCGACTGAATATTCCCTTAAGAATGCTAGCTTTCGGCTTCACCCAGTCTGAGGTACACATCCGGCTGACCCGACAGTAACAATCGTAGAGGTGCTCCCCTTATGCCCTAGCCGAATTAACAGGAACGTAGGGCATAAACACAAGAGCCAGGCAACCCAGCTTGGCCAAAACTTAAGTCATATCGATGCATACAATGGCGAAGAAAAGGTACATGTGGAAAAGTAACACATGTGCGGGGGGCATAGAGCCTGGAACATAGTTAGATTAAGCTTCTGTATAAGAAGCCCCCAGGTATAATGAGCACGCCTAGCGCATCAAGATTGTGTAGTCAAGACACATTTTAACCTTTTGAGGCCGTGAAGAAAAAGGGAAGAAAGAAAGAAAGAAAAGACAGGTAACATATATATATATATATATATATATATATATATATATATATATATATATATAATTGACGGAGGTAAGGAGACGAACACAGAGTCCGGCACTAGGCGTAAAACCTTCGGAGTCTGGCCGTGTTCCATGGGTTTGGCTCGAGTCGATTGTCCGATGCATGCCGCAGACGGTACGCTCCACCGGTCAGAACTTTGTCAATAATGAAGGGACCTTCGCATTTGGGCTTGAGCTTGTCCTTTTTCTTCTCTGGTAGGCGTAGAATGAGTTCGCCAACGTTATAAGTTTTGGCCCGAACTTCTCTGCTTTGATACCGTCGAGCCTGTTGCTTATAGAATGCGGAGCGGGCTTTTGCCATGTCACGCTCCTCATCCAGGGCGTCCAAACTGTCCTGCCGATCAAGCTCGACTTCTTTCTCTTCGTACATGCGCACTCGAGGTGAGTCATGAATGATGTCGCAATGCAGTACCGCCTCTACGCTGTACACCATAAAAACGGTGTGTATCCGGTAGTGCGATTCGGCGTGGTCCGCAGCCCCCATAGTATGGAGTTGAGCTCCTCAACCCAATGCATATCTGATTCCTTCAAGGATCGCACCAATCTGGGTTTAATGCTGCTCATAATGAGACCATTTGCTCGCTCGACCTGACCGTTTGTTTGGGGGTGATAGACGGAGGCATAATTGAGCTTAATGCCCATGTTGCCGCACCAAGTTTTTACCTCATCGGCTGTAAAGTTCGAGCCGTTATCGGTGATGATGCTGTGGGGGACGCCATAACGGTGTACAACCCCAGATATGAAGTCTATCACTGGTCCGGACTCAGCCGTTTTAACTGGTTTGGCTTCTATCCATTTAGTGAATTTATCCACCATGACCAATAGGTATTTTTTCTTATGGCTTCCTCCTTTAAGGGGTCCGATCATATCAAGCCCCCAGACCGCGAAGGGCCAAGTAATGGGGATTGTTCGGAGAGCAGTAGGTGGCAGATGGCTTTGATTTGCAAAAATCTGGCAACTGACGCAACGTTGGACGAGGCCCTGTGCGTCTGCTCGGGCCGTCGGCCAGTAAAAACCTGTACGGAAGGCCTTGCTTACAAGGGCCCGAGCTGCGGCGTGGTGGCCGCCGAGTCCAGCATGAATTTCTGCCAAAAGTTGCCATCCTTCCTCTTCGGAGATGCACCTTTGAAGTACTCCCGTAACGCTTTTCTTATAAAGCTCTCCCTCGTGGACCTTGTAGGCTTTAGACCGCCGCACAATGCAACGTGCCTCGTTTGGGTCCTCAGGGAGTTCTTGCCTAGTTAGGTAGGGTAAGAAGGGTTCTGTCCATGGGCGATGACAGCCATAATCACGTGGGCCGAAGGCGTTATTTCGGTGGCAGAGCCTCCGATTACGTCTGGTATCTGGCGTTGTGGCCGGGTCCGGACTGTTGTTGCCGGTCTCACCTTCCCATACCACGGATGGCATAAACAGCCTTTCCAAGAAGATATTAAGTGGAGACTGCCATCCGGAGACTGCCATCCGGAGACCATGTAACATGGCCTCATGTTCTGCTGCGTTGTTGGAGTCTGTGTATAATATTTGGAGTACGTATTGGACTGTATCTCCGGTGGGGGATGTCAGGACGATGCCTGCCCCCAGACCAGCCAGCATTTTAGAGCCGTCAAAGTGCATGATCCAATTGGAGTACGCGCCGTACTCTTTAGGGAGTTCGGCTTTAGTCCATTCGGCGACGAAATCAGCCAGTACTTGTGACTTAATGGCTCGCCGTGGTTTGTATGTTATGTCGAACGGGAGGAGCTCCATAGCCCATTTAGCAATCCGGGTCGTGGCATCGCGGTTATTTATTATGTCATTGAGTGGTACTTCGGAGGCCACCGTAATTGAACACTCTTGAAAGTAGTGTCATAGTTTTCGGGATGCCATGAAGACCGCATATGCTATCTTTTGGTAATGTGGGTACCGTGATTTTCATGGAGTGAGGACAGTGGATACGTAGTATACCGGCTTTTGAAGCGGGAACTTACTGTCGTCCGTCTCTCGTTCGACAACGAGCACTGCGCTTACAACTTGGTGTGTTGCCGCTATATATAACATCACTGGTTCGCCGACATTTGGCGCGGCCAAGATTGGGTTGGTGGCCAAGATGGATTTTATCTCTTCCAATCCGGTCGTGGCCGCATGCGTCCACTCGAAGTGTTCAGTGCGTCGAAGAAGGCGATAAAGAGGTAGTGCATTTTCTCCCAATCGGGAGATAAAGCGGCTTAAGGCAGCCACACATCCAGTTAATTTCTGGATTTGCTTGAGGTCTGTTGGGATAGCCAACTGTGACACAACTCAATTTTAGCCGGATTTGCTTCAATTCCTTTATTGGAAATGATGAAGCCCAAGAGCTTTCCGGCAGGCACGCCAAAAACGCATATTTCCGGATTGAGCTTGATGTCATATGTTCGGAGATTGTCGACCGTAAGCCTCGAGTCATCTATTAAAGATTCAATGTGTCTGGTTTTTATGACCACATCGTCTATGTATGCCTCCACTGTTTTGCCGATTTGTGTTTCCAGGCATGTCTGAATCATGCGTTGATAGGTTGCACCGGCGTTTTTGAGCCCAAAGGGCATGCTGTTAAAACAGAAGGGGCCGTATGGAGTGATAAATGCCGTTGCGGCTTGATCGGACTCCGCCATATTAATTTGATGGTATCCGGAGTATGCGTCGAGGAAACACAATGAGTCGTGTCCTGCGGTAGCATCGATGATTTGATCGATGCGGGGGAGGGGGAAGGGATCCTTGGGGCAAGCCTTGTTAAGGTCCTTGAAATCGGCACATAGGCGCCAGGATTTGTCCTTCTTTGGTACCATCACCAGGTTTGCTTGCCAGTCCAGATGTTTTATTTCTCTAATGAATCCGTCCTCGAGTAACTTGGCCTGCGTGGGATTCCTGGCATGTCTGAAGGATGCCAGGCGAAGATGTCCCAATTCTCGCGCAAGAACTCCCGAAGTGCGGCGTCTGTTGTGGGGTTCAGCTGTGCCCCGATGGATGCTGTTTTTGTAGGGTCCGTTGGGTGGACCTGGATTTTGACTATTTCTTCTGCTGGTTTAAAAGAGGTGGACTTGGGTCTTTTGTCGAGTATCACGTCGTCCCTGTCCACTATGGAGCGCAGCACAGTTAGTTCTTCGGCCGCAAGGGCTTCGAATAACGCCTTGAGGGCTAGTGCGGCGGTTTTATTTTCGGCGCGGAGTGATATATCCATATCACTAGCTAGAGTGATGATTCCATCGGGCCCGGGCATTTTGAGCTTCATGTACCCATAATGGGGTATAGCTTGGAAGATCGTGAATGCCTCCCTCCCTAAAAGGGCGTGGTATCCGCTACTGAACGGGGCCACTTGGAATGTGATTACTTCGGACCTATAATTCCCTGGCGTGCCGAATACCACATCTAGTGTGATTTTTCCCGCACATCGGGCCTCCTGACTAGGGATGATTCCTCTGAAGGTCGTGCTGCTTTGCTCAATGTGGCTCTTGTCTATTTCCATTTTGCTAAGAGTTTCCTCGTAGATGAGGTCTAATCCGCTGCCACCGTCCATGAGCACTTTAGTAAGCCGGAAGCCGTCCACAATTGGACTAAGGACCAAAGCGGCTTGTGCTCGAGCTGTTCGAAATTGAGGTTCGTCACTGGCATTGAAGGTTGTGGCTGTGTCGTTCCATGGATTTATTGCTACAACGTGGCAGACTTCGGCAAGGCTGCGGAGTGCTTGCTTGCGCCTATTATTTGAGGCGAAGGTCTCGAAGGGTGTCAATACTGTGTTGTTATTTTCCACGGGATGGTGCTCTGTTGTATTGTTGATGAGGAGATCCTCGCCGCTCTTGGCCACCTGCTGGAGTATCCAACATGCTCTAAGGTTGTGTGTTGGCATGGTATCCGCAGTACTATAAATTTTGCATTGCCCATTGATACATCCCTCCTATACAGTTCCACGCCCTGTAGTGGGCTTTGGTTTCTTTGTAATTGGATCGGGTGACTTACGAGAGTACACCCTTTTAGTTCGGACGGGGGGTTTAGTGAGAGCCGGAGGATCCCAGAATTTTCTTTGGGTTTTCCAGGTGCTTTCCATCGCACAGTACTTCTGTACTATGGCCGCCAAGTCAGCGAAGTGTGCTATATCACGGCGACTTATGGCGTTGAGGATTCCCTTGTCCGTGCAATTTTTGCAAAAGAATGAAATTGCGTCTTCCTCGCGACAGTCCTTGACCTTGCTCATTACAAGGAGGAATCTGGCCCAATAGTGATGTACTGTCTCTTGGGGCTCTTGTCTAATGTGGGAAAGATCACTTATGTCTAGGTGGGTGGGTAGATTTAGGATCAAACCCTGACCCGATCTGAGACCCAGGGGCGGAGGAGTTTCCGAGCTTAGCAGTTCGAGCTCCGGGATGTTGCCCAGTAGTTCTGGCCCGCTGTCTGATTCTAGGTTCGAAGCTTGGGCCATGTCCTCCCGTGGACGGGTATCCGGCTCGGAGAGCTCGGGAATCCGGACATAGTTTGTCCTCAAAATAGAGGAAGAATCGCTACATTGCTCCTCCACCACCGCTATCTGATGGGTGACTGGCGGAGAGTTAATCTCCCTTTGGTCGGGTTTAAGCCCGATCCAATCATAGTCTATAGCGACTCCCAGGGCGGCCATGCGATCCAAGAGCTCGTTCAAGGAAGAGAGCTCTATTGGATCCATTTGCTTGGCGAATCCCGAGCCGACGTGGAGGCTGTTTTTGATGACCCGAGAAGTCATCGTCGGTGCGACGGCCGAATGGGCGGTCATGACGAAGCCACCTAGTCGGAGAGTTTGGCCTACAGCCGGGGCTACCCCAAGGTAATGTTTTCCTTGACAACAAGACGAGCCATCAAGCCTTATTGTGACGGCACAGTGGAACTCTCAATGAAAGCACCAATGTCAGTGTAAAAACCGGCGGATCTCGGGTAGGGGGTCCCGAACTGTGCGTCTAAGGCGGATGGTAACAGGAGGCGTGGGACACAATGTTTACCTAGGTTCGGTCCCTCTCGATGGAGGTAATAACCTACTTCTTGCTTGATTGATCTTGATGATATGAGTATTACAAGAGTTGATCTACCACGAGATCGTAGAGGCTAAACCCTAGAAGCTAGCCTATGATTATGATTGTTGTTGTCCTACGGACTAAACCCTCCGGTTTATATAGACACCGGAGGGGGCTAGGGTTACACAGAGTCGGTTACAAGGGAGGAGATCTACATATCCAAATTGCCAAGCTTGCCTTCCACGCAAAGGAGAGTCCCATCCGGACACGGGACGAAGTCTTCAATCTTGTACCTTCATAGTCCAACAGTCCGGCCAAAGTATACAGTCCGGCTGTCCGAGGACCCCCTAATCCAGGACTCCCTCAGTGCCCCCTCCCCCGTATATAAAGGAGTGGAGGAGGGGGCCGGCCGGCCTCCTATGGAGCGCCCCAAGGGGGGAATCCTACTCCTACTAGGAGTAGGTTCCCCCCTTTCCTAGTCCTACTAGGAGGGGGGAGGAAGGGAAGAGAGGGAGAAAGGAAAGGGGGGCCGACCCCCCTCCCAATTCGGATTGGGCTTGGGGGGGGGGGGGTAGCGCCCCACTTCTTGGCCGCCTCCTCCTCTCTTCCACTAAAACCCATGTAGGCCCATTAAGCCTCCGGGGGGTTCCGGTAACCCCCCTGTACTCCAGTAAATGCCCGAACTCATCCGAAACTATTCCGGTGTCCAAACATAACCTTCCAATATATCAATCTTCATGTCTCGACCATTCCAAGACTCCTCGTCATGTCCATGATCACATCCGGTTCTCCGAACAACCTTCGGTACATCAAAACACATAAACTCATAATACCGATCGTCATCAAATGCTAAGCGTGCGGACCCTACGGGTTCGAGAACTATGCAGACATGACCGAGACTCACTTCCTGGAAATAACCAATAGCAGAACCTGGATGCTCATATTGGTTCCTACATATTCTATGAAGATCTTTATCGGTCAAACCGCATAACAACATACGTTGTTCCCTTTGTCATTGGTATGTTACTTACCTGAGATTCGATCGTCGGTATCATCCTACCTAGTTCAATCTCGTTACCGGCAAGTCTCTTTACTCGTTCCATAATGCATCATCCCATAACTAACACATTAGTCACATTGCTTGCAAGGCTCATAGTGATGTGCATTACCGAGAGGGCCCAGAGATACCTCTCCGACAATCAAAGTGACAAATCCTAATCTCGATCTATGCCAACTCAACAAATACCATCCGAGACATCTGTAGAGCATCTTTATAGTCACCCAGTTGCGTTGTGACGTTTGACATCACACTAAGTGTTCCTCCGGTATTCAGGAGTTGCATAATCTCATAGTCATAGGAACATGTATAAGTTATGAAGAAAGCAATAGCAATAAACTAAATGATCACAGTGCTAAGCTAACGGATGGGTCAAGTCAATCACATCATTATCTAATGATGTGATCCCGTTCATCAAATGACAACTCATGTCTATGGTTAAGGAACTTAACCATCTTTGATTAATGAGCTAGTCAAGTAGAGGCATACTAGTGACACTCTGTTTGTCTATGTATTCACACATGTACTAAGTTTTCGGTTAATACAATTCTAGCATGAATAAAAAAAATTTATCATGATATAAGGAATTATAAATAACAACTTTATAATTGCTCTAGGGCATATTTCCTTTAGCCTCCCAATTGCACTAGAGTCAATAATCTAAATTACATTGTAATGATTCTAACACCCATGGAGTCTTGGTGCTGATCATGTTTTGCTCATGAGAGAGGCTTAGTCAATGGGTCTGCAACATTCAGATCCATATGTATCTTGCAAATCTATATATCTCCCTCCTTGACTTGATCGCTGATGGAATTGAAGCATCTCTTGATGTGCTTGGTTCTCTTGTGAAATCTGGATTCCTTTGCCAAGGCAATTGCACCAGTATTGTCACAAAATATTTTCATTGGACCCGATGCACAAGGTATGACACCTAGAACGGATATGAACTCCTTCATCCAGACTCCTTCATTTGCTGCTTCCGAAGCAGCTATGTACTCCGCTTCACACGTAGGTCCCGCCATGACGCTCTGCTTGGAACTGCACCAACTGACAGCTCCACCATTCAACAAAAATACGTATCCGGTTTGTGAATTAGAGTTATCTGGATCAGTGTCAAAGCTTGCATTGACGTAACCGTTTACGACGAGCTCTTTGTCACCTCCATAAATGAGAAACATATCCTTAGTCCTTTTGAGGTATTTCAGGATGTTCTTGACCGCTATCCAGTGATCCACTCCAGGATTACTTTGGTACCTCCGTGCTACACTAAGAGCAAGGCACACATCAGGTCTAGTACACAGCATTGCATACATGATAGAACCTATGGCTGAAGCATAGGGAATGACCTTCATTTTCTCTCTATCTTTTGGAGTGGTCGGGCATTGAGTCTGACTCAACTTCACACCTTGTAACAAAGGCAAGAACCCTTTCTTTGCTTGATCCATTTTGAACTTCTTCAAAACTTTATCAAGGTATGTGCTTTGTGAAAGTCCAATTAAAGCGCCTTGATCTATCTCTATAGATCTTGATGCCTAATATATAAGCAGCTTCACCGAGGACTTTCATTGAAAAATTCTTACTCAAGTATCCTTTTATGCTATTCAGAAATTCAGATTATCATTTCCGAACAACAATATGTCATCCACATATAATATCGAAATGCTACATAGCTCCCACTCACTTTCTTGTAAATACAGGCTTCTCCAAAGTCTGTATAAAACCATATGCTTTGATCACACTATCAAAATGTATATTCCAACTCCGAGGTGCTTGCACCAGTCCATAAATGGATCGCTGGAGCTTGCACACTTTGTTAGCAACTTATGGATCGACAAAACCTTCTAGTTGCATCATATACAACTTTTCTTTAAGATATCCATTAAGGAATGCAATTTTGACATCCATTTGCCAAATTTCATAATCATAAAAAGCGGCAATTGCTAAAATGATTCGGACAGACTTAAGCATCGCTATGGGTGAGAAGGTCTCATCGTAGTCAACTCCTTGAACTTGTCGAAAACCTTTCGCAACAAGTCGAGCTTTGTAGACAGTAACATTACCGTCAGCGTCAGTTTTCTTCTTAAAGATTCATTTATTCTCTATTGCTTGCCGATCATCGGGCAACTCAACCAAAGTCCAACTTTGTTCTCATACATGGATCTCATCTCAGATTTCATGGCCTCAAGCCATTTCGCAGAATCTGGGCTCATCATCGCTTCCTCATAGTTCGTAGGTTCGTCATGGTCGAGTAACATGACCTTGAGAACAGGATTACCCTACCACTCTGGTGCGGATCGTACTCTGGTTGACCTACGAGGTTCGGTAGTAACTTGATCAGAAGTTTCATGATCATCATCATTAGCTTCCTCACTTACCGGTGTAGGAATCACTGGAACTGATTTCTGTGATGAACTACTTCCCGATAAGGGAGCAGGTACATTTACCTCATCAAGTTCTAGTTTCCTCCCACTCACTTCTTTCGAGAGAAACTCCTTCTCTAGAAAGGATCCATTCTTAGCAACGAATATCTTGCCTTCGGATCTGTGATAGAAGGTGTACCCAACAATCTCCTTTGGGTATTCTATGAAGACACATTTCTTCGATTTGGGTTCTAGCTTATCAGGTTGAAGCTTTTTCACATAAGCATCGCAGCCGCAAACTTTAAGGAACGACAGCTTAGGTTTCTTGCCAAACCACAGTTCATATGGTGTTGTCTTAACGGATTTAGATAGTGCCCTATTTAACGTGAATGCAGCCATCTCTAAAGCATAACCCCGAAATGATAGTGGTAAATCAGTAAGAGACATCATAGATCGCACCATATCTAATAAAGTACGATTACGATGTTCGGGCACACCATTACGCTATGGTGTTCCAGGTGGCGTGAGTTGCAAAACTATTCCGCATTGTTTCAAATGAAGACCAAACTCATAACTCAAATATTCACCTCCACGATCAAAACGTAGAAACTTTATTTTCTTGTTACAATGATTTTCCACTTCACTCTGAAATTCTTTGAACTTTTCAAATATTTCAGACTTATGTTTCATTAAGTAGATATACCCATATCTGCTCAAATCATCTGTGAAGGTCAGAAAATAATGATACCTGCCGCGAGCATCAACACTCATCGGACCACATACATCAGTATGTATTATTTCCAATAAGTCAGTTGCTCACTCCATTGTTCCGGAGAATGTAGTTTTAGTTATCTTGCCCATGAGGCATGGTTCGCAAGCATCAAGTGATTCCAAAAGTCCATCGGGCTGGAGTTTCTTCATGCGCTTTACACCAATATGACCTAAACGGCAGTGCCACAAATAAGTTGCATTATCATTATTAACCTTGCATATTTTGCCTTCAATATTATGAATATGTGTATCACTACTATCGAGATTCAACAAAAATAGACCACTCATCAAGGGTGGATGACCATAAAATATATTACTCATATAAATAGAACAACCATTATTCTCCGATTTAAATGAATAACCGTCTCGCATCAAACAAGATCTAGATATAATGTTCATGCTCAACGCTGGCACCAAATAATAATTATTCAGGTCTAAAACTAATCCCGAAGGTAGATGTAGAGGTAGCGTGCCGACAGCAATCAAATCCACTTTGGAACGATTTCCCACGCACGTCGTCACCTCGTCCTTAGCCAATCTTCGTTTAATTCGTAGCCCTTGTTTCGAGTTGCAAATATGAGCAACAGAACCAGTATCAAATACCCAGCCGCTACTACGAGCATTAGTAAGGTACACATCAATAACATGTATATCAAATATACCTTTCACTTTGCCATCCTTCTTATCCGCCAAATACTTGGGGCAATTCCGCTTCCATTGACCAGTCCCTTTGTAGTAGAAGCACTCAGTCTCTGGCTTAGGTCCAGACTTGGGTTTCTTCACTTGAGCAGCAGCTTGCTTGCCGTTCTTCTTGAAGATCCCCTTCTTCCCTTTGCCCTTTTTCTTCAAACTAGTGGTCTTGTTAACCATCAACACTTGATGCTCCTTCTTGATTTCTACCTCCACAACTTTTAGCATCGCGAAGAGCTCGGGAATTGTCCTTTCCATCCCATGCACATTATAGTTCATCACGAAGCCTTTATAGCTTGGTGGCAGTGATTGAAGAACTCTGTCAATGACACTATCATCAGGAAGATTAACTCCCAGCTGAGTCAAGTGATTGTGGTGCCCGCATTACGAGTATGTGTTTACTTGTAACTATTCTCCTCCATTTTGCAGCTATAGAACTTGTTGGAGACTTCATATCTCTCTACTCGGGCATTTGCTTGAAATATTAACCTCAACTCCAGGAACATCTCATAAGCTCCATGATGTTCAAAACGTCTTTGAAGTCCCGATTATAATCCATACACGCGACCTCCAGGCATTCACAATGTCTGCAGTTGCTGGCATGGGTGGTACACCTAGCGGTGCTTCCAGGACGTAATTGTTCTGTGCAGCAATGAGGATAATCCTCAAGTTACGGACCCAGTCCATGTAGTTGCTACCATCATCTTTTAACTTAGCTTTCTCTAGGTACGCATTAAAATTCAAAGGAACGGTAGCACGGGCCATTGATCTACAACAACATAGACATGCAAATACTATCAGGTACTAAGTTCATGATAAATTAAAGTTCAATTAATCATATCACTTAAGAACTCCCACTTAGATAGACATCCCTCTAGTCATCTAAATGATCACGTGATCCATATCAACTAAACCATGTCCGATCATCACGTGAGATGGAGTAGTTTTCAATGGTGAACATCTCTATGTTGATCATATCTACTATATGATTCATGTTCGACCTTTTGGTCTCAGTGTTCCGAGGCCATATCTGCGTATGATAGGCTCGTCAAGTTGAACCCGAGTGTCCTGCACGTGCAAAACTGGCTTGCACCCGTTGTATGTGAACGTAGAGCTTATCACACCCGATCATCGCGTGGTGTCTCGGCATGATGAAATGTAGCAACGGTGCATACTCAGGGAGAACACTTGTACCTTGAAATTTAGTGAGGGATCATCTTATAATGCTACCCCCGTACTGACGGTGTCCTGGACTAGGGGGTACTCACCATGTCATCTCCTGACCAGGTGGATCCGACCGAGGACCCCCATGGCGGTTCTATCATGGGCCACTTCGGACAGCCCATGCCGCATACAAGGAAAATTCCACAAGACTTGGCGCCCAAGACGAGGACTCTCCTAAACCCTAGGCCTCCGGTGTGTTATATAAACCGAGGCCAGGCTAGTCAATAGATAATCTCATATTCATTACATGACATCCCATATTCATTAGATTAGTCTCGTGGTAGACACATGTACCCTGTACTACACCCATATCAATATAATCAAAAGCAGGATGTAGGGTTTTACCTCTATCAAGAGGGCCCGAACTTGGGTAAAATCCTGTGTCCATGTCACCATCGCTCCAAGACGCCTAGCTTAGGACCCCTACTACAAGATACGCCGGATATAGAACCGACATTGGTGCTTTCATGGAGAGCCTGCCAGGTGTCGTCATGGCGCGATGGGATCTTCAACCGATGCCAATCAGGTGTTATGTTTTCAGTTAAATTTATTTCATGTAAGTTGAAATTATTTGTGAATCATCTCTGCTTGTTCATGTTGTTCTGTTTGTAAATTTTATCTGCAAGGCAGAAGAAATTTCTTATGTGGCAGAGCAGGGGATCATGCTAATCCGAAGATCAACCTGCATGTTAGCCGTCTTTTTTTCCAAGATCGAAACGGACTCAGGGCTAGACCCTGGCGTCAAAGAAGGCCGGTGTGCGCACACAGATCACTTCACGTGAGATAGATTGAAAGGACAAAGTGTGGACGTAAAGTCAGAGGAATAAAAAACAATGTGCTCCTCGGCGGCAAGCAGACTTGTACAGGCCGAACACAACCCCACGTGATGATGGCTGCCAAAATAAATATGGAGTACTACTTGTAGTACTAATTGGAGAACTCCTCCCAAGAGTTCCCATCGACCGGCCTTTCATCAGATTTGGCGTTGTCTGCAGCTTTAGCCGGCCTCTCCTGTTACTGCCAGGTGTTACCTCTCGGAATTACTTTCAAACGTGTTTTAATCTTTTGAATTAGTGCTTTGGCCAGTGCTATTCCCTGTACGTAGGTTCTCATGGGCGTCGACTTTGGCGCCCCATCACTCCACCGAGCCGATGTCAAAAGTGCCGTAAAATTTCTTGGGCGGCATCCGTACATGGCATTCGACCTACTGCTGTTAAAGCGGCAACCGACGTGTTGGACCAGCTGGTTTCCCATCTGGTGTTCTGTGGACATAGCATCCATCACTTGATCTGCCCAACAAGTCCGAGACTTCGTGAGGGCTTATCGGATCCTGCTGAACCCCGACTCACGTCGACGTCTCCCTCTGCGTTCAGGCTATATTTATCAAATTTTTTGCTTCAATTAATTATGCACAATTCCTTTTTTTTCAATTATTATTACAGGGTAGTACTGGTCCGATCAGTTTAGACTTTTTCACCTCGAATTTCAGCGCCTCGCTACTCGAGCAGGAACATATGGTTCTATCGTTCCAGTTACCTGCACAGTATATATTAAATACGGATTGGATATTGTTCTGCCGGTTTGCATGATTTTTTGTGTAGATTTTCTGCCACTGGTCTAAGATTCGGACCGCCCGCGATGGACATGATGGTCTGATTCCAGTCTGGCCAGCTTTTGGCAATTCGGCGGATATTATAACCACAACTCGGCTAGCAGTGCGAATTCGGACTACGTGGTCACCGCATCGCGCCATCATCGTCATTATGCGGATTTCTGGCATATGTTGACATCGACCTCGGCGCCCAGGCCAAACTTACTTCACCATATTATTCACTTCGCATAAATGAATTATGCATTTTTTCAATTATTATTGCTACTTGCTCGTGCTATTTTATGTGCGCAGGTAATCAACTTCGACTGCGTCACGCGGTCAACTCTGTGGGCCGACGTCGTCGTCCTATGTGCACCGATCAAATTGTGGTGTCTCCTCAACGCGCGTCCCTGTGTGAACCAACTTTGACAGGGATCTATGACCGATGATAGTTCGACTCAACATGCATCTGAGGCCGACGATAGTCCGGCTTAGCTCAGTCACAGGGAGATTTGATCTTTCTTTTTCCTTATTATTTAATTAAGTTTGGAGGACGTGTACACTTTTCATTAATGGTCTCTCTTCCATGTGCTTCCCTGATGCAATTAGCACTACTAGTTGTTGCACGTCCATCAAGATCGGATTGATGCAACAAAGCTATCTTACGCATTCGACAGCCACCGCGCCGACCGACACCTCCGCGCAATGAGTTCGGATGATGCCAGGCCGATGTTTTCTCCCCATGCATGCTGACCTACATCAACATATCTGCGCTGCCACTCTGTCGAACCGACCTCAGCGCCCGGGCCAAGCTTACCTGATTATTCGCTTTGCAGACATTAATTACGCATTATATTTTCTTCCTTTCAATTATTGTTGTTTCTTGCTTGCACTGTTTTGTTTGTGCAGGAAATCGATTTTGACTGCGATATACACTACTAGGAAAAGGCCTACCACGCCATTAGAATTTTTTACTAATGGTGCACCTGTGGTGCGCCATTAGTATCTGGTATACTAATGGCGCACTCGCTGGTGCGCCATTAGAATAGCCCACGGTGCGCCATTAGTATCTGGTATACTAATGGCGCACTACAGAAGTGCGCCATTAGTAACAATATTTTTCAATTTTTTTTCAATTTTTCAATTTTTTCAATTTTTTTCGTTTTTCTTAATCTCAGTTCACTATGGCTTAATCTCAGGTCAAATCGCACTCGTGGTCAAACTTCCGAAAGGTCACCCATCCTCACACTACTCCAGCCCAAGCATGCTTAACTTCGTAGTTCTATCCAATCCCAAAGAACAGCTCACTTCACAGGCACTTGTTGATATATCTAGCATATCAATCCTATTATACCTTGTTGATGCCTAGGACTTTGTTCATGTTCATGACTATGATGAAATTTTGAAAAATATTTCAAACTTCCCGGTCATATTACGTATCATTTTTTTGAAAAAAAATTCAATTTTTTTTTCAAAACCAATTTTTTTTCTGTTACTAGTGGAGCACCACATCCACGGTGCGCCACTAGTAAGTTTGAAATTTTTTGAATTTTTTTGCCTCTAGATCTTGAAAGCCCCGTAACTTTTTTCTGTTAGGTTTTTGGGGATTTTGAAAATGTTTAACGGGGATGGGGGCTCCACCTCATCACATCAACGACTTTGCGTTGCAATTTCGGAGCGCCGAACTCTTCGCTCGGCCACCTTGGGACCAGCCTGGGCGCTGGGACCTTGTGCCGCATCAAGCTCGGACCGCGTCATCAACACCGAGCACATTAACCAGCTAAGTTTCTTTCATGCTAAAAAACTTTCAGTTTTAAATTTTGTTCGGTTCGATCAAGCATTATAATTTTTTAGGCAAAAAGTTTTTTGTAAAACTTCCTTGTTAAAACTTTGTTTGTGACACACAAATTCAAATACCCCCTTTACTTGGGGGCTTCCTTTATGAAGCCTTTCCTCTTGCATATGATTATACTTGTATGGCTTCGTTCCTTGTTCATGTATTACGCCACAATATGCACCATGTTGAATTAAGTGTTCCGCAAGATGGGTTGCCTTGCTCCTGTGTTTACCCCTACGTTCCCGATTGTTCGGCTAGGGAGTAAAGGGAGCACCTCTGCGATTTTCACGATCGGGTCATCCGAGCCGGACCTCAGACTGGGTGAAGCCGAAATCTAGCGCTCTTATTGTTTTCAATCATGTTCGGCACACAACGGAACTCATGAGTACAAAAAATCTATTGCACAAGTCTCATAGTAACAATGAGCAACCGAAGAAAGGTATCGGTGGGGCTACCATTTTCTTCGAAGATGCTTCTTACACTTCGTCAGTAATATAGCATAAGTTCCCTGAGCGCGCTTTGTCTGTTACAGCCTTATGGCCTGATTGCCTGGTTATCGGAAACACCGTCGGTATTCTCGACAGGTGGAGTACATAACACTTTTCGGCCCTTGATCGAAGAGGGAGAAGCCGACGATCGGTTAAGACGCATTTAAAGTTCGGGTGAACACATATATGATATTAGTACTTCGGTACGTACAATCATTATACATAAAATCCTTTTATCCAAAGTCACTTTGGGGCTCTTAAATTAGTATGAGCTGTTTTATAATAAGTGTTCTTCTTCTTAGTCGTTGCAAAGTCTTTTTCTATCACTCCTTTTTTCGACGCGGGTGTGTGGTCAATAGCTGAGGAGCCTAATTTCTCTCTCAAAGCCGCTAGAGTTTAGTTTGCTAAACTGGCCTAACGATAAGTACTCCACCTTCGGGATAGGAGGTTGAAGCCGTAGGCTGACCCGCTTGAAGTCTTGAGATAGGATGTGTCATGTTAAAGCACGACAGAAGCACCTTTTTTTCTAAGACCAATTTTCGATTTGGCACCGAACACTTGATGTAGTTCGGACGTCCAGTTTTTACTGAAGTTTTCCAAGCCTATGACACTTTTAAACTATTTGTGTGTTTCCAGCATTATCTCACAGTGCAACACCGAACACCTTTAGAGATTCGGCAAAAACATTCTCGGACATTGCTATATATGCATCGGTTTCGAATTGTGTCTTCGGTCAATAATTGGGTTGCCCGGCTCCTGTGCTTGCCTCCTACGTTCCGCTTTTGTTCGGCTAGGTGTGCAAAGGGATAACCGCTGCGATTGTGCTTCCAGCTCGCATGGTTAAGCACCTCAGTGGAGAAAGCCAAAAACTGACTGTCACAATAAGCGTAAACTGGTCAGCGATCCGATGACTGTGTTAAACTATAACATCGATGGAGGTCACCCCATGTTAAACGATGGGCCGTTCATAACATGGGCCGAAGTGTTAACGACTTGACCTTGGCTATCGCCGAACACTAACCAGGGGCTAGTAGTTGGCCTCCCAACTTTAAGCTCCTATGACTAAGTGAAAGTTATAAAGCCCGCATATCTGATTGCCTCGTTTCCGCTAACAAAACCTCCTTCGGGCACCGAGACGTAGGCTAAGGGTTGTTTTGTTATTGCAAAAACACCCTGCATAGCATCTACAAGGGGGTGGAAGCCGACGATGGGCCACTTTCAACTGATAAACGGTCACAGCAGAGTTAGAATAAACATATCATCGGCGTTTGTATTTAATATACGAGGGCTGCCTTCCGCAATCATCCTTATAAAGCCATAAATATGCATCAATTTGACTTAAGATTTTGGCCAAGCTGGGTTGCCTGGCTCCTGTGCTTACTCCTACGTTCCCGATTGTTCGGCTAGGCGGTAAAGGGAGCACCTCTGTGATTGTTACTACCGGGTTATCCGAGTTAGTACCTCAGACTGGGTGAAGCCGAAAGCTAGCGATCTTAAAGGATATAATTGGTCGGTAACGACGGAGGTGAAAATTTTGGTTTATTAATACCGTAGAGTTCGGGAACTTTCCCCGAACTAAATCCTCAATATTTTCCTCCCACAATGATCGGAGGCGAGGTTTCATGATCATGATCAGCATGACAACCCAAAGAAAGGAACCGATAGTGGGATTATTTTCTTTGGAAAATGTTTTATATCTTTCTGCGTACCTCTGTTTATAAAACCGTATGGCCGGATTGCCTTGTTTTCCATAAATCTTTGCCCTTATAATGGCTTTATAAAGTAGGAAAACACTCCTCGGCTACTGGCCAAAGAGGTCGAAGCCGATGGTCGGTCAACAAAGTTTTGTACAATGCGGATCCAAGCATTAATGATGTAGAGTACTTGGATACATACAATCATTACTCATAATTTGTGATTTTACTCCGGATATCGCTTCCCATCACGGCCTCCCGTGCTCGCATTAAGGCTCGGGGTTCTTGGGCTTCGGGCTTATCATTTACAAATATAAAAGGGGCACATCGATCCCCTGATCTGCATTGCCTATTCTATACAGAAAATTCAGAGTGCTCTGTGTTCGGCTTGACTGAACTATGGGCAAACACATCTTCGGACAACAATAGGTACCATCTAGAACTATCCGGCATAAAGCTCGGTTGCGAGTGGCTGGCTCCATAGAGGGCATTTTCGACATTAAGCTCAGCTAAATTCGTTCAATCTTTTAAAAGACCGAGGTAGTTTACGACACCTCGGACGCTGACCATTATGGGAGCTCGGAAGTGGTTCGTCATAAGGCTCGGATTTGAATGGCTTGTTCCATAGAGAACTTTTCAGCGTTAAACTCGGATAACCTCCTTCAAACTTTTTCAAGCCAAGGTGGTCTATGACACCTCGGATATAGTCCGACGTTGGAGCTCGGATATAGTCCGGCATTGGAGCTCGGATATACTCCGGCGTTGGAGCTCGGATACAGTCCGGCGATGGTGCTCGGATACAGTCCGACTTTGGTGCTCGGAAGCAAAAGATACCTCGAATACAGTCTGGCGTTGGAGCTCGGATGCAAGACAACACCGCCGCACTGGAACAGCTTCAAACCCGAGGTGCCCATAAAAGTAACAAGGCATTGATAAAAGCCGATAGAAGGGCTCCTCGGATACCCGACGTATAAACTCTTCGGGTCCACTTCGGAATTCCTCAAGATCGAAGATGGGAAGATTTGTTTAACCAGTTTTCAAGACCGACGACCGAAGATGAAGAAATGTTCGGAAGAATCGAGGAGCATCCCTAACTTGAAGACCGGTTCAGGGGGCTAGTGACGGTATCCTAGACTAGGGGGTACTCACCACATCGTCTCCCGACCAGGTGGATCGGGCCGAGGACCCACATGGCGGTTCTATCATGGGCCACTTCGGAAAGCCCATGCCGCATACAAGGAAAATTCCACAAGACTTGGTGCCCAAGACGAGGACTCTCCTAAACCCTAGGCCTCTGGTGTGTTATATAAACTGAGGCCAGGCTAGTTAATAGATAATCTCATATTCATTACATGACATCTCATATTCATTAGATCAGTCTTGTGGTAGACACATGTACCCTGTACTACACCCATATGAATATAATCAAAAGCGGGATGTAGGGTTTTACCTCTATCAAGAGGGGCGAACACAGGTAAAATCCTGTGTCCACGTTACCATCGCTCCAAGATGCCTAGCTTAGGATCCCTACTACGAGATACGCCAGATATAGAACCGACACATACTAAGCAAAATAAGATGAATAAAGGATAAACATCACATGCAATCAAAATATGTGACATGATATGGCCATCATCATCTTGTGCCTTTGATTCTATCTCCAAAGCATCGTCATGATCTCCATCGTCACCGGCTTGACACCTTGATCTCCATCGTAGCATCGTTGTCATCTCGCCAACTATTGCCTCTACGACTATCGCTACCGCTTAGTGATAAAATAAAGCAATTACATGGCGATTGCATTTCATACAATAAAGCGACAACCATAAGGCTCCTGCCAGTTGCCGATAACTTTTACAAAACATGATCATCTCATACAACAACTTATATATCGTCACGTCTTGACCATATCACATCACAACATGCCCCGCAAAAACAAGTTAGATGTCCTCTACTTTGTTGTTGCAAGTTTTACGTGGCTGCTACGGGCTTCTAGCAAAAACCGTTCTTACCTACGCATCAAAACCACAACTATTTTTCGTCAAGTGTGCTGTTTTAACCTTCAACAAGGATCGGCCGTAGTCAAACTCGATTCAACTAAAGTTGGAGAAACAGACACCCGTCAGGCACCTGTGTGCGAAGCACGTCGGTAGAACCAGTCTCATGAACGTGGTCATGTAATGTCGGTCCGGGCCGCTTCATCCAACAATACCGCTGAATCAAAGTAAGACGTTGGTGATAAGTAATATGACTAATATTGCCCACAATTCTTTGTGTTCTACTCGTGCATATAACATCTACGCATAGACCTGGCTCGGATTCCACTGTTGGGGAAACCAGTATTTCAAAAAAATTCCTACGATCACACATGATCAAACTAGGAGATGCATAGCAATGAGAGGGGAGAGTGTGTCCATGTACCCTCGTAGACCAAAAGTGTAAGCGTTATGTTAACGCGGTTGATGTAGTCGTACTCTTCGCGATCCAATCACGATCCAACCGATCAAGTACCGAACGCACGACACCTCCGAGTTCTGCTCACGTTCAGCGTGATCACGTCCCTCGAGCTCTTGATCCAGCAGAGGTTCGAGGATGTAGATGAGATCCGTCAACACGACGGCGTGATGACGGTGTTGATGATGTGATCCGCGCGGGGCTTTGCCTAAGCACTACGACAATATGATCTGAGGTGTAATCTGTGGAGGGGGCACTGCACATGGCTAAGACAATTGATCTTGTGTGTTCTAGGGTGCCCCGTGCCTCCGTATATAAAGGAGGAGAGGGGGAGGCCGGGCGGCCCCTGTAGGGCGTGCTAAGAGAGAGGAGTCCTACTAGGACTCCAAGTCCTAGTAGGATTCCACTTGGTGGAAGTGGGAAGAAGGAAGGGAGAGGGAAAGGGGGGCGCCGCCCCCTTCCCCTAGTCCAATTCATACGACAAAGGGGGGGGGTCGACCAGCCCCTTATGGCCCTCCTCTCTCTCCACTAAGGCCCATGAAGGCTCATTAGTTCCCCCGGGGGGTTCCGATAACCCTCCGACACTCCAATAGTTACCCGGTACCTCTCAGAACTCATCCGGTGTCCGAATAACATCATCCAATATATCATTCTTTATGTCTTGACCATTTCGAGATTCCTCGTCATGTCTGTGATCTCATCCGGGACTCCGAACAACATTCGGTCATGAAAACACATAACACATATAATACAAAATCGTCATCGAATGTTAAGCGTGCGGACCCTACGGGTTCTAGAACTATGTAGACATGACCGAGACATCTCTCCGGTTAATAACCAATAGCGGAACCTGGATGATCATATTGGTTCCTACATATTCAACGAAGATCTTTATCGGTCAAACCGCATAACAACATACGTTATTCCATTTGTCATCGGTATGTTACTTGCCCGAGATTCGATCGTCGGTATCATCATACCTAGTTAAATCTCGTTATCTACACGTCTCTTTAATCGTTCTGTAATGCATCATCCCGTAACTAACTCATTAGTCACATTGCTTGCAAGGCTTATAGTGATGTGCATTACCGAGGGCGCCCAGAGATACCTCTCTGATACTCGGAGTGACAAATCCTAATCTTGATATATGCCAACTCAACAAACACCATCAGAGAAACATGTAGAGCATCTTTATAATCACCCAGTTACATTGTGACGTTTGATAGCACAAAAAGTGTTCCTCCGGTATTCGGGAGTTGCATAATCTCATAGTCAGAGGAATATGTATAAGTCATGAAGAAAGCAATATCAATAAAACTAAACGATCATTATGCTAAGCTAACGGATGGGTCTTGTCCATCACATCATTCTCTAATGATGTGATCCCGTTCATCAAATGACAACACATGTCTATGGTTAGGAAACTTAACCATCTTTGATTAACGAGCTAGTCAAGTAGAGGCATACTAGGGACACTCTGTTTGTCTACGTATTCACACATGTACTAAGTTTCCAGTTAATACTATTCTAGCATGAATAGTAAACATTTATCATTATATAAGGAAATATAGATAACAACTTTATTATTGCCTCTAGGGCATATTTCCTTCAGGTGGGGGCCACGTCTGCGGCGTCACAATTAATGATGTACCCGGTAGTGCAGGAACCATATCGTACTTTGACCAAGGTCCAGTTTTTTTTCCGCTAGTTGTTTTCTTGACACACGCGTCCATGCGCTATGTCCCACTACCTATTGATGATAGCTTTCCTGATGAAAAATTAAATGTCATAAATGCCTCTCATAATACTCCATGGTATGCTGATTATGCTAATTATATTGTTGCTAAATTTATACCACCTAGTTTCACATACCAGCAAAATAAAAAGTTTTTCTATCATTTAAGACATTAGATTTGGTCTGACCCACACCTTTATAAAGAAGGAGTAGATGGTGTTATTAGACGTTGTGTACCTGAGCATGAACATGAATAGATCCTATGCAAGTGCCACTCCGAGTCTTACGGAGGACACCACGTTGGAGATAGAACTGCACATAAGGTATTGCAATCCGGTTTCTATTGGCCCACTCTCTTTAAAGACGGCCATAAGTTTGTCTTGTCTTGCGATCAATGTTAAAGAATTGGCAATATTAGTAGACGTCGGGAAATGCCAATGAACTATTCACTTGTTATTGAACCATTTGATGTTTGGGGTTTTGATTATATGGGATCTTTTCCTTCCTCTAATGGGTATACAAATATTTTAGTTGCTGTTGATTACGTTACTAAGTGGGTAGAGTCCAACTAGTAGTGCTGATCATAACACTTCTATTAATATGCTTAAAGAAGTTATTTTTCCGAGGTTCGGAGTCCCTAGATATTTAATAACTGATGATGGTTCACATTTTATTCATGGTGATTTCTGTAAAATGCTTGCTAAATATGATGTCAACCATAGAATTGCATCTCCTTATCATCCTCAGTCTAGTGGTCAAGTAGAATTGAGAAATAGAGAGATTAAATCAATTTTGCAAAATATCGTTAATAGATCTAGAAAGAATTGGTCTAAGAAACTTGGTGATGCATTATGGGCTTATAGAACTGCTTATAAGAATCCTATGGGCATGTCTCCGTATAAAATGGTTAATGGAAAAGCATGTCACTTACCTCTTGAACTAGAACGTAAGGCATATTGGGCTATTAAAGAGCTCAATTATGATTTCAAACTTGCTAGTGAGAAGAGGTTATTTGACATTAGCTCGCTTGATGAATGGAGAACCTAGGCCTATGAGAAAGCCAAGTTGTTTAAAGAAAAGGTAAAAAGATGGCATGATAGAAGGATATAAAAGCGTGAGTTTAATGTAGGTGATCATGTTTTGCTATACAACTCTCATTTAAGATTTTTTGCAGGAAAGCTTCTCTCTAAATGGGAAGGCACAAATCCGAAGGTGGTAAACGGTCAAAGAATCAAACATTTTATCTCATGTACTCCCATAAATGTTGAGACCAATATAATTGATACCGTAACCCTGGAGGAGTACATAAGGGACACTTTCCAGAACATTCAGACTCTGAAAAGGAATAGGTATGTGGTACGGTAAGTAAACCGACTCCAGAACATTTCCAATTATAAAATTTCTCCGTTTTGGAATATTTAAAAAATTAGGAAAATTAAAAGTAGTCCGAAGGAGACACGAGGCCACCACAAGGGTGGATGGCGCGCCCTACCCCCCTGGGCGCGCCCCCCATCCTTGTGGCTACCTCGTGTGCCTTCCGGATTCCGCTTTCTTGCACAATACTTCTTTCCGTTGGTAAAAATTCATTATATAATCTCCCAAAGGTTTTGACCACCGTACCACGACAAAATCCTCTGTTTTCATTTTGAGTTGTTCCTGCGGCAGATTTGGAGCAAGATGTCGTCCCAGGATTCAGAGGGAGAAAGCTACATGGATGATTACATCACAAACCCAAAAGCATATGGGGATGTGGAACATTATGGTTGGAATACAGAGGAAGAAGAAGACTATGAGCCAAAGGGGAAGGAGGAGACAAGGTCCGATGAAGAGGACGATCCACTACCCCAACCTAGCGACATGCATGTGGAGTTCAAGAAGTCAAGCCACCCTAAGATCCGATCTATCCCACCATGTTTTTCGCAGGACAGCAAGGTGACATTATGAAAAAAGATAATGAAACTCGAGCTCGAGAATGAGGATCTGAGGGAGGAAAATTTTAGCCTCCGATGCAAGCTAGAGAAGAAGAATGCATAACTCCAACATCACCACCCCAAGAAAGAGACAAAAATACATGGGTATGGGCACTCCCTTGGCAACCGCCAAGCTTGGGGAGTGCCTTGCATCATATCACCATCACATCTTTATCTTTACCATTTTTCTTAGTTTGATCCTTTTGGTTATATCATGATCTAGTAGAATAAAGTTTTAGTATGATCTAGCCTTGAGTTTTGCTTTATGCTCTATCTATGTAATCGAGTCCTTGAGAGATATAAAATAAAGAGTAGTTTTGAGTTGAGGGCTTTTCTTTCTTGCTATGATCTTGAGGGAATTAAATAAAAGAAAGAATAAAAAGAAATAAGAAGTTCATATATTGATCTTATGGAGAGTAATTGCTTCACATATAAAGAGTATGATGAATAAAAGTTATTGAGAGTTGAAAAACGTAGTTTTGGTCATTGTTGTAATTAATAGGTAGTTTTAAAGAAAGAGAGGTGTCACATATGAATATACTATCTTGGACATATTTTGTAATTATGAGCACTCATTAAAATATGACATGCTAAAAAGATGATGTTGGACAAGGAACACAACATAATAGGTTATGTTTTCTTATATCCGAATAGAAGTTATATTCACTACAAAAAAAATACACGTCCGTGATGATACGTATATGTCACAAAGAGGTCGCGTTTTTGTCATGCATGTACATCCATGACAATTTTATGACAGAATCAAGATAGTCCTACCTGTGCTTTCGGAGAAGTGTTCCATGACATTACCAAAATTATCATCACGGAAGTGTCCACTTCCATGACGATAAATCGCGCGTCACATAAGTGCTTTCGTCAAGGGTGACCGACACGTGGCATCCACCATAACGGAACGCCGTTAAGCTATCGGGTCCGGTTTTGGATTCGATAACCCGCTAACAGCCCTGAGCAATGGGGATTTTCCACGTGTAAAATCATCATTGGCTGGAGGAAACACGTGTCGGCTCACCGTTGGGACAGATGTCATCCACTCATTGGACCGAAGGCGCCTATGATACGTCGACATGTGGCACGACCGGACAGAGGCCCATTCCTGTGAAAAGGCCGGCCCGTTTGACTTGGTCAAAAGGTGGCGGGCCGGCCCATGGAAAGCCTGTTAATGGCCTGTTCGCACATAGCCTATTTACAGCCCGCTAACCCAGGGCCCGTTACGACCTATCCGAATTAGGCCCAATAGCGTCATCTGGGCCCTCCAATATGATTCCAGCCCATTGTAAGTTCCGGCCCACGTATGGCCCATGACGTCTTTCGGCCCATATGAGGCCCTTTGTAACTCTTGGCCCATTAACGGCTCGTGGTGAAACTGGCCCGTAATGAATAGTGTATCACTTTATACCCATTAACGGCCTATTAATACATTGGGCCGTTTGCCCATGATATCCTTCGGCCTTCTCAGGGCCCATTTATTCTTGGGTTCATTTCCAGCATTCAGTTACTTACGGCCCGTTACTGCCATTTTCTGCTTGTGGGCCAAATTCTACCCGTCGTTACAGTCGGCCCGTTTGTGGCCTGTTAATACATTGGGCCGTTTTCACAGCGTCATCAAATACGGCCTATTAACAACAGCCCATTATGGTCGGCTCCAACTCTAGCCCGTTTACGGCCATAATGCGGTCTGTTTTTGGCCCATGTTTGGCCAATCGTTCATACGGCCCGTCTAAGGCCCATTGATGATACGGCCCGTAGAAGGCCCATTGTTTCTATGGACCGTAGAACGCCCATTGTTTCTATGGCCCGTAGGAAGCTCAACGTCACTACAGTAAATATGTAGCCCATGGCCTGTTAAAGGCGGGAAACTACTATAGGTTTAGATCTGCTAATGGCCCAAGATGATTATAGGCCCACGTTTTGGCCCATATGAGTAATGGGCCGGCCTGAAGACCGACAACACTGAGATCCACTGAACCTTCCGGCCTAAATTACAGCATACCGACCAAAGAATAAACCTAGACTATACAACATAGAAATTACGGCATATTACATCCATTGGGAATCAAAGTTCGCTACCGGTGATAATAAAGCGCAACATGACCGTGGATTACATACACTGGGCATCAAAGGTCGCCACCAGTGCATATAAACGCGCCGACAAAAGAATATACAAAACTAAGAGCTCTTCAGAAGGCACTAGACTGGCAAGCTCGGGCCCCGCAAGCAACCGAACAAGCTGATGACACCTCGCCAGTCAACGATAGACGCTTCATCCCTAGCTGTATGGCACCATAGTGCGAAGGTAGTCCCCGACAACTTCATTACATCTTTGACCTCAAGTCGGAGCTGAAATTTGAAGCAAGCGTTTCCGCTTTAAGTTGAGATCAAGAAGTCGAATCGATTGAGGCAGCGTCTGCCTGAGAGGTTGTCTCACACCTGCCGGGTGAGTAGCTTCAACTCACTGTCTTCATCAAGACAGGACCTTGGGGTCATCTCGCTGTCCTCAAGATGGTTGGGCTCACTATCTTTCCTAAAGTTCTGCCTGGCATAAGAGATACGACTCTGAAAGAGAAACAAGGAGACACGTAACAGGTTTCACAATTATATAAGCAAATAAATGGATCTGTTTACGCATAAGGAACATGTTTTTACAACTACAATTTAAAACTGGTAGTTGTTGCAAACATCCAATCAGATGTAAACAGCAGTGGAGGAAATGATGCCTATCCAAATCTATACTAGAACAAGGTTTGAAGGCTTGAGAAGGATGAACTTACATTACATGTTAACACGGGCTGGACAAAGCCCTTCTTCATGTTGATGGAAATATAATTCAATAAATTCCCCAAAGAAAACTCTTTATAAGCGTTGCCATTATTGTACATTTTGCAAAGAGTAAATATAGATCAAATAATATTGGAAGAAATAGAGGATAATGAAGCTTAGGTGCAGACTGATGATACATAATCAAATAGCAATTAATTAAGTACAATGTTACAAGGCAGAAGGTACTGACAAGAGGAGTGCAGACATCAACGTGTGCAGTGGCATTGGCTTTATTCAACATTTTGGTAAGAGTAAATGTAGATATGATAATTTGGAGAAAGTGGAGGGAGGGCAGATAAGATGCAGAGTAATACTAGACAATCAACTATCTCGCGATGCATGTACAGTAATACCACCACCGTCCGTTATTAGTTGTCACTCAAATGGATGTATCTAGCACTATTAAGTTCTAAATACATCCAATTGATCAACAATTAATTCGACATCTGAGGGAGTACATGACAACATGTACTTACATGAGCAATCCAAAACTTCATAACCATTGTGTTAATTCTACGTTTATCTAAGAGTAAATATAGATCTTATAATTCCAAGCAAAGGGAGGATAAAGAAGCAAACATTTACAATGATGCTACATAATCAAACAGCAATGAGTGTAAGTATGCCTGCAAAGGGTAAGAGGTACTGACAAGAGCAATGCAGAGCCCAGTATTATCGTCAGATCCTATGATCCTTTGAGCATGGAGATTCATCTAAAATTAGTTTTCATACAAGAGAGAAGGTAAGGCACATGCAGAAATTTAGGAGTTCAAATTTTGAATTGATATCATAGACAGTACCTGACGCTGGGCGGTCAGCAGTTCTAACAGGGGTTTGGCCACTGGAGTAGGGGTAAAGTCTGTTACAGTTGGGCCTGTGTTTTCTGTGGCTGTAGATCTATCTGATTTAACAGGTATCACTACCTTTTTCAAATACCTAGTTTGTACTCCTTGAGGTTCTGCAATCACCCTCTTCCTTTTGGACATTTATTACTAAAGAACAACATTTGACTGAAAAACATAGTATGACGACACATGGAATAGGTACGGAAAATGGATAGGTATGTTATATACTCATATATGATGCTTAAACTAAGCAGATGGTGTAACAAAGTAGAGGTAATGCAAGAGGTCAGATGCAAAATATGTGCGACCAATACAACCTTGCCAAGTTAGAGCATGCACCTTGATGGGTGAATAAGATAGGCCATCCTACACCATGCCAAGTTTGTTAGCCAGTGGATTGTTCCGCAATATTCCTCTCGTGCGCCCATTCTCATATTAATTTTGATAATGTTCAATACCTGACATGCATGAAAACATAAAAACAAGTGAGATTATCTATGTAATGCAGAAGTGATTCTAATCCAATACTTCCTCCCTGTAAACCCCTTTGTGCTATCTCTGCTATTCTTCTAAGACGTGCCATGCATGCTGTAATTTGGTGTGTGCATTAATATAATGTGGCCTACTACTCAAAATATGAGAGCTCCAGAAGTGATGATACTTCACAGATGACAGCTTCAACATATAGTAAAGAAGAACAAGTCGACCTAACCTGACAGATTCAAAATATACCAAGGGAGAATAAATCGACCTGACCAGTCGACCGCAAGAGAAGAGGATCATCTTAAAGAACAGCAGAAGAGCAAGCAGATTGAAGATATTACAAGTCTTTCTATACAATGTCGGTTGGCCACCCATGATGAACCAGAGCGCCTGAGAAATACTATTCCTTCCGGTCTCTCCATATGTGGCTCAAATGCATTTCGAAACTAAAGTAGGAACATTTAGCTAACCAATTAAACATCTCTCAGTTTTACTAATATCAACATAATATCATATTTGAATTTGTATAACTAAGCTTGTTTAGCTCGATGGGTGGAGCAGTGCTATTACGACACGAACCACGTAGGCTGATCGTGGTCATCATAAAATGGGGAAACCGTAAGCATGATGAGTATAGTGTTGACCGTGGCAATGGGATGGCAGATCTAAAGCTGCAAACCGCGCAAAGGGTAGTTAGCAACCGATATTTGCTTTGAAATAACAACTAAGATTTGGTATGGACAAGAAAGTACAGTCAACAAGTGACAAAGAAATGCAATTCTGTTGTCTCTCTATATGTCGCGACATGCATTTGGAAACTCAAGTGGGACCTTTAGCTAACCAATTAAATGTGTATGTTAACTAATATCAGTATCATATCACAATCATATTTGAACAACTAATTCCCATCTGGACAACAGTGTAAATCCGGTCGATAAGGATGTCAAGTGTCAGGGTAGACAGTAATTCCCATCTCGCAAACACTTGCTTCGTGCAGCCCACAAATGATAGTGGGTGTTTAGCCGCTTCGTTCAAAACTTGGTAGAATTAGCATTCACGTTTGCCCTGGGCCCTGGCAACTAAATCAAAATCCAATTTTAATTCGATTACGAATATCCACAGATAATTCTATGTTTTGTTATTTATTTATTCAAAACCACAACAAAGATTTATTCCACCTTTATATATGATTATGATTTAGAAATGTCGTTATCTTTGAATTCAGTAGCTTGGATACACTTTGAGTCAAACAGTTATTTCATCCAATACAATATGCTCACACAAAAAATAGTTCACCTTATGTCAATCATACAAGTACTGAGGATTACCTCGCCTAAAAAATTCGGATCATTACAACACATGGACAACATAAGGGGTCTTACAACATAATCCATTCAGAGACATGACACAACATGCAAGTACAATAATCTAATGATAATTTCAACTTCTATCTAAAGAAGAACTGGGATTACCCTGGGCTTCAGATAGCAGAAGCAGCAGGACCTCCTCCATCTTCAAATGCAACATTCTTACTTCCTCAAATTCTTGGGTTGCTTGCATAATGCGTGCAGCTAATTGCACAATTTCCAGCTTCAAGATCGAGATTACCTCATTCATGGCAGCCACACCATCTCTTTCTGCCTCTAGTAGAGCCTCAAGAACTATAATATCTATGCTCAGACTGCTCTCCGGCGGTGTTGCCTCTGA
Organism: Aegilops bicornis; assembly: GCA_021605145.1. Taxonomy (NCBI): domain Eukaryota; kingdom Viridiplantae; phylum Streptophyta; class Magnoliopsida; order Poales; family Poaceae; genus Aegilops; species Aegilops bicornis. Next base: position 159,206,335 of record CM038671.1, on the reverse strand, counting down.
ACTGCTACTATCTGGTAACATGGATGGTGCACTGCTTCCACAAATAGGTTCTGGGGTTGTACATTGTTTCCTAGTGTGAACGGCATCCTGAAAGGTTTCTGCTGGACATAAGTAAGAGATAGTTATCGCATGATCCAGGAAGTAAGCTTACTTGGTAAACGACATACGAATTATTGCCGAGCATGGCAAGCTATATTTAAATGGTTCAAGCAAAGATCACCAAAAGAAATTAAAATGGTAAGATGAAACTAGGGATGTAAGTGGCAAATAAATGACATCCGCTGAGACCCATCTAGTTAGTTTTGCTAGCTCCTAGTTCATTTTCCTCAAAAAACAAAAACTCTTTTGAACTATCATACCACGAGTGGACTTTAATCGGGATTAAACGGGACCTAGTTGACATCCCTAGTTGAAAGGGAGTGTACCACCGCTTTATTTAAGTTGCCAAGGCATCTAAGTAGTTGAAATAATCTGAGAAAGCACTTAACAGTGTGGCCTCATTAAACTACGAAGACAGTCTTGTGATGAAGTTAAGAGGAAAAGTTAAGGACTCAAATGAACTAGGCATGCATTTCTTTACGATAGTACAGCAGACACTGCTGACATATTGGCCAACTCAGGTATAGCGTAACAAGTAACAAACAAGCATTCGAATCAAGCAATACAGCAAAGCAGACAACTGAACTATTTGTTATTCTGTAGGATTACAGGTTGAGGGCACAAGCCAAGAAAGAAGCCCGCATGCATTACATTTCACATGTACTAAAACACACTGGCTTACCATATGTTGCTGTGAAGCCTCGCTGCTGTTGCAATGTTCTTTGAAGATATCGCAGCATCCCGTGGTTGCAAATCTACTTGTTGTAGTTTATTCTGCACCCTCTATTTAGGTAAAATCAATTTTAATCACATGCACTGGTTCGAATTGATCATCAATGGTTCATCTAAACTAATGAAAGAAGGGTGTGTGCATACACGACAATATATCTGCTTCCCTCTATTTTTATGCTTGTTCGAGGTGCCAGCCCCAAAAGAACAAATATTTTGCTTGACGGGGTTGGCAGCTCCATAATTAATAGAAGCATCAAATTAGTTATGCAACTTGGAAAGATCAAGAACACACAAAAAAGTAATGAACAAAGGCTCGTAGGAGTGATGTAATAGCTAGCATCAGAAAATGTAGGGTAAAACGAACAAAAACCAGCGGAACCACATGCTAGTTTGCTGATGTGTAATTAAGCATAGAGAACATGAAGCAGTCTGATGGAACCAATAGGTGGCATTAGAACAACACCATTATCATAAATATAGCATGCAAGAAGTAAAATAGTAGGCAGTGATATCTAGGAAGTACAGTAAAACTTAGGACAAAACTAAAGCATATTAACTATATGTGCACTGGTATGTAATTTAGCACATGTAACATCTTCGCTGCCATGAACAATAACACGTCTCATGAAAAAACTGAATGATGCCATGAAGAAATTCAAAGGTGCAGTGCTTATGCTAAGAAAGTGAACGTAGGCGCCGACCGTTGGATAATAGTACCTGATTCTCGGCGGCGTATGGGTATCATTGGCATACTTGATAGCTAAGGATCGTCGATGGTGCTCGTGTTGCGGTTGAGTTTGGGCGGCCGTCGCTATCATGAAGCGGCTCCGGTTACTTTCTGATTCTTGCGGCGCCTGTCGACATAGAAGAAAGCTCATCTGTGGTAAGTGAACAGTTGCACGATAAAGAGAAAAACCGAAGGAGTACAGATCGAAATAACCTGATGAGGCTGCAGCGTCGGTTAAGCAGGGCCGGTGGAGTTGAATATGGTGTACGTGGAGCGGGTCTGGTGCATTGGACGAAGGTTTTTGGCGGTAGCGTTACAATGCTTTTCGGTGAGGCGGATCTGTTGCGGCGGACGAGGGCTTGTATGAAGGGCTAGCGAAGGGACGGACGAGGGAGTCAGTGAAGGGCCTACACTGTGGTGGACGAGGGCGCCGGTTAAGAAGATTCGGTGCAGTGGACCATGGTGACGGTCAAGGAGATCTGGAGCGGTGTACAAGCCAGTCGCTGAAGCGGCTCCGGTGAAGTGGTGAGTTTGCAGTTGGGGGTTCCAAGGTGCGGAAGGTAGATTCGTCGGGGTGTGAGGTCCACCGCTGCAGCGGAGGACTAGATTCGGCGGCTTTCCGTGGTTGGGGGTCGGGGAGGGAAGGAGGGCTCACGGGGAAGATTGTTGGGGGCAAAGAGGGGAAAACAATGGAGTTACCAAAGCAGCCCTTTTCCGTTCATGTGGCAGGGGTAAAATAGGAATATCACAGGGCTAAACTTTCGGCCGCGAGATATTTCGATGTGAGCGGGAAGTTTGAAAGCTTTTGGCTCCTGAATTTATATTCTGCTCTTGTACGGCCGACTATGATATCATGGCCGAGAATTTGTTTGTTTTGCACGCAAAAAATGCAAGTTTTGAAAATTAATGTCTCCAACTCGAAACTTAGATTGTCCTTTCAATTCAAATATGGATCACTAAGCTACTACAAGAAAATACCATCATATGGTCTGTCGGCGTTCTGGGAACGGGGGTCCCCAGACTTGCCTGCCTGCGGCCCACGGTGTGGCTATGCAGCAGGCCGTACGGCCCATCTTCATCAACAAGGCATCCAAGACCCTCGCGAGGTGGACGACACAAGGCCTCCTCTGGAGTGGCCTAGCCAGGCAGGCTCACGAGGAGCGGAGATATCAAGGCAAGGCAAACCTCACGATGCTCTCGTGGCGTGAGCCATGACGAACGGTGCCAGGTGGGTGCCAGGCGGGCGCCGGTGCGTGCAGTGTCCTCATTTCCTCTTTGGTTCTAAGGAGGCAAGCGCAGGCGAAGAGTACCGAGGCATCCAGCAAAGGTTGCCATATTAATGCAACGAGACCAAGACCAGGAGGACGACAAGATGGAGGTCATCGTGGAGCCCAAGACGGCGTCACCCCAGAGCTTTTCGCAGGCGAAGACCGCTTTTGTTAGGATAGCTTCTACTAGCTGCCCCCTTCAAATTTGCCCGCCGTTGTTGGCTCCCTTCCCGCTCAACATTTGGGAAGAGAACCAGGGCCTATATAAGTGAGCTAGCCACCACAGTAGAGGCATCTGATTTTAGCTTGATCCAATCCAATCGAGATCCTAGCCACAAGAACACCTCAAGCTCAGGAGGCTGTTCTCCCTTTGTATTGTTCATCATCAGCCCAAGAGGCAATCCACCACCACCAAACTGGAGTAGGGTATTACACCACAACGGTGGCCTAAACCAGTATAAACCGTGTGTCTCTTTCCATGTTGTGAGTTCGTCGAGTTCGTCCGCATGATCTTAGCGAGCTAGACCGTAGATCGGTAGGAGGGAAAGACTTCGCGCGCACCCCAGTGTTCGAACCTTAAGGGTTTGCCGGAACCCCACATCTGACATTTGGCGCGCCAGGTAGGGGTGCGCCGGGGCTTCTTCTCCGCCAACCAGCTCTTCGACGTTCACCGGCTGCGATGTCTGGCTACCCAAGGGCCGGCTCCGACCGCTGGGGCCTGGCCGGCGCGGATGACGTCGCCTGCCCATGGGGATCTCAACCCCGCACCCCAAGCGGCAAGGGCGCCACCAAGTTCCGCTGGGCGCAGACAGCGTGGTCAGGCTTCATCCACCCTCACCCCGCGGCAAGTACGGGCCGCGGCGAGAGCGGCAAGCCACGCCGCAGCAACAGCGCCGCACTCACGGCCTGCGAGTGCGCGAACATGCGGGCGGCACTTACGGTGGCAAGGGAGCTGCTGCGATGCAGGCTGATGGAGAGCGGCCGGGACACGCTACTTGAGCGAGTCGCTGAGCTGCTGGACGCAGCAGCATCAGGAGCACCACCCTTCTGTTATCGACTTTCCCCCCAGGCCACTGCAGGGCCGCGCGGTGAGCCTCACCACATCTGCGCGCCACCAACTACGCACGGAGGCTTCGTCAACATCAGCACGGCCGTCGGCGCAGGGGGCTCTAGTCCCCCCATGCCGCCCTCGACGAGCACAAGCGCAAGCGTCATCACCCATGGTTCCGGCCGGGTGCCGTATCGTCATCCCCAGGACGCCGTCATGGGCGGAGCAACATGGAGGGTGGGGCACCATGGCGAGGTGTTCGGGGTGACGGCCCAGAAGCATACGTGCCCTGCATGATGGACCAAGAGTACGCACCAGAGGACGACATCGGCTCGTTCGTTGGAGAAGACTGGGGAGAAGGGGCGCTAGGAGCGGAAGCTTTCCAAGAGCCAACGGAGAACCACAACGACCGCGCCAATGGCGGCAATTACAGGGTACCGCTAGTCTCTCAAGAACAGGTTTACGATAACCATGGGCTACAAATGAACCAGGTTGCCGCGTCGATCAACGACCCAGGCGCGGCGACACCCGCTCCAACAAGGGAGACGCGCTAGGGGCCACCAAGAGAGAGCCAGGAGCAAGGCCCCTCCCCGCGGCGCGCGACGCCTGACAACACCCGGAGGTAGGCCCTCTGCCGGGGAGGCCTCGCCAACCCTTCCCCCGGCAGAGGGACACGTGGTCGCCGAGGAACCGGCGTCCTCTTTCCCTCCTCTGTTTTGTCCTGGTCTCCGGTCGGCTCAGAGGAGGTCGAGAGTGGCGCAAAGCGGGGCCCTCGACTGGCGATATGAAGCAAGGCAGGTACCTGTGAAGAAGGCCCGGTGCCTGTGAAGCTCGCCGCCTGTGACACTCTCACGTAATAATGAGTGGGGCTGTACACGCCCAGGAGTCTCAGGGGTGCCGGCCTCAGGCCCTGGGGCTCCCTCTCACACCTAGTGGCAGCACTTAGCTCCGCGCTGGTGAGAAGACTAGACTAGGTGCCGGACGCGGCCTTTTTCTTTGGATCTCTCTCTTTCTGTAGCCTCGCCTTTTGGATTTGGATTTGAGTTGAAGCTGAGTTTTATTGATGCGCGCGGGGGGAGCCTATTCACGTTTGAGCATTTCCTTGCCTTCTGGATCTCGTTTTGTCCGGGACTCATGTCCGTCGCCTTTTCCTCACAATCTCCTCGCGAGCAGGATCAAGACGAAGCAGGCGCGCTTAAGCGCAGCGCTTAGCATCAAGAACCAGCGCTCACCCCTGGACGGGGCAGCGAGTTCCGCAAGGTTCTCGGGAACTCAACATATCGCAGCCCAGCGCCAAGCAGGCAGTGACTAAGGCAAACCAAGGCCGAAAACTCGCATCAAGATTCACAAGTACACGAGGGCACAAACTCACAACACATGGAAAAGTAAAAACTGCGATTTGCTTACATGAGGGGCTCCCGCTCTCAAAATTCTCTTACAAGTTTCTAAGGGCCACGCCCGAGTTCGTGCGCAGGAAAAAATGACAGGATAACAAGGGATCAGCCAGAAATGTCGCTCGCCGCGTCGCTCGCGTCGTCGTCATCTTCATCGGCATCGCCGCCGCCATCGGCAACGCCTCCGTCGCCATCGTCGACCACATCGCCTTCGTCTACGACGACCACCACCGCATAATCCTCCGAAGTGAAGGCCCTGACTAACGCGTCCACATGGTCCTCGACCTAGCGCGCTAGGTCACCCCGTATAGCCAAGGGGACGGGAGCGATGGCGGCGTCGAAGTCGAAGTTGGGGTCGGCGTTCAGGAGGTGGCTGAAGACATGCGAGAAAGCGCGCTCAAGCAAGCCACGCCCCCTTCCCTCCACAAGCCGGGCGAGCTCACGCAGATCGAGCTTCGGTAGCGTCACCACCTCGGTGAAGAAGGTCAGGTGGCTGGCATAATCATCTGAGTGAGGAGTCGGCGCCTCCACATTACAAAGGTGGCCCAGGGAGGTATTGGCCCTGTTCCGAAGATCTTGAAGCATGGGGGCATGCTCGCGCTCCAGCGTCCGACGGTGGAGCACCTCCTTGGTGTTTCGCCTCGCGACGGCCTCTGCGTCGTCAGCACGCTTCCGGTGGGAACGCAGCTCGGCCCGGGCGGAGGCCAAGTCCGCCTGCGCCGACACCAGGGAAGCGGTCACGGCTTCCACACGTCTCACAGCCTCGTCCAACCTGGGCCTGAGGGCAGCGGCCCTGCCCTCATCCTCCATGCCCGCGAGCTTCAACTTCAGATCATACCTGCCCTCCAGGTCCGAGCGAACCTCGGCTACCCGGTGGTTCACCTCCTCCTCAACTCCCGCCTCGCAAGCCCCGACAACGTCTTCTGCTTGGGCAACTTGACGCTCCCTCGTCTCCAGTTGCTCGAGCTCGCGGCTGCGCTCCATGGCCTCCAGGGCTAGCGCCTCCTCACGCTTCCGGACCCCCTCTTCCTCCGCAGGCCTCCCCCTTAGCGACGCAAGAGCAGCCCTGCGCACCTCCACATGCTGCTCAAGAGACGCGCTCCAGGCCTGGAGTTCCCATGTGCACTTCTCCGCTGCCTAGCGGCGGCGATCAGCCTCACGAGCCTCCTCCAAGGCTCGAGAGCGGGATTCGTAGGAAATCTTGAGAGACGCCTCAGCCTTTGCGTTCTCAGGGTCACGCTGATAGTGGCCAAGGTTGATGGCCACCTTCAGCTTGCGCCGCTCCTCTGCTAGCCGGAGACATTCGGCCTCAAGACACAAATCAACACTCGCGAGCTCTTCACCAAGCCGGGCCATCGCAGTCATCACCTCCTGAAAGAGCTCATGGCGAACCACGCTCCGCCCGCGCTCAATCTCGAACGCCTGGCCTTCTTCGCCCTCCGCCTCGGGGGCTGTAGGCGGGGCGCCACGCGGTACGCCACCCCTCGGCAGGGGGCTGGGGGCTGGCGCCGTACCCGACACCAGCCCGTCTTCACTAAAAGCCCAAGCCTGCTGGGGCTTGCTGCTCGAGGAGGAGCCGAGGATCGAAGCCAACAAGTTACCGCCAAAGATCAGCGGAGGAGTCTTGGGCACGCCTACCAAGCTCCAGCCAGGCCGATGGGGACGCGTGGCGAGGCCGCAGGATCAGCACGCCAGGAAGGCATGAGTGCCCCTCCAACCAACTCTGCCCCAGGGGCAGGACTCGGAGCGGTCGAGGCTGGCGGGGTAGTTAAGGAAGAAGGAGGCCATTTCTCGGGAGATCCAGCAGCCTCAGCGGAAGGAGCCCTGAAAGACTGGCGTCACAAGAAGAAAGCAGCACACGGAAAGCCACAACTGCGTGATACTTACACGTCAATGGCGATGTACTTCCTCCGCTTCAGCAGTCCGAATATATTGCTGCCATTGGGGGATCCTTTCCTCTTGCGGAGCTCCTAAAAGTCCACACAAAGGCGATCGTAACGCTGGACGTGACGGCCGGTGCGCAGCGGAACCGAAGAAGAGCTCGGGGAAATGTCTCCAGGGGAGCTCGGCCGCGGTGAACAGCCGGGCACCGTTTCGCCACGACCTCCCGAGGCCCCCGGAGCCTTGGCCTTGGGAGCCGCATGCAACGTCTCCTCAGCAACCGACGCCTCAAGAGGGGGGTGACAAGCTCCTGAGGATGATGCCCCAGGATCACCACTCGGCGCGTGCTCCTCAGCACTCAAGCCGCCGGTCTCCGCCTGGGCTCGCCCACCTGCACCATCACTCGGGGCGAGCCCAGCGTCAAGGGCAGGGAAGGGAACCACGACGACAGGGTTCTCCCGGGGCCCCTCCAGGCCGACCGGTCGCGGCCCCCATTCATCGAAGAGAGGCATGGCCTTTACAAATTCATCCTTATTCTCAAAGCGGTACAGCAGGCAACTATTCCTGGGCAGATCGGCCAGCAGAGAGACGCCCGTCAGGATCCTGTGCACTGTCCCCCGCGTCACAAGGAGGAGCCCGGACTCCTGAAACCTCATGTGGTCTTGGCTTCTGAGCAAGGTCCACATGGGGCGAGAATGGCACTGAAGCGGAGCGACCCGGCGTCGGACGAATTCCTTCACCACCATCGTGCGGTTACAACACGATCCTTCAAAGAACTTGAACTCGAGCTGCACGAGCAAGGTCGGGGATCGCGAGCCGCCGATGGCCCCAACCGGGGTTGGGAACCGCAGGCCCCGACGGAGCCTGAAGCAGAGGACCGAGCACACCGGCATCGACGAACACCCATCGTATCCGGAAGTCACCTGTGGATGGAGGATGCTCAAAGTTGACCCCCTTGCCTGCTGTCGCAGCCACAACCTGGAAGCTCATGCACCCAGAGCACTGCTGAGGGTCGGCCAGATGCAACAAGAAGTGGCGGAAGAGAGCCACCTAAGGAGTAATGCACACCATGGCTTCGCACACGAAGGCGAAGATGGCAAGAAGTGTCACGGACCGGGGATCGAGATGCAGCATATGGATCTGATAATGCTCGAGCATAACATTGAAGAAGGCGGAGAAGGGAGGAATCAGGCCTGCCCAGAGGGCATCTATGAAGATTGGGATCTCGGTGGCCGTCTGGACCATGCGAGCGCGAGACGCGGGCCAAGCCACCGTCTCCCCCCCCCCCCACTCATTGAAGCTGGAGGCAAGCATCGGGCGCACCTTGTCCATGGTTTCGTCGTTAAGCACCCGAGACCGGCCGAGCGACGGTGCGAAGGACGGAGGCGCAGCCGAAAAAAGGAAAGGATTCTTCCCCTTCTCAGCTTGTTTAGGCGCCATGGCTATGGAGCAGATGGTGCGCGAGTCAGATTGGGGAAGAGAAACAGAGCCGCAAGGAAGCAGAGGAATTGGGGAAGCAAGGCGCAAGAGGTGGAGGAATAACTGTGTGGGCCGCGGGGGCCGCATAGCCGGGCAGATTCAAAGGCAGCATGGGGAAGCGGAGACGCCCACGTCCAATCAACCGCCAGACATCGACCGAGGCCGCAGGCTTTTGGGGCCTGCGGCGCTCCGAACTTGACCCTTGGCTTCAGCCAAGCTGCCGAGCGCACCTTGGGCCCGGGGCTCTCTGTTTGCTCGGGAACGGGGGTCCCCAGACTTGCCTGCATGCGGCCCACGGCATGGCTAAGCAGCAGGCCGTACGACCCATCTTCATCAACAAGGCATCCAAGACCCTCGCGAGGGCCTAAGCCTCGCGAGGCGGATGACACAAGGCCTACTCTGGAGTGGCCTAGCCAGGCAGGCTCACGAGGAGCAGAGATATCAAGGCAAGGCAAACCTCACGAGGCTCTCGTGACGTGAGCCATGATTTAACGGTGCCAAAGCGGGTGCAGTGGCGCCGGCGCAGTTGTCCTCATTTCCTCTTTGGTGCTAAGGAGGCAAGCGCAGGCGAAGAGTACCGAGGCATCCAACAAAGGTTGCCATATTGGTGCAACGAGACCAAGACCAAGAGGATGACAAGGCGGAGGTCATCGTGGAGCCCAAGACGGCGTCACCCCAGAGCTTTTCGCAGGCGAAGACCGCTTTTGTCAGGATAGCTTGTACTAGCTCTCCCCCTTCAAATTTGCCCGCCTTTGTTGGATCCCTTCCCGCTCAACATTTGGGAAGAGGACCTGGGCCTATATAAGTAGAGTTTGCCACCACAGTAGAGGCATCTGATTTTAGTTTGATCCAATCCGATCGAGAGCCTAGCCACAAGAACACCTCAACCTCAGGAGGCTGTTCTCCCTTTGTACTGCCCATCATCAGCCCAAGAGGCAATCCACCACCACCACACTGGAGTAGGGTACTACACCACAACGGTGGCCCGAACCAGTATAAACCATGTGTCTCTTTCTGTGTTGTGAGTTCCTCGAGTTCGTCCGCAAGATCTTAGCGAGCTAGAGCGTAGATTGGTAGGAGGGAAAGACTTCGCGCGCACCCCAGTGTTCGAACCTTAAGGGTTTGCCGGAACCCCACATCTGACATGGTCCAATTCAAATGAAATTCCAAATGTGTTTATCCTAAATATGATGACAAAAGCAAAAATGTGTATGTGTATGAATAAAGTGGATGATTATAAAGTTTGAACATGCCCGTATGTGTATATCTCTAGGTTTGATATATGAATTTGAAATCACGAAATCCCGACTTAAAAATGTACCTCCGTTTAAATGAATTACAAAAGCTAATTATGGTGTCGAATTCAAAAATTCCAATATTAGGTTTATAATTCTGGTACATCAAAGTATATCACGCATGTTCAAAAGTATCGTTATCTCATAGTCCAAACTGTGAAACAAATTGATCAACCTTGAGTGCACACACTATTGACCATGTATATCTCAATTACGCTAAAGTCCCTCAAATATAGAGTTATAAACACCTCACTCTTTATCTGAAGCCACCCCCCCTCATCGCCCCCACACACAGAGAAGTCGTTCTCTCCCCCAAACACTAACACACAAGCACATTAACACCCCTCTCTCTTCTAAAGTCCGGACCCCAATATAGGTCTCTATCACTTTGTCTCTTGGGCGTGCACACATCTCATCCCCCACTATCTAGCTAGGTCTCCCGGCATCTCTCTTTCCCAAGCACACGCACTATGTAGAGTGTATCTTTCCCATACACACAAAACGTCGCCCCCAAACTTCCATCTCCCTAGTTCTGTGGTTCTCGCACACTCACCTCACACACCATCCCCACTGCAAAACAAGCACACTTTGTCTCCTTGTGCACCACTCTCCACTTTCTATCTCTCCCACATGCGGACCCGCCCCAGCTCCTCCTCAGATACATATATGTCGTGACTCTTTCCATAGCTCCCTAATGTATCATCGTTCTCGATCTCGCACATTGTTCTCTACACCAACTATTCTAGTTCTGTCATGAAGTCCCTATCACACACACGATGACTTGCTTCCCTTGCGTCTCCGTACATAGGCTAATTTCAAACAACATCAACATTGTCTCCCTATCTATACGCCATTTATGGACACAAACGCCCCCTCTCTTCCTCTCTCTCTCTCTCCATCGCTAGCTCGCGCTCTCTCTCTCTCGCTCTCACACCCCTCTCCCACACACAATCGATGTCTCTTCCAAATAGTCTGCTCCCCCCGCGCGCACCCATGCTATCCCGCTACTACACATGTCACACCATTCCCCCTTCCCTTATACTAGGTTTACATCATTAGTGGTCTCTCTACTCCACATACATACACTCCCTCTGACACACAAACGCGCGCACAAACACACACAGACACGCACAAACACCCATTAATCTGGATCCTCATCTCTCCCCATGTCCGCATGTGTGTCTCCACGTTACACAACACAAAGCCCCATGTACATGTCTCTCTCTATCCTCCACACACATAGACACAAAGAATTTGTTATCATTGCCTCAGTCTCTAGACATATCACACACGCACACTGTCTCTCTCTCTCGCAAACACGCTCAACAAGGGTTTCCCCATGAATAACTTACCGTCTATTCATCAATAGTCGTGGCAGTACGGCGAACACGAGACGTGAAAAAGAATAAATCTACACGTGCTTAGACCACCTAGTATGACTACTAGGACTAGAGCAAGCCAAAAAGCGCGCCGCCGTCAATCCCTCCTTATCGGCGACGGGAAAACCTTTGTTTTACACAGTCGAGAAGTCATTGTGCTAAGGCCTCACATGCTGAGGCGTTAAATAGAATGTAGATGCTAGTTTACAGAAACAAGTATTGATAGTACGTTTGTATCTCCATACTTATATTCTTCTCTTATAAAAAACCGAGTTGGTGATGATGGTACATGTGCCATCTTGCAATATAGACCATCCGATCTATATCTGACTGATGGAAATTAAACTAAAAGATACCTGCACCCCTCTCCACATTTGCAGACAAGGCCTTCCCTCGTTCATCCTTATCTCCAACAACGTCATTGTTGAGCAATTAAGAAAGGAAGCCTGGAACAAAGCGGCACAGTGGCCATTCGGGCGTAGTCAATCCCCATGCCTCCGCTCAGTCCGACCACCAATCACCACCACACCCCACTCCTCTTCACCTTATCTCCTATTTCTCGAGATATAATTAGTTTTTACACATGGGATTACTCCCGCATGGGTCAATCACAATGAGTGTTTTTATTAAAAAAATGCATCTTGATGTTCTGAGCAATGCACGGATCTTGCTAGTACTCCTACAGAAGACTAAGTTGGTGATGATGGTGTGTCTGCCATCTGTCGTTTGTAACCATTAGATCTACATCTAACTGTGAGGTAAGTTGTTGCCTTTTCTCACAAACATCCCACTTGTCTACCAATTTGCAGAAAAACCCATAATTAGTATCTTAAAACCAACCACATCCCTCCCTGACCTCACCAAAACAGCCCAAGGAATATATTCTAATTGAAACAAAATATATCTCTAGTGATATATGTATATCAAAATTAGAGTGTTTTGTATCAAGTTTGTGTATAAGTATTATTCTAATTATGATTCGTTGCAACACACATGAACATTGCTAGTATTTCCAACCATGCAATTTTTTCCCTAGTATTCCATAGTTTCGAGTTTTCCATCAAGATATTAGTCACTCATGGTTGATATTTACATTCAATCATGTACACATATATGCACTATGTAACTAGCCTTGCTTATTGGGTTCCAAAGCTTAACTTTCACTCCTACTTACAATATGTAGAGTATTTACCAAAAATCTACCGCTTTCAACCAGCCCTAGGAAGAATCTATTGTACAAAAAATAGCAAAAACATACCCAAAATTTCTTAATCCATGCCAAAAACTACTACCTACTGATTAGGTTAGTTTAAACCTATTTATGACAGGGTTAGCCCACACGTCTGTGCTGACGAGGCAGCTTAAACCAACATATTTTGTTTGACCGTTGACACCAGGGACCCACATCTAACCTTCTATCATGTTATTCCCCCTCGAATCATTATTTTTCCTGAGCATTACTTCAAACAGTATGATGCGTGTTCGTCGGTGGCGCCGGTGATGAGCGAGTTGGCCATCGCTCTGCCGGACGGGCCGGACGCCGCGCTGGCTTCCGCACGGGTTGACATGCTGGCCCGAGCGTGAATCACGAACGAGCAAGCCGTCGCGCTGGCCTTCGCTCGAACCAGATGGCTGGCCTTAGTGCGGCGCGCGCGAGCAAGCCGGCGTGCCGCCGTGCCAATATAGCTAGGAAACCTTGCAGACAAGCAGTTGGACAGAGCTATCTTGGCTAGCTAGTGGCCGCGAGCGCCGGACGGAGCTGGCATCCAGGCTGCCGCAAGATGGGCTCCGCACCGCCGGCGGTTTTGTGCAGACTGACATGTAGGTCCACAAGTCATTACGCCCGGTCGAATAGAAGGCGTTGACTTAATGGGCGACATGGGCCCTGTTGGGGATATACCCCGCGGTATGACCCTACCGGCGATATGACCCCGCTGGGACTTGATGTTTCATTGGTGACCCGGCAGACTATAAGCCGGCGTGAACAGTTAAGCATTCTAACCCGGCGAACCACGATCATATAACCCGGCGAACCAAATATATAACCCGGCGAACAAAGTCGTGTAACCCGGCGAACCACGATCACGTAACCCAGCGAACCACAGTCATGTAACCCGGCGAACCACGATCATATAAGCCGGACAGTTAAGCCGGCAGATGTTAAGCCAGACGGTAAGCCAGATGGTAAGCCAGATGGTAAGTCAGATCGTAAGCCAGACCGTAAGTCAGATTGTAACCCAAATTGTAAGAAGCCCAAGACGTTAAGATGCCCATGGAGAGAGGCCCGTGATGAGAGGTAAAAATAGTTTATGTCTTAGTCCGAGATGGACTCTACATGTAACCCGCCCCTTCAACTTATATAAGGAGGGGCAGGGCACCCCAAGAGAGGGGGGCAAGAAACAATCTATAGTGCTAGACACAACTAGAGGAGAGCCGAATTTACGGCATCTCCCTCATGAGCATAATGAGACCTAGCCACAAACAGCATGTAGGGTTGTTACCGGATGATGTTTCACGGGGCCCGAAGCTGTCTAAATCCTTATCTTGTGTATCGCGTCTCTCATCCCGATCAACCCCTCTCAAGCTACTACGTAGATGCGTTGGCCTCATGACTAAGTCCTCACACTAGGACATCTGCCATGACAATTCCACGACAGGCCCTGTTTGGATACTCTAAGTCAGAGGTTAGATTCTAACCCTGAACTAACTCTAACCAAAGTGGTGTTTGGATGGCAGGGTTAGATTGACAACAAATGTGTCCAAACAGGGCCATGGGTCGTGCCTATAACGGCACTTTGTAGAGTAGTCGTTTCTTGGTAGGGCTGGTTGGTAAGAGCACGTACAATGGTTGATAAGGTAGTCTTATCTTAAGTCTGCCATGTATGCAAGTGGTAGTAGTTTCTTGGCATTATTAGTGGTTTCTTGCCTTATTAGGGGTTTCTTGTAAGGAACAATGTACTACTAGCGACAAAAGGTGATTCTAGGTTGCGTTGTACTCCAACGAGTACTACTAGTGGTCGCGGGAGTGTATATCTCGTTTTGTGGGTTTGATCCCGGCCGAACGCACAGCGGTCTTTTTTAAATAGTAACTTCGTTGCGAGCCAATATTTTACACGGGTAGTTTGAGTTTTGAAGTCAAACGGACGTGCGGCACCACAATCTGGGTGCACTGGATAGCCTAGCCACGTGAACGGGTTTTCCTTCCCAGCATCTCGTGGCTCGCGTGCTCGCCCTAGCCGCACCTCGCTTGCAGCTTCCTCATCAGCTAGTAGCATATTTAAACTAGCGCCTCCCAATTAAGCACGAGGAGCCGGAAAAGCCTGGCAGGGCATTGGGAACTGTGCAATATGGCTCTGTACGTAAAGTGCTCTACTACTACTCAGAGCTTGTGGCGTTAACGCATGGACTTCACTCCATTATCGGCTCTACTATAAAAGAAATTCCTCTTGACGTGTTTTTTGAAATAGATGCAAAAGCTTTGCTTCATCTCATTCATAAAGAAGGAACTACTAACAAAGTTCGACGAGATCCATTACACCTCCACAAATGGAAGCGAAAAGCCTAGTCTCATTGTATCAAATAACTCAAATGTTACGCCCCATGAATAACGATTGATAAACAGACTGCTAGTGTGTGCGTGAGAGGAGTGCTAAGTAGGCCAGCTACGTGAGAGGAGCAGCTGAATAGAGCACCGAGAGTACCCACTAGGTCACTACGCAGGTGTACTTTCCCTTCATTGATAGTACATCGATGGTTCTAGAGAACAGTAGTACCCTCCACTTCCAACTGTAGCTCCTTGGCCCTGAGATTCAAGAGTTCAAAACTGGTGCACTATACTAGAAGTACAAGACATAGCACTAGTAGTACCCTCGCACTACTAGTTGAGAAAGTAGTACTAGTGCTGCTTTCTGATGCAATCGTACTCCTCTGTCACATAATGTAAGACGTTTTTTGACACTAGTTGGCGTGTAAAAAAAATAGCAAAAACATACCCAAATTTTTTTAATCCACGCCAAAAACTACTAGCTAGTGCCAAAAATTTCTTACTAGTGCTATTATTTACAGTATAATACAATCCCATAACATCCCATAATGCTAGTACTAGTAGTAAATAATAGCCTCACCCCTTCTCTACAATTGGAAGGAACGATCTATAGTTGGAAGGGACGAGGCCCTGCGGTTACTACGCTCTTATCTCCTCCTCGCCAGTTCCCCTCCCCCCGAAGAGAAGGAAGTTCATTGCTGCTCCCATGGATTCGCCAGGCGGTTCTCCTCCTCGTCAGGGCTGGAAGACCTTGGACGACGATACTCTGGGAGAAATCACACGCCGCTCCGACGTCCTCACCGCCGCAAGACTCGGTGCTTCCTGCACCAACTTTTTCAAGACGGTGCTTAATATGGCTTGGGAAAAGGCCATGCTTGTTGGTCTTCCATGCGTCCTTGAGGAGAAGGTTCTTCTATGGGACAATACTTCGAACAGTCCACCGCTCCCTGGCCATGGTTGCACGTTGACTCCGCTAGAGTTGCCGACCTTGAGAGGTAGTCGGATTTTGTCCGATGAGCAGGTCAGTAATGGAGTTTGATCATGTAGTACTTAGTTATTCCATTTCCATCCCGTAATTTCTCCGCTGCCCTCCGTCTTATATATAGGTGCAGGTCGGTGCCAACGAAGATTGGCTTGCATACCTCGATCGGATACCACCATCATTTTGCACAACATCCACGGCGGTCGCGGCCGTTCGGTGAACCCTTCTCCACCATTGGGATCGGCCTTCCGGACTGGCTGGGCTTTAATACATATGATGATGCCTACATGAGATTGAAGAAGATAGCAATTGCGGACCTGCCGACAAAGCGACGCGGCTATGATGATTACTATCTCATCGTGGTGTTCGACATAAGGATTGCCATCAATGCAAGAGGCAGTAACGGCAGAGGCTGGCGCATGTTGGCGGCGGCAGATTTGTACCCCTACGCGTTCGAAGACGCCGTCCGCCATCTAGGCCACATCTTCGCGGTAATAAGCCAGGGGACTTGTTTCATCTGGTTGCCATCCTATGGTATGGGAGATTACAAACGGAATGCACAAACCATCATTTGATCCATAACGGTACTCCATTATTTTGCAGGGACAAGTCATCCCGCGATCAAAATAAGATCGCCGATCCTGGATGTGCATTTGCATCCGCAATTCGGTCTAACCTGGAACCTTATAGCTGACTTTGGCATATTGGGATCAACTATCTTAGCAGTGGTTACCCATGGTACCACTGATGTGGAACATGGTCACACAATCTACCACGATGTGACCGTCACCATCTACCTAGGTATTCCATTTTAACCCTCTCGCCTTCTCTTTCATTTTTGTACTAGTACTCTACTTACGTACTAGTAGGAGTACTTTTTACCTTGGAGGACGCGTATAGCTAGCTAGGCCCTTGAAGACTTGAACCCACTAGATTCCACCATTTCTGTTTTTCCATGTCTTACTATCTCATCCATGTAGCCAAGAGTGGCTATATATAATAAGCCGGTTATTTTACTTCCTCTAAACCGGAGTAGTACTATTTGCTGCACAGTATTACTGACCGCCATATTTGAGCACAACATTATTATGCATGGACCTTGACTATGTATGTCACCATGTGTCCAGATCTGAGATGCTTCGTGTACTAGATGAACGACGCCGAGTTTGACCCCCGTGATGCTACGTGGGTGCCGAGGAACACTCTTGGAGAGTACTCGCTTTTCATTGGGGATAGCTACCCCATTGTGAAGCGGATGCCACCTCGCCTGCCGTTCATGAAGCATGGTTGTGTCTTCAGTGCGCACCGCCAGATGAACGACATGGTAGGACACGCTATCCCTGATTTATGCCGCTTCAGCTTGGATGAATCTCCATCATGTGGAATCGGACTAGAAAGCTACGACAATGATTCCCATTGCCCACCGCTATGGATCGTGCCATCCATGAAGAACACACAGGATTGGAACACGGAGGAGGACATGTAGCCCATCTATAACGTGTAAGTGGAGTACGGTAAATTGTGAACGGTAGCGCTGTGAATATATGTAGACTAGTCTTGTACAAATTTATCACATGAATTGGAGATGAACTTGTGTGGCATACTGGCATTTGTCCTTTAGAATTTATCACTACTAAATGTGTTATGTGTACGTGCAACCTGTGTGGTTGTTGCACGGGCTCCAACACGCTCTTTGAGAAAAAAAAGGTGGCACAGCTTTGGATATACGTGACGTGGCGGCATCATACAGTAGCATCGTTCGCTATAGTTGTAGTACGCTTCTACTAGGACGACAACTCCTATATAACCTTGCGCTTGGCTCTTTGCCTCTTCGGGAGGTTCAATAGTTCGTACTCGTGTGAACCTTGCACTTGGCTCTTCGCCTCTTCGGAAGGTCCAACAATGATGATACTACAGTACACATTATGCTTCTGGCAATCTGACACCGATTGAACTGCTGCACATCCACCCCGAGGGCGAGGGCAAGGGCGAGGGAGAGGGAGAGGGCACTGTAGTCAAAACCCTCTCCTCGTCACCTTGAACCACGCGTGGGCGAGGGAGAGGCGTAGTAAGCAAGCTTCTCCTCGTTCAGCGAGTTGACGGGACACATCAAAGCAGTACTAGTACTAGTCCATACTGCGTCCTTTCCGGTTAATATGGCTTAATTTGAAATGAGAAAAATACACTGGCGGTCAACATATGTAACAATACGCTCTTTACAGTCACTATATATAGTTTTGTGGTGATTATACGATCACCAGCTCATCGTAGAGCACCGTGTTGCACCCTACTGACCGGCCACATAGTCGACGTGGCACTTTGTTGACAGGTTAAATTGTCACCTGGTTTCTGGGTCCTACCTGTCAGTTGGCAGAGTAAAGAAATTAGCTAAAAAACAAAGAGTGTAGTACATCTACACTTCCAATGCATTTAGCCTTTAATCTAAATCGATATTGATTGACTAATGCACCAACTTGTGCTCTAGGTATAGGCTACATGTCTATCCTTAATTACAACATGCAACGACCTTCATTTAATCTTCTTCTCTCAATGGTCGCATGCACACATAAGTCTACTACTTTTGGGTGTTAATTATGCCCTGTCAATGTGTAAATCTCTAAATGTACAGTCTTTCACGGACGTAGGGAGTAGGTTGATCACTTGAGCGTGAGCGTGTGTGTTGCGTCGTGTGCTATGTGCCGCATGGGTGCGTGAGTGTTGCGTGCGTCCATGTGTATGTGTGAGTGTTGCATGTTGCATGCATGCATGCATGGGGCTTACTCCCTCTCATTGACATGTTCATATTTCAAGCTTCCTCTGTTCCCTCCATATGGTGATACTCCCTCCGTTCCCAAATACGGAGTAAAATCCTCCCTCTGTTCCCAAATACGGAGTAAGATCCTCCCTCTGTTCCCAAATACGGAGTATTTGTCTTTCTAGAGATTTGAACAAGTGACTACGTACGGAGCAAAATGAGTGAAGTGAGCGTAGAGGCATAGGGATAATGTAGAAAGGAAGTCTTCGCGATCCATTATTCCCCATCTCGGTCAGATTGGACTATTGAACTAGTGTTTGCAGTGAAGTGACAATACATGCTGCAGCAGATGGGACACTTAATTAATAAGCTGAACCAGCGTGTTGGTGTTACTAACCCAGTACTGCCATCATGTTTGCCAGTAGATCACGCTTCTGTCCTCCATTAACTAACATATGGGCCCTCTTGTGGTAGACACATATGTCATCGGTGTAATTATTTACACCTCGAAGGACGGTATATCCTGGTAGTAGTAGTAGAATTGAGATTTAATGCACTTTCTTCCCCATCTTCCACTCTTCTTCCTCCTCTCTTCCCCATCGTCGGTCGCACACCATTTCCCCCTGCTCTCTGCTCCCCCGCCCGCGCTATCTTCCTTGGTAGCTCGCGCGTACCATATCCCCCCACTCACTTCTCGGCCACACGAGGACAAGCTCCTTCGCTCACCCGCCCGAATCCACTTCCCCGCTGGCTCGCAGGCACCGAAAACCCCAATGGCAGAACCGACTAACACACAGAGCCGCGATTGGAATTCCCTCCCCGATGTTCTCTTGGAGCAGATCTGTAATCGTATGGACCTACTCAGCACCATCCGTCTGGCCGCATGCTTGGTGTCTTTGTACCGTCTACTCGTCTGCAACCGGCCGACTCTTTTCAATACACCCTGCTTGCTAATGCCCGATCCTCGCAGGGGGACCAGACACCGACTTTACGATCCTAAGGAGGTTGCCGTGGTGCCCCTCGACATGCTACCACTACCCGTCCACCTGTCCTTCATGCGCGGCCACTACTTGGCGGGCATGAAGGCCAACTGGATCGTCCTCATCCACCAATCCGGTAGTCCATGGCATCTCGTGGATATCCCATCGAGAGATCACCCTTCCATCTTTGGATACCACCGCCATTGAGCCTCGCGGCCCGCCGGACACTCCTTCCTACTACACACGAGACATGTCGAGCTTTTGGCTCGACCTCTGTTTGCTTAAGGTTGTAATCTGCAAAGTGCCCACACCATCAGAAGAATACATGGATTACAAGCTCATATGTCGTGTTCAACATAGGATTAGTCTATCTGGAATGCGGTCGCCATACATGGTTATGGCTCATCGTCGATCCTCTTTACCCAACACTTCTGCCTAATGCTATAGTGCACGATGGCATCGTTTATGCGGTCGACGCACAGATTGGTTGCCTATACTGGTGGAATCTATCGTCGTGTAATTGTTCTATCTCATCTCATCTTTACCTTAAGAATACGACTGCCTGTTCACTGTTATAAATTTAGAATATATAGTATGTCTATAACCACATCATTGCTATATGTTCCTCACATTTCCTAGATTTTTATGACCACACATGTTATTGTT
The DNA here is from genome assembly GCA_021605145.1 of Aegilops bicornis. NCBI lineage: Eukaryota > Viridiplantae > Streptophyta > Magnoliopsida > Poales > Poaceae > Aegilops > Aegilops bicornis. The sequence goes on along the minus strand of CM038671.1, from coordinate 159,186,106 downwards.
ATAGTTGATATGAGAACAATTGGTATCTAATGATTGTTAGAATAGATATTATGAGTATAACCTCATGATTGCTATATATTACTCTCATTTCCAGGATTTTTATAACAACGTATGTTATTGCTTAGAGTTGATATGATAACTGTAGTAAGTGCTATGGTAGAATATGAGTAGGCCATATCATATCTGTTTTCCTCTCATTGTTACATGATGTTTGAACCATGATATATTGCTAGAATATGAAAGCCATTGGCTTAATTTTTTTAACTTGGGGTATGATTATGACCACGACATTGCAATTCTCTGTCTATGATATGTGTCACTATTATAATAATCTTAATTCCACACATACTCTGAACATGATTCTTTATTTTTGTCCTTTTGGTCTCCAATTTTAATTATTGCAGCAGACGCAAATGCGCTGGCCTTCATGATTCCAGGACCTGGAATCATACCAGCCGATGGGTGGTGGTTTATCGCTCGTTCAGCTGACGGTGGTCATTTGATGCTCATTTGCACATACCAAATTGACCAAACCATTTCATCAAACCACATGCAATGCGATGCAGGCGTTAAATGACATTGATGGCTATGGCTGCTTCGTGTTCGAGAAAGATCCCAACTCTGTTGGCCCATGCGTATTCAACTGGAGGCGGGTTTACAGCCTCGGCAACCACTCCATGTTCCTCGGGCTCAATTATCCGATCATCCAACCAATCATCGATCATATCACCGGCGATGATTACCGTGCTATGCAACTTCCATTCGCTAGGGGGACTGTGTTTACACATCATACCACGGGTTTCATGAATCACCATATCCAGAGATTCGTCGACACAACTTGTTGCGGATAATCTTGATTGTGTGAAAGGCATCAAGCTTCCATGCAATGGATGGCTTTTACCAAAGCGACATGCGGCGATGTGGTTCATGGCAACAACAAATATGCACAACTTGATTCAGACTTGATATGTAGACTGAGCCATGTATTCTACTGCTGTATACGACCCTCTTTTGTTGGATATTATGTCTTGTTGTTAGTTTGAAGGACTCCTCTAGTTTGAAGGATAGATACCTTTCTAGGATCAAGTGCATCCCTAACTCACTGCGCAGGATGTACCGATAATGATGATGGAGATGTTGTGCAATATATATATATATATATATATATATATATATATATATATATATATATATATATATATATATATATATCACTTAGGTTTCAAGTGCGTACTTGTTAGTTAAACCTATGGTTAAAATGTGACACTAAATACGACTAGTAAGTAGTACAGTAGCAGTACTAGTATACGTCGGTCAAATTATTCATCATGTCCACACATTGAATTGACGTGACAACACGCTGCGCGTGAGGTGACACAAGAATCCCGGCGGCGTGTTCGGGTATTCTGGACTTCTGATTTGGAGTACCACTTATCTGTCGAAATCTTTCATCATTCACTTAAAACAGTCGATTGATCATACATTGAGTACCATATAACTGGAATTAACCCATGCAAGTCGAAGAAGGATTGGCCGGTGCTGCCGGCTGGCGTCAAGTTCAATCCCACGGATCAGGAGCTGATCGAGCACCTTGAGGCCAAAGTGAGTACTGGCAGCGCGAGATCTCACCCTCTCATCGATTTGTTCATACCAACCATCGACAGCGAGCACGACATATGCTACACCCATCCTGAGAAACTTCCAGGTAAGACACCGATCGGCCGTCTACTTGCACAAACATATTCCTTTGTTTATAGCTCTATTTTTCTTTTTAGACGCATACCTGGTGAAGAAATTACAATTTGACAGTTAATAAAAAGTGAAACAAGTGGCTGCAACATGCCAAAGATGTTATGAAAATGCCAACTACGTACACTAAAACATGTATTCGACAATACTGTAACACACTGAGTGGCCTAAGCAAGCATTTCTTCCGGCGCATTTCCAGGGCGTTCAAAAGGGGCACATGGACGCGTCGCAAGATACAGTCGGAGTGTGGCATGCACGCGATGTGGCACAACACCGGCAATACCTTGCAGGTGATGGTCAACGGCCGGCAGACGGTCAGCAAAAAGGTTCTGGTGCTGCACACCAACAAGAACTTTGACTAGCAGAGGACCAACTGGGTGATGCACCAGTACCACCTCGGGGACCTGGAGCAAGAGAAGGAGCGGGAGCTGGTCCTCTGCAAGATTTCTACCAGACGAACACTAGGGCCGTGGAGTAAAAAGATTATAAGTTCGTTTGGTATTGGTACTTGTACTACCTTGTCGTCCGCAAGTTGGTATTGTTGTTAACGATCTTTTGGTATGAACTTGGCATTTGCTTCCAACCATCATGCCGAGGGTCGACGTGGATATAAAGATGAATCATTTGTTTCGAAACGAATTTTCAGGCACCTGATTTTTATTTGATGGGTAGCATAAGCACCTGCCGTTCGAATTCCCAGTTCTCCAAATTTTTCGAAACAAGTGCATGCTCTTATTATCATGATGAAAAAATAATATCCCTGCTGCATCCCAGTTATCAGTCTATACTTGCAGAATTCTCTCGTTTATTGAGCACGTATATTGTTTTTTCAGGTCGAGCAAGTTTCAACTGGGCTGTAGACTGCCCATGACGACAACGGGGCACAAAGATCCAGCCGGTATCTACTGGCCTCTGGCCCGCCAGTGTTAGTTATATTTTGTCTTACAACATCCGCATGCACTTTTTTTTACTGAATCAAACACACAACCCAGTTCTATTTTCCTCTTGAAACGCATGTCCTACATCCGTTTTCTAATCTCTACCTATAGTTTTACTAGTTCATATACACGTATCATTATATTGAAAATACATAAAATTCACTTTTCATATTTACATCCTTATTTTTGTTGTTGTTTTCACTTCCAGCGCTGATTTTTTTTTACCACTGGTTTTCCCTTAAACCAACTCAATTGTCCCACGTCTTATTTGCTTACAAAAACAAAACGATTTTTGGCAAATCAATAAGTTCTTAAAAAATGTTTATCATTTCGGGATTACAAAAGTTCGGACTCCACCAAAATATGCAAAATAAGGTTGAACTTTTTGACCATGGTCCTGGGCAGAAAATGAGATGTAATAAATTACTTAAGAATTAGCAAATGGGATGCAAATTATTAAAAAATGGCAAATGGGCTCTATGTTGTCTGCCACAGATTTGGAGGCTAACTTGTGGGCCTACTAAGTTCATGCATACACAAGGTTTATCAGAAAATAAACTTAGTCAACAATCGACTCTACCAGCGTCAAATAGTTAGATGTCAATCTAACAGCAATCGTGCTTCTTCAGTCTTTGATCTTCCCCGCCCAAATACCAAACCAAAGATCGTCGAACTGCTTGCTCCCGCCTCCGTGGCGGTTGTCTTTGTCAGGCGAGCCTCCGACCCCATCATATACTCGCATCCCTAGCATGTCTATCCCTCTAATCACCCACACCTCATGTTATTTCCGGCGACGGCAGCCAACCAGTCAACCCTCGTACTCTCCACCGTGTGGGCAGCCACTGCCATGTCTTCCCCGGCTCCGTGTTGTTTCCTTCGTAGGCCTCTTCGTCGTCCACCACCCTGGTGCTCTCGGCGCGGCGTGGTCAACGTGGTCAACGAACGAGATCCATTGGAAGTGGACTGTACGTGGACAAGCTGACAGATGGGTCCACGGCTACACACAAGGAAATGCCTCCTTATTACACGCAAAATAATGATTCCTGCACCTGACATCTGGGACCCGCTGGAAGGGCCTGTGTATTTCGTGAAAAAACGTTCCCTCCGCTGATAGGTCGGACCCACCAACTATATCTTTGCACGCAAGGAAGTGCCTCCTTATTGCGCACAAAAAAATGAATACCCCCTGCCAGCTGGGACCCACCATAGTGGGTGGCTGACTTGTGGGCCTACTAAGTTGACCGGGACAGAGGGCCTTGTCAACTTAGTCAATATGAGCGATTCTAGCTCCAGTGACCGTACGATGTCCATCCAACGGTCTTAGTGCTTCTTCAACCTCTGGTCTTCTTGCTCCAGCCGCCCAAAGCAGCGCCGGTCGTGCCGCCTGCTCCTACCTCTCATGGCTGGTTGTGCTGCCGCAGAGGCCTCACCGCCCCCATACTACTCCCACACCTGGCCAGGCCATCCCTCCACTCACCCACACCCCCTGTTATTTTGCGGCGATGGCAACCTCACACCGCAGCCGAACCAGTGAACCCTCGTACTCCTCTCCGCGTGGGCATCCACTGCCGCGTCTTCCCTGGCTCCGCGTCGTCCCCTTCCTAGGACTCCCCGTCGTCCACCGCCTTGGTGCTCTCGGCGCGGCGTGGTCAATGTGGTCAATGACCGACTTCCATCAGAAGAGTACTATACGTGGAGAGGCTGACAGCTGGGTCCATGGCCACAGCCTAGTTTTTTTGTGCTTTGCTAAGTAAGTCGCTTTGTCAGGCCTGTTGGGCTTCAAATCTTTCAAGAAGAGGAGAGCTTCATTCGGCAGGCCGAGAAAATGGCCTGTCAGTAATGAGAAATGGGTTGTACATTTTTAAAACACATCAAACCGGCAATTAGTTTCAAATTTCTTTTTTTCATTTCGATATTTTAAATTGCATTGATTTTTATGCGTGGACAATTTGTTGGATTTTATATTGATATACATTTATTTTTTAAATCAGTTTGAATGTGACTCGAAATTTCAGGATTAAAAACAGTTCGGACCGCACCGAAATATGCAAAATTTCGTATAATTTTTTAACCGTGGCCACAATATGGGTTGTAATGCTAACAAAAAGAATATGTGCTCCAAAAAAACCTTAAGAATTAGCAAATGGGCTGTAAATTATTAGAAATGATGGCAGATGGGTTGTATGATGTTTTCCACAGATTTGAGGCTTTCCTAAAAAAGGTTGACGCACAAGCAGTGACGGTTGGATGTCCATCCAACGACCGTCGTACTTCTTCAATCTCTGATCTTCCTGCTCCAGCCGCTCAAACAAGCGCCTCCTCCCCGCGGCCGGCTGTGCTGCCACGCAGGCCTCACCTCCCCACCATACTCCCATCGCTGGCCTAGCCATCCCTCTACTCACCCACACCTGTTGTTATTCTCCGGCGACGGTAGACGAACCAGTAAACCCTCGTACAGTCGTACTCCCCTCCGCGTGGGAAACAACTGCCGAGTCTTCCCTACCTCCGTGTCGTTCCCTTCCTAGGCCTCGCCATCATCCACCGCCCTGGTGCTCTCGGCGCGGCCTGGTCAACGTGGTCAACGACCGACATGCATCTGAAGTGGATCAGACGTGGAGAGGCGGACACTGGGTCCATGGCCGCACGCAAGGAAATGCCTCCTTATTACGCGCAAAATAATGATTCCACCACCTGACATCTGGGACCCACAGAAAAGGCCTCTATATTTCATGAAAAAAAATGTTACCGCCACTGACAGCTTGGATCCACCAGCTATATCTTCGCACGCAAGGAAGTGCCTCCTTATTACGCACAAAAAATGAATACTCCCCACCTTAGCCGGGACCCGATAGTGGCAGGCTGACTTGTGGGCCTACTAAGTTGACGGGGATGGAGGGCTTTGTCAACTTAGTCAATATGCACGATTCTAGCTCCAGTGACCAAATCCAAGGGCCGTAGTGCTTCTTCAACCTCTTGTCTTCTTGGTCCAGCCGCCCAAACCAGCGCCGGTCGTGCCTCATGCTCCTGCCTCCCATGGCCGGCTGCGATGCGGCGGAGGCCTCACCGCCTCTACTACTCCCACCGCTAGCCAGGCCATCCCTCTACTCACCCACACCCCCTGATATTCTGCGGCGACAACATCCTCACACCGCAGCGAACCAGTGAACCCTCATACTCCTCTACGCATGGGCATCCCCTGCCGTGTCTTCCCCATCTCCGTGTTGTCCCCTTCCTAGGCCTCGCCGTTGTCCACCGCCCTGGTGCTCTCGGTGCGGCGTGGTCAACGTGGTCAAGGAATGGCTTCCATCGGACGTGGACTGTACGTGGAGAGGCTAACAGCTGGGTCCACGGCCGCAGCAAGGAAGTGCCTCCTTATTACGCGCAAAATAATTATTCCTCCACCTGACAGCGGGGACCCACCGGACGGGCCACCGTATTTCACGAAAAAAACGTTTCCCCCTGACTGCTGGGACCCACCAGCTACATCTTCGCACGCATGGAAGTGCGTCCGGCCAAAAAAAGAATTCGTCCCCCTGACTACTGGGACCCACCAGCTACATCTTCGCAGGCAAGGAAGTGCCTGACAGTCGCGACTCACCTGGTCGAAGCGTACGTAGCATTGTCATTTTGGTCGCGAACGTGTACGTACATACTGGTAGATGTAGAGGCCCGCACGTAGCATGTACACGTACGTACAACGGAAAGTGTGCAAGAAAGAAAATACAGCCGCGTACATACATACGGGCAGGGTCTCGAACACCTACTCGCGCATACGTACGGCCAGGGCTCGTGTACATGGCTGGGTCGGAACATAGAAACTGCGTCGTCGTCGTGTTCATGGGTAGCCAACCGGTTGGGTCGGAACAGAATGCGGCGTCGTGTTCATCGGGAGGGCTTGGACGGAACAGCCGATGGAAACGAGGCCTGGCGTACCGTAGAACGGAGGAAACGGCCTTGTGTTTGACCGGCCACGGTCGAAACGGGATCCTGTTCATCGGGAGGGGTCTGGCGTACCACAAAACGGAGGAAACGGACCTCCTACGGTCGAAACGGGGGTCCTGTTGATCGGCAGGGGTGTGCCATACCACAAAATGGAGGAAACAGACTTGTGTTGGAGCACTACGGTCAAAACGGGGGTCCTGTTCATCGGGAGGGGGTGTGGCGTACCGCAAAACGAGACTCCACGGGATACTGTTCATCTCCACCGTCGACCCCCTCGAGCCTCCACGGGCTACTGTTCATCCACCGTCGACCTCCTCCTGCCTCCAGCTGCAACTGTTCATCCACGGGCTCCAGTTCATCCAGCCTCCACCGCGCGCTACTCCACCGGCTACTATTCAACCAGCCCTCTCCACAGGCTCCTGTTCAACCACCCCTCCACGGGCTAATGTTCATCCAGCCCTCCACCATCTACTGTTCATCCTTCCCTCCACGGGGACGTCCTGTTCATCCAGCCCTCCACGGGGTCATGTTCATCCAACCCCAACCGGCTCGATCGGTCGGGGTCCTGTTCATCCAGAGGCAACACCACGGGGTCCTGTTCATCCACCCCCACCGGGAACTGTGCATCCAACCCCCCCCCCCCCAGCAACACTCACTGTTCATCAAGAGGCAGCATCGATCGGCTTCACTTATCAGTAGTTGCGAAGGAATCACTTGATCGGGATCAGTTAACTGCCTTCGATCGATCGCTCGGGTTCGATACGCCAGAGCGTAACTGCGGTCTGTCGCTTCCGGGTTCAGTTAGAGCCCAACGCATCGCTCGGGTTCTGTTAGAGCCCAACGCCTCGCACCCACGAGCGTGTGTGTATGAGAGAAACACACATCGCTCGGCCCCGACCACCCACCGTAACCGGGAACACCCCGATATTTTCCTCGCCCTCGCTTCTACTACGGTTTTTTCCGTCATGGATGGCCCGAAGAATGTCATGCAGCGGCGTCTCCGGCCCGCCCAGGACGAAAAGCCCATTTACTGTCATGATTTTTGTCATAGAAGTAGGACCTCACTACATCTATGATGATACCGGGTTTTGTCACAATTATCGTCATAGAAGTGTCATAAGTATGACAGAGAAAATTCGTTCGGCCCAAAATGTCACGGATGTGTCTTTTTTTGTAGTGATTGGTTTGGATCATCCAACACATTGAGCTTGCCTTTCCCTCTCATGCTAGCCAAATTCTTTGCACCAAGTAGAGATACTACTTGTGCTTCCAAACATCCCTAAACCCAGTTTTTCCATGAGAGTCCACCATACCTACCTATGGATTGAGTAAGATCCTTCAAGTAAGTTGTCATCGGTGCAAGCAATAAAAATTGCTCTCTCTTAATATGTATGATCTATTAGTGTGAATAAAATAAGCTTTATACGAACTTTTGATATGGAAGAAATAAAAGCGACAGATTGCATAAGGAAGGTCTTTATCACAAGTGGCAATATAAAGTGACGTTCTATTGCACTAAGATTTTATACATCCAACCATAAAAGCGCGTGACAACCTCTGCTTCCCTCTGCGAAAGGCCTATCTTTTACTTTTGTCTTCTACCCTTATACAAGAGTCATGGTGATCATCGCCTTTCCTTTTTTACTTTTTCCTTTGGCAAGCTCTTTGTGTTGGAGAGATCCAGATATATATATCCACTCAGATGTAGGTTTTCATAAAGTATTATCGTTGACATTACCCTTGAGGTAAAAGGTTGGGAGGCGAAACTATAAGCCCCTATCTTTCTCTGTGTCCGATTGAAACTTTGAACCCATAAGTATCACGTGAGTGTTAGCAATTGTGAAAGATTACATGATAGTTGAGTATGTGGACTTGCTGAAAAGCTCCTTAATTGACTCTTTCTGATGTTATGATAAATTGCAATTGTTTCAATGATTGAGATCATAGTTTGTTAGTTTCCAATGAAGTTTCTGATTCATACTTTACCTTGTGAATGAACTGTTACTTTAGCATAAGAAATTATATGGCTTTATATGTTGCTGTTCTAAAGATGATCATGATGCCCTCATGTCCATATTTTATTTTTATCGACACCTCTATCTCTAACCATGTGGGCATATTTTTCGATATCGGCTTTCGCTTGAGGACAAGCGAGGTCTAAGCTTGGGGGATTTGATACGTCCATTTTGCATCATGCTTTTATATTGATATTTATTGCATTATGGGCCATTATTAACCATTAGATCACAGTACTTATGCCTATTCTCTCTTATTTTATAAGGTTTACATGAAGAAGGAGAATGCCGGCAGCTGGAATTCTGGACTGGAAAAGGAGCAAATATTAGAGACCTATTCTGCACAACTCCAGAAGTCCTGAAACTTCACGAAGCACGTTTTTGGAATATATAAAAAATATTGTGTGAAGAAAGTAATAGAGGGGGGGGGGCACCAGCCAGCCACAAGGGTGGAGGGTGTGCCCTACCCCCTGGGCGCACCCCCGACCTTGTGGCCCCCCTAGCAGGCCTCCGGTTCCCATCTTTGGCTATATGGTGTCTTTCACCTTGGAAAAAATCAAGAGGAAGCTTTCGGGATGAAGCACCACCGTCTCGAGGCGGAACCTGGGCATAACCAATCTAGGGCTCCGGCGGAGCTGTTCTACCGGGGAAACATCCCTCTAGGAGGGGAAATCATTGCCATCGTCATCACCATCGATCCTCTCATCGAGAGGGGGTCAATCTCCATCAACATCTTCACCAGTACCATCTCCTCTCAAACCCTAGTTCGTCTCTTGTATTCGATCTTGGTCCCAAAACCTCAGATTGGTACATGTGGGTTGCTAGTAGTGTTGATTACTCCTTGTAGTTGATGCTAGTTGGTTTATCCGGTGGAAGATTATATTTTCAGATCCTTAATGATAATTAATACTCTTCTGATCTTGATTATGAATATGCTTTGTGAGTAGTTACATTTGTTCCAGAGGACATGGGAGAAGTCTTGTTATAAGTAATCATGTGAATTTGGTATTCGTTCGATATTTTGATGGGATGTATGTTGTCTCTCCTCTCGTGGTGTTATGTGAACGTCGACTACATGACACTTCACCATTATTTGGGCCTAGGGGGAGATATTGGGAAGTAATAAGAACATTATGGGTTGCTAGAGTGACAGAAGGTTAAACCCTAGTTTATGTGTTGCTTCGTAAGGGGCTGATTTGGATCCATATGTTTCATGCTGTGGTTAGGTTTACCTTAATTCTTCTTTCGTAGTTGTGGATGCTTGCGAGAGGGATTAATCATAAGTGGGAGGCTTGTCCAAGGAAGGGCAGCACCCAAGCACCAGTCCACCCACATATCAAATTATCAAAGTAACGAACACGAATCATATGAGCATGATGAAAACTAGCTTGACGATAATTCCCATGTCACGGCCTAAGATGATGAGTTGTTCAGAAGATCATATGGTTTCACGTCTAACCTACCCGACTTGTCGTATAGGCTATGAATGAAACATAAGACAATGAACTTCTTAAGCACGGAAACAACAGAAGAGGATGATCTTCCTAACAAGCAAATCACTGGCATTAGATCGACATGCAAAACAATATGAAGCATTATTCTCAGGAGGCACAGTGAATAGCTCGTGATGCCGCATGCCACAACATTCCAAGCTCGACTTTGCAATAAAACACAAGGCCTGGCATTACATAGACAATATTCAGAACAAACTCTTAAAATATCTTACATAAGTCAACATTCATGTGACTATTCATCTCAGGAGAGTAAATATTTACTTCTGAACTGAAGACAGGAATAGGAAAAAACGATCGACGTTGCTCATAGCAAAGGGCGTCCCACTCAAAAATATCAAATGCATGTCTTCTGGCTAACATCAATCAGCAAATATTGACAAGGTTTTCCAATTCAAATATATTAAAATAATGTCAACTTTGACAAGCTTTTCCCATTCAAAATATGTAATGCTAGTGTTCCTCCGATCAGCTCACACATGAATATTGGCCCCAGTGTCAACCCACCAATCGGTGAACTAACAAACTGAAAGTACGGTAAATAGATTACCATACCCAGATGCCCCATCATTGTTGCTTAGAGTGACATTGGCAGACTTGGAGTCCTGTCCGGGCTTCTTGGTACTTGTTTGGGCACTTGTTTGCCCAGTGTTCCTCCGAACCACAAGTAAAGCAGCCATCTCTGCAGACTAGTCATGTCACCAGCGTCTACTAATACTCTGTAAAGCTTATCGATCATTCCTTGTGTAATGTTGCGGAAAGCTTGATCGCTTCTTTCTCAGAGAGTGGTAAGACCAACTGGACCAACTAATGCAGCAGTTTGCCTTAGACACATTGGCTCCTTTTGTGCAGTTCAACTAAAATCAAAGTCGGAATAAAACCAAGCTTTAATTTTGATATCCCTATAAGCAACAAAAGCTATAAGGGAAACAATTAATGAGAAATAACGGTTGATGACTTGTACTCCCAGAAGAAAAACATCTACTGATCTACCTTATCTTAAAGGGAAACAAAGCAGGAGAGTAGCAATTTTCAATCAGTGTGATTCATTCATAGTAACTGAGACATTATCTTAACAATGCCTTGTTTCAACATGTATAAAGAACGACAAAGCAGAAAAGTATCATTCCTAAAACAATGCGACTGATTCATTTTAACAGAGACATTATCTTAACAATACCTTGGTTAAACATGTAGAAAGAACTACAAAGCAGGATATTATAACAGAGACATTATATGAACAATACATTTCTTAAACATGTACTCCGGCCGATCCCTAACAGAAATGGTACTCCTGCCGATCCCTAACAAGTGTAGCAGTTTTGAACTAAGATTCAGTAGTTAATTCTGAGGAAAGTAGTTACTGACCTTTCAAGACCAAGATTTGAAACAACGCCTGAGATGGATCTAAAAGAGATCTCAACACATATATGGAAATCCGGTCTCATTTTGTGCAGTTCCACCAAAATTAAGCGAAGCAAAATGTCGCAATAACAACAAGTTGAATAGATATCCCTGTTTTAATAGAGGCAAAAAAGGAATCAATTACTAGCCAATAAAGGAGGATGAAACATGCGGCCACAAAAATGGTAATCCCGCCAATCCCTAACAAGTGTTGCAGTTTTGAAATAAGATTCAGTAGTTAATTCTGAGAGTGGCATTGCTTAATGTTACCAACGACATTAGATTAACAAAAAGCATAAACAGTTTCAGGGGGGAGTGGGCGCAACAACAACATGTGCTTCCATCTACTTATAAAGGGGGTGATGCAGAGTTTGTTGTAGCAAAGCAACAAGCATAATGTCTGGGTTGGTCCCATTTTTGTTCACTACTTAATGGGAAAAGACAGCAATACAATAGCTTCAATTCAACATTTATTTAAAACAGTACCACTACAAGTAGCACAACATCTCAAAACACCTTTGCATGATCATGTGGATGAAGGCAAGTACCAACCTGTCATGACGCACACAAGATCACGCATTTAATCTGCCAACACGAATAGGAAATCCAATCTTGTTTTGTGCAGTTACTCTGAAATCAAGTAAAGTCGCCGGTGAGACATTTAAGTTTGCTATAGCAACAAGTTGAATAGATATCCCTGATTTAACAGAGGCAAAAAAGGAAACAATTATCGCCAATAAAGGAGGATGAAACATGCGTCCACAAAAAGAAGCATCTACCTTATCTTGATGGAAAACAAAGTATAGGACAGTAGCATTTCTAAAACGGTTGCATTGATTCATATTAACAGAGAAATTCTCTTAAAATAGTTCAGTAGTTAATTCTGAGAGTGGCATTGCTTAAAACAGAATAGCTGCAATTCAACATTTATTTAAAACAATACCAATACAAGTAGCACAACATCTCAAAACACACTGCACGATCATGTGGATGGGACATGGGACATGCCAGCACCATGTGCGTCCACACGTATAAATGGGTGATGCAGAGTATGTAGCCAAGCAGCATATCTGCGTTGGTCCCATATTTGTTCTCTTTGAAACTTTTTTCAATGTGAAGGCGGCAAATCTAGTCCTGCACAAACTACCCGACCACCCAGTTTCTTTCCCTTTTCAACGAAGAGTTGGGTTCCATACAGATGTGTGTACTGCATTACCCCCTTTTCCCCTTTTCGACCAACAAAGCGACTGGATAGCTAGTCTATACTACTTTCCCTCCCTCCTTTCCTCATTGAATCACGTTCTAGATTCATGCTCCACCCCACCACACCCTTCTTTCCTCTTTGAACCAAGACATAGATTCGACTACAGAATCGAAAAAGATCAACATGCAGCTAGACCAATGATGGTTTCAAAGAAACTTACACCTTAGGGTCGTCGGGATGTGGCAAGGCGTGTGGCGGAAGGTCAGATCTGCTCACACTACGTACGGCAGTGATGAAGAAGGGGTCGTGGCCCTCCTGCACAGGCGCTGGGTGAATGGTAAAAGCGCAACCAGCAGTGGATTGCCTCCCTCGCCGAAGGCGATAGAGTGAACGCTGCACCTCCTCCCCTTCCGGTGCGACGGGATCCGGACGCCTCCTTCGCCAGCTGTCTGTGAGGGGGTGAGAGAGACAGAGGCCACAACGCAGTCTTGTTTAGATCTGGTGAAGAGGGTGAGAGACAGTGAATATAGCAAACCCTAGCAAAGGAACGCTGAGCCTCCAGCGTGTATATATATGTGTAGTGCGGCGAGAGTGTGGAGAGTGCAAACCCTAGCGAACAAGCTACCGAGGCTCCAACTTATATATATCTGTACGGACTGAGCTCCGGTGCCTTTAATCAAGACTGCTTTTGTATGATGTGGGCCAGCCACATTTTGGGCCCACCTGTCATAAACCCAAAGGCAGGTGCACTAGAGTCAATGAAGATACGTCCATATAGTACTCGTGTATACGGCTAATATATAGTGGAGTGGTTTTCTTATTCTCTGCAGAACAATCGTTTTAAATTGTGTAAGTACGAAACGAAACTCTTTGTTTAACGTACCAGTGAAGAAAACTACTACTCCCTTTGTTCCTAAATATTTGTCTTTCTAGAGATTTCAACAAATGACTACATACGGAGCAAAATGAGTGAATCTACACTGTAAAAAATGTCTATATACATCTGTATGTGGTACTCCATTGCAAACCACTTGAAAGACAAATATTTAGGAATGGAGGGAGTACTTCCATGAACTAACGATCCACGCGTCTTGGCCGCACTTCCTGTCCTTCACGTGCGGTACACTACCCTCCCTCAAGTGAACAACCACACATGCGCCAAATTATCGGAAACGTGTGAGAGTGTGTACAAATAAAGAATTTTAATTTCCATTATCGGAAAGGTTTGGGAGTATGTACAGTTTGCCCTCTCTAATAATTATGGTTTGGTGTGTTCGGCCTAAACTTGGTCAAACTTTACAATGTTTGACTTCAGCCAAATCTATGCGGAGTAAATAAAAATGGAGAGCTACTACGTCCATCTGGGTTTTTAGTCCGCACCATTTTTTTAATCAAAGTTAATAGCTGGACAAAGAAAATTACAGGGGAGCTGGAGACAAAGTTGTGAGAAGGCTTAGAAATCAATACAAAACTTATGCTCTTAGTACCAACGTCGATCCTTCTTCGAGGAAACATTTGGTTCATAGCCAATTGTGTGATAAAATTGCACCAACGTGAAAGACGACTGCGTCTCCAACGCAACCAAGGTGAACTGACGAAGGATATCATCTTTGTGGGTAACAACCAAAGAGCACTAATGGAAGACAACTTGTTTTTATTGAAAATCGATCAGCTTCACCAGCCGACGCAACCATGAGGCGCAACCATGAGCATCGATAGGTCATCGTGGTGATGCATCATCCATTTGGCATCAAGTTTGGGTGAGGCACCTATGAAGTTCGACAAATCCTCACCGTGGTCTGTTTCTTCTCAGTAGTCAAGTTCGAGGAAGGAAGAACCACGTGGCTGAGGACAGTGAGGCGGAACAACAATGGCCATCCAATTTTGTGTAGTTCCACTAAAATTGAGGAAGACATGCCCGGGTATAGAGATACGCATCGCTGTTTCCGAAAATATAAAAAAGGGATATAGTGTTGTTACTTTGTTTTACAAGATTAACAATGACATCTCAATTGTCCATAAAAATTATGAAAAGTACACCAACAAACAGAAACATCATGACAATCTTGATGGGAACTAAACTAGGATACCTGAGAAAAAAAGCATTTCTTCATTTAACCAGTGATAGTATTAGATTAGTAGCCACCATGTACTTTTTGTCGAAACAAAATTTATACCTCCACCGAGGCATAAATCAGGACAACTTTTCGAGTGGCATTTCCTCTATAATAGTAGGTGATGTCGGACCAGCCGACGAACCCTAGCTACTATACATGAGGAGCTGGGGAGTAGTCGCATAGAAGAAAACCCGCATGCAGCGACCTGGGGAGCTGGACCAGTACAAGAAGTTATACCTCAGGTAGGCGAGATGTCGCTTAGGCGGGCGGGCGGGATCTGCCCACACGACGGCAGCGAACAAGGGCGCGGAGGACCTTCGTTCACGCCAGCGCCAGCTCCGTGAGGACGGTGCACATCGGCTTCCTCCATCACCGACGGCGATAACGTTAACGCTGCACCTCCTCACCTCCCGCAGCGGACGGGATTCGGCCGGATCTGTGACCACCGGTGAGGAGAAAGATAGTGTGGACAATGTCATCTTGTTTTGATATGGATAGGGTGAGAGAGCGAGATGCGAGAAACTCTATCAAACAAGAGGCTATAATGGAGTAAAACAATCTCTCCATAGCAGTGGTTTTAAATAGAATACGCGCGTTCCTGGAAAAAAGAAACGAAAACTGGCGGACAATTTTTTAACGTACCAAGAAAGAAAACTCGATCAAAAACACGCTCCCGCTTCCAGGTCACGAGAGTAGTCGCGCACACACACATAGACATAGACATGCACATCCGTGTTTACGTAAAATTCCATTTCCATCTCCATCTCCAATCATATTAGTCCAACTGGCACATTATTTACATTGTTTATTATATATGTGGCAATATTAACGTACATCATCTCTTGTTTGCGGGCGCCGGACTGCTGCCATGGCCGCTCCTAACCAAACCAAACCCTCTTCATCACCCGCGCGTGCTGCCCGCTTTGAAGCAGTCGGTCGCATTCATGCTCGCCGGGCGGACGCGACCTCTCACTGGCGCCGGTACTGAAGCGGTGCACCAGCCGAGAGAGCGTCGCCCGCGCCGCTTCCTGGTGCACGCGACTACTCTGCGTTTAAAGATCGCAATAGCCGGCCACAACATGCATGTAAAAAGTTCTTGGGAGTCCGTGCTACAACTAGCTGTCCTACCCAACTCGTCAATCTCTTCCAGTAGTCCTAGTACTCCATGGCGCGATCCATCGACAAGAAGGTGGGGAAGTTATCGTATACTCGGTTTGCGGTGAGTGGCATGTCGAGCGGCCATGTGGTGTCGAGCCGTGGAGGAGGGTGAGACACGAACGCGATAGACGTGATTTAAACGTTGGTTTTACTCGATGGCTCGATCCAATGAAACGAAACGTTGGTTTCTCTCCGTTTCCATTTTTTCTCAGGAAAAACGGAAACTTTCCACTCCATTTTCATTCCTACTCCAAGGTTGCCCGTTACAACATTCCATCAAATACAAAGGAAAACTAACATGCATGCTGACGCATCTCAATGATTCACAGATCATAGCCAATATTTACTTCACAACTAAAGACAAAAGTTGTGAGAGCATGTACCAAAGAAAAACTACTGATGGGGTCACTGCGACTCAAACCCTAAACCCTAAACATGATTTAATTTCCTGGCCAGGTAGAACCTGTCGAAGGAAAGATGGCTGGCACCCTCAGATCATACGATGCTTTTGTGCAGTTCCACTAAAATCGAGCTGAGCATCCCTGATGGCAAAGATATTCAAGAAGTGTGATTAGAATAATAGTACTGGCACTAGTTCATGAGACATAAACTCATCACAAGTAGAAGCCGGTAGAAGTAGAGAAAGATCGACATGGAGATGGAGCTACGTGGGGAGCTGCAGCAGTGGAGAAAACCGGCTCCAAAAGGAAGATGGACTACCTGGGACGTCGGGCTGTAGCTAGAAGGGCGGTTGGGACGCGACATCGGCCCATACCGCGGTGACCCCCGATTGGGACGCACCGACTGTGGATTTTCTCCCTCGCTGATGTCGACCGCGTCTACGCAGAACATTGTTCCCTTCCCCCAGCTGCAGGATCAGGCCAAATATGTGACCAGCGGTGTGGCCACCGTCGTTTGATGCTTGTGAAGAGAGCAAGCCAAGCAAGCAGGCTTGTAGCTTAGGCTCCTGCTAGTGTATACATAGTGGTTTTATTTTTCTCTCCATATCAACCATTTTATATTGCGTACGTGTCATTGAACAGCGAAATGATGGTTGCTTCTTCCGACTAACTTACTGTGTGATTTGACTGCTCCTTTAGTGGCCCCTACATGTACTCCCCCTACGTGTATGCAACAGACAAACGTACACATGGACGCAAAAATGCGCGCGATGCCCTAATGCATGCAGGTCCGAGCACACGACGGAACACACACGTTCACGCTCAAGTGCTCAACCTACACGTGCATGCACACACATACTCAGCCAGGGTGAGCTAGTGACCGTATAAACACCGGAAAATGTATATATTGAGCGCAATGAGCGTATTATGAAGTCCACTGACTGTATTTTTACAAATATACAGCGACAAACAATGTATTTATCTCGTTTGAAATTAAGCCACATTAACCGGAGAGGAGGCAGTATGGACTAGCATTACTTTGCTATGTCGCGTCAACTTGCCGAACAAGGAGAAGCTTGCAGGACGGGAGAAGCTTGCGCGCGGTGGCTCACAGGACAAGGAGAAACTTTTGACTAATGCAAGCTGTCCTTCACTCAGGCAGTGGACGTGCAACAGTTAATTCGGTGTCAGATTGCCAGAAGCATACACTATACTAGTACTATTATTGTTGCACTTCCCGAAGAGGCGAACAGCCAATCGCAAAGTTTACTAGTACTACGAACCGGATGGAGGAGCGTCTGCACTCTTATTATATTTTTTAAATGTGATAAAGCAATCTTCAACACATTTGGTTCTCTTCGAGTGTTCTCGTCAACTCGCAGAATGAGGAGAAGCATGCAGGACAAGGTGAAGCTCTCTTACGCCTTTTGGCTAATGCAACGTACCTCGCCCAGGCGGTGGACATGCATCAGTTCATTCGGTATCGACAGTTGCGAGGCATACATCGTAGTACCGAACATGCGAGTACCATCATTGTTCGACTTCACGAAGAGGCGAAGAGCCAAGCGCAAGGTTTAGTAGTACGAGTAGTACTACTACTAGAACCACATGGTGGAGCCTCTGTACTCTTATTTTTCTTAATCTTTGATAAAGTACACATTTATTCCGGAGAAGGGCGAAAAACGGTAGCCCAACATGTAATGATGATATCGATCAACCATGCTCGAATATATCTTGGCCTCCGTGCGAGCCCGTCTGTGTGTTCTCGCTCCTCGTCTCTCTCAAGGAACGGCGGGTTGACCATTTTGCCATCAATTGAGATCGGTTTGCTCACACTCCGGTCCCACATGTCAGTGATATGCCAAGACGAGGTGCGTTGACCGACTGGCCATACGCGTACTTGGTTTTGCACCTTCATACTACTCCTCCCTCCGTCCACAGCTTCTGGTATGCGCTTCATTATGATGCATTTCTCTCAATGCATTTCCACCACTAGAGAGACTTTAGATGCGTTTAGTTTAATGCTCAATTAATTAGGTCGTGGTAACCGCAATTTTCTCTCGATGTAGTACTACGGAGTGGAGTACGTGCATGCATGTGTCTACCCGGGGTGGAAGCACTACATGCATGTGTGTACGCATTATTTCCTCTAGTAATAGACGCCGTGCTATAACTATCAATGCTATTTTTCAGGCCGACCGCTAGTCGCCTTGGTCCCAGAGATTTTCTTTTTTTCTGAAGCGCGCTCTATAAATAGTGACGGATGGAGTAGTATGAGCGGATTCAAAGAAGAGTGTATTGATGGTTGCTTCTTCCGAGCAACTTACAGTGGGAAAGGTGGGGCTTATGATTTGACTGCTCATTACTCACTATTAATGTGGCGCAACGACCGGTCTGAGTCTCCCATGCGGTTGTGCATTACCCCCTTGGTTCTTAAATATACTCCGGAGTATTTGTCTTTCTAGAGATTTCAACGAGTGACTACTCAAATATTTGTCTTTTTAGAGATTCAAATGGACTACTACATACGGATGTATATAGACATATTTTAGAGTGTAGATTCACTCATTTTGCTCCGTATGTAGTCAATTGTTGAAATCTCTAGAAAGACAAATATTTAGGAACGGAGGGAGTACACATACGAAGCAAAATGAGTGAATCTACACTCTAAAATATGCCCATTTGAAATTTGTAAAAGACAAATATTAAGGAACGAAGGAGTATAATTTTGTGCATGGCACATGGACCCGGATGTCAAGAGGCTTCGCAATGCTATCAAACTTCCAAAGATTTGTTTACATAATTGACGTACTATGCAAATAATTTTCCAGCGACATGAAATTGTACAATGGTGTGAGCTTTCAGCTTTTGTTTCGTGTGTCTTGCCATTGATGCTCTTTCAGAAACAATAAAAACTAACTTCCTTGCTAATCAGAGCTATTATTTACATCACAACTGAAGACAAAGTTGTGAGAAGGTGTTAAATTAAAATTGATCCATGCTTTCATTCGCAGCAACATCCCCCCCAGCTCTGTCTAAATCAACAAGGCATGTTGGGAAAAAAGTAGCTGTCTGGAGCATGCAACATTCCAATCATTTTGTGCAGTTCCACTAAAATAGAGCTGAGCGCCCCTATTCCAAAGATATTAAGGGCGTGTTCGGGAGCCCTCCAACTCTCAACTCCGTCGACTCCCGATCCGGATCTCACCCGAACGCTCCAACTCCTGGTTATACGGGAGAGAAGTTGGCGATTCGGTACGTGCAAATTTGGTGGAGTCACAGAGTTGGAAAACTCGAGCTCCGCGGAAATTGAGAAGCGGGAGTTGCGGATAATTACACCGAGGGTGCCACCGCCAAGTGAAACAGCGCGTACCGGTTCGATCGAGCAGGCGAGAGCACCCCGTCGTGCATCTCCTCCCGACCAGGCCTACAACCCAGCCCTTCTTTCCCACCCCGTTTAGGAATAGGCCTGCTCCGGATGGGCCACATAGGGGCGATTTTACTGGCTTTCGGCTCGCTCCCTCGTGCGAGCGAGAAGCAGTCTTGTCGAACGGAGCGCTCGCTCCCGGATCGATCGTAAGAAGGTGGCGGAGGATTCCTGGCGTTGGAGTTCAGGATTTTTGGGTCACGGAGGGCTTCCGAACACGCCCTAAGTGTGATTATGATAATAGATGACTGTTGATGAAACAATAAACACACAAATAGAAGCCGGTCACCTTTGTAGTCTCTCTTAAGACTAACTAGTTGGAGAAGATTAGGCTCGGAGTTGGATGAGGAGGATAGAGCAAAACCAATCTCCCTTTGTGCAGTCGTAATGAAATGTAGAGACGTTGCCCGTGTGACATTTTGGCAGAACTGCACAAAACACTTTTAAGAAAAAAGTGATTTCTGCAGTTCACCAAAAGGTCACAATAGCAACAAGGTGAAATGGATAGCCCTGTTTGCAAAAAAGAGGTAGAAAGGGAACAATTACTGGCCAATAACAGTTGATGACACATGCGACGACAAAAAAGAAGCATATTCCTTCTCCTAAGGGAAGATAACAACACGGTTGTGTTTGTCTAAAACGGTGTGAGGACGAGATTGCAATATGGAAAATCGCCCGGACGAGCTACGTTTTGGGCAAAGAACTATGGAAGATCCACATGCAGCGGCGTGGGAAGGCAGGCGGTGGAGCAAAGCCAAAGGGATACACAGAGGTCATCGGGATGTAACTAGGTGAGCGGCGGCGGAATCTGCCCATACATCTGCGCAAAGCAGGTGGTGTAGGCCCTACCACGCCGGAGCTTGGTCAGAGAGAACAACATGTGCCGCAGATCGGGACGTGCTGCCTCGGTGTCGTTGAACGAAGAAACGATGCACGTCCTCCCTTTCCGCCGACGGACGGGATGCGGCCGGATCAGTGACCAACGGTGAGAGAGAGAGAGGCCACCGCAGCCTTGTGTCAGATACTCTGAAGAGAGACAAACCAGGCAGGCTCCATTGTATATAGTGGAGCGGACTACCTTTTTCTCCATAAAAATCGTTTTATATTTTGTGTACGTGCCATTGAGCGATATAACTTTATTTAAAAATAACGCGCCAACGCATCAAGTCGAACTTTGTTTCGTGCACGCGTGGTACACGACCTCCGTAGGTAAACAACCGCTTCACGCGTTCAAATTAGCACGTGGGCTGCCATTTCGTACAGAAATGAGCTCCACCCTGTACCCGCGCAGGTGTGGCTGGGCACGAAGCATGAGTACGTGCACGGTGCACCTATTCTCTTCTTGTATACGTACACCACCTACGTGGGGTTGTGTGTGAGAGATACAGACATAGAGAGATATAGTGTGTGGGTTCGTGAGAGTTTTTTTGGGGGGAGGGGAGGGTGGGGTCAATCAAAAAATGTAACATATGCATTGTGTGTGAAATAGAGTCCTTGATATATCATATATATAGAGGGGGCGATCCACGAGAAGAGAGTGGAGGTATCATCGGCTTGAGGTGTCCATAGAATCGAAGAGAGGGATGATGTGTGTGTGTGTGTGCGCGCGCGATCGATAAAGAGTGCCATCGAATTTGTGTGTGCCCACGTCAAATATATAGAGTGGCTGGCCTACTGGAACGTGAGAGGGGACATGTGCAGTTTGTCTCTGTGGTATGGATACCTACCTACAGCGCTCGAATATCGGTGTGTGGCGGGGGGGAGGGAGTGAGGGAGTCCTGGATTAGGGGGTATCCGGACAACCGGACTATATACATCGTCCGGACTATTGAAGCGTGAAGATACAAGACTCAAGACTTCGGCCCGTGTCCGGATGGGACTTTCCTTGGCGTGGAAGGCAAGCTTGGCGATCCGGATTATTTCCTTCCCTGTAACCGACTCCACATAGACCCTAGCCCTCTCCGGTGTCTATATAAACCGGAGAGGTTGGTCCTTAGAAGGCCGATCACAATTACAATCATACCATCATAGGCTAGCTCTTAGGGTTTAGACTCTACGATCTCGTGGTAGATCTACTCGTGTACTACCCATATCATCAATATTAATCAAGCAGGAAGTAGGGTTTGACCTCCATTGAGAGGGCCCGAACCTGGGTAAACATCTGTGTCCCTTGCTTCCTGTTACCATCGGCCTTGACGCACAGATCGGGACCCCCTACCCGAGATCCGCCGGGTTTGACACCAATATTGGTGCTTTCATTGGAGTTCCTCTGTGTCGTCGCTGTCAGGCTCGATGGCTCTTTCAACCACCGTCAACAATGCTGTCCAAGGCGAGACTTTTCTCCCCAGACAGATCTTCGTGTCCGGCGGCTTTGCCCCGCGGGCCAATTCGCTTGGCCATCTGGAGCAGACCGATAGCCACGCCCTTAGCCACAAGATCGGGGTCGGAAACCTGAACTGCACAGCGGATATCCGCGGAGACTGGATCTTCGACGGATTCGGGCCTATGCCAGGAGCACCGGACAGTCACGACGAGCACGGCTTAGACCTGCTGTCACCCCCGCGGTAGCCTCGGGCTTAAATCTGGAGCGGGCTGCGTTTCCCAAGGACGGGAGGCTGGACCCCGCCCCGCAGGTCACGCACTCATCGACCATGGAGCCGAACACGGGCCTTACCCCTGTGATGGTCTATGAATCCGGACCCTCGGATTCGTCTCCGGACGTTGGTTCCAGTCCGCACACTCCCGAGCTCGTCGGGCCAGGATGGGCTCCGGTAATGAAGTTCACCGCTGCGGATATCTTCCAGCACTCGCCCTTTGGCAACATGCTGGACTCATTAAAGTCTCTCTCTTTGTCAGGAGGCTCTTGGCCGAACTATGTCCGGCTCGAGTGGGAAGCAGACGATGAAGGAATTCTTTGCCCACCCACCACCCACTTCATTGCCACGGTCGATGATCTAACCGACGCGATTGACTTTGACTCCGAAGACATCGATGGTATGGACGACGATGCAGGAGAATCACAGGAACCACCGCTCACTGGGTGGTGGATAGCCGCCTATCCCCATGATATATACATGGCGGACACTCCGAAGGAAACCAATGGGGATGAGGCAGCGGAGGATAATCCCCCAGGGGAAAGCAAAGCATGAGCGTCGTCAGCGCCGCTCCAAGCCCCGCCACAGGAATACCGGCCCAGAAGTCGAAAACAATCTGGATGGCGCCGAAGATCTAGTCGGCTTGTTTTCGTAAGGCCGAATCAGCCTTGTGGGATACTTGGAGAGGGACAACTATACGCCCCCCTCCGAGGACGAGGCAAGCTTCGGCAATGATGAATTCGGCGTGCCTGAAGATCCAATGGAACAAGCTCGCTTCGAGCGACGGCTCATGGCCACGGCAAAGAGCCTGCAAAGGAAGCAACGACAGCTTAAAGCTGACCAAGATTCGCTGGTGGACAGATGGACCAAGGTCTTGGCCACTGAAAGATACGGACCCGACCGCCCTGACAAAGGGCACACAAGGCATAACCGGCCACCCCAACCTAAGCAGGAGAACTCAAGGCACATGCCCCGATGTCAACACACCACTACGGTCCAAAACAATACGAAGGACAAAAGAAGAAGCATCCTCAAGCCTCGGCGCAATTGTCATAAGCGTCAAAACAGGAAGGCTGGTGCTAATTCCAGCAACTCACAGTCCGGTCAGCGGACAAAGAACGGCTCAGACCTATCGGCCCAAGCCACACACTCGATCAACCATGTGAAATCCATGGTACTCTTAGAAGGACGGCAAAACATACCAATAGAGAATGTCGAATCCTCAAAACAAAGCGGCTGGTCGCGTGCCGGAAACAATGAAGGGAGGCATCTGGTCAAAAGCCCCCCCCCCCCCATAGCATAAAAGTATGGCCGATCGCCCCCGGCCGCATTAACCAAAGCAACTTAATTGCAGTACCTCCGAACATAGCAAACCGGGGGCCCCATAACACATAAAACCCCCGCAGGTGTGGAACCACAAACAACATCTCCTAAAAGATGCTAGGGGCAAAGGCCAAATTTTTTTGGCCCATCATTCTAAACGGTTGTCTACGGAACACCAAAAAATACTTTGCCAAAGAATAAATCTTCGGCACCTTCCCAGCATGCGGTAATTTAACGTATGCTAACGGGACGAACCACGTCGACTAGATTCCACGTGGTCAATCACTCAGGCCAACACCATGTGATACAGACCACCACGGCGAACCCGCCCTCGGCGGAAATCATCTGACTGCCGGAGTAGCGAGTCGCGCATGCCTATCAAAATTTTGATATGACAGCCAACTATCCGGACACCAATTGAGGAGTCCGCGCTACCTAACGGTATAACAGCTGGGTTTACCAGGGTCCGATCAGGAGCCCTCGGACCAACCACAAGAGGAGACTCGGCTACCTCCGAGTATTTGCCTTACAAACTAACTTTGACGCAGTAATGTGATTGGTGACGTGGAATCGGCCAGACACACAAGGAGCCCTCCCCTAAATGAAGGCAGACCGTATTTATTCTTGATCCACTGACATCTCCCTCCTTTTCAGAAATCACAGGGTCCGCCAAAAAACTCCTCTTTTCATAATCATACATCGTACTCGTATGCATAGACATATCATTTTACTACAATGCGTAGACTTAAATAACACTTACCGACCATCGCTTTTCATCGACACCTTGTCTTACGCCCGATTATGCCAGGGGCTTCACAATACGGCAATAAAGTCCGACCACCTTCACGGTCGTCCGGCACCCTGAACTTATAGCACTATATGCATCAGCTCCAAATCATGTCTTGGGTCATTGGTTGGGTTTGCCCGGCTCCCATGTTTTTGTACCTTTCCTTCCGTTATATCGGCTAAGGTAGCGCAGGGAGAACTACTGCGATTGTGTCCCGGATCTGCCGGACGAGCACCTCGATGAAAGCCGAAAACCATTTGTCATGATACGGAGAGCTGGTCAGCTGTTCAAGAGGTTGTAAAATCCCTAAAGATTTATTTCGCTAACGCCATTATAAATGCAGAGTGCGACGGATCGATCTTCGATCAGCGCCAATAGAGCCCCTAGTTCGCCTTAGAACACTAGGCTCTTGCCGACCATACTCGAATTCCTATGGCTAAGTGAGAGTAATAAAGCCTTATAGTCTGATCGCCTGGTTCGTGGTGAGAAACGCCTCCGTAAAAGGACCCAACTTTGGGATAAACAGTGTTCAGATATATCCCGAACACCCCCGTATTCTTGATACGTGGGGGCAGAAGCCGACGACTGGCCAACTCTTGGGATTTACATACAATAAACAGCCGCACAGGAAGAACATATGTTCAAACAAAACATGCAATATATAAACGCCATAATCCCATATTACAAAAAGTGGCACGAATGCCCTCAGGGAAATATAATGTCTTTGGTACAGTTATCCGCCGCAAGGCGGGCTCCCTTCAGTACACCTTGATAGTATAGTTTGGGCTTGCGATGCTCCTTACCCTATGGCGGCCCCTCAGTCATCAGCTTCTCCGCGTCAAGCTTCCCAATGCACTTTTGCACGGGCGAATGCCATACGTGCACCCTCTATGCAGACCGATCGCTTAATAGCATCAAGACGAGGACAAGCGCCCACAATCCGCTTCATGAGCCCAAAGTAACTGCTCGGAATTGGCTCCGCTGGCCACAACCGGACAATCAAGTCCTTCATGGCTAGTTTGGCCGCCTGGTGCAGTTCGACCAGCTGCTTCAGCTGATCAATAAATGGCACCGGATAGTTCGGTGCCAAATACTGCGACCAGAAATCCCTCTCCACAGACTTCTTCTCCTTGGTTTGGTAGAATTGGGCGGCATCTGATATGCTGCGAGGAAGATCCATAAGCATACTCGAAAAATACTAATTCAGCTTATTGCCTAGAATTCCCCCCATTATCATGAACAAATGGCTAAGAATACAGAAGGCCTTACCATTCACAACTTTCCGGGCCTCTTGAATGTCCCGTACAACGCCTCGGGCTTCTTCCCGGGCATCTTCCGTGTCTTGGAGCGCTTGGGCGAGTTCGGCTTTTTTCCCTATTAGACTCTGCTCCAAGCCCTGGCTCTTCTTCACAGCCTCCTGGAGCTCCCGCTCAGCTGTGACAACCCTGGCCTCGTGTTTTTCACGAAGTGACTGTTCGGCGGCAACCTTCTTGTTGGCATCATCCACAGCCTTCTTCAGTGCCTCATATTCGGCACTCGCTCCTAGGGCATACAACACAAATACTTTTCAATAAGCACAATTACTTATTAGTGCCTAATGCAAGACAATGCTTCAACATACCTTGTTTATCTTCTAATTGCTTCCTCACGCGGCCAAGTTCTTCCTCGGCCCGTTCCAGGCTCCGCTTTAGTTCGGACATTTCGCATTATGAGCGACCGCCTTCTTCGCAGACGCCTGTATTCAAACAAAGAGGTACACGTCATTAACATAAGTTCCCACGAGAATAGAGGATTTGATCCCCTGCCCGGCTCCCTCTCCTTCGTCGGACAGTGTATCAGGGGATACTACTCATATTATGACGATTCCTCAAAGGTTTCTTGGGAAACATACCTCAAAGGCCTTTATAAGGCCAAGGCAGGACTCGTTCAGCCCGCTCTCGGTGGACTGAATCTTTTCAACAACCGCACCCATAAGGGTCCGATGTTCATCGACGATAGACGCGTTCTTTAACGCTATCGATAGACCGCCTGGCAGCTCTGCCCGAACAGAGGTTGCCGGCGGAGTAGGCAGGCCTCCCACCGTTGAAGGTGGCTGCTCGCCCGATCTGGGAGCCTTAGAAGTCTCCCGGACCTCGTCCGACTGTGGGCCGAACCCAAGATCACCCCCGCTGACGGCACACTCCGGGGGCATCGCTCCCATGTGTCCGGCTCCAGTGATATGCCCCCTGGTCCAAGCACTGTTGAGACGACACCTCAGTGTCGCGCCGGGACTTTGGGGATGGGGCCTCTGGAGGCGTCTCGCTCACCAAGGCGTCCGAGCTCAGCGAATCCTCGGATGAGGACTGGCCGGCGCGAGACCTCGCCGGACTGTGCAAAATATAGCAGATTAAAACTACTATACCCAAAAACAATCCCGGACGCCAGTATGCGTGTTCGGATTTTGTACACTTACGACTTCTCACAGGGCTGGGCCACAGGATCCCACTCTGGGCTGCTATCGGCAGCCGTGGTGGATGCCTCTGGGAGGGAACCTTTTCTCCTCTTGGGCGATTCGGCCTCCAGGGACGAGGAAGCTACACGCTTCTTCCTACCTTCAAAGTGAGGCTTGTCCTCCTCTGCTTCTTCCTCTTTGTCTTCCGAAGAAGGAGCGTCACTTGAGTCTTCGGAATTTGCGTCCGAAGCCTCGCGGTGACGGAGGCCACTCCGGGTCTTCTTGACCTTCTTGGAGGCCTTCTTCTTTGGCGCCTCGTAAGGCATGGGGACCAGCATCTTCGTCAGAAGAGGTCTGGCCGGTTCCTCCGGCAACGGGGCGGGACAATGTATCCGCTCCACTTTCTTTATCCATCCCTGAGGTCACGATGAAACACGATTAGGATGTCTCCCTCATGACATGCCAGCTGAAGCATGAATAGACAGAGCTTGGCTGTGAATTACCGAGCTTGGAGAATGGCATAACTGATACCCGCGGTCCTCGGTGGGGCCCGACCACGATTTGCCGGACTTAAAGAGCACCTTCCAGATATCCTTGTGGGAGGAATCATAAAGCTCCCAAAGGGTTTGGTACTCGGCTGGGTCGAACTCCCACAGAGTACACGCTTGGCGCTGACAGGGGAGAACCAGGCGAACTAGCATCACCTGGACTACATCCACAAGTTTGACGTCCCTATCGACCACACCCTGAAGGCGCGTCTAGAGCAGTGACAGCTCATGGGACAAGGACCAGCTCGGGCCCTTCTCGGGCCAGGATGTGAGCCGCAGCGGAGCTCCGGATTTGAACTCTGGAGCGGCCGCCCACTTTTTGCCGCGTGGTTCGGTGATATAGAACCACTGCTGGTGCCACTCCTTGACGGAGTCGTTGAAAGCGCCCTTCGGTCAAAGGGCCTTGGGCATCTTTCTTACCATGGCGCCGCCGCATTCGGCATGTTTGCCACTCACCACCTTGGGCTTCACATTAAAAGTCTTTAGCCAGAGGCCGAAGTGAGGTGAGATCCAAAGGAAAGTTTCGCTTACCACATTTATGAACGTCGAGATATTGAGGAAGAAGTTGGGGGAAAGATCATGAAAATCAATCCCATAGTAATACATGACTCCGCGAACAAATGGGTGTAGGGGAAACCCAAGCCCACAGACAAAATGGGGAAGGAACACGACTCTCTTGTGAGGTTCCGGAGTGGGGACGACATGTCCCACTAGAGGGAGACGGTGGCCGATCTTCTGGGCCAGATACCTGGCATCTCGGAGCTTCTTGATATCCTTCTCCCGGACAGTAGAGGCCATCCATCTGCCTCCTGCTCTGGATCCGGGCATCTTTGGAAAGCCTCTCTTTGGTGGAAAAGAAGAAGTGCTTGGGCGCTAGGGCTCGGAAAGAGGGGAATGGGCTAGCGGAAGGAGAAAGGCGTGGGTAAAGAGAAAGAGGCATTGTCTCTTTATAGGGGCGGTAAGTGCTTTTTGCGCCTCCCCACTTGCCTGGTGGAACCCGTTTGCCTCCTGCTCGCCGCGATTAGCGGTGCGGTTGGATTACCCATACCCGTATTAATGAGAATCCCGTGATAAGGGGACACGATCTCTGCTTTGACAAGACGTGTCAAGGAAACCGCCTCGCAATATGTGCTGTGGCTGGTTGTGGGAAAATGGTTCGAATAATAACCCGACCGTAATGACACGTCGCATTGCCTAAAAGTTGTCAGCAGATTACATTTGTGAAATACCATTCTCTCTACGGTGGCATGTGAAGATCATTTTGTGGATCCGGACACGGTTCAAGTGTTCGATAATTACCTTGGAGTATTCGGAGGAGGAACCCGCCCTGTAATGCCGAAGACAAGATCATGCTACCGGACTCATCGTCATTGAAGCCTGGTTCGAGGGCTCTTGAGGAGTCCTAGATTAGGGGGTATCCGGACAGCCGGACTATATACATCATCCGGACTATTGAAGCGTGAAGATACAAGACTCGAGACTTCGGCCCGTGTCCGGATGGGACTTTCCTTGGCGTGGAAGGCAAGCTTGGCGATTTGGATATTATATTTCCTTCCTTGTAACCGACTCCATGTAAACCCTAGCCCTCTCCGGTGTCTATATAAACCGGAGAGGTTGGTCCTTAGAAGGCCGATCACAATTACAATCATACCATCATAGGCTAGCTGATCTCGTGGTAGATCTACTGTTGTGCTACCCATATCATCAATATTAATCAAGCAGGAAGTAGGGTTTTACCTCCATCGAGAGGGCCCGAACCTGGGTAAACATCTATGTCCCTTGCTTCCTGCTACCATCGGCCTTGACACACAGATCGGGACCCCCTACCCGAGATCCACCGGTTTTGACACCGACAGGCAGGCCTAATTAACTATAGAGGTACAATGGCTGGTATATGTGTGGAGGAGGAGAGAGGCCTACCTCATGTATTAAGGGAGATTGATCTACCTCATGTATTAAGGGAGACCAATCGTCATCCATGCATATGTGTAGGAGAGGAATAAGGTTGGGAGAGAGACAGAGCTAGAGTGTGGGAGGGGGTGGTAGTGGAGTTGCTTCTAGCAAATGGTGGGATAGGCTTGCTAGACAACTGGAGGGCACGCCTGCAATATCAATAAGAGAGGGGATGGCTGCCTGTCTGTGCACGCGCGTGTGAGAGACGGGTTAGGAGCATGCACGAATGATGGGGGCGATATGGATGTAGTAAGCAGACATAACTACATAGGAAGATCAATCGTCCTTTGTCCGAGAAAGGAGAGACATAACTTGTGAGGTACGTCGATCGATGGGGGGGAATAGTTAAAGTCGACCTAAATATATGTTGGGAGATCGATCGATATACATGCATGTGTGTGTTAGAAGCAAATGAGGCATGTGGAGAAGGATAGAGAGAGGGATGCATCTAGGAGGTGGTGCGAGAATCATACTATATCGAGGGGGGAGAAGTGTGCGAGTACAAGATCGATGAAAAGAGTGGTGGGAGTGAGGCATGGACGGTGATAAGAGAAGAGGGGAAGCTTGTATTTTTTGCTAGGCACACCTGGCTAGAGAGGCATATTGATCGATGTTTGCCGTAAAGAAGGAGCTGGGGGGCCTACACACACCGTGGGTGAACGATCTAAAGTGAAAAGGCGAATTTGCGCGATGGAGCTAGAGAATGCTGAGGGAGGGTTAGAGGGATGCGGGCGTCTTCATGCACGAGAGAAAGTTAGCGCTAGTTAGCTACAAAGATAAGAGGATTGTGTGGGTGTAAAAGACGAATAGAGATCATACTTCACTATAAAAAGTGAATTCGGATATTTGAAGAATTTATCATAGTGTTTTAAACCGACGCATGTGTGAATATATATAACGGTGATACACATGATGTTGTTATGAACATGTTATACTACATATAATATATTTTATCTCTACTCTTATAAAAAACGGAGTTGTTGATGATGGTGCCATCCTGCAATATAGGCCGTCCGATTTATATCTGACGGATAGGAAGGAAACTATGGCAATTTTAAAAAAAAGATACCCACACCCCTCTCCATATTTGGAAATTAGGCCTCCCCTTGATCATGTTGATTTTCTATGGAACGCATGGGCATCTTGCTAGTACTACGTATAGCATATAGAACATTGATCATAATTTGGGCTAATGTGTGGCTTTTGCAGCTCAGTTTTAAATACTTGTCATAATGTAGGGGGCGGGGCACTATACTATGTGTGATAAACATGGTGTACACGTATGGAACATGGTTTAGATTATGAATATATATAGTTAGTACATCATATGTACTATTATTTGGAATCAACATCAAGTGTATTCAAAAAATAGAATTCGAGTTCATGTAGTACACATAGTTCATATCTATCACTATAGTAATCATGTGGTGTGTTATTAAGGTAATACACGAATGATGGTTGAAGTTGGCAACAATCATGATTGTAGATTTGTTATTGAAATAGAGAAACGAATTCAAATTCAGTTCGAATTGCAGCGGTGGTATAGACATTTGGAATGCACTAAAATGTTGGTATGAGTAGGTTACATGCATTATACAGCAAGCGAAAAAATTTAATTGGACATAACATGGATTCATACTACCGAATAGCATTTAATTGCACTAAATTGTTGGTATGAGTAGCTTTAAATAGCATTTTTATAGTAAAACGGGGCAAGACTCTCTCTTTGTGTGGTGTGAATAGTTTTATTTTTTTCGTTTTATTTTTGGTTGAGGGAAGTGCAATTGATTTGGTATGTACAAGTACAATATTACACGTTAGGCTTGTCCCTAAAATTCAACCCGCGCCTTGTTATATCCTGAAAATTCAGATATCGTGCTGCCAAACTGGCGCCTTCACAACCCGCGGCTTGCTATCCCGAAATTACAACGCGCGCGAAAACTCCCACCAGCTGCCAAATCCCGACACGCGAAATCCCCCTTCTAACTCTGAGCCGAAAGGGCCGCTAGTTCAAATCGGTGCGGGGTACTTTTGTAACACACCCTACATTTTGGACAAGCACGTCCCTAAGTCATGGTTCACTCCCTCCCATCGCCTCCTTTTTGCCATTCGAAATCCCAGGCTGCCATAACCTCTCCGCTCCAGCCGCGAAACCCACCCTCCTCCGTCCGCCACCTCACCGCTGCCCAGCCGGAGCCTCTTCCCCGACAACGTCGTCCACCACAATAGCTCGACGTCCCTCATCCACCTCCCCAGATGAGGATCCGTCGTCCATCTCGTCGTCCCGCCGGTTTAGCCACCCCATCCTCCACCTCCAAGGAGCTGCTCCGATGATCGCCTCGTCTATCGCGGCTGCTCCATTCCCACAGCGCTGCCTTAACCTACTCCACCGGAACCGCAACATCCTCACCGACTCCTGGGACGAAGCCGAGGCCTAGTCGGCGCCACCAAAGAGGTTGTACACTCATCGCATCGCACCTTCTCCTTAGCTCGACCTCCCAGCACCGACGGTGCTCCATCCCGCACCCCCATGGAGCGGCTACCTTGAAGCCGGCGCAGCGGGCGACATCTCCACGGCGGCTCTCCCCTAGTGCGAGGCCCCTTGGGCGGCGGTGTCCATACCAGCCGGATCTGCTGCTCCGGCTCTCGCTCGCTTTCAGCCTTCTTCTTGCTCGGATCCGGCTCTCGCTCGATCGCTTCGCTTCGCCCAGCTTCTTTGCTACTCCGGCTCTCGCTTCGCTCGCTTCGCGCTATTGTTGTTCTTTGCTGCTCTCCCCCTCGCTTCGTCTGCTTTGCTCTGCTCCAATTTAGCTACACTTGATCAACTGAATCGACTTTTGGGTCGATCGATTTTGAGGGCTGGGGTGGCTCACGGAGTTAAGGAAGAACCACCCTTGGAGGGGCAGAGGCTCGCCGTGATTCGGCCGGTGGTGGCTGGCGGCTCAGGGGGTACAGGTTGAAGATGAATTGCAGGCCCTCCCTAAACTACATGTCAAGTGCCTCTCTGCTACCATTGCGTTCAGTTTCGACAGTAAAATTCGAATTCCATAGTAAATTTCAGTTTGGACAGTTAAGTTCAGAGTCAACAGGTTTTACCTCATCTGTTGTAGTCAGGTGGTTTTTGGTGATGTAAATTTTACATCTATTTTACATCATCTATTGGAGATGCTATTAGAATTCCACCTGAGATTGACGATGTTTGTCTTGTGCTGCTTCAGCCTTGACGTCTTACGGCTCACCGGGGCTGCTCGAACGGTAGAACGATCCATCACAATAGAGCGATGCCACGGGCGCGCCTCTGATTCCTCAGATCTTCCTCCACACCTCCGACAGCCACCTCCTGCCTCAAGCGCTTCAAATGACCAACCAAATGATGCTTTGAGGTCGACACGGCTCTGACAAAGAGGTTGTACACTTGTTGCATCACTTATTACTATACATTCATGTCGATCCATTAGGGCTATTTTGGTTCAACGGAAAAACATAGCAATAGGGAATTTTCCAATGGCACTCTACTATTCAATTATTCATGCATTTTGTTGAAAGGAATGAAGCAAAACATCCACCTGGACCTACTTTTCAAAATCCTATGCATGAAAACAAGACCAAGTGCATTATTGGCAGAATAACATTCTAACTGTACATGCTTTCATATGGTTTCACTTTATTTTGGCCATGTTTCTTTGCATTCCTCTGCTCTTCCAATTCCTGTAAACCAAACACTCAAGTTGACAGAAATCCTGTGTTTACAAATGCTCTGTTTACCATGTGCATTCCTATCCTATTCCAGTGTTTTTCCTATCCCTGCGTTTTTAGAATCATGCAAGCCAAATGATCCCTTACAGAATTACTTGATTCTGGTAGGTGTCGAAGGAACTTTGTGTGGTTTGTCCTGCTCCTGCCATGACGTCGTCCACCTCAAGCCGAGCTGCTCCATCAATAGAAACATCCACCAAACCAGACATCACGACTCACAGCAGTCTTTCGCCGCCTCATATCTCCTTCCTCGCCGCCGCACCCATCGTGAACGGCATCACCATCATCGACTCAGCAGATGAACTTTGAGGAGTACGGGTCCACAAGAGAGGTCGCACTCTTTTGTTTTTGCTTATGTTGTGCATTGCTTAAAATTACCTGCTACTTTATCGTCCTGTTCACCTCTTGGACTCCAAGTCAGGTCCAAATTAATGTTCAAACTTGAGTTCTAAATTAGTTGTGGGGCACATATCGAGGAAGTAATGAATAGTATCTCTGTCTAATATCAGTTTCACCTAGGGTATGCCTATGTTGTTCATCTTGGGTGGGAAACAAATAGTAAAGCAATCATAATCTGTCTTTTTATTAAATTAAAGCAATCATCGTCCTGCTATCATTATTTTTGGATCCATCCACTAGTTGTTACCATCACTCTAAATTTCTGCATGCTCTCCTTACATAATCTCACCATATTTTTTTCGTATGCATGTCAGATATTGTACACAGTCATGCTGAACATGTAGAGAAAAAGAGAAGAGTTTTCTTGTGGCAATACAATGTCATGCAGACATCGCTCCATGGTGGGTTCAATGGCAAACCCTCCCCACCCCTCTCTAGATTGTAATCCGAGGAAGATATCTGTTCGAGACGGATTCGTACGCCCATCGACCACTCCTATTTACCCCCCAAGATGTTTGCTCTACCTTGGCATGATGATGTTAGTCATATCATGCATATGTTGCCTTGCAGTGCCTACTTTCGACATCATATATGTCATCTGCATAGTTTAGACATGTTCTATAATGCCACCTGTTTAGTTTCTATATCATATATGGGAATTGTGCAGTCTCATGTCTTTTAGCCAGCCATAATATACGTGAAATGTGCAATGCCATCCTGTTTAACCAGGCACCATATATTTGAATGATATCTTGCCCATCCTTTTCTTCATTACATTTCCATTTGTCGACAATGTTTGTACATTAAACTACTCTTCTTGTGAATCAGCCATTTGGGTGGGAGATTGAAAAATCTGGAGTGAAAACAAGGCCTTCAGCGCAGACAGTGCTACCTGTCAAAGCAGATCTCTTGTTGGGTCCCGATAGCTCCTCACAGATGGATTCAGAGATAGATGACCAGTCATATTCCCCCACCGAGGTGTATGCTCTAGCTTGGCACATTTATACTGCTCATATCATGCATATGGTGTCTTGCATTGCATAGATTAGACATCATATACACAATATTCAACACCATGTTCTTAGTTCAAACATCATATCTAATGCCCTATGTTTAGCATATAAATCACATATGTGAATTAAATGATGCGATCCTGATTACTTAGATAACATGTAGGTGAATTATGTCAGGTGAATTATGTCATCTGATCTTGTTTAGTTATTCATCATATCTTTGAATTATGTTATGCTATGCTATCCAGTTTAGATAGACATCATATATGTGAAATTATGTCATGCTATCCGTTTTAGTTAAACAATATACATGTCAACTATTTCATGCCCTCTTTTTTCCACACTATCTATTGCATTTGTCTCTCATACAATGTCTGTACATTCAACTATGTTTCCTGTTTATCGTCCATTTGAATTGGAGCTGGTGATGCCAGCATCTAGCAGACTAAAAACACGGTCTTCAAATAAAACAGTGCTACCTCTTGGTGGAGATAACACCCCGGTTGTACATGCACGAGAACCAGCCCTACCACACATAACCCAAACTCTTGCAGATTGTACCCCTACCGCGATGGACAGAGAATCAGCTTCACCCAATCTAACCCCAACCCCAGCAGATAGTAACCCAGTTCCTGCTGACGCAACACCATCTCCACCACACAGCTCCCAAACAAGAGCAGTTAGTAAGGCAGCTCTAGTGCCCAAAGGGCCAGTACTACCATGGCGAACCCCAACTCCACCAGTGTTTGACCAGGAGTTATGTGTAAGTAATCTTATTCATGGCAATTACTTTGCTTTGTCCCATACATCCTACCTCCATGATGGTTATAATACAACAAATTTTCCCATTTTCTCTATAGAGAAGGACCGATTTGGAAACTCAGGATGAGGTAACCTATGCTAATACCTCTGCTATCTTCAAGAATGCTTGGTGGCGATATCGGAATTACACGAAGAAAATGTACTTCACCGGCAAAGAAACTCATCAAATTCCGTTCGTTCTCTTAAGACACATTCTTTGGACGATGGTGAGGGAACGCCTTGTTACATCTTGGTCCCGAACCAAGAATGTGGTAAGGTCTATGAGCTCATTTTCTATTTTAAGTACTATATTCTTGCGTCTTAATGTACTCTGTTCATGTAGAACAAGAGCCTAAACCTGTAGAACAACTATTCTAATTGAAGATTCGATTGCTATCATAGTTCAAAAAAGCGCTAGGCGTTAATTGTGCGTTTTGCCACCGCCTTGCGCTTTACTGACCAAAGAGCATGCTTATGCATAGTTATGCGCAATGCATTTCGCCAACGCCTAGAGCCTAGGCGCGCCTTTTTTAACTATGATTGATATTGTGGATACTGCTTTGCTCTT
Source organism: Aegilops bicornis (assembly GCA_021605145.1). Taxonomy (NCBI): domain Eukaryota; kingdom Viridiplantae; phylum Streptophyta; class Magnoliopsida; order Poales; family Poaceae; genus Aegilops; species Aegilops bicornis. Next base: position 159,150,067 of record CM038671.1, on the reverse strand, counting down.
GTATCACTGTATTTACTCATACAAACTTATTTTAAAATTGAAGGATCCAATCAAAACTTCAATGGCACAGCGTGTATGTTCATGCATGTTTCTTTAACAGGCTTGCTCTTATCAATAGCTCTGTTGATTTCAATTTCAATTGTGTATACATTTGACTTCTCATATCATGCACATTACTAGCATCACAACAGCGCCAATAGTGTTGTTGTACATGTAGACCCGTGGTACCCATCTGAAATCTTGTTGTGCCGTGTAGTTTCCCACGCTTTGTATTCTTTCACTGCTGCTTTGTCTTGAACTGATATGATTTGAACCGTGTCTCTATTTTGATTTGGCAAGACAATGCAGTGACCATAGGACATAGACATATGTTTGTTTGATGCTTTTATTATGTACTAGTACTTGGCAATAGAAGACTTGGTAGTTTAATCCTGTCCACCTTACTAATGAACTGGTTCATCGAAATGAGTTTCATATACTAGTACATGCTAAACTGTTATGTGTCTGCTTGTTTCTTCTTTTAGAATCTTGTGACAGAATATTGGGGAAGAGTGCCTTATTAAGCAATGGTAAAGGAAGTAATGCAGATAAGGTTCAGGATAGTGACACATCCTTGCTGGTCTCCAACAAAGCTGATAAAACAGCTAAGGAAGACTATCTCGAAGATAGTGAGACAACCCTAAAGTCTTGTCTTGGTTTAGTGTTGGAGTTACTGGCCACTACCGCTTGCACAAGCTATTCAAACTCACTGTCTAAATCACTTCGGTTTCTTGAGTCTCAACTACAAGCTGAAAGACATCGATCACCGTCTTTGCGACAAGAAGCGGAAGGACTACGGAAGTCCCTGGAGCATTCAGATGCATACTTTCTGGTGCAACAGCAAGCGTTATAGGATTTTAGCGCCAAACAGGACAAAGCTAATAAGCTTGCTAAGATTATTGCCAACATGGTGGATACCATGTTTCTTGAGCTCTTATGAAGTTGTTTTAGTTATGCTCTTGTTTTGCTACCGCGTTTATTTGCACTGGTGGCCAATTTTGACGGCCAGTGTATGTAATATGCTGCTTTGTTCCCTATACTTGCACTGGTGGCGAACTTTGATGCCCAGTGGATGTAATATGTGTAATAGCGGTAATAGGCTAGCGTTAATTGCTTGCTTATTTATTTCCTTATTGTCTTGTTTAGTTGTTTGCTTGTAGTCACTGCAGTTCTTTTTCTGTGTTTTTCTAGTTGCCACAATAACCTATTTTTGGAAACTAGGCCAAAATAATCACGGCAGCACACGGACTGTTATAACCATGGGCCTCCTGCGGGCCGTATGATCGATGGGCCTTCTACGGGCCGTAGGATCCATTGGGCTTCTATACGGGCCGTAGGATCCATGGGCCTTCTACGGGCCGTACGATTGATGGGCCTTTTACGGGCCATAGGATCCATGGGCCTTCTATGGGGCGTATCATCATTTCGCCAATCATGGGTCATACTATTCATGGAAAATAACAGGCCGTTTATTGGCCGGATTTGATAACTCTATGAAAATAGCCCAACGGGTTTTTTTGACATGAAAACGGCCCAACAAATTAACGGGCCAAAAACGGGCCGACTGTATCCACGGGCTGAATTTGGCCCACAAGAAGAAAAGGCAAATAACGGGCCGTAAGTAACCGAATGCTGGAAATGAGCCCAAGAATAAATGGGCCCTCAGAAGGCCGAAAGGTAACACGGGCTGGAAACGACCCAATGGAATAATGGGCCGCTAATGGGTATAAAGCGATACACTGTTCATTACGGGCCAGTTTCACCACGGGCCTTTAGTGGGCCAAGAGTTACAAAGGGACTCATATGGGCCGAAATACGTCATGGGCCATACATGGGCCGGAAGTTAAAACAGGTTGGAGTTACATTGGACGGCCCAGATGACGCTACTGGGCCTAATTCGGATAGGCCGTAAATGGGAGCTGGGTTAACGGGATGTAAATGGGCTATATGCGAACAGGCCGTTAACAGGCTTGCCGTGGGCTGGCTCGCCACCTTTTGACCAAGTCAAACGGGCCGGCCTTTTCACAGGAATGGGCCTCTGTGGGCCGTGCCACGTGTCGGCGTATCATAGCGCTTTGGGTCCAATGAGTGGATGACATCTGTCCCAACGATGAGCCGACATGTGTTTCCTCCCGCCAATGATGATTTTACACGTGGAAAATCCCCATTGGTCGGGGCTGTTAACGGGTTATCGGATCCAAAACCGGACCCGGTAGCTTAACGGTGTTTCCGTTACGGTGGATGCCACGTGTCGGTCACCCTTGACGAAAGCACTTCTGTGACGCGCGATTTATCATCATGGAAGTGGACACTTCCGTGATGATAATTTTGGTAATGTCATGGAACACTTCTCTGACGACAAAGATGTATGACTAACTTGATTATGTCACAAATTTGTCATGGATGTACATGCATGACAGAAAACGTGACCTACTGTGACAAACACGTATCATCACGGAAGTGTATTTTTTTGGAGTGTTTGTTTGTAACAAACAGGGTTTTGACAAAGAAAGTTTTTTGTAAACGACTTTTTGTCAAAAAAATATAATGCTTGGTCGAACCGAAAAAAATTTATAACTGAAAGTTTTTTAGCATGAAAGCGACTTAGCTGGTTAATGTTCTTGGTGTGACATGGGACGAGCTTGTAGCGGCTCAAGGTTCCAACTCCCAAACCGGTCTTGACGTACCCGTGCAAAGATCTCGACTTGATGAAGTGATAGCACGGCAGTGCTGAAGTGCCGAGGCGAAGCCCCCGGTCCAGCCGAGGAGACAGAGTAGTTCCGCAGCGTGATAATGAAGCCCCCTCATCACAGGTCCGCATGGTGGATGTCAGTTTGATAAAGCGATGACGCGGTAATGGCGACACATGGTATCACACCATGGTGACGGTGGAATTTGGTTGATGGAGGCGAGAGGACGACTCCGTACGCCGGGGTGACTGCATGACGCAGCAAAAATTAATTATCTGCACACATAAAATAGTTCAAGGCATAAGTAATAATAATAAAATGTTTTAAACCAAAAAATTAAAAATCCTCCAATTAATTTGAGTGAGACAAATAATTAAAGGAACACGTCCTGGACACGGGGTCGGCTCGACGGAGTGGAAGCATCAACGTGTCACTGCAGATTAGAATTTGCCGAACAATGATGTTGTCATGCTTTGACGTAAAACCAATCCATCGTATAACGGCGACTCCGGTGGAGACAAGATTGTAGAGCTGCCACAATGAAAATTCCCAAACCATAGAAGACAAGTTACGGGATCTTTGTGCTGCAAAAGGCCAACTATTAGCTGAATTATAAAAAAAATAAACGTATATAGAGAAAAACAAATCTCCATGATGTGTGTTCGGATGTCCTTCTCTCAATGTGGTCACTTGACACGCACTACCCCTGCTTCACGTATGCACAGCTGTACGTGTGCCCTTGAGAAGCCGGTCTAGTTAGAGCTAAGCGGACTATCTCATGGTGACCGTATTACACAGTCCAGACCAGTTATCTAAAATTTAACAGACAAAGGTAATGATAGTATATATATATATATATATATATGTAAAACATACTTCTACTTAGTTAATTTAAGTGAAGCAGATGATAATAATAAAAATATAGCGTGAGCGCCATGGTTGACTCGTGGAGTGGCCGCGCGGAGATGACGACATAGAGCGGCGCACCAAGGCGATGCCACAACTTAGTCAACGCCTACGGAACGAAAGCGCCGAGGTGGCGGCATAGCGTAGTCAAGGTCAATTATCTGGCGCGAGGTCAATGTCGACATAGGTCGGCTGGCCGAGGTGACAGTGAAAGGGCCGGTGTCCAAGCCAGCGTCACGTACAAGCGTCGGTAGAACACCTCTGCAAAAATATTGCAGTACAAGCCAGCAAAAATATGTTGTGTATAATAATGCTAACCGGAGAGTTTGGAAAAATAAAAACTGTTCACCGGCGGCGACGACCTTAGCGGACCAAAGCAAACGGATGAACTGATCCGTACTGAATATGCTACAAAAATAGTCCTCACTATACTTAGTAGTACTTTTGTTTTGCATACTTGTCAGCAGAAGTAGTGAGGAAACCGGCGATCCACTAGGTAGGTACTGAATAATAATAACCGGTCAAGTGAAAGCTAGCTAGGTCACCACGTGATCACAACAATGATCAAGAAAAGGAATGCTTGATTAGTAATCCGGACAGATAAGTATACAGCCGAATAGAAACGGCGGTATTCATCCATTAGATATCAAGAAGCGTGCTAAAGTTTGTTTGTAGATAGTTCGTCCCCAACAGCTCCAGTCTGTTTGCAGATGCAATGTCCATCAGACTACGAATAAAAGTGCATGGACAAAATGCCCCTTGATGCAAAGCTAGCTTGCACTGTTCATCAATTAGACTTAGAAAATCATGCAGCAAAAACTAGTGCTTGACTGAATTAGTCATGCGATAAAGGAAAATATTGCCTCCTCATAGTACTAGTGCATGAAAGCGACGTCAGTGTGCTGGATTAAAAAGAAAGAGCATGTAGAAAAGGAAAGAAATCCCCTGATGGACGATGCCTGTGCAGGATTGTCCTCGGCGCCGCACGTGCTTGCACGATCTAGCATTACTGTTTGGGACCCAGCACCATGTACATCACGCAAGACCGGCCGGCTGCTGGTCGATCTCTACGAAGGCATCTGGCGGCGGCCTTGACTCGCCTACTATGTTCGGATCGCCCGCCACCACTCCAGATTAAAACTAATCTGCAAACAAAATAGCGCAAGACTGCAGGCAATAATTGCAAAAGAAATCTGATGTAGACAAAATAGATTGAATTGAAATCATAACACCTGATTTATGCCATCGATCCGTGACGACACCTAGGAGGCTCTCAACGAAAGCACCAATGTCGGTGTCAAAACCGGCAGATCTCGTAGTAGGGGTCCTAATCTAGGCGTCTTGGAGCGATGGTAACATGGACACGGGATTTTACCCAGCTTCAGGCTCTCTCGAAGAGATAATACCCTACATGCTGCTTTTGATTGTATTCATATGTGTGTAGTACAGAGTACATGTATCTACCACGAGACTGTAGTAATGAATATATTAGATTATCTATTGACTAGCCTGGCCTCGGTTTATATAACACACCAGAGGCCTTGGGTTTAGGAGAGTCCTCGTCTTGTGCGCCAAGTTTCATGGGATCTTCCTTGTATGCGGCATGGGCTGCCCGATGTGGCCCATGAGTGAACCGTCATGGGGGGTCCTCGGCCCAATCCAGCTGGTCGGGAGATGACATGGTGAGTACCCCCTAGTCCAGGACACCGTCAACTACGATGAGACCTTCTCACCCGTAGCGATGCTTAAGTTTGTCCGAATCATGTTAGCAATTGCCGCATTTTATGATTATGAAATTTGGCAAATGGATGTCAAAACTACATTCCTTAATGGATATCTTAAAGAAGAGTTGTATATGATGCAACTAGAAGGTTTTGTCGATCCTAAAGGTGCTAACAAACTGTGCAAGCTCTAATGATCCATTTATGGACTGGTACAAGACTCTCGGAGTTGGAATATATGCTTTGATAGTGTGATCAAAGCATATGGTTTTATACAGACTTTTGGAGAAGCCTATATTTACAAGAAAGTGAGTGGGAGCTCTGTAGCATTTCTAATATTATATGTGGATGACATATTGTTGATTGGAAATAATACATAATTTCTTGATAGCATAATAGGATATTTGAATAAGAATTTTTCAATGAAAGACCTCGGTGAAGCTGCTTATATATTGGGCATCAAGATCTATAGAGATAGATTAAGACGCTTAATTGGACTTTCACAAACCACATACCTTGATAAAGTTTTGAAGAAGTTCAAAATGGATCAGTCAAAGAAAGGGTTCTCGCTTGTGTTACAAGGTGTGAAGTTGAGTCAGACTCAATACCCGACCACTGCAAAAGATAGAGAGAAAATGAAAGTCATTTCCTATGCCTCAGCCATAGGTTCTATCATGTATGCAATGTTGTGTACCAGACTTGATGTGATAGCCTGGATTTTTGCCTTCTCTCTTTTGCCGGACTTGCCTTCTCTCTTTTTCCGGACTTGGTTTTCATCGTGGTTTTTGCCCTGATTTGACTTGGTTTTTGAATCACTTCATATGGACTTGTCACTTGGGCATATCCTTGGCTTTCACCCAAGTGACCTATCTACATTATTCTTCCAACAAATTCCCAAAATAATCAAATGAATATTTTTCCTAAAAGAAAAATATTCATTTCCCTCTCTGAAACTCACTTCAGAATCTTGTGCTCCAAAGCAACCTCAATTTTTCTTTCTCAGAAAAATCTGAGATAATTCATGAATATTCTTAGGACCCTGGCACACCTTCCCATGCAAAAATATTGCATCACTTTTTGTAATATTTTTGCTGTAGAAAATCTTTTCACTTCTGGACCAGGAATGCACTTTGTACAGCAAGTGCATTTTTCCTTGAGCTTTTGGCCTTGAGTTTTCTTGAGCTTAGACACCTTCCTAAGAAAGCCTAAAACCCAGGAGATTAGCCCTAATGGCCTTCTAGAAGGTGGCCAAACTTGGCGACCAAGTTTCTGACCAGAAACTTGCCAGCTTGGTAGAGTCACGTCTGGTCGGCCTGGGTATGATCCATCACCTCTCCTAGACGTAACACAGAGCGGTCGAGCGCGTAGACAAGGTTTGGGCGCTCCTGGCCGTCGTTTTGACCATGCCAGCTTGGTGACCGTGCGAGGACACGGCGCCTGGCAGCGTCTCGACGCGCTCTGGTTGGCGCCTTGCTCTCTGTTTCGCGCGTGCTCGTTCCAGCGCTCGCCCCCGACTGTCGCACCGCGCCACAACCCTCGACCCATCAAGCTTGACCCCTCCCTGGCGTTCGCCGACGCCGGAGCCGCCGCAGCAAGCATGGGCGCGTCGCGGCCAAAACGCCACAGTGCGCGCGTGTGCTTGTCTGCTTCTCCAACCGCCTCCTGTGCGCGTCCGCAAGCATGGGCAAGTCCCTGAGTCGACGCAGCACCTTGCCCCCTCGCATTGGAGCTTCTGGTCGACATTCGTCGCGTGTCCAGAATGCTCCGGCAGCGACATGTCCCCCCCCCCCTCTTGCTCCGGCTATATAATGCCACCCCGACTCGAATCCTGGCCACGCACAACTCCACACAACCACCACGGACACGTAGAACGGCCGCAGTTCGGTCGGGCAGGCCTCTGGCCGTCGCCCCGACCCGAAGAATCCGGTGATCCCCGCAGGCCAGCTGCCGCTCTCCAGGGCCTCTCGAGCTCAGGCAACTGCTTGGGCAGGGCCTTGGTGGTCTGTTGGTGCTGCTTGGAGGCCGCCACGCCCTCGGAGCTGCCTCTAGCCGCCGTCTTGAACCTCTCCGGTGAACCCCGTCAGCCACCGAAGCTTGCGAGCTCAACCTCGAGCTGCTCCGTCCACCTCTCGCCAAGCCACGGGTACGGGCAGGTGCGCCGCGAGCCCCGCTTCCAACCTATCCCTCTAGCCTAGCCCCAAACCCCCTCGTCGCCGGCGTGAGCTCCGGCGAAACACCACCCCTCCTCTGATCTCGATCCCCCTCTCTCTCTCCTGACGGGTGGGGCCCAGTGTCAGCCTCACTACTCGCGCCCGATGCGGTACGAGTGGAGGCGCACACCCGTTTTACGTCTTCGACGTCACCCCATCTTCCCCACACAAAATGTTTATATCATGTACAACCCCGGTTTTAGCCAAGCAATTGGTTCATACTTTTTAATGCGCTTCGTCCTTTTCAACTTTTACGCAATACATGAGCACAAGCCATGGATATAGCACTATGGTGGAATAAAGTATAATGATAGGGGTTATGTGGGAAGACAAAAAAGGAGAAATTCTCACATCGACGAGGCTAATCAACGGGCTATGGAGATTCCCATCAATTGATGTCAATGCAAGGAGTAGGGATTGCCATGCAACGGATGCACTAGAGCTATAAGTGTATGAAAGCTCAAACAAAAGAAACTAAGTGGGTGTGCATCCAACCTGCTTGCCCATGAAGACCTTGGGCATTTGAGGAAGCCCATCGTTGGAATATACAAGCCAAATTCTATAATGAAATTTCCCACTAGTATATGAAAGTGACAAAATGAGAGACTCCCTATCATGAAGATCACGGTGCTACTTTGAAGAACAAGTGTGGTAAAAGGATAGTAACATTGTCCCTTCTCTCTTTTTCTCTCATTTTTTTATTTATTTGGGCATTTTCTTTTATTTATGGCCTCTTTTTTTTTAGTCCAGAGTCTCATCCCGACTTGTGGGGGAATCATGGTCTCCATCATCTTTTCCTCACTTGGGACAATGCTCTAATAATGATGATCATCACACTTTTATTTAGTTACAACTCATGAATTACAACTCGATACTTAGAACAAGATATGACTCTGTGTGAATGCCTCCGGCGGTGTATCGGGATATGCAATGAATCAAGAGTGACATGTACGAAAGAATTATGAACGGTGGCTTTGCCACAAATACGATGTCAACTACATGATCATGCAAAGCAATATGACAATGACGGAGCGTGTCATGATAAACGAAACGAAGGAAAGTTGCATGGAAATATATCTCGGAATGGCTATGGAAATGACATAATAGGTAGGTATGGTGGCTGTTTTGAGGAAGGTATAAGGAGGTTTATGTGTGATAGAGCGTATCATATCACGGGGTTTGGATGCACCGGCGAAGTTTGCACCAACTCTCAAGGTGAGAAAGGGCAATGCACAGCACCGAAGAGGCTAGAAAATTGCGGAAAGGTAAGTGTGCATATAATCCATGGACTCACATTAGTCATAAAGAACTCATATACTTATTGCAAAAATTTATTAGCCCTCGAAGCAAAGTACTACTATGCATGCTCCTAGGGGAAGGGTTGGTAGGAGTTAACCATCGCGCGATCCTGACCGCCACAGAAAGGATGACAATCAACAAATACCTCATGTTCCGACTTCGTTACATGAGGGTTCACCATACGTGCATGCTATGGGAATCACAAACTCCAACACAAGTATTTCTCAATTTCACAATTAATCAACTAGCACAACTATGATATTACCACCTTTATATCTCAAAACAATTATCAAGCATCAAATTTCTCATGATATTATAATTAAAGAAAATTGCCATGATGTTTTAAGACTCTCAAAATAATATAAGTGAATCATGAGAGATCAACAATTTCAATAAATCAAATCCACCACCGTGCTCTAAAAGGTATAAGTGAAGCACTAGAGCAAAACTATATAGCTCAAAAAATATAACTGAAGCACGTAGAGTATTCTAATAAATTCCGATTCATGTGTGTCTCTCTCAAAAGGTGTGTACAGCAAGGATGATTGTGGTAAACTAAAAATCAAAGACTCGAATCATACAAGACGCTCCAAGCAAAACACATATCATGTGGTGAATAAAAATATAGCTCCAAGTAAAGTTACCGATGGAAGTAGACGAAAGAGGGGATGCCTTCCTGGGCATCCCCAAGCTTTGGCTTTTTTGTGTCCTTAAATTATCTTGGGGTGCCATGGTAATCCCCAAGCTTAGGCTCTTGCCACTCCTTGTTCCATAATCCATCAAATCTTTTACCCAAAACTTGAAAACTTCACAACACAAAACTTAACAGAAAATCCCGTGAGCTCCGTTAACGAAAGAAAAAAAAAACACCACTTCAAGGTACTGTATTGAACTCATTATTTATTTATAATGGTGTTAAAACTACTGTATTCCAACTTCTCTATGGTTTATAAACTATTTTACTAGCCATAGATTCATCAAAATAAGCAAACAACACACGAAAAACAGAAACTGTCAAAAACAGAACAGTCTGTAGTAATCTGTAACTAACACAAACTTTGGAACTCAGAATTATCCACCAAAATACGACGACCTAGAAAATTTGTTTATTGATCAGCAGAAATTGGAATCAATATTTTATCACGTTCTGGTCATTTTTAACAATTGTTTTCGTGAACAGAAAGTTTCTGGAATTTTCAGCAAGATCAAATAACTCTCATCCAAGAAGATTCTATAGGTTTAACTTGGCACAAACACTAATTAAAACATAAAAAAAATCTAAACAGAGTCTAGAACAAATATTTATTCCTAAATAGAAGCAAAAAGCAAATAAAATAAAATAAAATTGGGTTGCCTCCCAACAAGCGCTATCGTTTAACGCCCCTAGCTAGGCATAAAGGCAAGGATAGATCTAAGTATTGCCATCTTTAGTAGGCAATCCATAAGTGGCTCTCATAATAGATTCATATGGTAATTTTATTTTCTTTCTAGGGAAGTGTTCCATGCCTTTCCTTAATGGAAACTGGAATCTAATATTCCCCTTCCTTCATATCAATAATTGCACCAATCGTTCTAAGGAAAGGTCTACCAAGAATAATAGGACATGAAGGATTGCAATCTATGTCAAGAACAATGAAATCTATGGGCACATAGTTCCTATTTGCAACAATAAGAACATCATTAATTCTTCCCATAGGTTTCTTAATGGTGGAATCCGCAAGGTGCAAGTTCAAAGAACAATCATCAAATTCACGGAAACCTAGCAAATCACACAAAGTTTTTGGAATCGTGGAAACACTAGCACCCAAATCACACAAAGCATAGCATTCATGGTCTTTAATTTTAATTTTAATAGTAGGTTCCCACTCATCATAAAGTTTTCTAGGGATAGAAACTTCCAAATCAAGTTTTTCTTTATAAGATTGCATCAAAGCATCAACAATATGTTTAGTAAAAGCTTTATTTTGGCTATGAGCATGAGGAGAATTTAGCACGGATTGCAACAAGGAAATACAATCTATCAAAGAGCAATTATAATAATTAAATTCCTTGAAATCCAAAATAGTGGGTTCATTGATATCTAAAGTTTTGACTTCTTCAATCCCACTTTTACAAATTTTAGCATCAAGATCTAAAAACTCTGAATTTTTGGAACGCCTTCTAGGTAAATGTGGCTCATATTCAGTCCCATCATTATCAAGATTCATATTGCAAAACAAATATTTAATAGGGGACACATCAATAACTTTTAGATCTTCATCTTTACTCTCATAAAAACTATAAGAACATGCTTTTACAAAGCAATCTTTCTTGGCACTCATCCTAGAAGTTCTTTCTTTGCACTCATCAATGGAAATTCTCATGGCTTTGAGAGACTCATTGATATCATGCTTAGGTGGAATAGATCTAAGTTTCAAAGAATCAACATCAAGAGAAATTCTATCAACGTTCCTAGCCAATTCATCAACCTTGCGCGATTTTTCTTCAAGCAAAGCATTGAAATTATTTTGTGAATTCATAAACTCCTTAACACAATTCTCAAATTCAGAGGGCATCTTATTAAAATTTCCATCAGAGTTGTTGTAGGAACTACCATAATTATTAGAGGAATTACTAGGGAACGGTCTAGGATTAAAGTTTCCTCTATACGCGTTGTTACCAAAATTATTCCTACCAGGAAAATTCACATCCATAGATTCATTATTATTCTCAATCAAAGTAGACAAAGGCATATCATTAGGATCAGAAGAAACACTTTTAGTAGCAAATATTTTCATAAGTTCATCCATCTTTCCACTCAAAACATTAATTTCTTCTATCGCATGCACTTTTTTATTAGTAGATCTTTCGGTATGCCATTGAGAGTAATTAACCATAGTATTATCTAGGAGTTTGGTAGCTTCTCATAAAGTGATTTCCATAAAAGTGCCTCCCGCGGCCGAATCTAAAAGATTTCTAGAAGCAAAATTCAATCCGGCATAATTTTTTGCATAATCATCCAAAGGTTCAAACCATGTGTAGGGCAATTACGTATCATTAATTTCATCCTCTCTCAATCTTGTGCAACATGTTCATGATCAAGTTGCTTAAAATTCATAATATTGTTTCTAAGAGAGATGATTTTAGCGGGAGGAAAATACATAGAGATAAAAGTATCTTTGCACTTATTCCATGAATCAATACTATTTTTAGGCAAAGATGAAAACCAAGTTTTAGCGCGATCTCTAAGCGAAAAAGGAAATAGCTTCAATTTAACAATATCATTGTCCATATATTTCTTCTTTTGCATATCACACAAATCAACGAAGCTATTCAGATGGGTAGCGGCATCTTCACTAGGAAGGCCGGTGAATTGATATTTCATGACAAGATTCAACAAAGCAGCATTAATTCCGCAAGATTCAGTATCGGTAAGAGGAGCAATCAGAGTGCTAAGAAAATCATTGTTGTTGGTATTGGTAAAGTCACACAATTTAGTATTATCTTGAGCCATCGTGACAAGCGAGCAATCCAACACACAAGCAAACAAGAAGCAAGCGAAAAAGAGGGCGAACGGAAAGAGAGGGCAAATAAAACGGCAAGCGTGAAGTGGGGGAGAGGAAAATGAGAGGCAAATGGCAAATAATGTAATGCGAGGGAGATGAGTTTGTGATGGGTACTTGGTATATCTTGACTTGTGCGTAGACTACCCGGCAACGGCGCCAGAAATCCTTCTTGCTACCTCTGGAGCACTGCGTTGGTTTTCCCTTGAAGAGGAAAGGGTGATGCAGTAAAGTAGCGTAAGTATTTTCCTCGGTTTTTGAGAACCAAGGTATCAATCCAGTAGGAGACCACGCGCGTGTCCCACGCACCTACACAAACAAACAAGAACTTCGCAACCAATGCGATAAAGGGGTTGTCAATCCCTTCACGGTCACTTACGAGCGTGAGATCTGATAGATATGATAAGATAATATTTTTGGTATTTTTATAATAGAGAGTAAATAAAGATGCAAAGTAAAATAAACAGCAATGGAAATAACTAAGTGTTGGAAGATTAATATGATTGAAAATAGTCCCGGGGGCCATAGGTTTCACTAGTGGCTTCTCTCAAGAGATAAGTATTACGGTGGGTAAACGAATTACTGTCGAGCAATTGATAGAATTGATCATTGTTATGAGAATATCAAGGTATGATCATGTATATAGGCATCACGTCCGCGACAAGTAGACCGAAACAATTCTGCATCTACTACTATTACTCCACACATCGACCGCTATCCAGCATGCATCTAGAGTATTAAGTTCATAAGAACAGAGTAATGCTTTAAGTAAGATGACATGATGTAGAGGGATAAACTCATGCAATATGATATAAACCCCATCTTTTTATCCTCGATGGCAACAATACAATACGTGCCTTGCTGCCTAACATCCTTTGGGAAAGGACACCGCAAGATTGAACCCAAAGCTAAGCACTTCTCCCATTGCAAGAAAGATCAATCTAGTAGGCCAAACCAAACTGATAATTCGAAGAGACTTGCAAAGATAACCAAACATATATAATAGAATTCAGAGGAGATTCAAATACTGTACATAGATAAACTTGATCATAAACCCACAATTCATCGGTCTCGACAAACACACCGCAAAAGAAGATTACATCGAATAGATCTCCAAGAGAATCGAGGAGAACTTTGTATTGAGATCCAAAAAGAGAGAAGAAGCCATCTAGCTAATAACTATGGACCCGAAGGTCTGAGGTAAACTACTCACACATCATCGGAGAGGCTACGGTGTTGATGTAGAAGCCCTCCGTGTTCAATGCCCCCTCCGGCAGGACGCCGGAAAAGGCCCCAAGATGGGATCTCACGGATACAGAAGGTTGCAGCGGTGGAATTAGGTTTTCGTGGATGCCCCTGATGGTTTGGGGGTATGTAGGTATATATAGGAGGAAGAAGTACATCAGTGGAGCAACGTGGGCCCCACAAGGGTGGAGGGCGCTCCTGGGGGGGTAGGCGCGCCCCCTGCCTTGTGCTATCCTTATTGCTTTCTTTACGTGGACTCCAAGTCCTCTGGATCACGTTTGTTCCGAAAATCACGTTCCCGAAGGTTTCATTCCGTTTGGACTTCGTTTGATATTCTTTTTCTGCGAAACACTGAAATAGGCAAAAAAACAGCAACTTGGGCTAGGCCTTCGGTTAATAGGTTAGTCCCAAAAATAATATGAAAGTGTATAATAAAGCCCATTAAACATCCAAAACAGAATATAATATAGCATGGAACAATAAAAAATTATAGATACGTTGGAGACGTATCAGTGCTGATCCAGAGTATCAGGTGTATCGCGAGCATCTGGCTGGTGCATTGTATGAGTATTATGCTAAGGTCACTCTCTACCACAGTTCCCCATCTGGCGCTTACACTCGTTCGTCTAAGGGTGGTCTTGCTTCTACGCCATCTCAGGCGGTTCAGTTTGCTGCTATCGAGGCTCTTGTATACTTGCGCTACAATGAGGTTCGCATGCACACCCACCCTGGTCTTTTCTACTACCCATCTCTGCACGAGAATGGGCGTATCTGCTTTCCTTTGATTAATTCGTCGTGCGATCGTCCCACTAGCCACCTTGCATGCTACATCACAACTAGTTATCTCCTTAACTACGAGTTAGCTCGGGAGCTCTCACGCGCTTGCGCCGCTCTCGCTGCTGCTCGTATAAGGAACCCTCTTCCAGCTGTCATCTATACTTCTGCTCCAGCTCCTCCCACCTCCGTTCCTCCGACGACCTCACAGGGTACCGTTAACCCTCTGACGGTGAACCCTCGCAGTGCTCCTGCTGCGTGGTCTTCTCTTGTCCCTACTCCTGCCGCTCCTATGCTTAGATCCCATCCTCCACCTGCCCCTGAGGGAGAGCCCTCAAGGCAGCGCCAGTGCACCACTCTTCCTCTGGAGATCTCGACTATCAGTTCAGGATCTGGGTTCGGCTCAGGAGACGAGCCTGCAGCAGCACCATCTGAGCAGTAGACCGTTAGAGTATCGTGGTAGTAATGAGCAGGATGTATAGCTGTAATCGCACTTGTCATGATGCGTAGTTTCATGTACGAGGGTAGTAGACCCATTGCGATGTTTACTTTCATGTTGGGACTATGTATAATTATGTTGGACTCTTTTATTTGACTTGGTTTTCATTTGCTGTTTTCTTCCGCGATTTGTCATTGGTTTTCCCCCGTTTTGGAATTTTCTCATCATGGTTTCTATGTATTGGGAAAACGAAAATAGGATGCCGCGTGGAGGGAGCAGCAGTCAAGCTGGTGAGGATGTCCCTGTCCGTCATTCCGCAAGACAGGCAGGGCATTCCCCTGAGCCATACCATCCACCTCCGCCTCCACCGCCACAACCGCCTTCCACCGAGCAAACCTACGAATGTTTGAAGAAAGAAGGAGCAACGATCTGCTGGAAATACTGAAAAGTGTACAAGTTATGGTTGGGCAGAATGGAAAGCAGAATGGCCATCATTCTAAGCTGTCAGATTTTCAGCGAACCAAGCCTCCTAGTTTCAGCCATGCTACTGATCCTTTGGGCGCCGACGACTGGCTAAGACTATTGAGAGAAAACTGGAAATTGTTCGCATAGGCGAAGGAGACAAGGTTCCCTTTGCAACACATTATCTCGAAGGAGCTGCCGCTATATGGTGGGATAATGAGAAAGCAATATGGCCCGCTGACGAGGAAATTACTTGGACAAAATTCAAGGATCATTTCCGCAAATATCATATTCCCACCGGAGTCATGAAGACCAAGCAACGTGAATTTCTCACTCTCACTCAAGGCAGCATGACCATCGCCGAGTACAGAAGAGCGGAAGATCGACCGGTTCCTTGGAGGCCTAAATCAGTATCTCAGGTGCACTCTCAGTATGTTTGACTTCCCAGACTTCGTGACTCTGGTGAACAAGGCCCTCATTGCCGAGAGGGAACGCAAGCTCCTGCATGACAACAAGCCAGCTGCTAATGACCACAGGCACAAATTTGAGCCCAAGAAGGATACGCAACCAGTGCAAAAGGCTCGTACTTGGCAACAGACTCAGGTGGAGTACAAACCCAATTGGCAGCAGAATGTCAACAAGACTACTACACAAGTCAAGAATGTCGTGACCAGCCCGGTGTGCGACGTTTGCCAGCGCAACAATTCGTGTTTCAGCTGTGGTCAAACTGGACACTACACACGACAGTGTCCCAAGAACACCAAGCACGTAGCTCCATATCAGCCGCAAGTCAACTTCATGGAGCAGTATTCCGCCCCCGATATAATCCAAGGGCAAGTTCATCACATCTCCGCAGACGAAGCCCAAGAGGACCCGGAAGTCGTCATTGGTATGTTCCTCGTTAACAACATACCCGCCGTAATTTTATTTGACTCTGGAGCTTCCCACTCTTTTATTTCGCGGGGTTTTGCTTCCCAAAATAATTTTCCTTGCTCGATTTTGGGAAAACACATGCTGGTACAATCCAAGGGATCCCTACTCAGAAGCAATCTCGTCTACCAAAATTTGGAGATTGACATCAAGGGCGTCAAGTTTCCAACATCGTTGATAATCATCGATTCCAACAAATTGGATTTCATTCTGGGCATGAATTGGTTAACCCAATACCAAGTCTGCATCGGTATGTCGCGACGAAGAAGTTACCACGAAAAATATGGAAGGTCGCACTACCGGTTTGTATGCCCATAAGCGCATCCCCATGAAAGATATGGTTTTCGCAGCAGTGGCAGAAGAGGTGGAATTAATCCCAGTGGTCAGTGAGTATCCAGATGTATTTCCTGAAGAATTACCCGGCATGCCACCAGACCAAGAATTGGAGTTTGCTATTGACCTGGTGCCTGGAACCATTCTGATACATAAGAAATATTATCGGATGCCTTCCTCAGAATTGGTGGAATTTAAGAAACAACTGGATGAGATGCTGCAAAAAGGATACATTCCTCCAAGCTCTTCACCATGGGGATCACCAGCAATCTTCGTGGACAAAAAGGATGGCAGTCTACGAATGTGCGTAGAATACCGACAGCTGAATGACGTCACCATTAAAAACAAGTATCCACTGCCAAGGATTGACGATCTGTTTGATCAGCTCAGTGGAGCCCAAGTGTTCTCAAAGATTGATTTGAGGACGGGATATAATCAACTCAAGATAAAGAAGGAAGACATTCCTAAGACCGCGTTCACCACCCGGTACGGTCTTTATGAATACATCGTCATGTCCTTCGGACTCACCAACGCTCCTGCATTCTTTATACATATGATGAACAAGGTTTTTATGGATTTCTTGGACAAATTCGTGGTGGTGTTCATTGACGACATCCTCATTTACTCCAAGAGCAAGGACGAACATAAGGAGCATCTTCGAGCAGTTCTGCAAAGGCTTCGCAATCATCAACTGTATGCCAAATTCAGCAAATGTGAGTTTTGGCTCCAGCAAGTGGGATTCCTCGGACATATCCTCTTGGCAGAAGGAATCTCGGTGGACCCAAGCAAGGTAAAAGATGTACTTGATTGGTCCACACCCACCACCATCTCAGAAATCTGGAGTTTCCTTGGACTGGTCGGATATTATCGCTGTTTTATCGAAGGATTTTCCAAGATCGCCAAGCCAATGACTGAGCTCCTCAAGAAGGACAAGAAGTTCGTATGGACTGAGGACTGTGAACGAAGCTTCAATGAGTTAAGAACTAGGCTGACATCGGCACCAGTATTAACTCTTCCAGACATCTACCGCAGTTTCGATGTTTACTGCGACGCCTCCAGAAAAGGACTGGGGTGTGTACTCATGTAAGATGTCAAAGTGGTGGCCTATGCATCTCGCCAACTGCGGCAACATGAAGGAAACTATCCTACTCATGATTTGGAATTGGCCGCAGTGGTGCACGCTTTGAAAATCTGGAGACATTATCTGATTGGAAAGAAGTGTCAGATATTCACCGACCATAAGAGCCTCAAGTATATATTCACTCAGCCCGACTTGAACCTTCGACAGCGAAGATGGCTCGAGTTGGTTAAGGACTACAACCTCGGAATAAATTATCACCTGGGCAAAGCTAATGTGGTGGCTGACGCCCTCAGCCACAAACCCGCCAACCTAAATGCTCTAATGGAATCCTTACCTCTGGAGCTTTATGAAGAAATCATGCAGCTAAACTTGGTGATCACCGACGCCCGTCTTACCAATATATTGGAAGTTGCCCCTACTCTCGAAGAAGAAATCCGCAGTGCTCAAGCGGATGAAAAGGTGTTACAAATATATGTTCAAAAGATGCGCCAAGGGCAAGCACCGGATTTCTCTATGGATCAACAAGGTTCGCTAAGGTTCCGAGGAAGACTTTGCGTACCCAACCAAGAAAGTCTGCAGAAGAAAATATTGGCGGAAGCATATGAAGCACCATACTCAATCCACCCCGGTGGTACCAAAATGTATGAGGATCTTCGTCGGATATTTTGGTGGGATGGAATGAAGAAAGACATCGCGTATTTTGTGGCCTATTGCGACATATGCAATAAGGTGAAGGCGGAACATCAAAAACCCACCGGACTCCTCCAACCTCTACCGGTATCCCAATGGAAATGCGATGACATTTGCATGGATTTCATCACCGGATTACCAAGCTCTCATCGAGGAAACGACGCGATATGGGTCATAGTGGACACCTTAACCAAGGTGTCACATTTCCTGCCTATCCGAACCACATAACGTGCAAATCAACTTGCACAGCTCTATGTATCAAGAATCGTCAGTCTACATGGAGTACCCAAGACTATCACCTCCGACAGGGGATCTCTTTTCACCTCCGCATTTTGGTCCTGACTACATCAAGCCTTGGGGACTGCTCTGAAGTACAACACGACTTATCATCCTCAGACAGATGGACAAACTGAGCGAGTAAATCAAATACTCGAGGATATGCTCCGGTCATGTACATTGGCCCAAGGAACCAAGTGGGAAGATTGTTTGCCCTACGCCGAGTTTTCCTACAACAACAATTTCCAAACCAGCTTGAAGATGTCACCCTATGAAGCCCTGTATGGCCGGAAATGCCGCACTCCATTGAATTGGTCTCAAATCGGAGACAATCGTATTTTCGGGACTGATTTAATGCTTGAAGCAGAGAAGCAAGTCAAGGAAATCCGGGACAGAGGCAATCGCAAAATCCGGCAGAAGAGCTACTATGATGCCAAACATCGTCAGATCAGCTTCGAACCCGGAGAACACGTATATCTCCGAGTCACCCCTATGAAACGAGTCAAGAGATTTCAGAGTCGGAAAAGTTGCCTACCATTTGGAATTGCCACCAGAATTGTCAGAAGTACACGACATGTTTCACATCTCATAGCTAAGGAGATGTATCTCGCCTCCAGAGAAAAGGACTGATATGGCAGAAATAGAATTGGCTAAGGATTTGACTTATGAGGAAAAGCCAATCAGAATATTGGATCGGACAGAAAGGGTCACTTTCATGCAAAGAGATAAGGTTTTACAAGGTTCAATGGGAACATCACACCGAAGAAGAAGCAACCTGGAAAGAGAGGAATTTTTAAGGACTGCATATCCGAATGGTATTCCCAAGCAACCGAATCTCAAGGACGAGATTCATTCTAAGTGGGGGAGGTTTGTGATAGCCTGGATTTTTGCCTTCTCTCTTTTGCCGGACTTACCTTCTCTCTTTTTTCCGGACTTGGTTTTCACCGTGGTTTTTGCCCTGATCTGACTTGGTTTTTGAATCACTTCATATGGACTTGTCACTAGGGCATATCCTTGGCTTTCACCCAAGTGACCTATCTACATTATTCTTCCAACAGAAAAATATTCATTTCCCTCTCTGAAACTCACTTCAGAATCTTGTGCTCCAAAGCAACCTCAATTTTTCTTGCTCAGCAAAATCTGAGATAATTCATGAATAATCTTAGGACCCTGGCACACCTTCCCATGCAAAAATATTGCATCACTTTTTTTAATATTTTTGCTGTAGAAAATCTTTTCACTTCTGGACCAGGAATGCACTTTGTACAGCAGGTGCATTTTTCCTTGAGCTTTTGGCCTTGAGTTTTCTTGAGCTTAGACACCTTCCTAAGAAACCCTAAACCCTGGGAGATTAGCCCTAATGGCCTTCTAGAAGGTGGCCCAACTTGGCGACCAAGTTTCTGACTAGAAACTTGCCAGCTTGGTAGAGTCACGTCTGGCCGGCCTGGATACGATCCATCACCTCTCCTAGACGTAACACTGCACGGTCGAGCGCGTAGACAAGGTTTGGCCGCTCCTGGCCGTCGTTTTGACCATGCCATCTTGGTGACCGCGCGAGGACACAGCGCCTGGCAGCCTCTTGACGCGCTCTGGCTGGCGCCTTGCTCTCTATTTCGCGCGTGCTCGTTCCAGCGCTCGCCCCGACTGCCGCACCGCGCCACAACCCTCGACCCATCAACCTTGACCCCTCCCTCTCGCTCGTCGACGCCGGAGCCGCCGCAGCAAGCACGGGCGCGTCGTGGCCAAAACGCCACAGTGCAGGCGTGTGCTTGTCTGCTTCTCCAACCGTCTCCTGTGCGCGTCCGCAAGCATGGGCAAGCCCCTGAGTCGACGCAGCACCTTTCCCCCTCGCGTTGGAGCTTCTCGTCAACGTTCGCCGCGTGTACATAATGCTCCAGCAGCGACACGTTCCCCCCCCCCCTCTTGCTCCGGCTATATAAAGCCACCCCGACTCGAATCCTGGCCACGCACCACTCCACACAACCACCACGAACACGTAGAATGGCCGAAGTTTGGTCGGGCAGGCCTCTGGCCGTCGCCCTGACCCGAAGACTCCGGCGATCCCCGTAGGCCAGCTGCCGCTCTCCAGGGCCTCTCGAGCTTAGGCAACTGCTTGGGCAGGGCCTTGGTGGTCTATTGGTGCTGCTTGGAGGCCGCCACGCCCTTTGAGCTGCCTCTACCCGCCGCCTTCAACCTCTCCGGCGAACCCCGTATGCCACCAAAGCTTGCGAGCTCAACCCTGAGCTGCTCCGTCCACCTCTCACCAAGCCACGGGTATGGGCAGGTGCGCGGCGGGCCCTGCTTACAATCTATCCCTCTAGCCTAGCCCCAAACCCCCTCGTCATCGATGTGAGCTCCGGCGAAACGCCGCCCCTCCTCTGATCTCGATCCCCATCTCTCTCTCCTGACGGGCGGGGCCCAGTGTCAGCCTCACCACTCACGCCCGAAGCGGTACGAGTGGAGGCGCACTCCCATTTTACGTCTTCGACGTCACCCCCCCACCCCGCCCGTGATTTTACATTTATTCAAATTTAATCCAGAAATGTTACTAAACTTTGACCAGACACCATTTCTAAACCATAAGTCCAAATGAGTTGATTCTTTTTGCATTGTCTTTGTTACAGAAAGCTCTAACGGCACACCAAAAGGTGGATTTTTCCTTGCTCTCTAGAATTTCTGGTGATTTTCATAATGTGTTTTGACATTTATTTTTGTGGTTTTAAATTATTTTTCAGAAGGAGAAGCTTGTCTTGAAGCAAACCAAGAGGGGTGTGATCCTCCTCTACACTAAGGCAAGCCACACCAGCATTTGGATGGTGTTATTTCAATATCTATGATTTTATACTTGAATATGAGTTCTTCTTTGCATTTAAAATTTTGTAAATAATTTTGGTAAATTGTTAGTTACTTTATTCTGTTAGAAATGCTTGTTTTAGTTACTGGTTGCATGCAATGAACTTGTTTGGTTAAGTAGAGTAAGATTTTGCACTATGCATTTTGCTATGGAAATTAATGGTAGTAATTTTCACTAAGTGATACTTTCATTTAAATAAAGAACTAATAAAAATGTTTCTTGATGTTAAAAATGACGTATAACCAGAAAGTTTGATCCTTAGTGTTGCAAGATAATTGTGTGGTTAAGTTTGATCCATGAACATGAGTTGTTTGCATTGCATGACGAGTAGTTGCATGATTTCCGGTATTATGCCATGTTAGTAATAAAAAGTTTTTATCAAAGTTGAACCTGATTAAGTTCAACTTGAATATGATGTTGATCACATCATGGTGCCACTGAATCGGGTTTTAAATTCAGTGCGACCACATTTACCTAATGGGAGGTCTTGATTCGGTCCTTTGTTGTGGCTCTCACCGGTGCCTCCTGCGAGGGAAGGTTATGGGCGTGCATACCCTGTCCCGGTAGGCAGACATAACCTTGTGTGCTCATTTTTGTTTTTATGGTACCTTGTCCCCGTTTGGGGCCGTTTTGCCACGACAGTGGCCGTTGGTGTCTTTGGTAGACACGGGGCCACCCAATACTTAACCCCGAGGGGGAGATGGTCGGAGTGGCCGAGGAGAGTGCATGACAAAGGGAGGGTTTCTTCGGGATATTTTTGTCCACCTGAATGGGAAAGCGAGGCTAGGTACTCCGTAGTGTGGGTAAAGTGCGCTACCTCTGCAGAGTGTACTTAATCTATCGATAGCCGCACCCGCGGTTATGGTAAAGACTCGGGAGTAAGTCACACCATGGATCAACTTTTATAATTAATCTTGCAAACTAAGCGATTGTTCTGATGCATTGTTTTTTGTGAACCTTGAACACTCGAGGTGTTCATGGATTTTTGGTTTCAGGTGTGACCCCGGTGTGGTCACCGTTTGGTTACGAGGTAACCGTCTGGTAAGCGAGTCCGCGTGACTCGGTGCACTGTTTGGCTGCATTGCATCTGTAGTATTTCTTGCATTAATTTAACTTACTTAATTATCATGATATTGTTTGTCATCGTGCTTATGTTTGTTGTGAGCTTGCAAGTACATTCAATGTACTGACCTGGGGTGTTATGCCAGCTTTCAGGCAAGTCGATTCGCAACGGAGCGCATCTCGTGTCTAGGCCGTGTCCACGTCGGTGTCCCTGTGCTATGGAGTTCCGCTACGTAGTTCATCCGCTGCCGTGTGTGCCGCTTGGCCTCGCATCTCGATGTAATATCAGACCTATGTATCTTGCTAGTATCAATAAGGCGGTTATTTCTGTACCATATTGTTGTGTATTGCCAGAAGACTCGATCTCTGGACTGGCAATGCAGGGTAAACCGCTTGCTCTGAGCCGGGGTGTGATAACCCACAAGTATAGGGGATCGCAACAGCTTTCGAGGGTAGAGTATTCAACCCAAATTTATTGATTCGACACAAGGGGAGCCAAAGAATATTCTTGAGTATTAGCAGTTGAGTTGTCAATTCAACCACACATGGATAACTTAGTATCTGCAGCAAAGTGTTTAGTAGCAAAAGTGGTATGATAATAAAGGTAACGGTAGCAAAAGTAAAAACAAATGTTTTTTGGTTTTTGTAGTAGTTGTAACAGCAGCAGCGGAAAAGTAAATAAGCGAAGAACAATATGTGAAAAGCTCGTAGGCAATGGATCAGTGATGGATAATTATGCCGGATGCGATTCCTCATGCAACAGCTATAACATAGGGTGATATAGAACTAGCTCCAATTCATCAATGTAATGTAGGCATGTATTCTGTAAATAGTCATACGGGCTTATGGAAAAGAACTTGTATGACATATTTTGTCCTACCCACCCGTTGAAGCGGGGTCCTAGCGGAAACTAAGGGATATTAAGGCCTCCTTTTAATAGAGAACCAGACCAAAGCATTAACACATAGTGAATACATGAACTCCTCAAACTACGGTCATCACCGAGAAGTATCCCGATTATTGTTACTTCGGGGTTGTCGGATCATAACACATAATAGGTGACTATGGACTTGCAAGATAGGATCAAGAACACACATATATTCGTGAAAACATAATAGGTTCATATCTGAAATCATGGCACTAGGCCCCTAGTGACAAGCATTAAGCATAACAAAGTCATGGCAACATCAATCTCAGAACATAGTGGATACTAGGGATCAAACCCTAACAAAACTAACTTGATTACATGGTAAATCTCATCCAACCCATCACCGTCCAGCAAGCCTACGATGGAATTACTCACGCACGGCGGTGAGCATCATGAAATTAGTGATGGAGGATGGTTGATGATGACGATGGCAACAAATCCCCCTCTCCGGAGCCCCAAACGGACTCCAGATCAGCCCTCCCGAGAGAGATTAGGGCTTGGCGGCGGCTCCGTGTCGTAAAACGCGATGAAACTTTATGTCTGATTTTTTTCTCCCTGAGACGGAATATATGGAGTTGGAGTTTAGGTCGGAGGAGGTCCAGGGGGCCCACGAGATAGGAGGCCGCGCCCAAGGGGGGCGCGCCCCCTGTCTCGTGGACAGGTTGTGGGCCCCTGGCATTAATTCTTTCGCCAAAAATTGTTATAAATTCCAAAAAGTGCCTCCGTGGATTTCCAGGACATTCCGAGAACTTCTCTTTTCTTCACATAAAACAACATCATGGCAGTTCTGCTGAAAACAGCGTCAGTCCGGGTTAGTTTCATTCAAATCATGCAAGTTAGAGTCCAAAACAAGGGCAAAAGTGTTTGGAAAAGTAGATACGTTGGAGACGTGTCAACTCCCCCAAGCTTAAACCTTTGCTTGTCCTCAAGCAATTCAGTTGATAAACTAAAAGTGATAAAGAAAAACTTTTACAAACTCTTTGCTCTTGTTGTTGTAAACATGAAAAGCCAGTATTCAAGTTTCAGCAAAAATTATGAACTAACCAAACTCACAATAACACATAGGTCTCACAATTACTCATATCAATAACATAATCAGCTAGCGAGCCATAATAATAAAACTCGGATGACAACAATTTCTCAAAATAATTATAACATGATATAACAAAATGGTATCTCGCTAGCCCTTTCTGAGACCGCAAAACATAAATGCAGAGCACCTTTAAAGATCAAGGGCTAACTAAACATTGTAATTCATGATAAAAGAGATCCAGTCAAGTCATACCCAATATAAACCAATAATAATGAATGCAAATGACAGTGTGCTCTCCAGCGGGTGCTTTTTAATAAGAAGGGTGATGACTCAACATAAAAGTAAATAGATAGGCCCTTCGCAGAGGGAAGCAGGGATTTGTAGAGGTGCGAGAGCTTGATTTTAAACTAGAGATTGAATAACATTTTGAGCGGCATACTTTTGCTATCAACGCAACAACTATGAGATGGCTGTATCTTCCATACTACATGCATTATAGGCAGTTCCCAAACAGAATGGTAAAGGTTTATACTCCCCCAACCACCAACAAGCATCAATCCATGGCTTGCTTGAAACAAAGAGTGCCTCCAACATACAACAGCCCTAGGGGAGTTTTGTTTAATTATTTTGATTTGCTTTGATCTTTTTGGATCATGGGACTGGGCATCCCAGTTACCGGCCCTTTCTCGTGAATGAGGAGCAGAGTCCACTCCTCTTGAGAATAACCCACCTAGCATGGAAGATATAGGCAGCCCTAGTTGAAACATGAGCTGCTCGAGCATACAAAACAGAATTTCATTTGAAGGTTTGGAGTTTGGCACATACAAATTTACTTGGAGCAGCAAGGTAAATACCGCATATAGGAAGGTATAGTGGACTCATATGGAACAACTTTGGGGTTTAAGGAGTTTGGATGCACAAGCGATTCGCGCTTAGTAAATGCAATTGAAGGCTAGCAAAAAGGCTGAGGAAGCGGCTGAGAGAGCGACAGCAGTCGAAAACATGCATTAAAATTAATTCACACCGAGTACAAGCATGAGTAGGATATAATCCACCATGAACATAAATATGATGAAGGCTACGTTGATTTGTTTCAACTACATGTGTGAACATGTGCCAAGTCGAGTCACTCAATTCATTCAAAGGAGGATACCATCCCATCATACCACATCATAATCATTCGAATAGCATGTTGGCACGCAAGGTAAACCATTATAACTCATAGCTAATCAAGCATGGAGGAGAGTGATGGATGCCAGAGTTAGCCTCCAAACATAAAGGCCATTGCTATCGTGAATCCCCTCTTTCTTCGTTTAGAAGAGTGCTGGACCTCCACAACGTCAAACCATAGAACACAGCTCCTTTCGGTCGAACCCTAGGAAGCTAAGGCCCCTAAATAACCGCTCAGTGATAAAGGAGGTGGGGGTGCAAAGACAGCCAGGAGATTTGCCTACAAGCAGCCACCCTTTAAAGAGTGTGTAATAGCTCACTGATCGAGCGCCCTTGCGCTGAAGATGAACGGGGCTAAGCGATCTGCCGAATCCTATTTTTGAAGTCAATTTTGCATTCGAAATTATTTTCTTTCGCAAGAGCACTCAAACATAGATTGAAGATCTTCAGTTCTTCGGTCGGCAGCCGCAGTCAGTAATAGCAAGCAGCGTGCCATACTACTTTTCCTTTCTTGGGCGGACCAACCTAACCGGCGATTTCCGACAAGTCTTTCTACTTAGAGCAGCCACGACCCTTCTAACATGAGCTTCTGCCAGTCGCCGACACGAGCAACTATAATATCTAAATGTCATTGCAAATATGTTTACTTCATAATAGTTGACTCAGGAACGATGAACTCATCATATTTACAAAAACAAGAGAGGTCGAGTTCATACCAGCTTTTCTCATCCCAATAAGTCCATCATATATCGTCATTATTGCCTTTCACTCGCATGACCGAACGATGTGTATAATAATAAGAGTGCATGTGCATTGGACTAAGCTGGAATCTGCAAGCATTGAACTCAAGAGAGAAGACAAGTAGTATGGGCTCTAAGTTAAATAAACAATCATGCATATAAGAGCCACTAAGCATTTTCAATATGGTCTTCTCCACCCCCAAAAGAAAGAAAAGAAAAATAAAACTATTTACACGGGAAAGCTCCCAACAAGTCAGAAGAAGAACTAGAAATCTTTTTGGGTTTTCATTTTAATTTCTACTACAAGCATGGAAATTAAACTAACTATTTTTTCTGGTTTTTCTTAAGGTTTATCAAACACACAAGAAGAAAACTAGAAAAAGAAAATTAAACTAGAATGGATAATACAATGAAAGAGTATGAGCACCGACGACTAGTGTGTGAACATGAATGTAAAGTCGGTGAGAAATACGTACTCCCCCAAGCTTAGGCTTTTGGCCTAAGTTGGTCTAGTACCAATGACCGCCGCTACTCTCCCCGGTGTAATGGGAGGTGTAATCAGGATACCACTGGCTGGCCATCTCCGGATCTGTAGCGACCAGACCTCAAACAGTCTGATCTCTGTGCATCAGTGTCATCCCTGGATCAGTAATGCTGACACGCACAGTACTTGAAGGATTTATAACAGAGTAGCAATCACACACTTATTACAACGAATGTCTCAAAAGATAACTTATTACAATAAATATGGCTTAAGGCCATCTAATAACGATAACATCGGAAGGCTTGGAAGATAAGCGAGTCCATCAACTCCAACGACATCACTGAGTATAGAACCACGACCTAAGGCACCTTACTAAATGTTCAGAAAAGTCTCTGCAACATGAACGTTGCAGCCCGAAAACGGGTCAGCACATGGAATATGCTGGCAATGTAACACATAGAGAGTAATATGAAAGAGTAATGCTATACTACATGCAAATATGGCTGGTGGAAAGCTCTATGGTTACAGTTTTGCATAAAGCCAATTTTTCCCTACTGCAAAGGAATAAACTTTATTTAACTATCATGGTGGTTGTTAAACATTGAGAATGGTTGACATCATTCTCAATCCCAGTTAAGCATCATCATTAAAAACCCAACAATATTAATTAAAGTAACATGATGAGATTCACATGATAATCCAAGTACTAGATACTCAAGATGTCTATAATCGGGGACACGGCTAACCATGATTAGTTTGATACACTCTGCAGAGGTTTGTGCACTTTTCCCCAAAAGACTCGATCTCCTCCGTTGGGATTCTCGCACTACATGGTGTTTGAGAAACGGATGACCGAGACATAGTCTTTCAGAAGCGCTAGCACCTTACGAACAGGTAGACTGTACCAACCTACATCCCCTACATATGCTAGTCTACCACTGTAAGAGTTCGCACGACTTAGTCAACTATGCTAGAGCCCATAGTAGCTTGTGGCTGCACGGAAGTCAATCCACCCAGATGTGTGTTTTAGTTACCACCTTAAATAAACCATTAATTAACAATCTCACATCTGTCATGGATACACTCACCCAATCCACATCTACTAGCATAGCATGACATAATAAGCAAACGTAGAAGTAACTCCCAAGGGTTTGATAATAAAACAGGTAATAGGTACTACCTCAACTATTTTCCCAAAACTCACAGTTTAATTAGATCCTAGTCATGCAATGTTTGAAGATTGATCTAATGCAATAAAAACTGGGTATGAAAGGGAATATGATCAAAGTGTTACTTGCCTTGCTGATGATCCGCGAAACCTAGAGATTCAAAGTAGCAAGCGGCGCACTCCGGGTACTCTATCGCAAACAAACAAGCACACAATAAGTACTCGTCGAATGCAAAGGTAAAACACAAATAAAATATCTAACCAGAAAGTTCAACTTAAGAACTCCGGTTTCCAAAAAGAAACAAATCGAATGAAGCAGCGAAAGTCAAACGGCGAAAGAAACAAGCTTTGTTTACTAATCTGGACCTAAGTCAAATTTTACAGAGGCAAAAACTAGTTTGAGTTGATTATTCGAAAAGAGGGTTTCGAGACGAAACTCTAGGCGCTTGAATTGCCTGATTCTGGTAAACGAGTGAAAAGTTATACTAGATCGAAAATCGGAATAGAAATCGCGATCAGAAAAATCGCGGGATAAATCCGAGAAAAAGAAAAACGCTGAACAGACTATCGAACGAACGTTCGTTATGTGGATCTAAACGATGAACACGTTCATTAAAATGAATGAACGAGCGAACGCTCACGATTTAACCTAAACCGAAAAAAAACCGATCTAATAAAAAAACGGATCTAATAAAAAAACGGCGAAAACCGACTGAAAAACCGATCGGTTTCTAAAAAGAATCAGCGGCGGCGGGGTCAACCTCGGCGGCGGCGGGCGGCGGCGGCGGCGCTGGGCGGCAGCTAGGGTTAGGGTGGCACGGGGCGACGCTATTTAAAGCCCCGGCCAGGCGGAGTCCTGGCCGGTTACGGCCCAAAGTCGGTTCGGATTTTTTTAAAATAATTACGTGCAGAAAAACTAACGAAAGAAATACTAAACGAACTCCAAAAATCCCGAAATAAATTTTCCCCGGCTTCTAAAATTAAGCCAGAAGAGTTGAACATTTATATGGGGCCTATATGTAATTTTGAAGAACGCGCATTTTGCCTAAATTAAATAAAATAGCGATAAACTCCCAATAAAAATATTATTTTATTTTTTATTAAATCTTCAATATTTCTTTATTTTGGGAAAGTCATTTTATTCCCTCTCTCATATTTTGATAATAGAAATAATTGAAGATAAAATAAATAAAATCAAATGATTCTATTTTCAAAATTTGAGAAAACTCAAATATGAAAATAACGAAATCTCCAACTCTCTCCGTGGGTCCTTGAGTTGCGTGAAATTTCTAGGATCAAGCCAAAATGCAATAAATTATGATATGCAAATGATGATCTATGTATAACATTCCAAATTGAAAATTTGGGATGTTACAAACCTACCCCCCTTAAGATGAATCTCGCCCTCGAGATTCGGGTTGGCTAGAAAATAGGTGAGGGTGGTCCTTCAGCAGATCTTCTTCTTGCTCCCAGGTGGCTTCATCCTCGGTGTGGTGGCTCCACTGGACTTTGCAAAACTTGATAACCTTGCTGCGGGTGACTCGACTGGCAAACTCGAGAATTTTGACTGGTTTCTCCTCGTAGTTCAAATCATTACCCAACTGAATTGCTTCCAGCGGCACAGTATCTCTCAGCGGTATATCAGCCATCTCTGCGTGGCACTTCTTCAAGCTGGAAGCGTGGAACACGTCGTGAACTCGACAATCCTTCTGCAATTCCAACTTGTAAGCAACTTCTCCCATGCGCTCCAAAACTTTGTATGGTCCCACAAAACGTGGGCGCTAACTTTCCTTTAACTCCAAAGTGCTTAACTCCTCGAAGTGGAGATACTCGAAGATAGACACTATCTCCAACCTCAAAAACTGTCTCCTTGCGTTTAGAATCTGCATAACTCTTCTGCCTAGACTGGGCTACCTTGAGCCTATCGCGAATCAATTTCACCTTCTGTTCAGATTCCTTAATCAAATCTGGTCCAAACAACTGGCGGTCTCCAACCTCATCCCACAACAACGGGGCTCTGCACCTCCTTCTGTACAAGGCTTCGAAAGGGGCCATCTTCAAACTGGATTGATAGCTGTTGTTGTAAGAGAACTCTGCATACGGCAAATTTTCGTGCCAACTAGACCCATAATCTAGCGCACAAGCTCTCAGCATATCCTCCAGAATCTGATTGACTCTCTCGGTCTGTCCATCTGTCTGCGGATGAAAAGTTGTACTGAACTCTATCCTGGTTCCCAAAGTTTCGTGCAACTGATTCCAAAACTTTGAGGTAAACTGGGTTCCTCTATCTGATACGATACTCCTTGGAACTCCATGCAGACATACGATCCTGGTCATATATATCTTAGCGAACTTGGCACTGCTGTAGGTGGTCTTCACTGGGATGAAATGAGCTACCTTCGTCAAACGATTGACTACAACCCAAATCGAGTCATAGCCTGAATGAGTCCTGGGTAATCCCGTGATAAAATCCATGCCTAACTTTTCCCACTTCCATTCGGGTATCGGTAATGGCTGTAACAAACCTGCTGGCTTCTGATGTCCTGCCTTCACTCTCTGACACACATCACAAGCTGCTATATACTCAGCAATATCTTTCTTCATACCAGTCCACCAGAAAGTGTCCTTCAAATCCAAATACATCTTGGTATTTCCTGGGTGAATCGAGTATGGCGAATCATGGGCCTCTTGCAAAATCAACTTCCTGATCTCTGGATCATTAGGCACATAAACGCGGTCTTCAAACCATAGCGTATCGTGCTCATCCTCGCGAAATCCTTTAGCTTTTCTCTTGCTCATTTTCTTCTTAATAGAGGCAATCTCCTTGTCAGTTTTCTGAGCTTCTCTGATCTTATCCATCAAGGTAGACTGTATCTCCAATGCTGCTACATAGCCTCTCGGAACTATCTCCAAGCATAGCTCTCGAAATTCCTCGGCTAACTCCTTTGGTAAACCTTCGGTCATTAGTGTGTTAACATGGCTCTTACGGCTCAACGCATCTGCTACTACGTTAGCCTTTCCGGGGTGATAATGCAATCTCATATCATAATCCTTGATGAGCTCCAACCATCTCCTTTGCCTGAGATTTAACTCCTTCTATGTGAAGATGTATTTCAAACTCTTGTGATCAGTGTACACCACACAGTGGTTTCCAATGAGAAAATGTCTCCAAGTCTTCAATACGTGTACTACGGCTGCTAACTCCAAATCATGTGTAGCATAATTCAACTCATGGGGCTTAAGTTGTCGTGAAGCATATGAAACAACTCTTCCCTCCTGCATAATTACTGCTCCCAGTCCTCGACGTGAAGCGTCGCAATATACCACATAATCCTTGCGCTGATCTGGCAGAATCAACACTGGTGATGTAACCAAACGTTTCTTCAACTCCCGGAAACTAGCCTCACATTCCCCAGTCCAATTGAACTTGGTATCCTTCTTTAATAACTCTGTCATAGGCTTCGCAATCTTCGAGAAATTCTCAATGAATCTCCAGTAGTATCCTGCCAGTCCAAGGATATTCCGGATCTCTCCAACAGTTGTTGGTGCTTCCCAGTTTGTCACAGTGACAACCTTGGTGGGATCTACTGCTATACCTTCTCTGGATATAACGTGTCCGAGAAATCCAACTTCCTTTAACCAAAACTCACATTTGCTAAATTTGGCATATAACTGATGTTATCTGAGCTTCTCAAGTACTAAACGCAAATGCTCCTTATGCTCTTCTTCATTCTTTGAGTAAATAAAAATATCGTCAATGAACACCACGACAAACTTATCCAAAAACTCCATAAACACCTTGTTCATCATGTTCATGAAATAGGCAGGTGCGTTAGTCAGACCAAATGACATAATGGTATACTCATACAACCCGTACCTGGTGGTAAAAGCCGTCTTGGGTATATCATGCTCTCGAATCTTTAACTGATGGTATCCTGATTGCAAATCAATCTTGGAAAATACCTTAGCTCCTTGCAATTGGTCAAACAAGTCGTTGATCATCGGCAACGGGATTCTTAATGGTCACTTCATTCAATCCACGATAATCAACAACCATTCTCAATGATCCATCCTTCTTCTCCACTAGAAGTACTGGCGATCCCCAAGGCAAAGAACTTGGGCGAATAAAACCTTTATCTAGTAACTCCTTAATCTGCTTCTTAATTTCTTCCAAATCTTGTGCCGACATCCGGTACGGTCTCTTAGATATTGGCCCTGTGCCTGGCAATAGCTCAATCAAAAACTCAATGTCTCTATCTGGTGGCATGCCTGGCAACTCTTTTGGAAATACGTCCGGGTAATCCTTCACCACTGGTACTTCCTCCTGCACAACTCCTGATAAGGAATTTACTTGTGTCCTCCTCGGCTCATGCCGTGACACATACTTGATTCTTCTTCCTTATGGGGTGGTACGCAAAATCGACTTACTGGCACAATCAATGTTCCCTCCATACTTTGACAACCAATCCATGCCTAATATCACATCAAATCCTTGCGATTCCAAAACTATTAGGTCCGAGGGAAACACGTAGTTACCAATCCTTAATGGTAATCGATCACACCATAGACTAGCCATATATTCTGCTCCAGGCGAGGTTACTAACATGGGTGAACTAAGGGCTTGGGTTGGCAATTTATATTTATCCACAAATCCCCTTGATATGTATGAATGCGATGCACCCGTATCGAAAAGAATGACTGCAGTAAATGTCTTAACCAAAAACATACCTATTACTGCATCTGGCTGAGCTTCAACCTCCTCCACAGTAACGTGGTTCACCTGTCCCCTGTTGAAAGGGTTCGGCTTCTTCCCTGAGCTTCCATTGCCATTTCCATTCTGGGCTTCGGGACATTCATTTGCATAATGTCCAGTCTTCTGACACTTAAAGCAAGTGACTTGGCTCAGGTCTCTCTTGGTTGGGGTTGACAGGTTGGTGCAGTTTTTGCCATTGCTTCCTCCATTCCCGTTTCCATTCTTGGAACCATTATGATTGTGCGAGCTACCTCCTCCATGGGTATGCTGAAATTGTCCTCCCGGTTTCGGGGTAAAGCGTAGCTTCACGAGCTCCAGAATTGTACTTCCCTTGACCATACTTCCGCTTGCGATTTTCAATCTGTTGCTGCTTCCCTTCAATCATAAGAGCACGATCTACCAACTCCTGGTAGTTGTTTAAAGTTGCTACCATCAACTGCATGCTCAGCTCATCATTCAGTCCTTCCAAAAACTTCTCCTGATTAGCTGCATCTGTAGCAACGTCATCTGGGGCATAACATGCTAACTTACTAAAGTCCTTCACATAATGGCTTACAGTGCGTCCTCCTTGGCGTAAGTTGCGAAACTCACGCTTCTTCATGGCCATAGCTCCTGTTGAAACGTCGGTAGTACGGAAAGCCATGTGACAGTGTCAATAGGGTGTGTGGATGTGTAATTCTCCCACCATGATGATGCGGGTCCATCAAGCTGATGTGCGGCAAAACACACTCTCTCCGCATCTGTGCATCCTGCAGTGGTCAGCTCCCTTCAAACCTTGCGGAGCCAATCATCTGCAATAATCGGCTCGGTGCTACTGGAAAACACCGGCGGATTGAGCCTCAAGAAACGAGTCAAATGGTCAACAGGTGGTGGTGGTGGTGGGTTGTTGTTGTTGTTGTTGTTGTTGTTGTTTTTGTTGCCTTGGTTCTGTACTAGTGCTTGCATCAAGGCATTCTTCTGCTGAATCAACTGAGTGATCTCCGGTGGGAAAACAAATCCGGTGTCGCGTCTCGGAGGCATCTGAGGGTTTTAGAGAAGATGAGAATACAGAATAGAATGAGGTCTAATGAGAAAACACTACCCATATGCACATGAGACAAATGCAAACAATATCACTCCAATCAATTCAAACAAGGGCATACAACGGTCTAACTATCGTTACAAAAGTGCTTAGACTAGACTAGATACAATCGGGGAAATTCTACTACTGTTATGGTGGTCAACTAGAAAAACTGCTCCGATGAAGACTCCATGATATCTGCTCCAGCTTCATCAACATAGTCATCATCGCTGTCGCCGGGGTCCGAGTCGGTGTCGTCGATGATGATATAGTTATTCGGGCAAGTGGAATCGTCGTATTCTCTTCCTGGTGCGGGGTCTCCCATGAAAACTCCTAGCTTCCTGGTTAAGTCGTCATTCTTCTCCACCAGCACTTCAATTTCTTCCATGTAATCTGCACGTGTAGCCTTGAGTTCTTCCTCTAGCTCCTTGATCCTGGTCAAGGCCTTCTGCAAATCCATCATGCCTGCGCACATCTGGTTCTCCTGACGTCGGATGTGCTGGTTTAACTCCTATATAAAAGCTGCGATTGGTCTATCCCTCCTGGTGCTGATCATCTCCCATTGCTCATCTCGGCGCCCACAAATCTGGTAGATAGTATCCTTGAGATCATTGCGGTAAACCTCTCCAATATGTCCCATGGTGATGTGGGCTGCCATGCTCTTTCCTAGATTCCAGGTTGGTGCGTCAAAGGAAAACTCTATGGGCTCCGTGACTGGTGTGAACGTCCTTCCTGGAACTTGAACTTGAATCATCCAGCGCTCCTCTTCGGGTAAAGTGGCATTGTAGGTCCCAGTGAAGCTTGGTACTCCGATGTTCAGATATCTAGTGACTTCCTTCAAGTGACGTCCAAAGGGTGTATCATCATCCGGTTGCATGAACTTGTTCCTTGCATCCGCCATCCTAAAAGAGTAGAAAAGATGAGGAGTCAGAAATGAGAAGAAAGAGTAGTGATCTAGGGCTTTAGCTTAGTGGTCGTGTCCTATAGTCGTGAGTGCTCGATACCATTCTTGTAGCGACCGGACCTCAAACAAGTCGATCTCTTTGCATCGATGTCATCCCTGGATCGAATGTCTTGACACGCACAATACTTGAAGGATTTATAACAGAGTAGCAATCACACACTTATTACAACGAATGTCTCAAAAGAGAACTTATTACAATAAATATGGATTAAGGCCATCTAATAACGATAACAGCGGAAGGCTTGGAAGATAAGTGAGTCCATCAACTCCAACGGCATCACTGAGTATAGAACCACGGCCTAAGGCACCTTACTCCTCGTCTGAAAAGTCTGCAACATGAACGTTGCAGTCCGAAAATGGGTTAGCACATGGAATGTGCTGGCAATGTAACACATAGAGAGTAATATGAAAGAGTAATGCTATACTACATGCAAATATGGTTGGTGGAAAGCTCTATGGTTACAGTTTTGCATAAAGCCAATTTTTCCCTACTTCAAAGGAATAAACTTTATTTAACTATCATGGTGGTTGTTAAACATTGAGAATGGTTGACAACATTCTCAATCCCAGTTAAGCATCATCATTAAAAACCCAACAATATTAATTAAAGTAACATGATGAGATTCACATGATAATCCAAGTACTAGATACTCAAGATGTCCATAACCGGGGACACGGCTAACCATGATTAGTTTGATTCACTCTGTAGAGGTTTGTGCACTTTTCCCCACAAGACTCGATCTCCTCCATTGGGATTCTTGCACTACATGGTGTTTGAGAAATGGATGACCGAGACACGGTCTTTCAGAAGCGCTAGCACCTTACGAACGAGTAGACCGTACCAACCTACATCCCCTACATCTGCTAGTCTACCACTGTAAGAGTTCGCACGACTTAGTCAACTATGCTAGAGCCCATAGTAGCTTGTGGCTGCACAAGGAAGTTTCTAGCATGAATAATCTCATGATCCCTTTGAGCCTGGGTGGCGGTCCAAAAAGAAACAGGCAATCTTGGAATACCCAGGTACCTCAATCCACCCAGATGTGTGTTTAAGTTGCCACCTTAAATAAACCATTAATTAACAATCTCACATCTGTCATGGATACACTCACCCAATCCCCGTCTAGTAGCATAGCATGACATAATAAGCAAACGTAGAAGTAACTCCCAAGGGTTTGATAATAAAACAGGTAATAGGTATACCTCAACTATTTTCCCAAAACCCACAGTTTAATTAGATCCTAGTAATGCAATGTTTGAGGATTGATCTAATGCAAAAAAAACTGGGTATGAAAGGGAATATGATCAAAGTGTTACTTGCCTTGCTGATGATCCGCGAAACCTAGAGATTCAAAGTAGCAAGCGGCGCACTCCAGGTACTCAATCGCAAACAAACAAGCACACAATAAATACTCATCGAATGCACAGGTAAAACTCAAATAAAAGATCTAACCAGAATGTTCAACTTAAGAATTCCGGTTTGCAAAAAGAAACAAATCGAACGAAGCAACGGAAGTCAAACAGCGAAAGAAACAAGCTTCATTTACTAATATGGACCTAAGTCAAATTTTACAGAGGCCAAAACTAGTTTGAGTTGATTATTTGAAAAGAGGGTTTTGAGACGAAACTCTAGGCGCTTGAATCGCCTGATTCCGATAAACGAGCGAAAAGTTATAATAGATCGAAAATCGGATCAGAAATCGCGATCAGAAAAATCGCGGAATAAATCCGAGAAAAAGAAAAACGACGAACAGACTAATGAATGAACGTTCGTTATCTTGATCTAAACGATGAACGCGTTCGTTAAAACGAATGAACGTGCGAACGCTCACGATTTAACCTAAACCGAAAAAAACC
Organism: Aegilops bicornis; assembly: GCA_021605145.1. Lineage (NCBI taxonomy): Eukaryota > Viridiplantae > Streptophyta > Magnoliopsida > Poales > Poaceae > Aegilops > Aegilops bicornis. Next base: position 159,113,357 of record CM038671.1, on the reverse strand, counting down.
GATATAACAAAAAAAGGATCTAATAAAAAAACCGGCGAAAACCAACGGAAAAACCGGTCGGTTTCTAAAAAACCGGCGGCGGAGGCGTCAACCTCGGCGGCGGCGGCTCGTGGCGGCGGCGGCGGCCATAGCGGCGGCGGCGGGCGGCGGTGGCGCAAGCGGCGGCGCGGGCGGCGCGAGGCGGCGGCAACTAGGGTTAGGGTTAGGTCGGCCCGGGGCGGCGCTATTTAAGGCCCCGGCCAGGCGGAGTCCTAGCCGGTTACGGCCCAAAGTCGGTTCGGATTTTTTTTTAAATAATTACGAGCAGAAAAACTAACGAAAGAAACACTAAACGGACTCCAAAAATCCCGAAATAAATTTTCCCCGGCTTCTAAAATCAAGCCGGACAAGATGAACATTTATTTGGGGCCTAAATGCAATTTTGGAAAACGCGCATTTTTCCTAAATTCAAATAAAATAGCGATAAACTCCTAATAAAAATCTTATTTGATTTTTTAATTGAATCTTCAATATTTCTTTATTTTGGGAAAGTCATTTTATTCCCTCTCTCATATTTTGATAATAGAAATAATTGAAGATAAAATAAATAAAATCAAATGATTCTATTTGCAAAATTTGAGAAAACTCAAATATGAAAATAACGAAATCTCGAACTCTCTCCATGGGTCCTTGATTTGCGTGAAATTTCTAGGATCAAGCCAAAATGCAATAAAATATGATATGCAAATGATGATCTATGTATAACATTCCAAATTGAAAATTTGGGATGTTACAGGATCCCACTGGACAGATGATGGACGATAAGGGTCCAGATTCGAGTTAAACTCGAGTTCAGTTACAGTGTAAAAGCTTGAGCTCGATGATTGTCCACCGCTTCCGGCGTGACAAGAAAATTTTCTGCAAGCAAATCAAACAACAAAGGCGCAGGCAAAATAATAATCTCAAAGTGTTTCTTATTGAATCTAAGTTTATACAAGGGCATCTTCTCTTTGTTGTCAACAATAAACTTGTGTGCTACCATGCTCTTGTAATCTAAAATGTGAGGAGGTAATTTTGTCTCCTCCTTCTCATGGTGCCTAATGGGTATCTGAAAATGTTCAGCAAGACGTGCAGCATAGATACCTCCAAATATGGGGCCTTTTATGCGATTCGGGGCTAGCCGTTTAGCAACAACGGCACCCATACTAAAAGTATTGTCTCCTAGCAAAGCATGTTGAAGAATAATAATATCCGAACGCTCAAATTTCCACTATTTCCACGACCAATCAAGCATCTACTAGCAAATATGGCAAAGTAGCGTAAAACAGGAAAGTGTATGCTACAGACCTTCGCCTCGGAGCCCTTCTTTGGCTCCTCTACAACAATAGTATTAACAAAGCCACCCAATCTTCACGATGGGGTTCATCTAATTCTCCCTCATAAGGTATCCTACATACTGCGCAAAAATGACATAAAGACATTTCTTTGAATTCATCATATAAATGAAATGATACTGCAGGCGGTGATTTCTTAGGATAATAATAAAAGTTTTGCACGAAAGGATTGGTGATTTAGAGATACTGATCGATTCGGTTGTTCATGAAACCGTCGAGGCCTGCAGTCTCGATTAAAGCATAAAAGTCTTCATGAATTCCGGCTTGTTTCAAGAAATCCTCACATGGCCATTCGCACGACCGTACTTCCGTTAAGCGAGGAAGATTATACTTGGCTTTTTCCTTCTCTTGGCTTGTTTTTCCTGAGAGCTTTGGCTAGAAGAGCCTTTAAAAAGCCTCCTTAACATTTTCTGATTTTTTTTGAAATTTTAGTAACTTCAAAATAGAAGTGAATAAAACTAAACAAGATTGATAGCAACTACTCCTACAAGTGCCTAGAGCCTATATCATGCATTGGAATTGCTTGGGACCTCGAAAATTTAACATTCAAGCTCAAGAACAAGGTCACCTATGCAGCAAAAATTTGCAATGAATAAAGCACTAGAACAAAAACTAATTGGACCAATGGAGGAGTCACATACCAAGCAAAAATCTCCCAAAGCAGTTTTGCGAATGTAGCTTTGAGCTAAGAGATCAAAAATCGCAGCAAAAAGAGCTAGAACTCATGCTTGAGCTGGATGGGGATTTTTTTTGGGTAGAAGATGAAGTGTGTGGGTGCTGGCATAAGTGGAGGGGGGCCACCAGGGGCCCACGAGACAGGGGGGCGCGCCCTCCTCTCTCGTGGCCTGGTGCTTGCCCCTCCTGTAGTGTTTTTAGTGCCTAAAATCCTCAAATATTCCAGAAAAAATCATACTGAATTTGCAGGGCATTTGGAGCACTTTTATTTTTGGATTATTATTTTAATGCACGGATAAATCAGAAAACAGACGGATAATACTATTTTTGCTTTATTTATTCTAAATAACAGAAAGTAAAAAGAGGGTATAGAAGGTTGTGCCTTCTAGTTTCATCCATCTCGTGATCATCAAAATGAACCCACTAACAAGGTTGATCAAGTCTTGTTAACAAACTCATTCCGAATAACACGGAATCGGAGAAATTTCGAATAACACTAAGTTACCTCAACGGGATATGAAAATCCCCAACAATAAGAATATCATACTTTTCTTGATAGTAGGGAGAGGAAATTCAAAACCTCCAAAATGATAGTTGGAACTTTTTCAATAGAATTGATGCTATGGACTTGACATTGTTTCCTCGGAAAATGTACAAGATGCTCATTACCATTAACATGAGAAGTGACATTTCCTTTGTTGCAATCAATAACAGCCCCCGCAGTATTAAGAAAAGGTCTACCAAGGATAATAGACATACTATCGTCCTCAGGAATATCAAGAATAACAAAGTACGTTGAAATAGTGACATTTGCAACCACAACAGGCACATCCTCACAAATACCGATAGGTATAGCAGTTGATTTATCAACCATTTGCAAAGTTATTTCAGTAGGTGTCAACTTATTCAATTCAAGTCTACGATATAAAGAGAGAGGCATAACACTAACACCGGCTCCAAGATCACATAAAGCAGTTCTAACATAATTTCTTTTAATAGAGCATGGTATAGTTGGTACAATCTTGATCTCCAAGTTTCTTTGGTATTCCACCCTTAAAAGTGTAATTAGCAAGCATGGTGGAAATTTCAGCTTCCTAAGATCTTTCTTTTATTTGTGATGATATCCTTCAGATACTTAGCATAAGGATTTACTTTAAGCATATCGCTTAAGCGGATATGTAAGAAAATAGGTCTAATCATTTCAGCAAAGCGCTCAAAATCCTCATCATCCTTTGACTTGGATGGTTTAGGAGGAAAGGGCATTGGTTTACGAACCCATGGTTCTCTTTCTTTACCGTGCTTCCTAGCAACAAAATCTCTCTTATCATAACGATGATTCTTTGATTGTGGGTTATCAAGATCAACAACAGGTTCAATCTCTACATCATTGTCTTTGCTAAGTTGAGCATCAACATGAACATTATCACTAGGTTCATGTTCATCACCTGATTGAGTTTCAGCATCAGAAATAGAAATATCATTGGGATTCTCAGGTGTGTCTACAGTAGGCTCACTAGAAGCATGCAGAGTTCTATCGTTTTTCTTCTTCTTCTTTTTATAAGAACTAGGTGCCTCTAAATTATTTCTCTGAGAATCTTGTTCGATTCTCTTATGGTGGCCTTCAGGATACAAAGGTTCTGAGTCATTCTACCGATTCTAGTAGCCACTCTAACAAAGAAAGTCATTTTTATTATTTAATTCATCAAGCAAATCATTTTGAGCTTTAAGTACTTGCTCAGCTTGAGTAGCAACCATAGAAGCATATTTGCTAACGCGGTGAAGTTCATCTTTAACTCTAGCCAGATTATCACCTACGGCGTCCTATCTCGAAGAATTATTCTTTAACTCTCTACCAACATAAGCATTAGAACTTTCTTGCCTAGCCATAAAGTCATCAAATTCATCTAAGCACGGGCTACGAAATTTAGTAGAGGGTATTTCAACTTTATCATATCTATAGAGAGAATTTACCTTTACTACTTGTGTCGGGTTATCAAGACAATGTGGTTCTTCAAAGTGTAAATTAAGACCATGTATTTCTTCAATAGGTGGTAAATTCTTAACATCTTCAGCTTTAATACCTTTTTCTTTCATTGATTTCTTTGCCTCTTGCATATCTTCAGATCGAGAAATAAAACACCTCTCTTCTTTGGAGTGGGTTTAGGAATAGGCTCAGGAGTTGGCTCAATTGGTTCAGGAATTACTTGAGAACTGGCTCGGAAGAGTCCAATTATATTCATTAGTCAACATATTATTCAATAGTATTTCAGCTTTTCACGATTGTTCTTTTCCTAAAACACAACCAAAGACAACTATCCAAGTAGTCCTTGGAAGCATCGGTTAGTCCATTATAAAAGATATCAAGTATTTCATTTTTCTTAAGAGGATGATCGACAGAGCATTAAGTAACAGAGAAGCCTCCCCAAGCTTGTGGGAGACTCTCTTCTTTGATTTGCACAAAATTATATATTTCCGCATAAGGCAGCTTGTTTCTTATGAGCAGGAAATATTTAGCAGAGAAGTAATAAATCATATCCTAGGGACTACGCACACAACCAAGAGCAAGAGAATTATACCAAGTCTTAGCATCACCCTTTAATGAGAACGGAAATATCTTAAGGATGTATAAATAGCGAGACTTCTCATCATTAGTAAACAAGGTGGCTATATCATTCAACTTGGTAAGATGTGCCACAACAGTTTCAGATTCAAGGCCATAAAAAGGATCAGATTCAACTAAAGTAATAATATCAGGATCAATAGAGAATTCATAATCCGTATCAGTAACACAGATAGGTGAAGTAGCAAAAGCAGGATCGGGTTTCATTCAAGCATTAAGAGACTGTTGCTTCCATTTAGCTAATAATTTCTTAAGATCATTTCTGTCATTGCAAGCAAGAATTTCCATAGCAGCTTTTTCATTCATAACATAACCCTTAGGAACAACAGTAAAACATAATCATTGGGGAACCTTCATCATCACTATCATCATTAATAGGATCTTGATAATTTCATTCCCCTAACTCTAGCAAGTTGTTCATCTAGAAATTCACCTAATGGCAAAGTAGTATCACGCATGTAAGTAGTTTCATCATGCATAGCGTAAGTGGCATCATCAATAACATGCGAAATATCGTAATTCAAAGCAGTAGCAGGTTTAGGTGTCGCAAGCCTACTAATAACGGAAGGAGAATCTAGTGCGAGCTAGATGGCGCTTCGTTACCTCCCCTCGTAGTTGAGGGCAAAATCTTGGTTTTAGCGTCTTTCAAGTTCTTCATAGTGATCAACAGATATAAATCCCAAGTGACTCAGAGAATAGAGCTATGCTCCCCGGCAACGGCGCTAGAAATTAGTCTTGATAACCCACAAGTATAGGGGATCGTAACAGCTTTCGAGGGTAGAGTATTCAACCCAAATTTATTGACTCGACACAAGGGGAGCCAAAGAATATTCTTGAGTATTAGCAGTTGAGTTGTCAATTAAACCACACCTGGATAACTTAGTATCTGCAGCAAAGTGTTTAATAGCAAAAGTGGTATGATAATAAAGGTAACGGTAGCAAAAGTAAAGATAAATGTTTTTGGGTTTTTGTAGCAGTTGTATAAGAGTAGCGGAAAAGTAAATAAGCGAAGAACAATATGTGAAAAGCTCGTAGGCAATGGATCAGTGATGGATAGTTATGCCGGATGTGATTCCTCATGCAATAGCTATAACATAGGGTGATATAGAACTAGCTCCAATTCATCAATGTAATGTAGGCATGTATTCCGTAAATAGTCATACGGGCTTATGGAAAAGAACTTGTATGTCATCTTTTGTCCTACCCTCCCATTGAAACGGGGTCCTAGCGGAAACTAAGGGATATTAAGGCCTCCTTTTAATAGAGAACCGGACCAAAGCATTAACACATAGTGAATACATGAACTCCTCAAACTACGGTCATCACCGAGAAGTATCCCGATTATTGTCACTTCGGGGTTGTCAGATCATAACACATAATAGGTGACTATAGACTTGCAAGATAGGATCAAGAACACACATATATTCGTGAAAACATAATAGGTTCAGATCTGAAATCATGGCACTAGGGCCCTAGTGACAAGCATTAAGCATAACAAAGTCATGGCAACATCAATCTCAGAACATAGTGGATACTAGGGATCAAACCCTAACAAAACTAACTTGATTACATGGTAAATCTCATCCAACCCATCACCGTCCAGCAAGCCTACGATGAAATTACTCACGCACGGCGGTGAGCATCATGAAATTGGTGATGGAGGATGGTTGATGATGATGACGGTGACGAATCCCCCTCTCCGGGGCCCCGAACGGACTCCCGATCAGCCCTCCCGAGAGAGATTAGGGCTTGGCGGCGGCTCCGTGTCATAAAACGCGATGAAACTTTCTCTCTCATTTTTTTCTCCCCAAGACGGAATATATGGAGTTGGAGTTGAGGTCGGAGGAGGTCCAGGGGGCCCACGAGATAGGAGGCCGCGCCCTAGGGGGGGCCCTGTCTCGTGGACAGGCTGTGGGCCCCCTGGCATTAATTCTTTCGCCAAAAATTCTTATAAATTCCAAAAAGTGCCTCCGTGGATTTCCAGGACATTCCGAGAACTTTTCTTTTCTACACATAAAACAACATCATGGCAGTTCTGCTGAAAACAGCGTCAGTCCGGGTTAGTTTCATTCAAATCATGCAAGTTAGAGTCCAAAACAAGGGCAAAAGTGTTTGGAAAAGTAGATACGTTGGAGACGTATCAGGGTGCCACACCTGATGTGTCGGGGATATACCCCGCGGTGTAAACCGGCCGGAAGTGTAAACTCGGCAACGGGTGACTCGACACAACGTTGGTGAGACCGCAGACAATGGCAGTGGCCCGAGGCTGGCCACGGCAGGGCTGGCGGCGAAGACGGCTCACGGACGAAGACGGGCGGTTCAGTAGCCGCAGGTGGAAACGACAAGGTGGAGCGACAGCGACTCGATGGCGGAAACCTCTTACGGATCGTGGGCTGCTTCCCCTCTCTTTTTTTTAACATAAGCAAACACTGCTGGTCCACGTGCATGAAGCTTGCCCTTGGTCCGTTGAGAAGTTGGCAGCAGGCCTAGGGAGCCGCGCCACGTATGGAATCTGATGCTCTGAATTGGATTTGCACACGGACGATGGAACCATTAAAGCCTTTCGGTCTCGGCGACTTGTACCTTGTATTAACTGATTTCAGATGCGAGATTTTGACCTGCAGCGGCAATGGAAATTAACCCAGCCTCGACGGATCATCCGGTCGTGTGCGTTGGTGCATATACGCGACCCTGATTTTCTCTTTGTATATATCGCTTTGACTGCTTCGTCGACGATGTTATCTTCTCCGCTGACTCTTTTTCATCCAGCACATCACGAGCATTTTGATCCCTGTAAAGATCCCTTCAAGAACTCAATACCACCGTGCGCAGGCCCCACGGTGGGCGCCAACTGTCGTGGTTTTGTCACGGCAGATGTCCTAGTGTAAGGACTTAGTCGCGAGGCCAACGCATCTATGTGGTAGCTTGAGAGGGTTGAGCGGAATCGAGAGACGCAGGCGGATCAAGACGCAAGACAAGGGTTTAGACAGCTTGGCCCCGGAAACATCATCCGGTAAAAACCCTACATGCTGTTTGAGGCTAGGTCTCATTATCATCACGAGGGAGTCGCCGTAAACCGGCTCTCCTCTTTGTGTCTAGCCCTAAGATTGTTTCTTCTTGCTTGTTGATGCGCCCTGCGTCTCTCGATTCCGCTCAACCCCTCTCAAGCTACCACATAGATGCGTTGGCCTCGCGACTAAGTCCTTACACTAGGACATCTGCCGTGACAAAACCACGACATGATGTGTGCCAGCTATAAGTTTAGCAGGGAGGCACCAAAGTAATCCAGGAGTGGATCACTGGACAGCAGACAAGAACATCCTGAAATACCTGAAAAAGGACTAAGGATATGTTTCTCGTTTTGGAGGTGACAAAGAGCTTGTCGTAAATGGTTACGTCGATGCAAGCTTTGACACTGATCCGGATGACTCTAAGTCACAAACAGGATACATATTTATATTGAAAGGTGGAGCTGTCAGTTGGTGCAGTTCCAAGCAGAGCGTCATGGTGGGATCTATGTGTGAAGCGGAGTACATAGCTGCTTCGGAAACAGCAAATGAAGGAGTCTGGATGAAGGAGTTCATATGCGATCTAGGTGTAATACCTAGTGCATCAGGTCCAATGAAAATCTTTTGTGACAATACTGGAGCAATTGCCTTGGCAAAGGAATCCAGATTTCACAAGAGAACCAAACACATCAAGAGACACATCAATTCCATCCGCGATCAAGTCAAGGAGGGAGACATAGAGATTTGTAAAATACATACGGATCTGAATGTTGCAGACTCGTTGACTAAGCCTCTCTCACAAGCAAAACATGATTAGCACCAAGACTCCATGGGTGTTAGAATCATTACTATGTAATATAGATTATTGACTCTAGTGCAAGTGGGAGACTGAAGGAAATATGCCCTAGAGGCAATAATAAAGTTGTTATTTATATTTCCTTATATCATAATAAATGTTTGTTATTCATGCTAGAATTGTATTAACCGGAAACTTAGTACATGTGTGAATACATAGACAAACAGAGTGTCCCTAGTATGCCTCTACTTGATTAGCTCGTTAATCAAAGATGGTTAAGTTTCCTGACCATAGACATGTGTTGTCATTTGATGAACGAGATCACATCATTAGAGAATGATGTGATGTACAAGACCCATCTGTTAGCTTAGAATTATGATCATTTAGTTTTATTGCTATTGCTTTCTTCATGACTTATACATATTCCTCTGACTATGAGATTATGCAACTCCTGGATACCGTAGGAACACCTTGTGTGCTATCAAACGCCACAATGTAACTGGGTGATTATAACGATGCTCTATAGGTGTCTCCAAAGGTGTTTGTTGAGTTGGCATAGGCCGCGATTAGGATTTGTCACTCCGTGTATCGGAGAGGTATCTCTGGGCCCTCTAGGTAATGCACATCACTATAAGCCTTGCAAGCAATGTGACTAATGACTTAGTTGTGGGATGATGCATTACGGAACGAGTAAAGAGACTTGCCAGTAACGAGATTGAACTAGGTATGATGATACCGACGATCGAATCTCGGGCAAGTAACATACGATGACAAAGGGAATAACATGTGTTGTTATGCGGTTTGACCAATAAAGATCTTCGTAGAATATGTAGGAGCCAATATGAGCATCCAGGTTCCGCTATTGGTTATTGACTGGAGATGTGTCTCGGTCATGTCTACATAGTTCTCGAACCCTTAGTGTCCGCACGCTTAACGTTCGATGACGATTTGTATTACGAGTTATATGTTTTGGTGACCGAAGTTTGTTCGGAGTCCCAGATGAGATCACAGACATGACGAGGAGTCTCGAAATGGTCGAGAGGTAAAGATTGATATATTGAAAGGTTATATACGGACATCGGAATGGTTCCTAAGGAGATCGGGGATTTTTCAGAGTACCGGGAGGTTACCGGAACCCCCCGGGAAAGTTATTGGACCTATTGGGCCATAGTGGAGGAGAGGAGGCAGGCCATGTGAGGAGGCGCACGCCCCCCCCCCCTTGCCCAAACCGAATTGGACTAGGGGAGGGGGCACGGCCCCCTCTTTCCTTCTCCCTCTCTCCTTTTCCCTTTCCTCTCCGTTGGAAGGGAGGAGGGGCCGAATCCTACTTGACCGGGAGTCCAAGTAGGACTCCCCCTTAGCGCCCTCCTTGGCAGGCCTCCACCTCCACACGAAGGAAATATGCCCTAGAGGCAATAATAAAGTTATTATTTATTTCCTTATATCATGATAAATGTTTATTATTCATGCTAGAATTGTATTAACCGAAACATAATACATGTGTGAATATATAGACAAACAATATGTCACTAGTATGCCTCTACTTGACTAGCTTGTTAATCAAAGATGGTTATGTTTCCTAACCATGAACAAGGAGTTGTTATTTGATCAACAAGGTCACATCATTAGTAGAATGATCTGATTGACATGACCCATTCCGTTAGCTTAACAGGTTGATCGCTTAGTATGTTAATGCTTTCTTCATGACCCATACATGTTCCTATAACTATGAGATTATGCAACTCCTGCTTACCGGAGGAACACTTTGGGTACTACCAAACGTCACAACGTAATCGGGTGATTATAAAGGAGTACTACAGGTGTCTCCAAAGGTACTTGTTGGGTTGGCGTATTTCGAGACTAGGTTTTGTCACTCCGATTGTCGGAGAGGTATCTCCAGGCCTTCTCGGTAATGCACATCACTTAAGCCTTGCAAGCATTACAACTAATGAGTTAGTTGTGAGATGATGTATTACGGAACGAGAAAAGAGACTTACCAAGAATCTAGATTGAACTAGGTATTGGATACCGACGATCGAATCTCGGGTAAGTAACATACCAATGACAAAGGGAACAACGATGTCGTTATGCGGTTTGACCGATAAAGATCTTCGTAGAATATGTAGGAACCAATATGGGCATCCAGGTTCCGCTATTGGTTATTGACCGAGAATGGTTCTAGGTCATGTCTACATAGTTCTCGAACCCGTAGGGTCCGCATCGCTTAACGCTTCGATGACAGCTCATAATGAGTTTATAAGTATTGATGCACCGAAGGTTGTTCGAGTCCCGGATGTGATCACGGACATGACGAGGAGTCTCGAAATGGTCGAGACATAAAGATTGATATATTGGAAGCCTATGTTTGGACTTGAATGGTTCCGAGTGAAAACAGGATGTTACGGAACACCGGGGTTACGGAACCCCCTGGGGTATATGGGCCCTCATGGGCCTTGAGGGAGAAGGAGAAGGGCCGGCCAGGTGGGCTGCGCGCCTCCCCTTCCAGTCCGAATAGGACAAGGAGAGGGGGCGCGCCCTTCCCCTTTCCCTCCCCAATCCTAATCCAACTAGGAGAAGGGAGTCCTACTCCCGGTGGGAGTAGGACTCCTGGCCGCCTCCTCTAGGCCGGCCGCCCCTCCCCTTGGCTCCTTTATATACGGGGCAGGGGCACCTCTAGACACACAAGTTGATCTACGGATCTTTCCTTAGCCGCAGCGGTGCCCCTTCCACCATATTCCACCTCGGTCATATCGTCGTAGAGCTTAGGCGAAGCCTGCGCCGGAGAAGTCATATCGTCATGAGCTTAGGCGAAGCCCTCGTCGGTGGAGCATCTACATCGTCACCACGCCGTCGTGCCGACGGAACTCATCCCGACACTTTGCTGGATCGAGTCCGGGATCGCCATCGAGCTGAACGATGCGTAACTCGGAGGTGCCGTGACGTTCGGTGCTTGGATCGGTCGGATCGTGAAGACGCATTTACTACATCAACCGCGTTGTTATAACGCTTCCGCTTTCGGTCTCACGAGGGTGCGTGGGCGGACACTCTTCCCTCTCGTTGCTATGCCATCACCATGGTCTTGCGTGATCGTAGGAAAATTTTCGAAATTACTACGTTCCCCAACAGTGGTATCCGAGCCTGGTTTTATGCGTTGATGTCATATGCACGAGTAGAACACAAGTGAGTTGTGGACGATACAAGTCATACTGCCTACCAGCATGTCATACTTTGGTTCAGCGGTATTGTTGGACGAGACGATCCGGACCAACCTTACGCCAGACGCTTACGCGAGACCGGTTCCCTCGACGTGCTTTGCACATAGATGGCTTGCGGAAGACCTGTCTCTCCAACTTTAGTTGAACCGAGTGTGCTACGCCCGGTCCTTGAGAAGGTTAAAACGAGTCTATTTGACAAACTATCGTTGTGGTTTTGATGCGTAGGTAAGAACGGTTCTTGCTCAGCCCGTAGCAGCCACGTAAAACTTGCAACAACAAAGTAGAGAACGTCTAACTTGTTTTTGCAGGGCATGTTGTGATGTGATATGGTCAAGACGTGATGCTATATTTTATTGTATGAGATGATCATGTTTTGTAACCGAAGTTATCGGCAACTGGCAGGAGCCATATGGTTGTCGTTTTTATTGTATGCAATGCAATCGCGATGTAATGCTTTACTTTATTACTAAGCGGTAGTGATAGTCGTGGAAGCATAAGATTGGCGAGACGACAACGATGCTACGATGGAGATCAAGGCGTCATACCGGTGACGATGGTGATCATGACGGTGCTTGGCGATGGAGATCACAAGCACAAGATGATGATGGCCATATCATATCACTTATATTGATTGCATGTGATGTTTATCCTTTATGCATCTTATCTTGCTTTGATTGACGGTAGCATTATAAGATGATCTCTCACTAAAAATTATCAAGAAGTGTTCTCCCGAGTATGCACCATTGCCAAAGTTCAGTAGTACCCGGACACCACGTGATGATCGGGTGTGATAAGTTCTACGTCCATCTACAACGGTGCAAAACAGTTGCACACGCGAATACTCGAGGTTAAACTTGACGAGCCTAGCATATAACAGATATGGCCTCGAGCACGGAGACCGAAGGTCGAACGTGAATCATATAGTAGATATGATCAACATAGTGATGTTCACCGTTGAAACTACTCCGCCTCACGTGATGATCGGACACGGTTTAGTTGATATGGATCACGTGATCACTTAGATGACTAGAGAGATGTCCGCCTAAGTGGGAGTTTTAATATGATTAATTGAACTTAAATTTATAATAAACTTAGTACCGATAGTATTTTGCTTGTCTATGTTTATCGTAGATAGATGGCTCGTCTTTGTTGTTCCGTTGAATTTTAATGCGTTCCTTGAGAAAGCAAAGTTGAAAGATGATGGTAGCAATTACACGGACTGGGTCCGTAACGAGGATTATCCTCATTGCTGCACGTAAAAATTACGTCCTGGAAGCACCCATTTGGGTGACAGCTCGCTGCAGATCTTGAGCCGTGAAGTTATGAACGCGTCTGCAAAGCAGAAATGATGACTACTCTATAGTTCGTGTGCCATGCTTTACGGCTTAGAACCGGGTCTTCAACGACGTTTTGAACGCGTCATGGAGCATATGAGATGTTCCAGAGTTGAAGTTAATATTTCAAGCAAATGCCCGGATTGAGAGATATGAAGTCTCCAATAAGTTCTATAGCTGCAAGATGGAGGAGAATAGTTCTGTCGGTGAGCACATACTCGTAATGTCCGGGTATAACAATCACTTAATTCAGCTGGGAGTTAATCTTCCGGATGATAGTGTCATTGATGTAATTCTCCAATCAACGCCACCAAGCTACAAGAGCTCTGTGATGAACTATAATATGCAAGGGATGACTAAGACAATTCTGAGCTCTTCGCAATGCTAAAAGCTGCGGAGGTAGAAATCAAGAAAGAGCATCAAGTGTTGATGGTCAACAAGACCACTAGTTTCAAGAAAAAGGGCAAAGGGAAGAAGAAGGAAACTTCAAAAGAACAGCAAGAAAGTTGCTGATCAAGAGAAGAAACCCAAGTCTGGACCTAAGCCCGAATCGAGTGTTTTACCGCAAGCGCACCGGACACCGGAAGCGGAACTGCCCCAAGTATTTGGCGGATAAAAAGGATGGCAAGGTGAACAAAGGTATATATGATATACATGTTATTGATGTGTACCTTACTAGAGCTCGTAGTAGCACTGGTATTTGATCTTTGGTTACATTGCTAATATTTGCAACTCGAAACAGGGACTACGGAATAGTCGAGCAATCGCAAAGGACGAGGTGACGATGCGCGTGGAAATGGTTCCAAAGTCAATGTGATCGCGGTCGGCACGCTACCTCTACATCTACCTTCGGGATTAGTTTTAGACCTAAATAATTGTTATTTGGTGCCGCCGTTGAGCATGAACATTATATCCGGATCTTGTTTAATGCGAGACGGTTATTCATTTAAATCAGAGAATAATGGTTGTTCTATTTATATGAATAATATCTTTTATGGTCATGCACCCTTGAAGAATGGTCTATTCTTGTTGAATCTCGACGATAGTGATACACATATTCATAATGTTGAAGCCAAAAGATGCAAGAGTTGATAATGATAGTGCAACTTATTTGTGGCACTGCCGTTTAGGTCATATCGGTGTAAAACGCATGAAGAAACTCCATACTGATGGACTTCTGGAATCACTTGATTATGAATCACTTGGAACTTGCGAACCATGCCTCATGGGCAAGATGACCAAAACGCCGTTCTCCGGAACTATGGAGCGAAAGCAATGATTTATTGGAAATCATACATACCGATGTTTGTGGTCCAATAAATGTTGAGGCACGCCGGCGGTATCGTTATTTTCTCACCTTCACAGATGATTTGAGCAGATATGGGTATATCTACTTAATGAAACACAAATCTGAAACATTTGAAAAGTTCAAAGAATTTCAGAGTGAAGTGGAAAATCATCGTAACAAGAAAATAAAATTCCTACGATCTGATCGTGGCGGAGAATATTTGAGTTACGAGTTTGGTTTACATTTGAAACAATGTGGAATAGTTTCAAGCAACTCACGCCACCCGAACACCACAGAGAAATGGTGTGTCCGAACGTCAGAATCGTACTTTACTAGATATGTTGCGATATATGATGTCTATTTCCGATTTACCGCTATAGTTTTGGGGTTATGCTTTAGAGACGGCCGCATTCACGTTAAATAGGACACCATCAAAATCCGTTGAGACGACGCCATATGAACTGTGGTTTGGCAAGAAACCAAAGTTGTCGTTTCTTAAAGTTTGGGGCTGCGATGCTTATGTGAAGAAACTTCAACCAGATAAGCTCGAACCCAAATCGGAAAAATGTGTCTTCATAGGATACCCAAAGGAGACTGTTGGGTACACCTTCTATCACAGATCTGAAGGCAAGATTTTCGTTGCTAAATTCGGATCCTTTCTAGAGAAAGAGTTTCTCTCGAAAGAAGTGAGTGGGAGGAAAGTAGAACTTGATGAGATAACTGTATCTACTCCCTTATTGGAAAGTAGTTCATCACAAGAAATGGTTCCTGTGAAAACTGCACCAATTAGTGAAGAAACTAATGATGATGATCATGAAGCTTCAGATCAAGTTACTCTTGAACCTCGTGAGGTCGACTGTAATAAAATACGCACCAGAGTGGTACTGTACTCCTATTCTTGAAGTCATGTTACTTGACCATGGCGAACCTACAAACTATGAAGAAGCGATGGTGAGCCCAGATTCCGCAAAATGGCTGGAAGCCATGAAATCTGAGATGGGATCCATGTATGAGAACAAAGTATGGACTTTGGTTGACTTGCCCGATGATCGGCAAGCCATTGAAAATAAATGGATCTTTAAGAAGAAGACCGACGCCGATGGTAATGTAATCGCTCACAAAGCTCGACTTGTTGCGAAAGGTTTTCGACAAGTTCAAGGGGTTGACTACGATGAGTCTTTCTCACCAGAAGCGATGCTTAAGTCTGTCCGAATCATGTTAGCAATTGCCGCATTTTATGATTATGAAATTTGGCGGATGGATGTAAAACTGCATTCTTGAATGGATTTCTAGAAGAAGAGTTGTATATGATGCAACCAGAAGGTTTTGTCGATCCGAAGGTGCTAACGGCGTGCAAGCTCCAACGATCAATTTATGGTCTGGTGCAAGCCTCTCGGAGTTGGAATAAACGCTTTGATAGTGTGATCAAAGCATATGGGTTTACATGCACTTTTGGAGAAGCCTCAGATTTACAAGAAAGTGAGTGGGAGCTCAGAAGCATTTACGATATTATATGTGGACGACATATTATTAATTGGAAATGATATAGAATTTCTGGATGGCATAAAAGGATACTTGAATAAAAGTTTTTCAATGAAAGACCTCGGTGAAGCTGCTTACATATTGGGCATCAAGATTTATAGAGATAGATCAAGACGCTTAATTGGACTTTCACAAAGCACATACCTTGATAAAATTTTGAAAAAGTTCAAAATGGATCGTGCAAAGAAAGGTTTTTGCCCGTGTGTTGCAAGGTATAAGATTGAGTAAGACTCAATGCCCGACCACAGCAGAAGATAGAGAGAAAATGAAAGATGTTCCTATGCTTCAGCCATAGGCTCTATCATGTATGCAATGTCTGTGTACCAGACCGACGTATGCTTAGCTATAAGCTTGGCAGGTAGGTACCAAAGTAATCCAGAATGGATCATCGACAGCGGTCAAGAACATCCCGAAATACCGAAGAGGACTAAGGATATGTTTCTCGTATATGGAGGTGACAAAGAGCTAGTCGTAAATGGTTACGCCGATGTAAGCTTTGACACTGATCCGGACGATTCTAAATCGCAAACCGGATACGTGTTTTTATTAAACGGTGGAGCTGTCAGTTGGTGCAGTTCTAAACAAAGCGTCGTGGCGGGATCTACATGTGAAGCGGAGTACATAGCTGCTTCAGAAGAAGCAAATGAAGGAGTCTGGATGAAAGAGTTCATTTCCGATCTAGGTGTCATACCTAGTGCATCGGGACCGATGAAGATCTTCTGTGACAATACTGGTGCAATTGCCTTGGCAAGGGAATCCAGATTTCACAAGAGGACCAAGCACATCAAGAGACGCTTCAATTCCATTCGGGACCAAGTCCAAGTGGGAGACATAGAGATTTGCAAAATACATACGGATCTGAATGTTGCGCACCCGTTGACTAAGCCTCTTCCACGAGCAAAACATGATCAGCACCAAGACTCCATGGGTGTAAGGATCATTACTTTGTAATCTAGATTATTGACTCTAGTGCAAGTGGGAGATCAAGGAAATATGCCCTAGAGGCAATAATAAAGTTATTATTTATTTCCTTATATCATGATAAATGTTTATTATTCATGCTAGAATTGTATTAACCGAAACATAATACATGTGTGAATATATAGACAAACAATATGTCACTAGTATGCCTCTACTTGACTAGCTTGTTAATCAAAGATGGTTATGTTTCCTAACCATGAACAAGGAGTTGTTATTTGATCAACAAGGTCACATCATTAGTAGAATGATCTGATTGACATGACCCATTCCGTTAGCTTAACAGCTTGATCGTTTAGTATGTTAATGCTTTCTTCATGACCCATACATGTTCCTATAACTATGAGATTATGCAACTCCCGTTTACGGAGGAACACTTTGGGTACTACCAAACGTCACAACGTAATCGGGTGATTATAAAGGAGTACTACAGGTGTCTCCAAAGGTACTTGTTGGGTTGGCGTATTTCGAGACTAGGTTTTGTCACTCCGATTGCTCGGAGAGGTATCTCGTGCCTTCTCGGTAATGCACATCACTTAAGCCTTTCAATCATTACAACTAAAGAGTTAGTTTTGAGATTATGTATTACGGAACGAGAAAAGAGACTTACCAAAGAATCTAGATTGAACTAGGTATTGGATACCGACGATCGAATCTCGGGTAAGTAACATACCAATGACAAAGGGAACAACGATGACGTTATGCGGTTTGACCGATAAAGATCTTCGTAGAATATGTAGGAACCAATATGGGCATCCAGGTTCCGCTATTGGTTATTGACCGAGAATGGTTCTAGGTCATGTCTACATAGTTCTCGAACCCGTAGGGTCCGCACGCTTAACGCTTCGATGACAGTTCATAATGAGTTTATAAGTATTGATGCACCGAAGGTTGTTGAGTCCCGGATGTGATCACGGACATGACGAGGAGTCTCGAAATGGTCGAGACATAAAGATTGATATATTGGAAGCCTATGTTTGGACTTGAATGGTTCCGAGTGAAAACAGGATGTTACCGGAACACGGGGTTACTGGAACCCCGAGGGTATATGGGCCCTCATGGGCCTTGAGGGAGAAGGAGAAGGGCCGGCCAGGTGGGCTGCGCGCCCCTCCCCTTCCAGTCCGAATAGGACAAGGAGAGGGGCGGCGCCTTCCCCTTTCCCTCCCCAATCCTAATCCAACTAGGAGAAGGGGGAGTCCTACTCCCGTGGGAGTAGGACTCCTGGCGCCGCCTCCTCTAGGCCGGCCGGCCCCCTCCCCTTGGCTCCTTTATATCACGGGGCAGGGGCACCTCTAGACACACAAGTTGATCTACGGATCTTTCCTTAGCCGTGTCACGGTGCCCCTTCCACCATATTCCACCTCGGTCATATCGTCAGAGCTTAGGCGAAGCCTGCGCCGGAGAAGTCATATCGTCATGAGCTTAGGCAAAGCCCTGCCGGTGGAGCATCTACATCGCCACCACGCCGTCTTGTTGACGGAACTCATCCCCGACACTTTGCCGGATCGGAGTCCGGGATCGCCATCGAGCTGAACGTGCGTAACTCGGAGGTGCCGTCACGTTCGGTGCTTGGATCGGTCGGATCGTGAAGACGACGACTACATCAACCGCGTTGTTATAACGCTTCCGCTTTCGGTCTACGAGGGTACGTGGACGGACACTCTTCCCTCTCGTTGCTATGCCATCACCATGGTCTTGCGTGATCGTAGGAAAATTTTCGAAATTACTACGTTCCCCAACACCACCTCCTTTATATGCATTGCCAGGGGGCACCCCAAAGCACAACAATTGTTTCTTAGCCGTGTGCGGTGCCCCCCTCCACAGTTTACCGCCTCTGTCATATATAGTGCTTAGGCGAAGCCCTGCGCGGATCACATCACCAACGCTGTCGCCACACCGTCGTGCTGACGGAACTCTCCCTCAACCCTCTACTAGATCAAGAGCTCGAGGGACGTCATCGAGCTGAACGTGTGGTGAACACGGAGGTGCCGTACATTCGGTACTTGGATCGGTTGGATCGTAAGAACTTTCGACTTATTATCATTTGTCGAAGCTTTGATCTATATGCTGTCATCAATTACCAAAAAGGGGGAGATTGAAAGTGCAACTATCCCCGGTGGCTTTGGTAATTATTAACAACATATAGCTCATTGAGCTAATGCTATTTCAAGATAAATATTTCAGGAAAGCTCAATGATTGGCATGGCATGGATGAGAAATGTGGACCCCTCAAAATGCTAAGGACAAAAGATTGGCTCAAGCTCTAAAGCTCAAGACTCTACATTTTACTTTTAGTGATCCAAGATCACATTGAGTCCATAGGAAAAGCCAATACTATTAAAAGAGGATGAGGTATTGCTTAATCGGTTACTTGCTCAAAATGCTTAGTGATATGCTCCAAAACCCACAACCACTTTCTCATATCCACGTATGTTCCAAACCAAAAGTCAAACTCGGCCCCACCGAAACTTTCTATCCGGCGCCACCGAGTTCAGTTGACATAGCCGCTGCCACAAAACCCTAGTCATTTCGGTCTTACCTATAGGGATCTCGGTCTCACCGAGATGGTATTGCAAACTCTTTGTTTCCCTTCGTAACGTTTTGGTCCAGCGAGATGAGCAATCGGTCCCACTGAGTTTGCAATGCAAACTCTCTGTTTCTCTTTCGTAACATTTCGGTCTCACCGAGATGAGCGAATCGGTCCCACCGAGTTTGCCTGACCAAGTCTCTGTCGGCTTATTACAAAAATCGGTCCCATCGAGTTGGTGTAATCGGTCTCACCGAGATTACTTATGCCCTAAACCTAATGAAATCGGTCCCACCGAGTTAACATGTCGGGCCCACCGAAAATCCTAACGTTCACATTTTGAACTAAATCTGTCTGACCGAGTTTCATTATTCGGTCCCACCAAGTTTGGTGATTTGTGTGTAACGGTTAGATTTTGTGTGGAGGCTATATATACCCCTCCACCCACTCTTCACTCGTGGAGAGAGCCATCAGAATATGCCTACACTTCCATCATACATTTTCTGAGAGAGAACCACCTACTCATGTGTTGAGGTCAAGATATTCCATTCCAATCATATGAATCTTGATCTCTAGCCTTCTCCAAGTTGCTTTCCACTCAAATCATCTTTCCACCAAATCTAAATCTGTGAGAGAGAGTTGAGTGTTGGGGAGACTATCATTTGAAGCACAAGAGCAAGGAGTTCATCATTAACACACCATCTATTACCTTTTGGACAGTGGTGTCTCCTAGATTGGTTAGGTGTCACTTGGGAGCCTCCATCAAGATTGTGGAGTTGAACCAAGGGGTTTGTACGGGCAAGGAGATCGCCTACTTCGTGAAGATCTACCCTAGTGAGGCAAGTCCTTCGTGGGCGATGGCCATGGTGGGATAGACAAGGTTGCTTCTTCGTGGACCCTTCGTGGGTGGAGCCCTCCATGGACTCGTGCAACCGTTACCCTTCGTGGGTTGAAGTCTCCATCAACGTGGATGTATGATAGCACCACCTATTGGAACCACACCAAAAATCTCTGTGTCTACATTGCGTTTGCTCCCTCCAAACTCCTCCCTTTACCTTCAGGTGCAATGTTTTACATTCCGCTGCAATACTCTTAGACTTGCATGTGTAGGTTGTTTACTTGACTAGTGCTAAGTTGCTAAAATCTTCCAAGACTTAAAATTGGGAAAAGGCTAGATTTTTTTTGGTCAAGTAGTCTAATCAGCCCCCCCTCTAGACATACTCTCGATCCTACAAGTGGTGTCAGAGCTTTGGTCTCTTTTTGCCTTGATTTCCATAGCTTTTGGTGATCATAGCCTAGGTTTCACAACCTAGGAGAGTATGGCGTCTAGTGAGGGAAATTACCGACGTAGAGGTCCTTACTTTGATGGTACTAATTTTGCTAGTTGGAAGCATAAGATGAAAATGCATATTCTTGGACATAACCCCGTCGTTTGGGCTATTGTGTGTATTGGCTTGCAAGATGAATTCTTTGATGGGAGAGAACCAAACCGTGAAGCTACCGCAGAAGAGTTGAAGATGCTGCAATACAATGCTCAAGCTTGTGATATTCTATTCAACAGATTGTGCCCCGAATAATTCAACAAAATCAGCCGTCTTGAGGATGCAAAGGAAATTTGGGATACTTTGATTGATATGCACGAGGGTACCGACTCACAAGGAATCCAAATTGGATGTGCTTCAAAGTCAACTTGACAAGTTCAAAATGAAGGATGGTGAAGGCGTCATGAAATGTACTCTAGGCTTGCTATTATCACAAATGAGATTGCCTGCTTGGGAAGTGAAGAGATGACCGATAGATTCATCATCAAGAAGATCCTAAGAGCATTGGATGGAAAATATGACACCGTGTGCACATTGATCCAAATGATGGCAATTACAAAGATCTCAAGCCAACGGAAGTCATTGGAAGAATTGTTGCGAATGAGATGTCACTCAAGGATAAGGAAGAGCTTCACAACAAGTCAAGTGGTGCTTACAAAGCCTCATGTGATGCTCCCACATCATCTAGTGAGAAACAAACCTTCAATGAAGAATTGAGCCTAATGGTGAAGAACTTCAACAAATTCTACAAGAGTAGAAGCAAGGAAAGAAGTTCCAAGTCAAGGTCCTACAATGAAAAAGATCTTCAAGTCGTGAACGAAATTGCTACAATTGTCAAAGACCTGGACACTACTCCAATGAGTGTACGGCTCCCTACAAAAGAAGAGAAGATTCTCCTAAAAGAAGAAGTAGAAGAGAAGAATCACCACCAAGAGAGAGAAGGAGTAGAGATGATCGTTACGAACGTAGAACCTCTCGAAGAAGCAAGGATTCGGAAAGGAAGGACAAATCATCAAGGAGCTACACAAAGCGAAGACATCAAGCTCATGTTGGTGAATGGGTATCCGGCTCCAACTCCGACCATCACTCTGAAAGAAGTTATCACTCCGACTTCGAATATACTCAAGATGAAGGTGTTTCCAGTCTAGCACTTGTGTCAACCAACTCCTACGACATATTTGTCTCACCAAATGAAGGAATTGGAAGATGCTTCATGGCTAAAGGCCCAAAGGTATCACACCCCAAGTATGTTGGTTTCAATAGTGATGAAAATGATTTTCTAGGAGATGATGATTTACTTGTTGACAACTCTAGCTATGAAAACTGTGATGAACTTGCTACTAATCATGCT
Source organism: Aegilops bicornis (assembly GCA_021605145.1). Lineage (NCBI taxonomy): Eukaryota > Viridiplantae > Streptophyta > Magnoliopsida > Poales > Poaceae > Aegilops > Aegilops bicornis. The sequence goes on along the minus strand of CM038671.1, from coordinate 159,091,328 downwards.
AATCAAGATAAAGTGAATGACGATGATAAGAAGGAGATTGAGTGTCTAACTAAAGAACTAAACACTCTTAAGTTAGCTCATGAAACTACCTTGGAAGATCATCGAGAACTTTTAAAAACTCATGAGAAGCTACGCTTTGAAATGCTCAACCTTGAGCAAGAGCATGAGTTCTTAAAGGCAATCAATGATGATCTTCGCAAGAAAAGTTCTTCTTACATTGCCAAGAGTTTACTCTTGTCTACTTACATGCCACAAGTAAACTCTAGCAACAAGAGTAAGAAAGATTCTTCATCTAGTAGTAACAATAATCATGCTAAATCCAATGTTGTTGCTTAGTTCTCTTGATTCCACTAATGATTCTCTTAGCCAAGTCACACTTGAGCAAGAAAATAGCTTATTGAAGGGAATTATAGAGAAGGGTGTCTACAAGAGTCTTGCCGGAAGTAAGCAATTTGAGGAAATTGTACGGAAGCAAGGAAGACACCGGAAGAATCAAGGTATTGGTTTTGAACAAAAGTTCAATGCCAATGGAGTTGACTGGGAAGAAGATCAATACCCTAAGACGAAGTTTGTTCCTCAACAAGAGAAGTATGATCCTACTTCTTTCCAAGGGACACAAACTCAAGATGATCTTCCACCACAAGACCACAAGCAAAGAGGCAAGGACAAGCTTCAAGAGGAGATTGATGCATTTGAAGAAGGCCTTGGTCAAGTGGGTTCCCAAGACTAAATCAAGTTCTACTTCATCAAGTACGACTACAACTCCAAGGATTCCCATCAAGATGGTGTGGATCCGGAAGAAGAAGAACTAGAGAGTTCTTGAGGGTGACTCCGCCAACATACTTCACTCATATCTTTTGGCAAGAACATGTGCAAACAACTTCCATATCTTGCACTAGTTCAAGGAGTCACAATCCCTCTTGTTGGTAAGACAAGGGACAAGGTAACCTAATGCTTTCATGGACATCATCTATGTGTACATCACTCTATGTCTATGGATATCCTTGTTTGTTCCTTGTGGGACTAACCCGTGTAGGTATTGAAAGTGCAACTCACTCCAATGGATTGCTCCAAACGATCTACATAAACATTGAGCATCCACATCTTCAACACCTACATGAAGCCATCATCAACAAAACCCAAGGTTAGTTCATCCCTCTTAGGGGGGTATCACATCTAGGGGGAGCTTTACTCTAATCAATTGAGCTAAAGCAACTCTAATGATGTGAACACAACAATGCTTTATGTAAAAGTGGTAACCCCACTTGTGCTTAAACGATGAGTATGACCTATGATCAAATGTTCTCATTTGACTCCTAAGTCAATAAACTCATATATAGATGACCTAGTCATCGCCAAATTGCTTGATAGATGCTAAAGTGTTTGTGCATGCTCTGTCACATATTTCATTTGCCATTTTATTGTGTGAGCATGTTGATTGCATATTTTACTCATTCGAGGACATTCATTTTTTTTGAATGTTTGGATTTTTTTCTCATCAGCCAAATGGATGGACAAGAATGCCTAAAAACTCTCTCTAGCTATCTATGCTTTTCTCGTCTCAAACTCTATTCATGATACATCACAAAGTTTAATCAAGTCAGATTCGAACCACTCTGTGTGAGGAGCACTCGGAGTCCCTGATTCGTCATAGACTTAAACTTCCAAAACCGCTGTGTGCATTTCGGTATGACCGAGTCATCCACTTCGGTCACACCGAGTTCACTAAGTTGATCTAGGTTTTCAATCTCGGTGCAACCGATTTGAACTTTTCGGTGTTGCAGTAACCACTTGCAATTATGCATCTCAGTGCCACCGAGTTGTTCCACTCGGTCACACCGACAGGGTCGGGATATATAAACCCACGGGTGAGATTTTCGAAATTTCTTCAAACTCCTCAGCCCGCGCGTGTGTCCTGCTCTGCCTCCTCAGGTCTCCGGATCGTCTCCTTGCCGCCAGCGACCTCCCGCCACTGGTTTCCATCGCCGTCAACGGAAATATGCTCCGCCGTTGCCGCCGTAGCGAACCTCCGCCGAACTAGGGTATAGGTTCGACTCTATGTGCTAATTCCTTAACTCCGATTCATAGCACATTGCTTTTCCATGATCTTTACCACGTATGCAAACGCTCTATCCACAGAAAACATCCTTTAGGTTAGATTTGATTTGAGATTTTAGGGTTAGGTCTCCGTCGAACTCATCTCGGACCGGCCGAGTTGTAGAAATCAGTCTCACCGATTTGGCTTATGCCATAGCACATGCATTTTCGGTCTGACCAAAAACCGCACATCGGTGTGACCGAATTCGATTCTCTGTGAAACCTAGCAGTCTCGGTGCCACCGAACTACGACTCGGTCTGACCGAGTTCACTAGTTTAGGCTCCAAAATTGCTTCGGTATCACCGAGTTTAACAAATCGGTAGTTCCGAAATGCATTCTGTGGAGAACTAAAACTAAATTTTTGAGTCATTTGTTTTGCAAAATCTCTGCAGTTTGTGATGCTCATACACTCTACCTCATCTACATCTATTCACAGGGTCTGCTGTGAGTGAGATTGCAAAGATGTCTGACCAGAGTGACAGTCAGAACAAATCTGAGGAACAAGTGCAATTGAGTGAGGGTTCAGATCCCTCAACCAGCTATGATGAGGGCAGTAGAAGCACACCTAGTAACTTGCCCAAGGCAACCACTAGAGCAAGGAAGAAGAGAACCTCAGACTTTGAGGATGAGGACTATGTGGCTGTTGAGGATGAGGCCACCTCAAAGAAGAAGGTGCTGAAGAAGGAGTTTGGCACAGCTGCTGCAACAAAGCCAGACTTGAACAAGAAGGCACCTGCCAGAAGAGTTCCAATGTCTAAGGCCGAGCCTCCACTCAGAACCCTCCAAGTCAACTGGAGGAGAAGATGATGCTGAGGTTAAGAAAAAGAAAGAGAGAAAAAGAGGAAGATGGTGCAAGAAGGTAGATCCCATGGCTGAATTTGAGAAGCATTCTTCTGATTCAGAAGAGGAAGAGGAAGAGGATGTTGCACCAGCACCCAAAGCTCAGAAGCTTATGGGAGATGCTATCAAGTCAGGGGCTGCTCCATCAAAGCCCAAGACTGCTCCCAAAGCACAAGCTCAGAAGCCCCCAAAGCCCAAGAGAAGCACCAGAAACATTCCTGCAGAAGATAAGAACAAGGCCCCAGTGCCTCAAGCTGAAGAAGAGGATGATGAGTCTCTTGTTTCGAGAAAGCTGAAACTCAAGATTCCAGACCACAATGATGCTCATCCAGTGGATGAGGACATGCACATCAGAAAGGATGCTGGAGTGAGATTGTGGAGACAGTCTGATCCTTATACTGTGAGGAGGAGGACTACAGTTGATTACATATTTCATACAAAACAACAGCAAGACTTCTATGAGACAATTTTTCTTGATAAGAAGCCAATTGTATGTGACATGAGATGGGTTGATTGGGAGTACATGACAGCTTCCCAGGAGTATATGACAGCTTCAAAGCAAGTGGAGTTGACAAATTTGTTGGGCATAAGCTCACAAAATGGAATGATGAGCTGATCATGCAGTTTTACTCCACTGCTCACTTTTATCCAGATGGGAAGATCATATGGATGTCCAAGGTACTAGGTACCAATCCACTGTTGAAGAATGGGCTAAATTGATCAATGCCCCAGAGGAACATGAAGATGACTTGGATGTGTATGCCAAGAAGAAGAAAGACTACAACACTATGGCAAACATGTACAAAGAGATCCCAGATAAAGCTTTGGAGACTCACAATCTTGGATCTGTACACTATCTGTTGTCTGGTCTGCCTACCATCAACACAATCCTAAGGCACACTCTGCTACCCAAGTCAGGATATCACAAGATGATCAGAGGACATTCGATCAACCTGCTATAGATTTTTGATGTCCCTCAGAAGTTCAAGGTCATGAGTCTGATTGTAGAGACAATCAAGAGGACAGCTGCCGACCAAAAGATAAGTTGTGGGTATGCTCCACATATTAAGGAGCTCGTCAATGCACATATTTGCTGGACAAGGAGCATCTACCCCTATATCCTGAATTTGAAGACAACACTGTAGTGATGAATGAGCAGGAACCATCATCAGCTCAAGCACAAGAGAAGAGAGCCAAAGCTAAGGCTGAGAAAGCTGCCAAGATGCCAAGTGTTGAGGAAGCATCTCAAGTTTTCCTGAAGAGCAAGCAAGTTTAGCTGGCTTATCTGATCCAATCTACTTTGAGGATTGAGAAGGGCTTGGCCACCCTGACTCAGAATCACGAGAGCTTGGAGAGGATCATAGAGACAAAATTTTATGATCTTGATCTGAAGGTTACTAAGATATAAAGAGTAGTTGAGCAGATCCATGAGGAAGCAGAAGAGAGGAAAGGGAAGGCCACTACCGATGCTTTTCAGCGAGTGCCTAGAGGTCAGAGGTCTGCTGCAGTGCCAGTACCAGATATTAGAGCTACAACATCAGCACCAGCAGCTACGGCTTCAGTGCCACCTCCAGCAGCCACTCCACCAGCTCCAACTACATCAACAGATGCCTTCGTCCTTGGAGTTCTCTCTACACCACCTCCCGAAGACCAAGCTCCGAGAGACGCATAGCACTATGCATTTTCAAACTTTTTGGTAACTTGTTGCCAAAGGGGGAGAAATGTATAGATCATAGGCTTCGAGAGAGAGTGTTTTGCCGCTATGTCTCTCTTGCTTTCGATTGAACCTTTTGTGTGCTTGGTTGATACTCTATGTTTGTGTGAGATACTTGTTTGATCATGTGTTTGATCATATGCTACTCTAATGCTTGCTTGGATGATATTATCTCTTATATCTCTTATATGATCATTCACTTTGCTTGGTGATGAGTGCATGCTTTTAATTTTCTATCATTTTGAGTGCTCCACCAAGATGTATGTGACATGGAAGAGTGACCCATGATCCTAATCGATTGTGCTTGGTTGATACCCTATGTTTGTGTGAGATACTTGTTTGATCATGTGTTTGATCATATGCTACTCTAATGCTTGCTTGGATGATATTATCTCTTATATGATCATTCACTTTGCTTGGTGATGAGTGCTTGCTTTTAATTTTCTATCATTTTGAGCGCTCCACCAAGATGTATGTGACATGGAAGAGTGACCCATTACCCTAATCGATTGTGCATTTGCAGTCAAAAGCAAATTTTAAATAATGCACAAATTTAGGGGGAGCTCTTGCTTATCACATACTTCTCAAAGCGACGATATATTTCAATCTTATTATCATTTGTCGAAGCTTTGATCTATATGCTGTCATCAATTACCAAAAAGGGGGAGATTGGAAGTGCAACTATCCTTGGGTGGTTTTGGTAATTATTAACAACATATAGCTCATTGAGCTAATGCTATTTCAAGATAAATATTTCAGGAAAGCTCAATGATTGGCATGGCATGGATGAGAAATGTGGACCCCTCAAAATGCTAAGGACAAAAGATTGGCTCAAGCTCTAAAGCTCAAGATTCTACATTTTACTTTTAGTGATCCAAGATCACATTGAGTCCATAGGAAAAGCCAATACTATTAAAAGGGGATGAGGTGTTGCTTAATGGGTTACTTGCTCAAAATGCTTAGTGATATGCTCCAAAACCCTCAACCACTTTCTCATATCCACATATGTTCCAAACCAAAAGTCAAGCTCGGACCCACCGAAACTTTCTATTCGGCGCCACCGAGTTCAATTGACATAGCCACTGCCACAAAACCCTAGTCACTTCGGTCTTACCGATAGGGATTTCGGTCTCACCGAGATGGGATTGCAAACTCTCTGTTTCCCTTCGTAACGTTTCGGTCTAGCCGAGATGAGCGATCGGTCCCACCGAGTTCGCAACACAAACTCTCTGTTTCTCTTTCATAACATTTCGGTCTCACCGAGATGAGCGAATCGGTCCCACCGAGTTTGCCTGACTAAGTCTCTGTCAGCTTATTACCAAAATCGGTCCCACCGAGTTTGTGTAATCGGTCTCACCGAGATTACGTTATGCCCTAACCCTAATGTAATCGGTCCCACAAAGTTGTCATGTCGGTCCCACCGAAAATCCTAACGTTCACAATTTGAACTAAATCGGTCTGACCGAGTTTCATTATTCGGTCCCACCGAGTTTGGTGATTTGTGTGTAACGGTTAGATTTTGTGTGGAGGCTATATATACCCCTCCACCCACTCTTCACTCGTGGAGAGAGCCATCAGAATATGCCTACACTTCCATCATACATTTTCTGAGAGAGAACCACCTACTCATGTGTTGAGGTCAAGATATTCCATTCCAACCATATGAATCTTGATCTCTAGCCTTCTCCAAGTTGCTTTCCACTCAAATCATCTTTCCACCAAATACAAATCTGTGAGAGAGAGTTGAGTGTTGGGGAGACTATCATTTTAAGCACAAGAGCAAGGAGTTCATCATCAACACACCATCTATTACCTTTTGGAGAGTGGTGTCTCCTAGATTGGTTAGGTGTCACTTGGGAGCCTCCGTCAAGATTGTGGAGTTGAACCAAGGAGTTTGTACGGGCAAGGAGATCACCTACTTTGTGAAGATCTACCCTAGTGAGGCAAGTCCTTCGTGGGCGATGGCCATGGTGGGATAGACAAGATTGCTTCTTCGTGGACCCTTCGTGGGTGGAGCCTTCCGTGGACTCGCGCAACCATTACCCTTCGTGGGTTGAAGTCTCCATCAACGTGGATGTACGATAGCACCACCTATCGGAACCACGCCAAAAATCTCCATGTCTACATTGTGTTTGCTCCCTCCAAACTCCTCCCTTTACCTTCATGTGCAATGTTTTACATTCCGCTGCAATACTCTTAGACTTGCATGTGTAGGTTGCTTACTTGACTAGTGCTAAGTTGCTAAAATCTGCCAAGACTTAAAATTGGGAAAAGGCTAGATTTTTATTTGGTCAAGTAGTGTAATCACCCCCCCCCCCCCTCTAGACATACTCTCGATCCTACAAGTGGTATTAGAGTTTTGGTCTCCTTTTGCCTTGATTTCCATAGCTTTTGGTGATCATAGCCTAGGTTTCACAACATAGGAGAGTATGGCGTCTAGTGAGGGAAATTACCACCGTAGAGGTCTGTCACGCCCAAGATGCGACCCTATCCTAAAGGAACTCGAAGGTCCCACCAAGAATAGAAGCGCATCTTGAAGACGCTTTTGCAAGGTGGATATCATTACATCAACATTACATAATAGATGGGGATACATACATAAGGCATAAATGCCACAAGAATACATCAACATCATATACAAGATCAACATCCGACTACGGATGAAACATAAACAAGCTCAAACGACATCCATCACCTGCTAGCCCAGGCTGCCGACCGAACCTATCCCCTGATCAAGAAGAAGCGGAAGAAGAACTCCAATACAAGCAAACATCGCTCTCGCGTCATGATCATCACAAACCTGTACTGCATCGTTGGTGTAGTAATCATGAGCCATGAGGACTCAGCAATCCCATTACCATGGGTATCAAGACTAGCAAAGCTTAATGGGAAAGGAAGGGGTAAAGTGGTGAGGTTGCAGCAGCGACTAAGCATATATGGTGGCTAACCAACGCAAATAAGAGCGAGAAGAGAGCAAGCGGAACGGTCGTGAAGCTAGCAATGATCAAGAAGTGATCCTGAACTCCTACTTACGTCAAACATAACCCAGAAACCGTGTTCTCCTCTCGATCAACCCGAAAAAAGACCATCACGGTTACGCACCTGGTTGGTGTATTTTAGAAGAGTTTACTTCAAGTTTACTACAACCGACATTAACAAATTCCCATCTGCCACATAAATCATGGGCACGGCTCTCGAAAGTTTATACCTGCAGGGTGTCCCAACTTAGCCCATGATAAGCTCTCGCGATCAACGAAGGATATTCCTTCTCCGGAAGACCCGATCAGTCTCGGAATCCGGCTACAAGACATTTCGACAGTAATAAAACAAGACCAGCAAAGCCGCCCGATGCGCCGACAATCCCGATAGGAGCTGCACATATCTCGTTCTCAAGGCAACACCGTATGAGACATCCTACGAGTAAAACTAGACCCAGAGTTTCCCGAGGGGGCCCCGCAGTCTACTCGGTTCGGGCCAACACTTAGACAAGCATTGGCCCGGGGGGGCTAAATAAAGATAACCCTTGGGTTAATTACTCCCAAGGGAAATGTAGGTGGTGGTGAGGCAAATGGTAAAACCAAGGTTGGGCCTTCTTTGGAGGAGTCTTATTCAAAGTGAACTGTCAAGGGGTCCCATAAATCACCCAACCGCGTTAGGGACGCAAAATCCGGGAACATAATACCGATATGACGGAAACTAGGGCGGCAAGAGTGGAACAAAACACCAGGCATAAGGCCGACCCTTCCACCCTTTACCAAGTATATAGATGCATTAATAATATAAGAGATATTGTGATATCCCAACATAAACATAATCCAACATGGAGCAATCTTCATCTTCACCTGCAACTAGCAACGCTATAAGAGGGCTGAGCAAAAGCGGTAACATAGCCAAACAACGGTGTGCTAGGAAGGGTGACAAAGGTTAGAGGTTCATGGCAATTTGGGAGGCTTGAGCAGAAGTGATAGGTAGCGCAGCATAGCGAAAAGAACGAAGCAACTAGCATAGCAATGATAGTAATGAGATCCAAGGTGACGGTCATCTTGCCTGAAATCCCGCTAGGAAGAAGAACGAGTCCATGAAGAAGACGAACGGATGAAGCCGAACCAAGCGTGAGACGATTTAATCCTCACGATCGCAACAAAACAGGAACTAACAAGAAGAAGCACACAACATAGTAAACACACCACACATGAACAAGGCATGATGCTCAAACAAGCATGATGCATGACAAGACTACATGAAGCTACTCATGGAAAGAGATGATGCAAACAAGATCAACACATCAAAGCAAGTTTAAATGAGGCCGGGAACAACATATAACAATTCCGGTAAGTCCTCATATGCAAATTTCGAAATTGGTCCAGATCTGAATAAATCTTATATTCAAGTTTTTAAACAGCAAGTTAAGGTGCACCAAGATGATCTACACGAAAATCTAGTCAAGTTACATATAAAGATCATTTAATTTGGAGCTACGGCCTAGAAGATATGAGCAAAACAAGTTAAACATGGCATTGATGCAAAATGCATCCAAACATCAAGCAAACACCTAAAAACAAGGATGCAACATGATAATATGAAACTACATGAAATTCTAAGCAAGTTTCATATAGAGCACACTCAAAACGGAGCAACGGTTCAACACATACACCATATACAAGTCATGACAACAATCTGTCCAAAACAACAACTAGGCATATTGCAAGCATCAAAACACTATGCTAAAGCATCTCAACGTGAAAAAAAGGCACGGGCATGAAGTACAGGTAAAGCATGACAAAACATAAACACTGAGCTATCTCCAGAAATCATTAGAACATGCTCAAAAAGACATGACAAGATTGCAAATAATAACAGTTTCAGACTTATCAGGAAATAACATCAGGTTGCAATGTTTAGAGCTATCAAACAACATTGTACAGGAACTTAACATGGAAAACAAAGGCACGGAATGATACTACTAAATTCATAGAACAAAAGTCCTTTAGTGACCATGAGCCAAAAAGGACCAGAAGATATGATGGCACCCATGTAAACATAGCAAGTTATATTACAGATTCATACATGGCAGGAACAACAATAAGTAGGCATGTTGGTGAGCTTGAAACACTCACCACAGAGCAATACATGGCATGGAAAGGAAACTAACAGTAATAAGACATGTTTATGAATCTAATCATGGCAAGAGAAAGTTCATAGAGTGCATGGACCACTAGGAAATTACATGGCAAAACTGAACTTCATGTTAACAGGCTGACAGCAACATTATATAGCAAGTTTGAAGCAAGATTACAACAAGTTACAGCAGACTATAATTGCAACAAAGGGCACTGATGGATAGAGAAGGACAATTATAACAAAACATCCTTAGTGAACATCTCCATATTATGCATAGAATGACTTGTAGCAGCAGGTTTACATAGCATCATAATATAACAGAATCAGCCTAGCAAAACAGCAACAGCTAGTACCCTACTTAGCAAGCTCGATGCACTCACTACAAGACCCAAAAAAATCCATGGATGACACCACCGGGAAGATGGAATGACATAGTACAAAACACATGTAGACATCAACCTCATAGGATGCACATATCAATCATGGCAAAAATGACAAATCACCAAGTTATACCAGTTTCAGCAGATTAACATCACATAGCACTCTTGAAACGAAGATTCAGGCATCAAGATGAGCTCAAATGAACATGGTGCAATGGAACAAAATGAAGAACCCGTTGATACTAACAATTTTATATGCTACACGCCCAAAACGGAGTAACGGATGCAGAGATATGACAGGTCAAAGTGGACATAAAAATGCAAGAAATCTGGGGACTTAGTGGATTTTTACCTCCGCGAAAGTCAACGCGGGACGGAGGGATCCGGGATGCGGGGATGCCGCGTTTGGTTCGAGGGAGTGGTGGATCTCGTCCACTCCGAGTGGATCCGACCGGAGAGAGCTCCGGCGAGCTCCGGCGATCGTCGGACGGCGAGGAGAGGTGGATCCGGGTGGGCCTCGGATCCGCGACGAGGAGGGAAGCGCCTGGCGGAGGCCGAGGGCGGCGGCGGCGAAGCGGCGCGAGGAGGCGGCGGCAGCGATGGCGGCGGAGGCGGCGGCGGGCCGTGGGGAAGGCGACGGGCGGCGACGGGAGGCGCATGGCGGCTAAGAGCCGGCCGGAGGGCGCGGCGGCGGGTCACAAGGGCGAAGGCCATGACGGCGGGCGGCGATGATTCCGCGACGGGGCGAGGTCGCCAGCAGGGCGCGCTGGGCGCGCGATGCTGGCGAGTGGCAGCCGGCTGCCCGGTGGGCCTCGACGGCGAGGAGGGGCTGGGACGCTGCGTGGCGCCCGGACCGCTGCGGGCGCCGGGGATGCTGACGTGGCGCGTTGCCATTGGTCTGGCGACGTGGCCGGTGGCGGTGGACACGTCCGGCTGCGGGCGGACATGTCCGGCGGCGCGAGGAGGGAGAGGGCTAGAAAATCCGAGAGGGGCACATATATATAGGTAGAGGGAGCTAGGTGACTCCAAATGGAGTGCGGTTTTCGCCCACACGATCGTGATCGAACGACCGAGAGCATGGAGGGGGTTTGGATGGGTTTTGGGCCAGTTTGAAGGGGTGTTGGGCTGCAAGACAAAAGAGGCTTTTACGGTTACCCGGTTAACCATTGGAGTACCAAACGACCTCCAAATGGCACGAAACTTGACAGGCGGTCTACCGGTGGTATACCAAGGCCACTTGACAAGCCTCAGTCCATTTCGAGAACGTTTAACAATCGCTCACAATGAGAGACAAAAAGGGGGATGCCGGAGGACATAGGAGTGCCGGATTGAAAAACGGACAACGGGGAAAATGCTCGGATGCATGAGACGAACACGAATGCAAAATGAGATGCACATGATGACATGATAAAATGCAACACGCAAGCAAATGACATGGCAACGACGGCGAATAACTAGCAGACACTTGGCGCATCGAATCCGGGGCGTTACAAGGTCCTTACTTTGATGGTACTTATTTTGCTAGTTCGAAGCATAAGATGAAAATGCATATTCTTGGACATAACCCCGTCGTTTGGGCTATTGTGTGTATTGGCTTGCAAGGTGAATCCTTTGATGGGAGAGAACCAAACCGTGAAGCTACCGCAGAAGAGTTGAAGATGTTGCAATACAATGCTCAAGCTTGTGATATTCTCTTCAACGGATTGTGCCCCGAATAATTCAACAAAATCAGCCGTCCTGAGGATGCAAAGGAAATTTGGGATACTTTGATTGATATGCACGAGGGTACCGACTCCGTCAAGGAATCCAAATTGGATGTGCTTCAAAGTCAACTTGACAAGTTCAAAATGAAGGATGGTGAAGGTGTCGCTGAAATGTACTCTAGGCTTGCTCTTATCACAAATGAGATTGCACCTTAGGAAGTGAAGAGATGACCGATAGATTCATCATCAAGAAGATCCTAAGAGCATTGGATGGAAAATATGATACCGTGTGCACATTGATCCAAATGATGCCCAATTACAAAGATCTCAAGCCAACAGAAGTCATTGGAAGAATTGTTGCGAATGAGATGTCACTCGAGGATAAGGAAGAGCTTCACAACAAGTCAAGTGGTGCTTACAAAGCCTCATGTGATGCTCCCACATCATCTAGTGAGAAACAAACCTTCAATGAAGAATTGAGCCTAATGGTGAAGAACTTCAACAAATTCTACAAGAGTAGAAGCAAGGAAAGAAGTTTCAAGTCAAGCTCCTACAATGACAAAAGATCTTCAAGTCGTGAACGAAATTGCTACAATTGTCGAAGACCCGGACACTACTCCAATGAGTGTACGGCTCCCTACAAAAGAAGAGAAGATTGTGTTTGCTCCCTCCAAACTCCTCCCTTTACCTTCATGTGCAATGTTTTACATTCCGCTGCAATACTCTTAGACTTGCACTTGTAGGTTGTTTACTTGACTAGTGCTAAGTTGCTAAAATCTGCCAAGACATAAAATTGGGAAAAGGCTACATTTTTATTTGGTCAAGTAGTCTAATCACCCCCCCCCCTCTAGACATACTCTCAATCCTACACGTTTCCCAACATCTTTTGCCTTGGCAATAGCCGCTTAGGCCAACTCGTTGGCCCTAATAGTAGACAAGATAAGCGAAGGCGACCCATCCCCATGATCAAGAGAAACCCCCACGTCTGATAATATATGCAAAAGGTGATCATCCGAAAGAGAGGGCAAAAAAAGACGAATCGGGGAAGAAGGAGGAGTGGGGATGTCGTAACTGGAGGAGGAAGATCCTTAGCAGTAGCACGGCGCTCCGCCCGCAGGGCAACCGGCTCGCCAGAGTCCCAGACCCGTCGTCCCTTGTGAGCGGTGTAAGCAGGCGAACGAAGAACGGGAGAACGAGCTGCCGGAGAAGCCAACGAGAACAGAGCCCGATGCCGCCCCATATCCTTGTCCAGACGGCGACAGATGCCCATCATAGATTGCTTGGAGCCCGAGGAGGCCCTGCTCTTAGCTTAGAATTTTCTAACAAAGGTTTTCTTCTTCTTCTTGTGCGAGGTAGGTTCGGACGACCGGGGAGGGGACGGAGGCAAGTCTTCAATACCAAAAAAGGTGGGAGACAGAGGGCGCACTGGCAAGTTGGAGCAGACCCCCGAGATGGGGGTGCCCGTAGCCGCAATCTTATCCAGGCCAGCAGCATCCAGAGTTGCCCCACCCTTAATAGGAGCCTCCCTCGCCTCTTTCTGAGCCGCCCCGATCGGGGCATTGGCTTTGAACAGTTCACACTCATCCGGCTCCAAGCCATCCCATTTAGATTGGGTGAAACGAGGATCACTGCCACCACTGGGGTTCTGCCAACCCATCGAACCATCCCCATGTTTATCATTGTCATGATTAGAAGAGCTAGGAGGGGTGGAGGAGGTGGGACCTGGAATGCCTCCACACCCTCCACCCGAACCCGCAGCCTGACTCCATCAGAGGAGGGGCAAATGTTGACTGAACCACGAACACAGACAGGATCAACACACCACACCTTGAGACGCATTGGCCCAATTTTCTCCAGAGATTCACAGTCCACCTCCACAGGCTTACCAATCAGGACCCCAAAAGCCATCATAAACGGAACCGAGCGTAGACCTGCCGGCACATCATCCACCAGGACCCAGATCTGAGAGAGCGGTCCCACCCTTCCCTATCAAGTACTTGGGCCTCCCTCTCTCGGTTTGGCAACTTCGGTGAGGGGACTTCCAAATTCTTGAGGATGAGGTGGCGGCAAGGCTGTTGCCATGGGATGTTCAAAACATTACTGCCATGGGTGGATGTGCTCTTGTCAAGTCGGTGCTCACCTCGCAAGTAATATACCACATCAATGCTCTCAACCCTCCTCCTAGCACCATGCATAACTTCTAGAAAATCAAGAGGGATTTTCTTTAGTCAGGCACGGAGAAGGCCACTGGGGCGAAGTGTAAGGTCAATTGACGCACTGTTTGCCGCCCAACCGACCTTGGAGGATTGGGCGTCATTGACCTCACTAAATTTGCGAGGGCTCCGAGGGGCCCATGCAACGTTCTCTGATTCACCTCAGATTAATGGGGAAAAGCCTATTAACGTAGAGCTGCTCATTTTTTAGATTTGCTATAGGAAAAATTGCAAGGTGAGGGAGGCCATGCATGATGACAAGTGGCTTGCAAAGATCAAGCTTCATCATTTAGATGCACACGGCAAGCGGGTGCTACTCCGCCACTAAGCTCAATTCCTCAGGACCATCCCCTCACGCATGAGCTATGTGGTTTGGAATGTTTGGGCGCCTCCAAAGGTTTTTTTTTCTTGGCTTGGAATACGAAATCAGATTTGGACAGCGGATAGGCTTCAAGGGCGTGGATGGCTAGATTGCGGGCTATGCCTTCTTTGTAAGCAAATGAAAGAATCGGTGGACCACCTCATTTTCAGTGTCGGTTCCCCAAGAGGGTTGGGGTATGATCAAGGCTTGGCTCAACCTCGACGACATTGACACTTCTCGTTGGAGTGTGGAGCTTTCTATCAAGGATTGGTGGATCGGTATGTCCAGGAAGAATCTGCGGAAAACCGGAAGGCGATGGCGTCTCTCTCACCATGCTTACTTGTTGGACATTTTGGTGTGAGCAAGATGCTAAGGTGTTCCAACACAAATCCACGCTACTATTTATCATTCTTTCCAACAACAAGAACGAGGCAACGCAGCGTTGGGTCACCACCGGAACGAAGCACTTGAAAAACATCATGCCGTGAGAGTAGAGGCTTAGTAATTTGCTTTCGCTTTTGTTTGTAAAAGCAACTTTAGACTCCTTAATTAATGGATGAGGAAAATCTATTAGCCCCGTTTTGAAACCGAAAGAAAATTTTACTTTGACCATCAAATTTAAACCAATAATGAGGCTGGGCAACTCGCTCCCAGGGTGCTCCCCCGGTCGCGTCCTTCGTTGGCCCTTCGATGCTGGTCAACGAGGTATTTTTTTCGCTCTGGCCGTTGGATGCTCGCTAGAAATCGCTTACGTGGCATTTTGACCGCGTAGTGAATCGTGGACGGGAATGACTTGTGGGCTCGGGTGGAATCTGATTGGCTGGGTGCCATATTTTTGGGTGAGCGAGCAGCCTCTCCTGTTGCACCGCGCGCGCGTCGCATGCGTCATGGCCGCTGCATGGGCGCGGGTTGTGCGTTGCTCTCTGTTTGTACATAGTTTCTGCACCCCTGCCTGTGTTTCGTCAATGATGGGTGGGCCATTGCTACCCTGGTCCCGCTCATCAGCTGCCCTGGCTGCAAGTCACATGGCGTATGTTAGAGTTTTCGTGGTCAACCGTTTTTGGCTCCTCGTGCGCGGTCTGGGTGATGTGCACCCCTGCCTGTGTTTTGTCAATGATGGGTGGGCCGTTGCTACCCTGGTCCCGCTCATCAGCTGCCCTGGCTGCAAGTCACATGGCGTATGTTAGAGTTTTCGTGGTCAACCGTTTTTGGCTCCTCGTGCGCGGTCTGGGTGATGCGATGGGAGTTCTTTGTGTCCCGTCGATTCTTTGAGGGTGGGCGGAGCATGTGCACCCGGCTTGTGCACCCGTGAGGATGCTATCACGATGATGGGTGGGCTGCCGTTACTCCTGATCCCGCTCATCGGATCCTCTATTGGCTGGGTTGCAATTTCTCGGGTGAAGCACTCTTGACGCATCGCGTCACGCGCTGCCCGCGTCCTGCGTTGAAGGAGAAGGGGAGCAGTTGGCCGCGTCGTGCGTCGTGACGTTTGCGGGGGTGTGGGCAGGCCGTGTCGGCGTGTCCTCGAAAGCCCCTCGCCCAGTCCCTGCTCGCACGCCGCACCCCTTGCCTCCCTCCTCCATCTCTCTCCTCGCCAGCCGCCACGGAAGTGGATCCTCTAACATCCTGAAGGAATGTCATGAAGCTACAGTGACATGTGTATGTAAAACGAAGAAGGGATGTCACGAGCTACAGTGAAATACTGTAGAAATCACAGTGCGGATTTACTGTAGCATGTACAAAAAAATCAAAAAATAATTTTATTGCATCATAATTTTGTTTGTATGTAATTCTCGTAAATGTATAAAATAAATTTGTAATTTTCAATTTAATTATAATCATTATAGGCTTAACCATATGGATGTGAAGAAGGGATGTCACGATTACTATAGCTTACGTGACATCCCTTCAGAATGTTAGAGGACCTGCTTCCAGCCTCCACAGCACGAAGGCACAACCCTAGCCCTCTCCCTCACTCCCTTGCGTGTGCGTGCTCGTCGCCGCCTTTCCTCCTGCTTCCCCATCATTGCCGTGGACGCCTCCACCGGCTCACCGTAGATCAATGGCCGATGGGAGTACAAGGCAGGGGCCGCGAGGGGCCGCTGCCAAGGACCTCCCGAGATCCTCTATCGTGTCCTCCACGGCCCCCGCGACGAGCGCGAGGACCAGACGCAGCGTCGCCCTTGGCCTCGGGGCAAGAGCAAAGCGGCTCTGCATCGGTGGCGGCAGGGCCGCCATGGCCGAGGCCGCCAAGGCCGGCACGAAGGAGGCGGAGCACGCCTGAGCCGTGCTCGCAA
Source organism: Aegilops bicornis (assembly GCA_021605145.1). Lineage (NCBI taxonomy): Eukaryota > Viridiplantae > Streptophyta > Magnoliopsida > Poales > Poaceae > Aegilops > Aegilops bicornis. The sequence continues at coordinate 159,074,601 of CM038671.1, read as the reverse complement.
GACTCGACGAGGCCTTCCGACTCTCGTCGCCGACCTCTTCGCCGAGCTGCTCAAGTCGGGCCTGGAGCACTGCTGCAGGCGGCACGGCCAAGATCGGGTTCGCTGCCAAGTGAGGCCATCGTGACGCCTTGGCGTCTTCCCGCGAGACTCGAGCCCGAGTACCTCACCATCCCCCACAAGCACTACGCCCGCCCGCGTTATAACCGTCTCTGCCGCGAGGTGCAGGTGCCGCTCCACAAGGTGCTCGAGCTCCCGAGGTCTACATGAGCGCTGCAAGTGGGACGAGCTGCCCCTCTGGCAGCGTGGCGTCCACGGCTATGCGTTAGTACAAGGAGGCGTCTGGATGTGCTTCTTTCTTCTGGTAATGCACTGCTCCTTAGCTTCTTTCTTTGCATTTCTTATGAGTTTTGTGTATGCTGCTGCCTCTGCAATTGATGGTATGTGCTTTAGTTTGCTTGGTATAATTTTGATGTGTGTTTTACGGCGCTAGATCATGGGGTCGGCGATGGCGGCGGAAGCCACGAGGGCTGGCCGAGGAAGAGGGTGAGGATGTGGGGATTGAAGAGGGTATGTTCCTGGTTTCTTCACCACACTAATTAGTCGATTATCTACTGATATTTTATCATGTCTGTGTTTAGGATATCTTTACATGCAAATCACAGTTTCCCTCCTTTGAGTTATACGGTTTTGGCATGTTTTCTTCAGTTCCTATGCATATTGTTCATTGCAAGGGTAAAGCATCGTCAACCTTTGTCTTGATGCCATCGTAAGTCATATAGACTAATTGCCGAACAAATCTATACTTTTTTGGGACTAAAGGTGAAAACAATAATTGGGACCAAAACTATGCATTTCTAGGAAATAATAAATAAGCAAGAGGATTATCCACGGGATGGAGCAGAGGCCGGCGTCGGGCGCAAGGAGCAGCGGTGGCAGAATGGTGCTCGCTTGCGGGCGTTAGCCCTCGGATGAATTCGATGCTGAGTCGAGCTGACGAGCCCCATGGTTGGTATCTCCTCCTACCTCCCGATCCACTATTGCTCATTCTCCTCCTCTCTCTGTATTTATTTCTTCTCGCTTGAAAGTCTCTTCCATGTAGATCATTGCAAAGTAGTTTATGGCTCAAGATATCACTGCAGGTTCCTTACACCGTCCAAATTCAGTGTTTACGTATTTTTGTCGATGCAAGCCTATTCTTCTTCGACTATAAAATAGCATGGATTTCTTTTCTTATCATTTCTAATCCCTTTGTGATGCATTGCAGGTTTGCTATCAATCTCTCAAAAGGAAAAACAACATTACTTTGTTCTTGGGAGAAACTTCCTGTAGAGTCGCTACCTTGACAGAGATAAATATGCGATCAAGGATATATTCAGTGGTTTTTCAGGAAAAAACTTGGAGGATATTTTTGCAGGTTCATCGCCTGCTTTATTGCTTTATCATGGTGTACGTCCCTTCTTATCCAAGAAAGGGCCTTCTTCGTGTTTGCAGATAGTTTGGTGCTCTCATGGTTATTTTGTCGAGATTGTCCTTCGTTCATTATTTGGGAACCATCTCCTGCAGCTCAGCTAATGTCTGGATTATATCTTGACGTTTTACATTTCTCCAGGCCTTGGATTCCCTGAGATGCGCTATTCGTAGGCATGCACTTTCTAATAAAATTATGGCAATCAATTTGAACAAGTAATTTATCTAGCTACAACAACCTATTGTTTATGTTCCTTGCTTTCGCAAATAGTAGTTTATAGTCTATATCTGCCAAATATTTACACATTAGTTTAGCCACAAAGTAAGATGCCATACTTTAGTGATGGGTTTGTTATTCTGCTATCGTTTCATGTTGGTTAGCCATGATAAATCTAATTTCTAGAGTAGTAGATGATTCATGTCAGGTTTCTTTTAGAGATCGAAATATGGTGTGACTCTGAAATATGTAGTACTGCATCCAGTTCGGCATAGGTAGTAGAAATCATACTAATCCCATTTACATACTATGCAAAACTGAATGGCCTTCTAAAGCTCTCAAACTACTATTTGTTGTGTAATATGTATCCCCTTTTCATACTTTGTATATGCTTTCTACTTAGTAGGCAAAAGTACATTAGAACGATGGCCTACAGGATGTGAATTGCACTAAAATATATGCAGGTTTTGTGCCAGACTAACTGTCACTATTGTATTTCAGGTGCTTCTTCTGTAACTTCGTATATTTTGCTGGCTCTTCTCATTTCCCTGCAAACCACTTAGTATGTACAATTTGTTGTCTTCTACTCCCTCCATAAAGAAATATAAGAGCGTTTAGATCACTACTTTAGTGAATATAAGAGATTTTAGATCACTACTTTAGTGATCTAAGCACTCTTATATTTCTTTACAGAGGAAGTACTGTTTTTAGAGGTTTTGTCCAAACAGTAAAGCTGTCTGACTTGCCGTTTGAAACAAAGTGTACCTAGGATTGCCTTTTACATATGGTTAAGCTCAATATGGCTACCTATGTACACATATGAAGGTTCTGTTTGGACTACTCAAATCGTGTGGAGAAATTTCCAATTTGTTGCCTTGCTATGGTGTGCCATCACCATGTTTTTCAGGAAAATGGAATGTGCAAGCTTCTTCCTTGATTAGTCAAATACTTGCTTTGCCTTAAAGACAGTCCCCATCTATGTCCCGGGTTTTCTTTTGTATGAATTTCATATTCACTGGAATATGAGAATATACTGTCATGATGGACAAGTCCTCCAGCACATTTCCATGGGATTTTAGAAAAATATATATGAATTTGCATACATTATCTAAATTTCTGTCTTTTCTCATCCATGCACCCCCATAGACAAATAGTAGGTTGAACAGAAGTTAATGTTCACTTATGTTCAAATCTCTATGAAGTGTGTAACCGATGCTTCTATTTTTGCAATATATTTCAGAGTATGTGATTTAATTTTCCTGCTTTCCTGTTACGATATTATGTACTTCATTCTTAGCTTTGCTTTTGGAAACAATATACAAGTTGTAATTACCATAAAGATTTGAAATGATAACTTGACATTGAACAAGCAACAATCCAGTTACATTGCTTTATTTCCCTCATAAACACACTCGAGTTGGGAGAAGAAAAGAATGTGAAGAAACAGATATATAGTATTCTGCTCTGAAGCTAATTTTTTTTGGGGAATTTGAATACACGATGATCTGAATTCTTAATGTACTTACTTGCTGATCAAAAGATTACTGAAAAATACACATATTTTCAGTGCAACATGGTTTTCGAAGGACTTTGTGATGTCAAATTTGAATGTGTGTTCATCTCATTGTAGACAACAAGCCACCATTCTTTTTTTTTATTATTAAAAGGAGTTAAATTTGTTATAATATGTGCTCGCCCACAATTTAAACAACTAAACCATGGATTTTATTTTCATCGCGAACATGGCTTTAGCGGGTCTCTACGCCATTCGGCGCAACGGGTCAACTAGTAATCTAAGAGTTAACAAAGATAGTATAAATTGAAGCAGCCTGCGCCAAAATTCATGCGAGAATCCAAACATATGTGCACACAAAGTTCTTGAAATGATTTATAATTGATCAAGCTCGAGTACTTGATGTATTGACGTGCATTCAGAAAAACGGCTTGCAATGCGGCAGAGAAGCTAAAGAATCAATACTAGTGCAGGAATCACTACTATCACCGGGGCGCCGTGAATCAAGAAATGTGCACAGCAAATGTATACTGAACATGGACATGACTGATGAACTGAGAGATACAGCGAGTTCAGCAGCACAACCAGAAGACTCGCAGGGACGCAGTTGCCTAGGCACCGCTGAGAATAACCGAGGTGCCGATGAAGAGCCGAACGCCCGCCTCGCCCATGAACTTGGCGGCGTCCTGCGCCTCGCCGGCCTCGGCGATGGCTCGGCGCAGCATTTGGTCGCCCTCCTGCGACGGGGAGGCCGGCCAGGCGACGACGATGCCGAAGTGGTAGTCGACGCAGGCAGACGCCGACCACAGCAGGTCAAGCGCGGCGCGGCCGTGGCGCCGGACGTCCGAGCGTGACTCCTCCCACGACAGCCATCGCTCCCCGACGTGGTGGAGGCCGAGCTCCGCTGCGGCCACGAGGAAAGCGGAGGTCGAACCGGCGCCGATGGAGACGACGCGCGAGATCGCCTTGTGGGCCGCGTCGAGTGTGCGAACCACAGCAGCATAGGTGTCAGACGCCGACGATGACTGCAGCGCGTCGGCGCAGTGTCGGAGCTCGGCGTGCGCCGCCTCGAGCTCAGGTAGGTGCGCGCACGCGTGTAGTAGCGCGTCGGGGACGGAGCGCGCCAGGGCCCTCCACGCGTCGCCGAGCTCCCTTGGCCGCTGGGCGCCGGGGTTCACCGACGCCGCGGCTCGACGCGTGTCGGAGTGGGCGCTCCGGGGGAGGGGATGTCAGGACCCTGCTTCTCTGCACTGCTTAACTGAAGGAGTAGACAGTGGCTCTGAAGAAATCGACAGCGAGACTGAATCGGTATTCACGTGGGAAATGGACGACCAAGATGAAGCGAGCTGGCGATCAACGGCTAAACTGCTCATCTGTTCACAGTCACGCTGTTGCCGCCACTCTCTGGAAAGCTACAGTAACGGAACGGCACACGACAACGACGCTACCAACCCTGCCAGCTATTAAGCTCCTTCTCCACGCCTCCGGAAGCATCTTTTCCCCATTCTACAAGATATATCACCTAACGTAGCTCTAAAACCCTAGCTATCTCTGTAGAATTCAGATTCGATCCTTAAACTGTACTTGTACTCGCTATTATCCTCTGTAATAATCCAAGTCGGGGCTAGTTCGAGTGATATATGTGTTTGATTTGATCGTTGGTCCTGTCAATTGGTATCTTGAGCCAGTAAATCCACGGAGGCGAATTGGATCTGACCACGATTTGGGGTTGGGACCTCTCGTAAAATCCCCTGATTCAGAGTCAGGTCCCGGCGACAGTGCAGAACACTAGATCGGAGGCGGCCTGGAGTAGGCATCGTTCGGTTGCAAATTGAGGAGAAACTCGGGTGTGGTCGGAAAAATTCCACCGTAATAAAATTCCATAGTGTATTCCTGGTTCGTGCGACGCCGGAGACGAGTTCGACGTGAAGTTTCGCGGTGGTAGGAGAGGTCACCGACAAGGGTTTCAGACCAGTGCTGTTGTAAAATTCCGGAGCCGCGGTGACCGCCATGCCTACTCGGACCAAGCACATGGATGACATATCCGACGAGCTCGAGGCTCTGCAGACCGAGCTCTCGGCGCTTGGGCTGAAACAAGACAAGATGCAAGACCAAATCGACCAAGTCAACACGCGTTTGCAGACAGTCGAATCCCTGGAAAAACAATTGGGCAAGGTCGAGCTCTTGGTGGAGAACAACTCAAAAGTGCAGCAAGAAATTTTCTCAATCCTGCGTGAGATGAGGTCAGGAAATCCCAACCCTCCCTCCACTGATTCTCTTGGTTCTGTTCCAGTGGTGATGCAACCAGATCAAGAGGCACAAGCAACTAATTCTCAAGGACAAACAATTATTCTCCCACCTGTGCAGCAACGCCAACTGTTGAACACCTTGCCTGAAAGATCAGCAAACCAACAAACCCAATCTCAATTCAGCAATTCCTTGGAGTACCAAACTGACAGAGCAGCACAGTTCATGAAAAACATTTCCAAGGGCCCTAAACTGGATTTTCCTACCTTCAATGGAGACAATCCTCTAGGCTGGATTCGACAGGTTAACAAATATTTCCAACTTGCTCAAACTCTTGATAAATGCAAGGTGGACTTGGCCTTAACTTACATTGTTGGGAGAGCTGATAACTGGGTTCGAAGAGCTCAAATGGATAATCACAAATTGCCCTGGCTAGATTTCTGCAGAGCACTATGTGACAGATTTGCCGACTCTAGCATATATGAAATTCTAGAGAAATTCCACAACACGAAGCAGAACACACTCTCTGTGGCTGCTTACCGATAAGTTTGAAGAGATTATGGCAATAGTCAGAGATGAACATCCATACCTGCAAGGGAACTACTACATAGTGAGCTTTGTCAATGGATTAAAACCAAGCATCAGGTGCAACTTAAGGCCACAGAGACCCACTACTGTTAATCAAGCATATTGGCTAGCAAGGGATTATGAAAGTGAGTTACAAGCAAAATATCAATCATATATTAACCACCAAGACAAACAGCTGCAGTTTCATGCTGGACATTAGAAAACTGGTTTACCTCCTGCTCCTAATGTGCAACTCCCTCCAGCAGCACCAGCCATCAATAAACCTAGTATTTGTTGGAGATGCAATGGACCATGGGTCCCTGGACACAAATGCAAACAAGCACCAACCCTGCATGTCATCACTGGAGACATCAGTACTGAAGAAATATCACCTGAAGAAGAAGCACAACTTGCAGTTTTAACTGCTGAAGGCCAACTTATTGAAGATCCCTCTGGTTGTATGCACATCTCTGCACAAGCAGTTTCAGGCAACACATCTGAGTCAACTTTGGCAGTACACATGTAGGAGGAAGAAAAGGAGTGGCTCTAGTGGATACTGGGAGCACTAACACTTTTATTGACCTAAAATTTGCACTCAAATCTGCTTGTCAGTTAATCAACAACCCAACTCAGACAGTGAAGGTAGCTGGTGGTGGATCTTTAACTACTGGAGCACATGCCCATGACACAAGTTTCAAGATTGGCAATGAAACCTTCACCAATGACTTGGTAGTTCTGGATCTTCAGGGATATGATGTGGTAATAGGTTGTGACATGCTCAAGAAACACAACCCAATTTCCTTGGATTTTCATGCTAGAACAGTCACCATAACAAAAGACAAAGTCAGACCAGTCACATTCTCAGACTGCACATTGTCAGATACTCCTAAACTCATTTCAGTAGAGAAATTGGACAAGTTGTGTGCTGAAGGAGTAGTACGATTTGCCATGAGCTTGAACTTCATGACAACTATTCCTCACAATGTGGTAATCTCTTCTCCAACCTCAAAAGAGATACAACAAGTCTTTGGAGCGATATGATGCACTATTTAAGGAACCTACTACTCTTTCTCCTCCTAGAGAATGTGATCACTCAATTCCACTAAAGGAAAATTCAACACCTCCCAGTGTCAGACCTTTAGAGTTCCTCATCTGCAAAAAAATGAGATGGAACAGCAGATCAAGCTTTTACTATCGAGACACATAATCCAACACAGCATGAGTCCATATGCATATCCTGCTATTTTAGTCAGAAAAAAGGGGGAACTTGGAGGTTGTGCATTGATTACAGGAAACTAAATGCACAAACAATCAAAAACAAATTCCCTATACCTATCATAGAGGACCTATTTGATGAACTCCATGGAGCAGCAGTTTTCAGTAAATTGGACTTGAAATCAGGATATCATCAAAAGCGAGAATAAAGCCGGAGGATATCCATAAGACAAAACATTCAAAACTTATTCAGGCCATTATGAGTTTACGGTTATGCCCTTTGGGCTCACTAATGCACCAGCTACATTTCAAGCTCTCTGAACAAACTATTTGCTCCATACTTGAGAAAAGTTGTCACGGTGTTCTTTGATGATATCTTAATATTCAGTGAGAACTCCAGAAGAGCATCAACAACATCTCAAATTGGTCCTGGAAATCTTAAAGGCCAACAATCTCCTCCTAAACAGATCCAAATGCATTTTTGGCACACCTATTGTTGAATATCTGGGCCACATTTTGTCTGCAGAGGGAGTGGCGGCCAGACCACGAGAAGATTGAGGCAAAGGTAAAAATGGAGTATTCCAACAAATACAACTGAATTGAGAAGTTTCTTGGGTTTGGTGGCTATTACGGAAGGTTTATTAAGGATTATGGTGTTATATGCAAAGGCGTGCATGGTCTTCTCAAAAAGGACTCATTCCTCTGGTATGACTACCAAACAACTGCATTTGACAAATTGAAATACAGATTAACTCATGCACCAGTTTTAGCACTGCCAGACTTTACTATTCCAATTGAACTGGAGTGTGATGCTTCGGGCACTGGCATTGGAGTTGTCCTCATGCAAAAGCACATGCCTGTTGCCTATTACAGCAAATCCTTGGGCCCTAAAGCAGTTGCTCTGTCACATATGAAAAAGAAGTTGTGGCTATTCTGGAATCACTCAGGAAATGGAGACACTACTTCTTAGGCTCTTCCCTGATCATCAAAGCCTGAAGTACATAACTGAGCAACTAAAGGCATCCAACACAACTGATGCTCAAGCTCTTGGAATTCACCTATACCATAGAATACAAAAAAGGGAAGGAAAACAAAGCTGCTGATGCACTTTCTAGAAAACCACACCCACTACAAAAAAATACACTTCCGTGATGATACGTGTTTGTCACGATGGGTCACGTTTTACATCATGCATGTACATCCATGACAAATTTATGACAGAATCAAGATAGTCATATCTGTGTTGTCGTAGAAGTGTTCCATGACATTATCAAAATTATCATCACGAAAGTGTCCACTTCCATGACGATAAATCGCGCATCACAGAAGTGCTTTCGTCAAGGGTGACCGACACGTGGCATCCACCGTAACGGAACAGCATTAAGCTATCGGGTCCGGTTTTGGATCCGGTAACCCGTTAACAGCCCCGACCAATGGGGATTTTCCACGTGTAAAATCATAATTGGCTGGAGGAAACACGTGTCGGCTCACCGTTGGGATAGATGTCATCCACTCATTGGACCCAAAGGGCCTATGATACGTCGACACGTGGCACGACCCAACAGAGGCCCATTCCTATGAAAAGGCCGGCCCGTTTGACTTGGTCAAAAGGTGGCGAGCCGGCCCACGGCAAGCCTGTTAACGGCCTGTTCGCATATAGCCCATTTACAGCCCGCTAACTCAGGGCCCGTTTACGACCTATCCGAATTAGGCCCAGTAGTGTCATCTGGGCCGTCCAATATAACTCCAGCCTGTTTTAACTTCCGGCCCATGTATGGCCCATGACGTATTTCGGCCCATATGAGTCCCTTTGTAATTCTTGGCCCACTAAAGGACCGTGGTGAAACCGACCCGTAATGAACAGTGTATCGCTTTATACCCATTAGCGGCCCTCTATGGAGCCAGCCACTAGCGCCCGAGCTTAATGCCGGACTGCTTCCTAGGTGGTGCACCACCCCGAATGTGGGCCGATTTTTGTCAATATTTTTGATTGGTGCAATTTATTCTCTGCCGAGATACATAGCCAGTAGCTCTCAAGGTGGGTATCGGTCTAAAACCCGAGATGCACATGAAGGATGACATAAGACCGCTGATCCCCGTAGCCCGAGACTTCGAGTTGATTTGCAAAATCGGTCCGAGGGTCAAGTCCTAGCTTCGGCAATACTTGAGGACACAAAAGCGGCGTGCTCGATCCTCGAGACTCGGGTTGGGTGCGGCCGACCAACCCGAGGATCAAAATCTCCTCGGAAGCTGTATTGCGATTAAAATTTTCTGCATAGAAACAGGCAATGCAAGAGCCCACGAGACACTGGTCGGGTGGCAACACCAGATCAGGGGATTGATGTGCCCCTTTAATATTTGTAAATAATAAGCTCGAAGCCCAGTAGACCCCGAGCCTTAATGCGGGCACGGGTGGCCGAATTAAGGATCAATATCCATAGAAAAACCACAAATTATGTGTAATGACTCAATGTATCCAAGTACTTTATGTCATTAATGCTCGGATCCGCACTAAGCTCAATTCCTCAGGACCATCCCCTCACGCATGAGCTATGTGGTTTGGAATGTTTGGGCGCCTCCAAAGGTTTTTTTTTCTTGGCTTGGAATACGAAATCAGATTTGGACAGCGGATAGGCTTCAAGGGCGTGGATGGCTAGATTGCGGGCTATGCCTTCTTTGTAAGCAAATGAAAGAATCGGTGGACCACCTCATTTTCAGGTGTCGGTTCCCCAAGAGGGTTGGGGTATGATCAAGGCTTGGCTCAACCTCGACGACATTGACACTTCTCGTTGGAGTGTGGAGCTTTCTATCAAGGATTGGTGGATCAGTATGTCCGAGAAGAATGCGGAAAACCGGAAGGCGATGGCGTCTCTCTCACCATGCTTACTTGTTGGACATTTTGGTGTGAGCAAGATGCTAAGGTGTTCCAACACAAATCCACGCTACTATTTATCATTCTTTCCAACAACAAGAACGAGGCAACGCGTTGGGTCACCACCGGAACGAAGCACTTGAAAAACATCATGCCGTGAGAGTAGAGGCTTAGTAATTTGCTTTCGCTTTTGTTTGTAAAAGCAACTTTAGACTCATTAATTAATGGATGAGGAAAATCTATTAGCCCCGTTTTGAAACCGAAAGAAAATTTTACTTTGACCATCAAATTTAAACCAATAATGAGGCTGGGCAACTCGCTCCCAGGGTGCTCCCCCGGTCGCGTCCTTCGTTGGCCCTTCGATGCTGGTCAACGAGGTATTTTTTTCGCTCCTGGCCGTTGGATGCTCGCTAGAAATCGTTCTGTGGCATTTTGACCGCGTAGTGAATCGTGGACGGGAATGACTTGTGGGCTCGGGTGGAATCTGATTGGCTGGGTGCCATATTTTTGGGTGAGCGAGCAGCCTCTCCTGTTGCACCGCGCGCGCGTCGCATGCGTCATGGCCGCTGCATGGGCGCGGGTTGTGCGTTGCTCTCTGTTTGTACATAGTTTCGCACCTGCTGTGTTTCGTCAATGATGGGTGGGCCATTGCTACCCTGGTCCCGCTCATCACCGCCACAGCCGCAAGTCACATGGCGTATGTTAGAGTTTTCGTGGTCAACCGCTTTTGGCTCCTCGTCTTGTGATGCGGGTGATGTGCACCCCTGCCTGTGTTTTGTCAATGATGGGTGGGCCGTTGCTACCCTGGTCCCGCTCATCAGCTGCCCTAGCTGCAAGTCACATGGCGTATGTTAGAGTTTTCGTGGTCAACCGTTTTTGGCTCCTCGTCTTGATGCAGGTGATGCGATGGGAGTTCTTTGTGTCCGCGTCGATTCTTTGAGGGTGGGCCGGAGCATGTGCACCCGGCTTGTGCACCCGTGATTATGCTAACACGATGATGGGTGGGCTGCCGTTACTCCTGATCCCGCTCATCGGATCCTCTATTGGCTGGGTTGCAATTTCTCGGGTGAAGCACTCTTGACGCATCGCGTCACGCGCTGCCCGCGTCCTGCATTGAAGGAGAAGGGGAGCAGTTGGTCGCGTCGTCGCGTCGTGGCGCTTATGGGTGTGGGCAGGCCGTGTCGGCGTGTCCTCGAAAGCCCTCGCTCGATCCACCTCGCCGCACGCCGCACCTTGCCTCCCTCCTCCATCTCTCTCCTCGCCAGCCGCCACGAAAGTGGATCCTCTAACATCCTGAAGGAATGTCATGAAGCTACAGTGACATGTGTATGTAAAACGAAGAAGGGATGTCACGAGCTACAGTGAAATACTGTAGAAATCACAGTGCGGATTTACTGTAGCATATACAAAAAAATCAAAAAATAATTTTATTGCATCATAATTTTGTTTGTATGTAATTCTCGTAAATGTATAAAATAAATTTGTAATTTTCAATTTAATTATAATCATTATAGGCTTAACCATATGGATGTGAAGAAGGGATGTCACGATTACTATAGCTTACGTGACATCCCTTCAGAATGTTAGAGGACCTGCTTCCAGCCTCCACAGCACGAAGGCACAACCCTAGCCCTCTCCCTCACTCCCTTGCGTGTGCGTGCTTTCGCCGCCTTTCCTCCTGCTTCCCCATCATTGCCGTGGACGCCTCCACCGCTACCGTAGATCAATGGCCGATGGGAGTACAAGACAGGGGGGCAGGGGCAGCTGCCAAGGACCTCCCGAGATCCTCTATCGTGTCCTCCACGCCCCCAGCGACGAAAGCGCGAGGACCAGGACGACGTCGCCATGGGCGGCCTCGGGGCAAGAGCGGCAAAGCGGCTCAGATCTGTGGCGGCAGGGCCTCAAGGCCGAGGCCGCCAAGGCCCGGGCGCGAGAAGGAGGCGGAGCACGACAGGCCGTGCTCGCAAGACTCGACGAGGCCTTCCGACTCTCGCCGCCGACCTCTTCGCCGAGCTGCTCAAGTCGGGCCTGGAGCACCTCTTGTGGCAGCACGGCCAAGATCGGGTTCGCTGCCAAGTGAGGCCATCGCCTGTGGCGTCTTCCCATGAGACTCGAGCCCTGAGTACCTCACCATCCCCCACAAGCACTACGCCCGCCCGCGCGTTCAAGAACCGTCTCTGCCGCGAGGTGCAGGTGCCGCTCCACAAGGTGCTCGAGCTCCCGAGGTCTACATGAGCGCCTGCAAGTGGGACGAGCTGCCCCTGCTGCGTGGCGTCCCACGGCTATGCGTTAGTACAAGGAGGCGTCCTGGATGTGCTTCTTTCTTCTGGTAATGCACTGCTCCTTAGCTTCTTTCTTTGCATTTCTTATGAGTTTTGTGTATGCTGCTGCCTCTGCAATTGATGGTATGTGCTTTAGTTTGCTTGGTATAATTTTGATGTGTGTTTTCTGGCGCTAGATCATGGGGTCGGCGATGGCGGCCGGAAGCCACGAGGGCTGGCCGAGGAAGAGGGTGAGGATGTGGGGATTGAAGAGGGTATGTTCCTGGTTTCTTCACCACACTAATTAGTCAGTTATCTACTGATATTTTATCATGTCTGTGTTTAGGATATCTTTACATGCAAATCACAGTTTCCCTCACTGAGTTATACGGTTTTGGCATGTTTTCTTCAGGTTCCTATGCATATTGTTCATTGCAAGGGTAAAGCATCGTCAGCACTGTACTGATGCCATCGTAAGTCATATAGACTAATTGCCGAACAAATCTATACTTTTTTTGGGACTAAAGGTGAAAACAATAATTGGGACCAAAACTATGCATTTCTAGGAAATAATAAATAAGCAAGAGGATTATCCACGGGATGGAGCAGAGGCCAGCGTCGGGCGCAAGGAGCAGCAGTGGCAGAATGGTGCTCGCTTGCCGGGCGTTGGCCCTCGGATGAATTCGATGCCTGAGTCGAGCTGACGAGCCCCATGGTTGGTATCTCCTCCTACCTCCCGATCCACTATTGCTCATTCTCCTCCTCTCTCTGTATTTATTTCTTCTCGCTTGAAAGTCTCTTCCATGTAGATCATTGCAAAGTAGTTTATGGCTCAGTATATCACTGCAGGTTCCTTACACCGTCCAAATTCAGTGTTTATGTATTTTTGTCGATGCAAGCCTATTCTTCTTCGACTATAAAATAGCATGGATTTCTTTTCTTATCATTTCTAATCCCTTTGTGATGCATTGCAGGTTTGCTATCAATCTCTCAAAAAGGAAAAACAACATTACTTTGTTCTTGGGAGAAACTTCCTGTAGAGTCGCTACCTTGACAGAGATAAATATGCGATCAAGGATATATTCAGTGGTTTTTCAGGAAAAAACTTGGAGGATATTTTTGCAGGTTCATCGCCTGCTTTATTGCTTTATCATGGTGTATGTCCCTTCTTATCCAAGAAAGGGCCTTCTTCGTGTTTGCAGATAGTTTGGTGCTCTCATGGTTATTTTGTCGAGATTGTCCTTCTGTTCATTATTTGGGAACCATCTCCTGCAGCTCAGCTAATGTCTGGATTATATCTTGACGTTTTACATTTCTCCAGGCCTTGGATTCCCTGAGATGCGCTATTCGTAGGCATGCACTTTCTAATAAAATTATGGCAATCAATTTGAACAAGTAATTTATCTAGCTACAACAACCTATTGTTTATGTTCCTTGCTTTCGCAAATAGTAGTTTATAGTCTATATCTGCCAAATATTTACACATTAGTTTAGCCACAAAGTAAGATGCCATACTTTAGTGATGGGTTTGTTATTCTGCTATCGTTTCATGTTGGTTAGCCATGATAAATCTAATTTCTAGAGTAGTAGATGATTCATGTCAGGTTTCTTTTAGAGATCGAAATATGGTGTGACTCTGAAATATGTAGTACTGCATCCAGTTCGGCATAGGTAGTAGAAATCATACTAATCCCATTTACATACTATGCAAAACTGAATGGCCTTCTAAAGCTCTCAAACTACTATTTGTTGTGTAATATGTATCCCCTTTTCATACTTTGTATATGCTTTCTACTTAGTAGGCAAAAGTACATTAGAACGATGGCCTACAGGATGTGAATTGCACTAAAATATATGCAGGTTTTGTGCCAGACTAACTGTCACTATTGTATTTCAGGTGCTTCTTCTGTAACCCGTATATTTTGCTGGCTCTTCTCATTTCCCTGCAAACCACTTAGTATGTACAATTTGTTGTCTTCTACTCCCTCCATAAAGAAATATAAGAGCGTTTAGATCACTACTTTAGTGAATATAAGAGATTTTAGATCACTACTTTAGTGATCTAAGCACTCTTATATTTCTTTACAGAGGAAGTACTGTTTTTAGAGGTTTTGTCCAAACAGTAAAGCTGTCTGACTTGCCGTTTGAAACAAAGTGTACCTAGGATTGCCTTTTTACATATGGTTAAGCTCAATATGGCTACCTATGTACACATATGAAGGTTCTGTTTGGACTACTCAAATCGTGTGGAGAAATTTCCAATTTGTTGCCTTGCTATGGTGTGCCATCACCATGTTTTTTCAGGAAAATGGAATGTGCAAGCTTCTTCCTTGATTAGTCAAATACTTGCTTTGCCTTAAAGACAGTCCCCATCTATGTCCCGGTTTTCTTTTGTATGAATTTCATATTCACTGGAATATGAGAATATACTGTCATGATGGACAAGTCCTCCAGCACATTTCCATGGGATTTTAGAAAATATATATGAATTTGCATACATTATCTAAATTTCTGTCTTTTCTCATCCATGCACCCCCATAGACAAATAGTAGGTTGAACAGAAGTTAATGTTCACTTATGTTCAAATCTCTATGAAGTGTGCTTCGTGCTTCTATTTTTGCAATATATTTCAGAGTATGTGATTTAATTTTCCTGCTTTCCCTGTTACGATATTATGTACTTCATTCTTAGCTTTGCTTTTGGAAACAATATACAAGTTGTAATTACCATAAAGATTTGAAATGATAACTTGACATTGAACAAGCAACAATCCAGTTACATTGCTTTATTTCCCTCATAAACACACTCGAGTTGGGAGAAGAAAAGAATGTGAAGAAACAGATATATAGTATTCTGCTCTGAAGCTAATTTTTTGGGGAATTTGAATACACGATGATCTGAATTCTTAATGTACTTACTTGCTGATCAAAAGATTACTGAAAATACACATATTTTCAGTGCAACATGGTTTTCGAAGGACTTTGTGATGTCAAATTTGAATGTGTGTTCATCTCATTGTAGACAACAAGCCACCATTCTTTTTTTTTATTATTAAAAGGAGTTAAATTTGTTATAATATGTGCTCGCCCACAATTTAAACAACTAAACCATGGATTTTATTTTCATCGCGAACATGGCTTTAGCGGGTCTCTACGCCATTCGCAACGGGTCAACTAGTAATCTAAGAGTTAACAAAGATAGTATAAATTGAAGCAGCCTGCGCCAAAATTCATGCGAGAATCCAAACATATGTGCACACAAAGTTCTTGAAATGATTTATAATTGATCAAGCTCGAGTACTTGATGTATTGACGTGCATTCAGAAAAACGGCTTGCAATGCGGCAGAGAAGCTAAAGAATCAATACTAGTGCAGGAATCACTACTATCACCGGGGCGCCGTGAATCAAGAAATGTGCACAGCAAATGTATACTGAACATGGACATGACTGATGAACTGAGAGATACAGCGAGTTCAGCAGCACAACCAGAAGACTCGCAGGGACGCAGTTGCCTAGGCACCGCTGAGAATAACCGAGGTGCCGATGAAGAGCCGAACGCCCGCCTCGCCCATGAACTTGGCGGCGTCCTGCGCCTCGCCGGCCTCGGCGATGGCTCGGCGCAGCATTTGGTCGCCCTCCTGCGACGGGGAGGCCGGCCAGGCGACGACGATGCCGAAGTGGTAGTCGACGCAGGCAGACGCCGACCACAGCAGGTCAAGCGCGGCGCGGCCGTGGCGCCGGACGTCCGAGCGTGACTCCTCCCACGACAGCCATCGCTCCCCGACGTGGTGGAGGCCGAGCTCCGCTGCGGCCACGAGGAAAGCGGAGGTCGAACCGGCGCCGATGGAGACGACGCGCGAGATCGCCTTGTGGGCCGCGTCGAGTGTGCGAACCACAGCAGCATAGGTGTCAGACGCCGACGATGACTGCAGCGCGTCGGCGCAGTGTCGGAGCTCGGCGTGCGCCGCCTCGAGCTCGGGTAGGTGCGCGCACGCGTGTAGTAGCGCGTCGGGGACGGAGCGCGCCAGGGCCCTCCACGCGTCGCCGAGCTCCCTTGGCCGCTGGGCGCCGGGGTTCACCGACGCCGCGGCTCGACGCGTGTCGGAGTGGGCGCTCCGGGGGAGGGGATGTCAGGACCCTGCTTCTCTGCACTGCTTAACTGAAGGAGTAGACAGTGGCTCTGAAGAAATCGACAGCGAGACTGAATCGGTATTCACGTGGGAAATGGACGACCAAGATGAAGCGAGCTGGCGATCAACGGCTAAACTGCTCATCTGTTCACAGTCACGCCGTTGCCGCCACTCTGGAAAGCTACAGTAACGGAACGGCACACGACAACGACGCTACCAACCCTGCCAGCTATTAAGCTCCTTCTCCACGCCTCCGGAAGCATCTTTTCCCCATTCTACAAGATATATCACCTAGCGTAGCTCTAGAACCCTAGCTATCTCTGTAGAATTCAGATTCGATCCTTAAACTGTACTTGTACTCGCTATTATCCTCTGTAATAATCCAAGTCGGGGCTAGTTCGAGTGATATATGTGTTTGATTTGATCGTTGGTCCTGTCAATTGGTATCTTGAGCCAGTAAATCCACGGAGGCGAATTGGATCTGACCACGATTTGGGGTTGGGACCTCTCGTAAAATCCTCGATTCGTAGTCGTCCCGTGACGATCAGTAACACCAGATCGGAGGCGGCCTGGAGTAGGCATCGTTCGGTTGCAAATTGAGGAGAAACTCGGGTGTGGTCGGAAAAATTCCACCGTAATAAAATTCCATAGTGTATTCCTGGTTCGTGCAGCATCGGAGACGCGAGTTCGACGTGAAGTTTCGCGGTGGTAGGAGAGGTCACCGACAAGGGTTTCAGACCAGTGCTGTTGTAAAATTCCGGAGCCGCGGTGACCGCCATGCCTACTCGGACCAAGCACATGGATGACATATCCGACGAGCTCGAGGCTCTGCAGACCGAGCTCTCGGGCGCTAATGAAACAAGACAAGATGCAAGACCAAATCGACCAAGTCAACACGCTGCTTGCGACAGTCGAATCCTCGAAAAACAATTGGGCAAGGTCGAGCTCTTGGTGGAGAACAACTCAAAAGTGCAGCAAGAAATTTTCTCAATCCTGCGTGAGATGAGGTCAGAAATCCCAACCCTCCCTCCACCGATTCTCTTGGTTCTGCTCGGTGGTGATGCAACCAGATCAAGAGGCACAAGCAACTAATTCTCAAGGACAAACAATTATTCTCCCACCTGTGCAGCAACGCCAACTGTTGAACACCTTGCCCGAAAGATCAGCAAACCAACAAACCCAATCTCAATTCAGCAATTCCTTGAGTACCAAACTGACAGAAAGCGGCCACAGTTCATGGAAAACATTTCCAAGGGCCCTAAACTGGATTTTCCTACCTTCAATGGAGACAATCCTCTAGGCTGGATTCGACAGGTTAACAAATATTTCCAACTTGCTCAAACTCTTGATGAATGCAAGGTGGACTTGGCCTTAACTTACATTGTTGGGAGAGCTGATAACTGGGTTCGAAGTGCTCAAATGGATAATCACAAATTGCCCTGGCTAGATTTCTGCAGAGCACTATGTGACAGATTTGCCGACTCTAGCATATATGAAATTCTAGAGAAATTCCACAACCTGAAACAGAACACACTCTCTGTGGCTGCTTACACTGATAAGTTTGAAGAGATTATGGCAATAGTCAGAGATGAACATCCATACCTGCAAGGGAACTACTACATAGTGAGCTTTGTCAATGGATTAAAACCAAGCATCAGGTGCAACTTAAGGCCACAGAGACCCACTCATCGTTAATCAAGCATATTGGCTAGCAAGGGATTATGAAAGTGAGTTACAAGCAAAATATCAATCATATATTAACCACCAAGACAAACAGCTGCGCCTTCATCTTGGACATTAGAAAACTGGTTTACCTCCTGCTCCTAATGTGCAACTCCTCCAAAGAAGACCAGCCATCAATAAACCTAGTATTTGTTGGAGATGCAATGGACCATGGGTCCCTGGACACAAATGCAAACAAGCACCAACCCTGCATGTCATCACTGGAGACATCAGTACTGAAGAAATATCACCTGAAGAAGAAGCACAACTTGCAGTTTTAACTGCTGAAGGCCAACTTATTGAAGATCCCTCTGGTTGTATGCACATCTCTGCACAAGCAGTTTCAGGCAACACATCTGAGTCAACTTTGGCAGTACACATGTAGGAGGAAGAAAAGGAGTGGCTCTAGTGGATACCGGGAGCACTAACACTTTTATTGACCTAAAATTTGCACTCAAATCTGCTTGTCGGTTAATCAACAACCCAACTCGCATAAGTGAAGGTAGTGGTGGTGGATCTTTAACTACTGGAGCACATGCCCATGACACAAGTTTCAAGATTGGCAATGAAACCTTCACCAATGACTTGGTAGTTCTGGATCTTCAGGGATATGATGTGGTAATAGGTTGTGACATGCTCAAGAAACACAACCCAATTTCCTTGGATTTTCATGCTAGAACAAATACCATAACAAAAGACAAAGTCGGACCAGTCACATTCTCGATCGCACATTGTCGATACTCCTAAACTCATTTCAAAGAGAGAAATTGGACAAGTTGTGTGCTGAAGGAGTAGTACGATTTGCCATGAGCTTGAACTTCATGACAACTATTCCTCACAATGTGGTAATCTCTTCTCCAACCTCAAAAGAGATACAACAAGTACTGGAGCAGTATGATGCACTATTTAAGGAACCTACTACTCTTTCTCCTCCTAGAGAATGTGATCACTCAATTCCACTAAAGGAAAATTCAACACCTCCCAAAGGTCGACCTTTAGAGTTCATCATCTGCAAAAAATTGAGATGGAACAGCAGATCAAGCTTTTACTATCGAGACACATAATCCAACACAGCATGAGTCCATATGCATATCCTGCTATTTTAGTCAGAAAAAAGGGGGAACTTGGAGGTTGTGCATTGATTACAGGAAACTAAATGCACAAACAATCAAAAACAAATTCCATATACCTGTCATAGAGGACCTATTTGATGAACTCCATGGAGCAGCAGTTTTCAGTAAATTGGACTTGAAATCAGGATATCATCAAAGCAGAATAAAGCCAGAGGATATCCATAAGACAGCATTCAAAACTTATTCAGGCCATTATGAGTTTCTGGTTATGCCCTTTGGGCTCACTAATGCACCAGCTACATTTCAAGCTCTCTGAACAAACTATTTGCTCCATACTTGAGAAAAGTTGTCCTGGTGTTCTTTGATGATATCTTAATATTCAGCAGAACTCCAGAAGAGCATCAACAACATCTCAAATTGGTCCTGGAAATCTTAAAGGCCAACAATCTCCTCCTAAACAGATCCAAATGCATTTTTGGCACACCTATTGTTGAATATCTGGGCCACATTTTGTCTGCAGAGGGAGTGGCAGCAGACCCTGAGAAGATTGAGGCAGTGCAAAAATGGAGTATTCCAACAAATACAACTGAATTGAGAAGTTTCTTGGGTTTGGCTGGCTATTACAGAAGGTTTATTAAGGATTATGGTGTTATATGCAGGCGTCTGCATGGTCTTCTCAAAAAGGACTCATTCCTCTGGTATGACTACCAAACAACTGCATTTGACAAATTGAAATACAGATTAACTCATGCACCAGTTTTAGCACTGCCAGACTTTACTATTCCAATTGAACTGGAGTGTGATGCTTGAATCGCATTGGAGTTGTCCTCATGCAAAAGCACAGGCTTGTTGCCTATTACAGCAAATCCTTGGGCCCTAAAGCAGTTGCTCTGTCACATATGAAAAAGAAGTTGTGGCTATTCTGGAATCACTCAGGAAATGGAGACACTACTTCTTAGGCTCTTCCCTGATCATCAAAGCCTGAAGTACATAACTGAGCAACTAAAGGCATCCAACACAACTGATGCTCAAGCTCTTGGAATTCACCTATACCATAGAATACAAAAAAGGGAAGGAAAACAAAGTCATTGATGCACTTTCTAGAAAACCACACCCACTACAAAAAATACACTTCCGTGATGATACGTGTTTGTCACAAGAGGTCACGTTTACATCATGCATGTACATCCATGACAAATTTATGATGTAATCAAGATAGTCATATACGTGTTGTCGTAGAAGTGTTCCATGACATTATCAAAATTATCATCACGAAGTGTCCACTTCCATGACGATAAATCGCGCATCACGTAAGTGCTTTCACAAGGGTGACCGACACGTGGCATCCACCGTAACGGAACAACATTAAGCTATCGGGTCCGGTTTTGGATCCGGTAACCCGTTAACAGCCCCGACCAATGGGGATTTTCCACGTGTAAAATCATAATTGGCTGGAGGAAACACGTGTCGGCTCACCGTTGGGATAGATGTCATCCACTCATTGGACCCAAAGGGCCTATGATACGTCGACACGTGGCACGACCCAACAGAGGCCCATTCACGTGAAAAGGCCGCCCGTTTGACTTGGTCAAAAGGTGGCGACCCACGGCAACAAGCTTTGTTATCGGCCTGTTCGCATATAGCCCATTTACAGCCCGCTAACTCAGGGCCGTTTACGACCTATCCGAATTAGGGCCCAGAGGTGTCATCTGGCCGTCAATATAACTCCAACTGTTTAACTTCCGCCCATGTATGGCCCATGACGATTTCGCCCATATGAGTCCCTTTGTAATTCTTGGCCCACTAAAGGACCGTGGTGAAACCGACCCGTAATGAACAGTGTATCGCTTTATACCCATTAGCGGCCCTCTATGGAGCCAGCCACTAGCGCCCGAGCTTTATGCCGGACTGCTTCCTAGGTGGTGCACCACCCTGAATGTGGGCCGATTTTTGTCAATATTTTTGATTGGTGCAATTTATTCTCTGCCGAGATACATAGCCAAGAGTCCTCAAGGTGGGTATCGGTCTAAAACCCGAGATGCACATGAAGGATGACATAAGACCGTTGATCCCCATAGCCGAGACTCAAAGTTGATTTGCAAAATCGGTCCGAGGGTCAAGTCCTAGCTCGCGTAATACTTCAGACACAAAAGCGGCGTGTTTCGGTCCTCGAGACTCGGGTTGGGTGCGGCCGACCAACCCGAGGATCAAAATCTCCTCGAAACTGTATTGCAGTTAAAATTTTCTGCATAGAATGTGCAATGCAAGAGCCTCGAGACATCGGTCGGGTGGCAACACCGCATCGTGGGATTGATGTGCCCTTTAATATTTGTAAATAATAAGCTCGAAGCCCAAGAGACCCGAGCCTTAATGCGGGCACGGGTGGCGAATTAAGGATCAATATCCATAGTAAAATCACAAATTATGTGTAATGACTCAATGTATCCAAGTACTTTATGTCATTAATGCTCGGATCCGCATTGTACAAAACTTTGTTGACCGACCATCGGCTTCAACCTCCTCGCCAAGATGGCGAGGAGTGTTTGTCCTACTTTATAAAGCCTTTATGAGGGCAAAGATTTACGACAAACAAGGCAATCCGCCATACGGTTTAGAAACAAAGGTACGCAGAGAGATATGTTATATTATGTTTAATGTAAGAAATGTCTTCCAAAGATAATAGTCCCGCTATCGGTTCCTTTCTTTGGGTTGTCATGGTAAGCATGATCATGAAACCTCAGCTCCAATGTAAGAGCAAAATATTGAGGATTTAGTTTGGGAGGCCAGTTACTAGCCCCCGGTAGTGTTCGGCGACAGTCAAGGTCAAGCCGGAAACACTTCGGCCAATGTTATGAATGGCCCGTAATTTAATATAGTCATCGGATCGCTGACCAGTTTACGCCTATTGTGACATTCAGTTTTCGGCTTTCTCCACTGAGGTGCTTGACCATGAGAGCTGGAAGCACAATCGCGGTGGTTCTCCCTTTGCACACCTAGCCGAACAAAGCGGAACATAGGAGGCAAGCGTAGGAGCCGGGCAACCCAACTATTGACCGAAGACACAATTCGAAACTGATGCATATATAGCAATATCCGAGAACGTTTTTTGCCGAATCTCTAAAGGTGTCAGCGTTGCCTTTGCGAGACTGGTCTTGAAAACACACAAATAGTTTAAAAGTGCCAAAAGCTTGGAAAACCAAAAAACGTCAGTAAAAACATGACGTCCGAACAAGATCAAGTGTTCGGTGCCAATCCGAAAATTGGACTTTAGAAAAAAAGTGCTTCTGTCGTGCTTTAACATGACACATCCTATCTCAAGACTTCAAGCGGGTCAGCCTACAACTTCAGTCTCCCATCCCGAAGGTGGAGTACTTCTCATTAGGCCAGTTTAGAAAACTAAACTCTAGCGGTTTTGAGAGATAAATTAGGCTCCCCGGCTAGTGACCGCACACTCGTGTCGAGAGAAGGAGTGATAAATAATAATAAAAACTCTGCAACGACTAAGAAGAAAAACACTTATTATAAAACGGCTCAAATAAACATAAGAGCCCCCAAGTGACTTGGGTAAAAGAATGATTGTATGTACCGAAGTACTTATATCATATCTATGTTCAACCGAACTTTAAACGCGTCTTAACCGACCGTCGGCTTCTCCCACTTCGTCAAGGACCGAAAAGTGTTATGTACTCCATCCGTCGAGAATATCGACGGTGTTTCCAATAACCGAGCAATCAGGTCATAAGGCTGTAATGCATAAAGCGCCGCCAGGAACTTATGCTATATTACTGATAAAGTGTAAGAAGCATCTTCGAAGCAATAGATTTTTTGTACTCATGAGTTCCGTTGTGTGCCGACCATCATTAAAAACAATAAGAGCGCTAGCTTTCGGCTTCACCCAGACTGAGGTCCGGCTCGGGTGACCCGATCGTGACAATCGCAGAGGTGCTCCCTTTACTCCCTAGCCGAACAATCGGGAACGTAGGGGTAAACACAGGAGCAAGGCAACCCAGCTTGCAAATCACTTAAGTCAATATGGTGCATATTGCGCGTAATACACGAACAAGGAACGAAGCCGCATAAGTATAATCATGTGCAAGAGGAAAAAGCTTCATGAAGGAAGCCCCAAGTAAACGGGTATTTGAATTTATGCGTCACAAACAATGTTTGGACAAGGAAAAATTTTACAAGCAACTTTTCCCCAAAAAAGTATAACGCTTGGTCGAGCCGATCACAAGTTAAAAATTTAAAACTTTGAGCATGAAGGCAACTTAGCTAGTTAATGTGTTCGGTATTGACGACGCGGTCCGAGCTTGATGCGGGACAAGGTTCCATCCCCCAAGCCGATCCCGAGGTGGCGGAGCAAAGAGCTCGGCACTCCAAAGTGGTGACATAGCACGGTCAATGCAGGACGGCAGAGTGATGCCAAGTCCCTGCATGGGGTAATGAAGTGTTGACGAAGCCCCCCCCGTACCGAGGTGACGCCAAAGGATATAGTCCGGCTGGATCATTTTCCTGTGCACAAAAAATAGTGCAGACCAGGGATAATAGTAATAATAAGAATTAAAAAAATTTGTTGCATAACAAATAATTTATGCAAAGTGAGTAATAAAAGAAATATGGCCTGGCGGCAAAGTCAATGTCGATGCAGGACGGCGGCGTGATGCGGTAAAGGCATGGCAAGGCCTAAATTCGCAGGTCGGTTCGAGTTCCGGATGCGGCATTCGCCGGACTATGTACGGAAACTGACCGAACCATCATGCGACCGTCGATAATGCGGCCACCACTTGATAGACCTGTGTACATATGATGGACAAACCAGAGTAATAATTCCTTGGGAAAAATGAGCCCAAACAAGCAAAAAATACTAGGATTAATAGCACCTGGTTTATTTGTTGTAGTAATCTGAAGGAAGGTGATTCCCAAAATTGGGACTCGATCCGCGCACCCATTGCCTAATGGGCGATAAAACGACGGCATGGCAATGCTGGCAAAGGTTGGCTTGCCGAGGCAAAGCCCTCGGTCCAGCTAACGTGACGGAGCTGGTCGGGTAGTGACACCGAAGTGTCCGGAGTAGGTTGATGAAGAGGTGGCGAAGCCCCCGGTCCAGCCGAGATGTCGAAGTAGGTCGGCGTGATGGACGCCAGCTTGAAGAAGCAATAGTGCGGCCCTGCCGATGCAGGTCGTGACATGGTCGATGCCGCGGCGGTTTAAGCGACCGTCTTGGCGACGCCGTATGCCCGCTCCGTGTAATACGTGGGGCGGCGATGTTGGTGATGATTTATCCTTCGCGATGCCGGACTCTTGTTCGGCTTGCCGAGATGATGATCCGAAGAAGTTGAGCTCGGCTCAACAAAGTGACGACGTGTCTAGCGCAGGTCGGCAGCCGTGGAGCAATATTGCTGGACCGGTTTGACACCAGCATGATATTGAAGATAGTGGGATGTGTTCGGAAACAAAACACAACACCCCATACAAAACTTCCTTCAAAAAGGATGTCCGAAATCCCGTTCATAAAAAAGACGAACTCGGGTCGGATTCGTTTCAGCGAAAACAGATCCGAAAAGTGATGCACTAATCGGAAGGTTCCCGGAGTTTGGACGGTCGGATCGAGCTGAAATTTTGAGGGTGGTAGATATAGTAATTCCGCAGCCGATCAACAGTTGGATCTTCCAAAGGAAGTCCGAGCTAGAAGCTGGACACCACGCCCTAAACTCGTCCGCATTCTCGTCCAGATTCAATGCGGCTCCAAAGATATCGGAGATTGCCAGAGATTCGTCCATCGGAACTCGATGAAATTTTCCAGGGTTGTTGTAGACTCAATTCCGCACAATTCCACCGAAGCAATCGTTAAAACGACGCTTGAGGAGGCGGTGGCGGCGGACACAAGTCCGCTGTCCAGAAAAAGACGGTCGCCCGAGGGCAATGTTGACGTTGAGTCCCCGGGCTCCCTGGATGATTCCTCCATGATCTTGATAGAGATCGGAGTTGATGTTGACGGAGTTGATGTTGATGAAGGCCCTCATCTGAACATGACGATCGGAGGTAGGGCGCAGTCTTGGTCGAACCAAGGTGACCAGTCGAGCTGGTGACGAAGATGTCGAAGTCGCAGTTGATCTGCAGGCGAGCCATCGACCTTTTGTCGAACACACAGCGTAACTCTCAATGAAAGCACCAATGTCGGTGTCAAAACCGGAGGATCTCGGGTAGGGGGTCCAGAACTGTGCGTCTAGGCGGATGGTAACAGGAGACAAGGGACACGATGTTTTTACCCAGGTTCGGGCCCTCTCGATGGAGGTAATACCCTACTCCTGCTTGATTAATATTGATGATATGGGTCGTACAAGAGTAGATCTACCACGAGATCAGAGAGGCTAAACCCTAGAAGCTAGCATATGGTATGATTGTTGTATATCTCTATCGACTAGCCTGGCCTCGGTTTATATAATGCACCAGAGGCCTAGGATAACAAGAGTCCTAGCCGAATACGCCGGTGGGGGAGGAGTCCTTGTCTTGGTCGTCAAGTCTTGCGGAATCTTCCTTGTATGCGGCAGCTGTCCGGACTGGCCCATGAGTATACGGCCATGGGGGGTCCTCGGCCCAATCTAATAGATTGGGAGATGATGTGGTGAGTACCCCCTAGTCCAGGACACCATCACTCATTTCCAGCATTCGGTTACTTACGGACCGTTATTGGCCTTTTCTGCTTGTGGGCCAAATTCAGCCCGTGGATACAGTCGGCCCGTTTGTGGCCCGTTAATCTGTTGGGCCATTTTCATAGCATCATCAAATACGGCCTATTAACGGCCCGTTATGGTCAGCCCATAAAACGTACGATTTCCACTCTAGCCCATTTACGGCCCCTTATACGGCCCGTACAAGGCCCATAGATGAGACGGCCCGTACAAGGCCCATGGATCCTACGGGACGTAGAAGGCCCATTTCCCGACGGCCCATAGAAGGCCCATTGATGCGACGGCCCACATAAGGCCCATGGATTCGCTGGCCCATAGAAGGCCCATGGATCCGACAGCCGATAGAAGGTACACGGATCCGACAACCCATAGAAGGCCCACGAATCCGATGTCCATAGAAGGCCATGGATCGTCCATCCCGTAGATGGCCCATGGACCGTACGACCTGTGGAGGGCCATGGTCACTACAACGTTTGGGTGAGTTGGCCCCCGTTTGAACGATATAGCATATTCAAAGAATTATCCTACTCTATACTATCACCTCTAAAAACATACACTATACAATAAAGAGACTAACGCATAGAAACGTAGAATAATCCTACACTATACAATAAATAAATTATAGCCGATTATACCCACTGGGCATTATGGTTCGGCACCAGTGATAATAAAGCATACACAAACAGCAAATTACATACACTGGGCAAATACAGCTCATACATCATGGACGCGCATCAACATAACTTACCATTTGAACTATAATCTCTTCAGAAAATAGGATTGGTCGGATTTAGATAGCACAAATTTTAGTCTGCAAAATCTCGAATTCCTTCATTGTTGCCTCAGTGTCTTGTTTCATTTTTTTGACTCCTGCATCTAATACCTGCATGTCCAGTCTCAACTTGTTGATTGTATGCGTTCGTAATCATGTACACGTTGTCTTGCCACCTCTAGTTGATGCTCAAGAACATCGGACATTCCAATTCCAATCCATAATCATTCGGTAACGGCCATGCCGCATGCTCACGAGATCTTTGTGTTGATGTCACTTCATCCCGAAATGTTTCGTAAGTACACATGACTAGGGCAAAAATATAGTTACAACGATTGAAGCGAGCAAGATGTACTATTTTGTACATGGCAAAACAGGACTAACAATAATGTTACACGTCATGAAGCATAAGCAGGTGATATTTTAAAAATTATAAAAAATGTAGTCTGTGCAGCCTGCATATAGAAATCTCTCTTAGCTCACCAGAGGAGCATGATGTTGGGGCCCAATCCAAAACACAGACAAGTTACAAATTTAGACAACATGTTGCGTTGAAGTAAGAAGGCAGTTGGCCATTCTGTAGCTCAATTAAAGTCTTAGGGAGCATAACGAACAACAGAGGATTTTATACAAACATACTACATCATGCAAAACTATGCAATCATTAGCTTAGTATAAACTACATTGTGAGCCTCATTCAATAATAGTTGGTTAATAGACTTCAAAGGTTCAGGCTCACTTCAGCAGAGTAATTAAATGGTAAGGCCTTTAATTATGTCAATTAATAGTTATACAAGTACCCAACATCAGGCATCATTCTTTGGGCATCACATTAACTGAGGACAAATAAAGCAATTGAAAAGAGCAAATTAACTATGCATGAAACAAACAAGGAATTGAATTGTTGAGTTGGATACAGTAACTTACCTTAACAGGTTGAAGAAGCTCAGCGCAACTCCTACTTCTCTTGCAAGGCTCCTTTCTAACATCTTGTACTTGGAAATCCTCAATCTTATCTTCATTGCACCCCCTCTACAAGGTGACACAAACTAGTTACTCGTCTCCTTGGAAGATAAATATGCATACTTTCCAGTCTGTGAACACAAAAGGATGAGATTATAACAAAACAACAACACATAATGAAACATGCCACATCTCTTGCACTTGCACACAATGAAATGAGCATTTACTATGTCTGCACTATGTAAAAACTAGGCATACCTTCGAACTGGATCTCCAGGTACTCTTGGAGAGCCTACTTTAGTGTACAGCCAAACCTTTATGTCACCTATGAGTTAGAAAAGGCCCCACTACAGCAGCCCTTAGTGTTTAAATCGTTGACAAGCTCTATTAGAGTGTTAGGTCAAGAACAGCAAGTAATCAAAGCAAACGGTCCTAGTATGGCTGGCTGATGCAAACAAGCAATTGAACAGATGTGTGAGCAAATCTTACATATCAAGAAAAGAAGTAAAGAAGGAGGCTTAAAGACCATCACTTGGTGACCAGATTTAAGGGCATTTAAACATCATGTGCAACGTATGAACTAACATAAACATTGCATATTCCAGATTCTACAATGGAATGCACATGTATTAGGTTATGCCATGTATGATGATGCCTAAATGTACACTATAGCAGGCATGAGTGATTCATCATTGCACGCACAATTGAATTGCAGGTTAAGGGCAGTTCTATTCCGCCTTTTCAGGGCTTATTGTCAAAATAAGCCATAAAAGACGTAAAGAAGTCATTTTTGAGTTATGGGCTTGGGCTTAACTAATTTCGCTTTGGAGGGGGGTGTTTCGGGTAGAACCTCACTAAAAATTAAAGGGAAGGGGAATAGTGAAATGACTCTGTTGTCTACCTATATTACACTCAGAATGCAACTGGTGACGCCCGCGTCACACCTCACCCTCAAGTAAAAACAAACACGCAAGCGTTCATTGCCCTTCCCGCTTGCATCTCCTCTCCCCTTTCCCTCTACCTGGGTCCCCTGCCTGCAGCACCAGGGTTCCTCTAGCAAGTCGTCGCCACTGGTCCCATTCGGCCTGGTCCTCGATAATGCTTTGTCCAGCTAGGCTACATGGCCAGCGGGTAGGGGAAAATCTCCCTGGCTGTTCCTCCCTCTGGTGCCGCCCCTCATTCTCATGGTCTCCAGTAGCTGCTCCACTGTGGTTCGTCCAACGCACTACTCCGGCAGGCGCTGCACAACTACGGCTGATGCCACACTGCGGTAGAAGGCACCTTATTCCCCCTCCCCACCTCCCAGGCCGTGGCCTTGAGGTGCTGTTGAAGGATGAGCTCATCCAACAAGGTGAGGATCTCCTCTTATTTTTTGCCAAATTTTCATTCTGATCCACTATATGATGAATTGCTATGAGCTGCTTCTGCTGCTGCTATAGGATGCATTGCTATGAGCTGCTCCTGCTGCTGCTATATTGTAGCGACCCGACCTCAGACGGTCAAGCCTCTGTGTTTCTATGCCATCCTCGGATCAAGATGTCTTTGCACACACGACATCAATGTATATATCAAAGTGCAATCACATGCATAAATAACGTAAAACTGATATATACCTCATAATACTCGGTGGAAACAATCAAACGGGTGTGGAGTCCCATCAACGCCATCGGCAGGTTGAGTGTAGACCGTAACCTCATATCGTAACCTTACTCGTCGGAAGAAAATATCTGCAACATGATACGTTGCAGCCGTAGGTCAAGACATTGAATGTACCGGCAAGATCACAATAAGAGAAAACAGATGATAAACTATACTATATGCGGTATGGCTTTATGGCTCAGATCTGAATTTTGTTTATGTAAAAGCTGGTTTTATTTTACCTACACCAAAGGAATAAATGAAGTCTGTACTATGGAGTTTTCTATCATGACATGGTTCCGCCAACCGATGTCTCATAGCCCAAAATTCATCAAATGTTGCCAACAATTTAGTTATCAATCCGGTGTTTAGAGTTCCGAGATATATCCAAGTCCTGATGCTCAAATTGTCCGTATCAGGTGACACTGCTAATCGATTAGGTTTAAAACCCTCTGCAGAGGTTTGTACACTTTACCCGCAAGATTCGATCCTCTCTTTACGTTCTCGCACTTCGTGGTGTTTGAGAACAAGATGACCAAACATGGTCTTCCAAAGAGTTCCTCGACCACCGTCCGTACTCATCCCATCCTACCGTAGTTCTACATCTGCTAGTACCGTCCCAGCCAGAGTCACTACTAAGGTCAACCAAGCGAGCCCATAATGACTTGCGGTTGCACGGGTAAGCTTCCGGTCATGAAGTATTCTTCCGTCTCTTTGAGTCTGGGTGAAGCTTTCCGCAAGATGTCATGGCGCTTCTCCATGCATCCCGCCAACCACTTTGGTTTCTCCAGGTGCCCACAACCGCCCTTCACCCAAAGAGTGTGTATTGAATTCTTGTCTCGAGTCTTGAAGTCTTGAGGTCTTGAAGATGCAGCCTCCTTGCAGATTCCATCATGGAGTTGTCGCCATTGGCGTAGGGTCCTCCTTCTTCACACCACTCTCGAACACTCATACCAAACCCCGCCTATTATAGCGTAGCTTTAAAATAAATAACGTCCGGGCTTGGTAACAGGTGATGGGTTCCTACCTCATGCATACTACTCAACTACAAGGATTCAATAACACTACTGAGGGGTGGTTGCAAGGATGCCACTAAATGCAATAAAAACATAGGTAAGAAAGCATGGTCAAAGTGAACTTGCACAGTTGACGATCTTGAAAAACTAGGGTTTCAGAGTAGCAATCTTCGCACTCCGGAAATTCTACCGAGGCAAACAATAACTATAATAAGCACATAGCATAACATCACTTAACACAATAACATAACAATAGCAACATAACACAACAAAACAACCAAACCAAATCCAAAAGAAAAACTCAAAGAAAGGTCACTCAAAGTTTCCCTACTTCAAACCATAGCAAAAATAGTTTTTATATAACAAAAATTCCTTAATATAACCTAATCATGGTTTTAAGTTAACTAAACAGAAAAGGATTCACTAAGCAACTAGGAGCAAAAAGAATTAATTTAAAGGCTATTATAAAACTCATTTTAGGCCTAATCCAATTTCTATTAAGAAAAATAAATTAAAACCTTTATTAATTATAAATAAAAGTTCATCTACTAGAATGACAGAAACTAACCTAGAATAACTAATCACAAGTTAAAAATAAATTCATTTACTAATTAAAATATTAGGAAAACAGCATCTAGCTAATTAATTAGGATTAATAGGATTCTGCTTAAAACTAATTATTTATTAATCCTAAAATACCCAAGTTAATTTCTATGGTTTGGAAATGCCAAAATAAAGTTGGGGCAAAAAGAATCATGCAAAATAATTTTTCTAACTCAAGTTATAGCAGATTTACTATTCTGACTAAAACTAAATTAAAGCATTTTTAATTAATTTTAACATAGCTAAATATATATTCTACAGAAACTACATAAAATTTGCAATCCAACAAAAAAGAATCACTCAAAAATATTGAACAGAATAAAAGATATGAATTTTTGAAAACAGAAACTATTCTGCTAAAACAGAAAATCAAATTAAAAAGAAAAAGGCCTAATGGGCCTATACTGTGCCCTGTGCGTCAAATAGTCTAAACGGGCCTCGGGTTAAAACTAAAAACGGGCCGGCTATTTGACTAAAACCCTAACTAATAAACCGGACGAACCGGCCGATTCTTTTAATAAAACTTATTTCTTCGGGGTTCTAATCGTGGTCAGAGACTAGAGATCTGGACGGAGGAAGATTCGGTGGCTTACCGGAGTCCGTGACGGCGGCGGCGGGAGAATCTTGTCAGGGCTTCGAGGCGTCGGGGAGCTCGGGAGTCGCCCGTCTTGGATCTTGAGGAGCACGGGAGTGGTTCGGTGGGGTCGGGGTGCTCGGGGAGGGTCAAGGCGTCGGGGGCGACATGGGGGGGGGTGGGAGCTCCGGGCTCCGGCGTTGTCGTGCGGGTGGGAGTGGGGGTGCGGCGAGGTCTCGGGGAGGGGAATGGGGTGCGGGGCTCCGGCTTTATAGCCTGGGGTCGGCCTCGCTTGGGATCAGGCGATCAGGCGATCGGGATCCCGGATCCTTCGGGATCCCGATCTCGGCATGAGCTGCGTTCGTGGGCGAGGGGAAGAAGATGGGGCGGGGCCCACGGGTCGAGAGAGAGGGAGAGGCGAGGCGGCGGGTGGCCGAGGCCTAGGGGATTCAGGCGAGCGGCGAGGTGAGGGAGAGAGCCGGGCCGGCTCGGCTCGGCCTGCCAGTGGGCTTGCCACTGGCCGGGCCAAAGTGGTGGGTGCGGCGCTGGCTGGGCCTGGGTGGTTGGCGCCGAGGGGGTTTTTTCTTTTAAAATTTTATTTTTAAAATAAAACAAAACAGAAATAAAACAATATCTATAAATATTTTATATAGGGTATATATATACCAAAATGATCAGGAAATATTCCCTTTCATTTGAACATTTTACCAAAGGCAAAATCCAAACTTTATAAAAATCCATTTTTTCAAATTCATATAAAATTCAGTTTTGAATCCAAATCTTTTGGCATTGTTTCCTCTGATATTTTTGGGGTGTCATGTTTGCTCCTCTCATACTTTTGATCAAGTATTTATCAGGCATAGTTTTTTGAAACAATTCCAACTTGCCAAAGTTTTGAATTCAAATTCAAAACTCAAAATTTGAAAGAGGGTTTCAAGCACTTTCAAATGACTTTCCACTTGATACTTTTTAACTTCCAACTCATATTTCATATGATTGAAGAAGTCATTTTATCTTCCCTCATGAAAATCATTGAGTTGCATAAAGCTTTGAATTTGAAATCTTCCCTAATGAAATTCAAATCTTTTCCAAAACCCTATTCATTTCAAAATGGAAGAAGTCATGTCATCTTCACTCTAGGCTTTGGTGTTGGAATGAATTTGAATTCATTGAGATCCAAAAGGCAAAGGAGAAAGTTTTGGGAAAGTCATTTCATTCCCTCTCATTCAACTTTCAAAAGTTTTCAAATTTCACTCAGTTTCACTCATTCAATCAAACCAACAATCTACAACAAGCATAGTTATTTATTTAATATAACATTCCAAAATTTAGAATTTTGGGATGTTACAAACCTACCACACTTAAAATGAATCTCGTCCTCGAGATTCAAGAGGCTAGCAAGAAAAGGTTAGGGGTTGGGGTCTTCTAGCAAATGTCTTGGTCGAAGGTCGTGGGTGCTACCACACTTAAAAACAAGGTCATGGTTCCAATAAACTCAGATATTTCCTCTAGAGGGCTGACAATGTATGTCTCTTCACATGTCTTACAATAGCTCCTTCATTAGCGCTCTTCGCTAAGCATAGAGTTTTCCTCAAAAGCTTGGGTCGGTTCGTCAAAGTTGAAGTTCGTCCGAGACCGGATCTTCTTAGTCGATGGGTCTGTGGTCCATTCTAGACAACTATCGAAACACTCATGGTGGTCTACCATTAATGGTTTCTCCTGCAGAGAACGGGTGCAGGTTGAACTTCACCGTATATCCTACGATTGGCAACGGTTGCTGTAAAAGGGTTCCATCGTACTACCATTCTATGGTTTTATGGCTTATCGTGTCGACACTCTTCTAAGGTTTTCGAGGCTCTCGATTTTCCATCAACATATGATAGTTCATGATAGAAGTCTTCGGTATGGGGCCAATCCATCCCGTACTTGAATCATTACCACATACGTAAATATCGAATCACGTATTCTAACACTTGGGCATACTCACAAGCATTGCAGAATTTCTCTTGTTCTCGAACTGGGTTCGAGTAATTCCATGGTTTCGCAAGCCAAACAAAACATCTATCGTTACTTCACCACTCTCGTGTTTTTGCGTAACCTTCGGGTGTGTCCTATTTCTCCGCAAATCTTGCGAGCACAAGGTTTATTTCTTGGTGTATCATTGTGCTTCCGGATAAGACGTGATCTCATCGTGGTCTTCTTGAATTCCTCCCAAGTTTTTGCTCCTTTAAATCCTTGTATGGATTGATGCATTCTCCACCAGGTTGCAGCACTTTACGTAAGTAATCTTGAAGAGCGTATTGGACCTCATACTTCCTTGAAACCAAATTGTTCCCAGTGATTCTCCATGTTCTGCATCCATAGCTCTGCCTCCGCTGAAGTCTTGATCCAGAGAATATCAGTCCAACTTCATTCATCATCTATGGGGTTCAAGGGTTTTAAGGTGAGATGAGAGAGAGGTGGGAGGGATATACACACAATACAAACAATAGTTTTTTGATGAAACAAGTTTTACTTTGTGGCTGTCGGAAAAACATCAAACAAATGACAGCTCACACATCGTCGCATCTAACGTAAGTGTGTAACAGGGTTTGGTCTTCTAAAGGTCAAATATTTCTTTAGGAACTTCAAATCTTCGGAGTCTTCAACTGTTGTAGCTTCTAATACATGGTGAAATCCTCTTTACTTGGAAGAGGTCATCAGTCCTCCGATGTCTTTCTTGGAGTGGCTTCAGTTGATCCTTCATGTGGTCAAAATGGAAAATGGGTATATCCTAACTATTTTGAGGTGAGAGTGTATATTCGATAAAATCATAAAAGATGAGAAGTAATAGTCTTTTGTAAATAAAGTTTTGAGATATCCTGTCCTAAGGGCTTTTCCGGTCTCTAGGGTCACGTCCCTACAGTCAACATGTGCTCGATACCATCTCAGAGCGACCCGACCTCAGACGGTCAAGCCTCTGTGTTTCTATGCCATCCTCGATCAAGATCTTTGGCACACACAAGACATCAATGTATATATCAAAGTGCAATCACATGCATAAATAACGTAAAACTGATATATACCTCATAATACTCAACGCAAACAATCAAACGGGTGTGTAGTCCCATCAACGCCATCGGCAGGGTGACAGTAGACTCTAACACTGTATCGTAACCTTACTCGAACGAAGAAAATAACTGCAACATGATACGTTGCAGCCGTGTAGGTCAAGACATTGAATGTACCGGCAAGATCACAATAAGAGAAAATGATGATAAACTATACTATATGCAGATGGCTTTATGGCTCAGATCTGAATTTTGTTTGCGTAAAAGCTGGTTTTATTTTACCTACACCAAAGGAATAAATGAAGTCTGTACTATGGAGTTTTCTATCATGACATGGTTCCGCCAACCGATGTCTCATAGCCCAAAATTCATCAAATGTTGCCCACAATTAAGTTATCAATCCGGTGTTGAGAGTTCCGAGATAGATCCAAGTCCAGATGCTCAAATTGTCCGTGAATCGGGACACGGCTAATCGATTAGGTTTAAAACCCTCTGCAGAGGTTTGTACACTTTACCCGCAAGATTCGATCCCTCTCTTTACGTTCTCGCACTTCAGTGGTGTTTGAGAACAAGATGACCAAACATGGTCTTCCAAAGAGTTCCTCGACCCACCGTCAGTACTCATCCCATCCTACCGTAGTTCTACATCTGCTAGTACCGTCCCAGCCAGAGTCACTACTAAGGTCAACCAAGCCAGAGCCCATAATGACTTGCGGTTGCAGGTAAGCTTCCGGTCATGAAGTATTCTTCCGTCTCTTTGAGTCTGGGTGAAGCTTTCCGCAAGATGTCATGGCGCTTCTCCATGCATCCCGACCAACCACCGGGTTTCTCCAGGTGCCCACAAATCCTTCACCCAAGAGTGTGTATTGAATTCTTGTCTCGAGTCTTGAAGTCTTGAGGTCTTGAAGATGCAGTCCTTGCAGATTCCATCATGGAGTTGTCGTCATTGACGTAGGGTCCTCCTTCTTCACACCACTCGAACACTCATACCAAACCCCGTCTATTATAGCGTAGCTTTAAAATAAATAACGTCCGGGCTTGGTAACAGGTGATGGGTTCCTACCTCATGCATACTACTCAACTACAAGGATTCAATAACACTACTGAGGGGTGGTTGCAAGGATGCCACTAAATGCAATAAAAACATAGGTAAGAAAGCATGGTCAAAGTGAACTTGCACGGTTGACGATCTTGAAAAACTAGGGTTTCAGAGTAGCAATCTTCGCTCCGGAAATTCTACCGAGGCAAACAATAACTATAATAAGCACATAGCATAACATCACTTAACACAATAACATAACAATAGCAACATAACACAACAAAACAACCAAACCAAATCCAAAAGAAAAACTCAAAGAAAGGTCACTCAAAGTTTCCCTACTTCAAACCATAGCAAAAATAGTTTTTATATAACAAAAAGTCCTTAATATAACCTAATCATGGTTTTAAGTTAACTAAACAGAAAAGGATTCACTAAGCAACTAGGAGCAAAAAGAATTAATTTAAAGGCTATTATAAAACTCATTTTAGGCCTAATCCAATTTCTATTAAGAAAAATAAATTAAAACCTTTATTAATTATAAATAAAAGTTCATCTACTAGAATGACAGAAACTAACCTAGAATAACTAATCACAAGTTAAAAATAAATTCATTTACTAATTAAAATATTAGGAAAACTTGACATCTAGCTAATTAATTAGGATTAATAGGATTCTGCTTAAAACTAATTATTTATTAATCCTAAAATACCCAAGTTAATTTCTATGGTTTGGCAATGCCAAAATAAAGTTGGGGCAAAAGAATCATGCAAAAATAATTTTTCTAACTCAAGTTATAGCAGATTTACTATTCTGACTAAAACTAAATTAAGGCATTTTTAATTAATTTTAACATAGCTAAATATATATTCTACAGAAACTACATAAAATTTGCAATCCAACAAAAAGAATCACTCAAAATATTGAGCAGAATAAAAGATATGAATTTTTGAAAGCAAAACTATTCTGCTAAAAACAGAAAATCAAATTAAAAAGAAAAAGGCCTAATGGGCCTATATCAGGTACTGTCGTCAAATAGTCTAAACGGGCCTCGGGTTAAAACTAAAAACGGGCCGGCTATTTGACTAAAACCCTAACTAATAAACTGGACGAACCGGCCGGTTCTTTTAATAAAAACTTACCCCTTCGGGGGTTCTAATCGTGGCCGTAGACTAGAGATCGGACGGAGGGGGAAGATTCCGGTGGCTTACCGGAGTCCGGCGACGGCGGCGGCGGTGAGAGTCGTCGGGCTTCCGCGTCCGGGAGCTCGGGAGTCGCCGTCTTGGATCTTGAGGGAGCACGGGAGTGGTTCGTGGGGTCGGGGTGCTCGGGAGGGTCAAGGCCGACGGCGGCGACAATGGCGGCGGAGGGAGCTTCGGGCTCCGGCGATGTCGAGCGGGAGGGAGAGGGGGTGCGGCGAGGTCTCGGGGAGGGGAATGGGGTGCGGGGGCTCCGGCTTTTATAGCCTGGGGGTCGGCCTCGCTTCGGGGGGGGATCGGGGGCGATCGGGGATCCCGGATCCTTCGGGATCCGGCGATCTCCGGCGAGCTGCGTTGCGTGGGCGAGGGGGGAAGAAGATGGGGCGGGGCCCACGGGTCAGAGAGAGAGAGGGAGAGGCGAGGCGAGCGGGTGGCCGAGGCCTAGGGGATTCGGGCGAGCGGCGAGGGAGAGGGAGAGCTGGGCCGGCTCGGCTCGGCTGGCCTGGCCAGGTGGGCCGCTGGCCGGGCCAAAGCGGGTGGGGGCACTGGCCGGGCTGGGGTGGTTGGTGGCGCCGAGGGGGTTTTTCTTTTAAAATTTTATTTTTAAAATAAAACAAAACAGAAATAAAACAATATCTATAAATATTTTATATAGGGTATATATATACCAAAATGATCAGGAAATATTCCCTTTCATTTGAACATTTTACCAAAGGCAAAATCCAAACTTTATAAAAATCCATTTTTTCAAATTCATATAAAATTCAGTTTTGAATCCAAATCTTTTGGCATTGTTTCCTCTGATATTTTTGGGGTGTCATGTTTGCTCCTCTCATACTTTTGATCAAGTATTTATCGGGCATAGTTTTTTGAAACAATTCCAACTTGCCAAAGTTTTGAATTCAAATTCAAAACTCAAAATTTGAAAGAGGGTTTCAAGCACTTTCAAATGACTTTCCACTTGATACTTTTTAACTTCCAACTCATATTTCATATGATTGAAGAAGTCATTTTATCTTCCCTCATGAAAATCATTGAGTTGCATAAAGCTTTGAATTTGAAATCTTCCCTAATGAAATTCAAATCTTTTCCAAAACCCTATTCATTTCAAAATGGAAGAAGTCATGTCATCTTCACTCTAGGCTTTGGTGTTGGAATGAATTTGAATTCATTGAGATCCAAAAGGCAAAGGAGAAAGTTTTGGGAAAGTCATTTCATTCCCTCTCATTCAACTTTCAAAAGTTTTCAAATTTCACTCAGTTTCACTCATTCAATCAAACCAACAATCAGACAACAAGCATAGTTATTTATTTAATATAACATTCCAAAATTTAGAATTTTGGGATGTTACATATATGATGAATTGCTATGAGCTGCTGCTGCTATATGATGGATTGCTATGAGCAGCAGCTGCTTCTATATGATGAATTGCTATGAGTAGCAGCTGCTGCTGCTATATGATGAGTTTCTATAAGCTGCTCCTGCTGCTGCTGTATGATGAATTGCTATGAGCTGCTCCTGCTGGTGCTATATGATGAATTGATATGAGCTGCTCCTGCTGCTGCTATATGATGAATTACTATGAGATGCTCCTGCTGCTGCTATATGATGAATTACTATGAGTTGCTCCTGCTACTGCTATATGATGAATTGCTATGAGTTGCTGCTGCTATATGATGAATTGCACACTGATGCTGCTGTATGATGAGTTGCTATGAGCTGCTGCTGCTGCTATATGATACTTTCAGGTGGTGCTGCTATATGATAATAAACCATTGAATTTCAATAAATAATTATTCTTCATTTAAATGTGGGTCATGCATTTTTTGTTTAAATTAGGCAATGGGATCTCTATGGAAAACATGGACCAAAGTAGATTGTGCCAATTAGATGGTATCTCTGTATTTGCATTTTGAGCAAATAGTGATGGTCTGTTTTCCTATCATATTAATTACTGCATTGGGTTCAATTTGTGATGTTTGCAAGTCAAATTAATTTTCATATGGGCAGCAAAGTGAAAAATATAATGCAATCTAGACTTTTCACTAACCATACCAAAGGTAAGCTGAAAACGCAATGAAAAGAACCGGTTGGCTTATTACATGGAGCTTATATTCACAGGTGCTTATTTTCTTAGGATAACTCATAATATATGTCTATGCAGAGATTCCAGTATGGACCACATACAGATGTATATAGATGCATTTTCGAGTGTAGATTCACTCATTTTGCTCCGTATGTAGCCTATAGTGGAATCTCTAGAAAGACTTATATTTAGGAACGGAGGTACGAGGTAGTATCATGTATGACATCTACATATCTAATTTAGCAGCCAAGAGTAGAAATCATTGTTCGCACAAAGGGATTACTTGGTCGAAAATCCTAGCAAAGCATTTGGCGAGCCTGAGAACAATACAAGAGAGAGAGAGACACGCTTACAAGATCGTAGCAATGCCTTGGTCCAGGATCTTGGTTGGCCAAGCTGTTAGATCCATAAGAAACATCGTCCTTGTAGTTTTGCCACCGCATAATGTAACAGCTGAGGGAGTCCTGGATTAGGGGGTATCCGGATAGCCGGACTATATCCATCGTCCGGACTATTGAAGCGTGAAGATACAAGACTCAAGACTTCGACCCGTGTCCGAATGGGACTCTCCTTGGCGTGGAAGACAAGATTGGCGATCCGGATATTATATTTCCTTCCTTGTAACCGACTCCATGTAAACCCTGGCCCTCTCCGGTGCCTATATAAACCGGAGAGGTTGGTCCTTAGAAGGCCGATCACAATTACAATCATACCATCATAGGCTAGCTTCTAGGGTTTAGCCTCTACGATCTCGTGGTAGATCTACTCTTGTACTACCCATATCTTCAATATTAATCAAGCAGGAAGTAGGGTTTTACCTCCATCGAGAGGGCCCAACACAGGTAAACATGGTGTCCCTTGCTTCCTGTTACCATCAGCCTAAGACGCATGATCGGGACCCCCTACCCGAGATCCGCCGGTTTTAACACCGACATTGGTGCTTTCATTGAGAGTTCCTACGTATGCGTCGCTCTGAGGGCTCGATGGCACCTTCAACCATCGTCAACGAAACGGTCCCGGGTGAGACCTTTCTCCCCGGACAGATCTTCGTGTTCGGCGGCTTTGCCCTGCGGGCCAATTCGCTTGGCCATCTGGAGCAGATCGATAGCTATGCTCCTGGCCACCAGATCAGGATCGGAAACCTGAACTATACGGCGGACATCCGCGGAGACTGGATCTTCGACGGATTCGGGCCTATGCCAGGAGCACCGGACAGTCACGACGAGCACGACTTAGACCTGATGTCGGACAAAGCTCGGGGTATCACCCCTGCAGTAGCCTCGAACCTAAATCCGGAGCAGGCTGCGTTGCCTAAGGACGGAGGGCTGGACCCCGCCCCGCAGGTCGCACACTCATCAGCGGTGGAGCCGAACACGGGCCTTACCTCTGTGGTGTTCCTGTGACTCCGGACCCCCGGATTCGTATCCGGATGTTGGTTCCCGTCCGCGCACTCCCGAGCCAGTCGAGCCAGGTTGGGCTCCGGTAATGGAGTTCACCGCTGTGGATATCTTCCAGCACTCGCCCTTTGGCGACGTACTGAACTCGTTAAAGTCTCTCTCTTTATCGGAGATTCGTGGCGAACTATGTCCGCTCGAGTGGGAAGCGAGCAACGGCGAATTCGTTGCCCACCCACCACCCACTTCATTGCCACGGTCGATGATTTAACCGACGTCTTTGGACTTCGACTCCAAGACATCGACGGTATGGACGACGATGCAGAGAATTACAGAGCCACCGCTCATAGGGCGGTGGGCGACCACTACCTCCTCATACGATATATACATGGTGGACACTCCGAAGGAAACCAATGGCGACGAGGCAACGGAGGATAACCCCTCAGGAGGAAAAGCAAAGTATGGGCGTCTTCGGCGCCGCTCCAAGCCCCGCCACAAAAACACCGGCCCCGGAGACAAAAGCAATCCGGATGGTGCCGAAGAGGAATACAACCCTGATCAGCCTACCTTCAAGCAGGCTGGACCGGCCACGGTGGGATACTTGGAGAGGGACAACTATACACACCCCTCTGAAGACGAGGTAAGCCTCGGCAATGATGAGTTCGGCGTGCCTGAAGATCCAGTGGAACAAGTTCGCTTCAAGCGACGGCTCATGGCCACGGCAAGGAGCCTGCAAAGGAAGCAAGAGCAGCTTAAAGCCGACCAAGATCTGCTAGTGGATAGGTGGACCAAGATCCTGGCCACCGAAAAGTACGGACTCGACCACCCTAACAAGGGGAATACGCGGCACAACTGGCTACCTCAACCTAAGCAGGAGAACCAAAGGCACACACCCCGACGCCCACAAATAACTACGGTTGAAGACAGTAAGAAGGATACACGAAGAGGCATCCTCAAGCCTCGGCAAGAACGGTCATAGACGCCAAGTCGAGAAACCGTGCCAAGTCCAGCAACTCTCATTCCGGTCAACGGACAAAGAACAGCTCAAACCTATCCGCCCGAGCAGCATACTCGATCAACCATGTGAAATTCATGGTACTCCTAGAAGGACAGCAAAGCGTACCAATAGAGAATGCCGGATCCTCAAAACAAAGCGGTTGGTCTTGTGCCGGAAACAATAAGGGGAGGCGTCTAGTCAAGATCCCCCCCAGGGCATAAAAGTACGACCGATCGCCCATGATCACATCAACCACAGCAATTCAATTGCAGTACCTCTAGACCTAGTAGTCCGGGGGCTCCATAAGACATAAAGCCCCCACGGGTATGAAGCCACAAATAACATCTTCTAAAGGATGCCAGGCGCAAAGGCCAAGTTTTATTGGACCACCACTCTAACGGTTGCCTTCGGATCACCAAAAAATGCTACGCCAAAGAATAAATCTTCGGCACCTTCCCACCATGCGGTAGTTTACCGTATGCTAACGGGATAAACCATGTTGACTAGATTCCACGTGGTAAATCACTCAGGCCAACACCGTGTGATGCAATCACACCTATGGGCAAGGCCGAACCCCGCCCTTAGAGCGGAAATCACACAGCTTCCGGAGTAGCGAGTCGCGCATGCCTATCAAAATTTTGACATGACAGCCAACTATCCGGACACCAACTGAGGAGTCTGCGCTACTTCACGGTATAACGACTGGGTTTACCAGGGTCCGATCAGGAGCCCTCGGACCAACCACAAGAGGACGTTCAGCTACCTCCAAGTATTTGCCTTTACAAACTAACTTTGACGCAGAACAGGATTGGTGACGTGGAATCGGCCAGGACACACAAGGAGCCCCCCTAAAAGAAGGCAGTCCGGATTCAATCTTGACCCACTCACAACTCCCTCCAGTCCGGCCATCACAGGTTCCGCCAAAAAACACCTCTTTTCATAATCATATATCGTACTCATATGCATAGACATATCATCCTACTACAATGCATTTTGATATGATGCAGTGTCCCTACAGTTACTGCCCTTTGTAATCACACCACCTTTGCCAAAAACAGGGAAGCACAACTGGTTCCTCGCTCGATCAGACAACAACAAAAGACTGATGATCATTCGGACACATGAGCCGGAAAAGTTATATTGCAAAAACCCCACTGTATACAAGCACCGTGAAATACGTGAATATCCGGACAGTGGATGTTACGTCTATGAGCAGGATACCCAAATTGTTGGGGCCTTCAGATTTTTAGTTGGAGGCGGTAAACAGTCTTGGTTCACACTCTCGCTTTCTCGGACTCAATTATCCGATTAACTGTGAGATCACCGTTGGCAAGGACCTTGATGGCAGAGAGGCTCTGTTTGCTATGGAAAACCGTGTCTACACGGCGAGCCCTAGGAGTTCGGGAGCAAACTCCCCTGATTGTCAATGATACAGCCTGCAGCTAAAAGAGTGTGAGAATGACAAAGGCATCTGGACTAACTTTGATCCTTGGATGTCTCAATTACGACAGGCAGTGATGTGGTTCAAGCCTTCAGGTTGATAGGTAATTGGGCTGTTGCATCAAAAGGGTGGAGTACTGGTGTCTTCGGATCATTGATCGCTGAAGCGGGGCTGCAAATTATGATGGTGTTGGATCATCTCGTCGAATGACTTTGTTGTCTTTGCTGCTTGTTCTGGATGTGTAGTTCTTTCTTTTGTTATGCATATTCCTTGTCATTTGGTCATCCTTGTCTATGTCACTCTTACTATGTAATAGTTGGCTCATTTAGAATGTCATTCTCGTCGGATCACGAGAGTCCGAGCCTTCTGAGATGGGTGCGTTTTGGTGGTGTAGCAAGACTTCTTATGAACTATCATGTCTTGTTGTTTATGTCAGTAGTAGTCACTAGTCAGTGTTTGAATGTTGTATACATCATTGTTTCGAACTATTTATTGTGTCGAACTACTGGTGGGCTAAATGAGGGCATCACCATTCTCCAGTGTTCAGAGTGTATCTCCTTTTTTCAAGTTATATAATTTGAGCTCAGTGTCTTTTCGATGATGTACACTTGTTTGGGCCAGTGAGGTGTCGTTGAATATGGGACGAGTAGTAACGCAATGCCAAACAGGTCAATTATGACTCTCACGTCGGGCTCTCAAAAGATCCTAAAAAAAGGCCACGCTCTCCAAAAAAGAAAGAATAAGGACTCTTAGGCCAACATGTGGGCGCCACCAGTGTTTTCGTGCGCTTGCGCGCCGAGAGCATATTGGCGCGTGTTCGAAATTCAAGCTACCTTTTCATCCCCAATCTCCCGCCTCCCCACCTCTGGAATCTCGATTCCTATTCCAGTTCCCCCAAATCCCCCTCCTGTACTCCCCTGTACTCAAGCTCACTATCATGTCGCCGGTCAACGCGGATCTCCGAGCCGGAGATCCTGAGGTCCATCCTGCCATCGCTGCGTGTTGTCGCTCAACAATGGCATGGCGGCGCTTGACGACCAGTTT
The DNA here is from genome assembly GCA_021605145.1 of Aegilops bicornis. NCBI lineage: Eukaryota > Viridiplantae > Streptophyta > Magnoliopsida > Poales > Poaceae > Aegilops > Aegilops bicornis. Next base: position 159,030,809 of record CM038671.1, on the reverse strand, counting down.
GCCGGCAAAGTGCTGATGGTAACCATCAACGGCGACCGGCCTCCTGTCTCGCCGGACGACCTTGTCAAAGCTCTTGGCATTGCGCACGTGATACGTCTCCATCGTATCTATAATTTTTGATTGTTCCATGCCAATATTATTCAATATTCATATACTTTTGGCAACTTTTTATACTATTTTTTGGACTAACATATTGATCCACTGCCCAGTGCCAGTTCTTTTTTGTTGCATGTTTTATGTTTCGCAGAGACCCCATAGCAAACAGAGTCCAAACGGGATAAAAATGGACGGAGAATTATTTTGGAATATTTGTGATTATTGGGAAGTAAAATCAACGCGAGACGGTGCCTGAGGTGGCCACGAGGGTGGGGCCCACACCCACTCCAGGTGGGCGCGCCCCCCACCCTCGTGGGGCCCTCGTAAGGCGGTTGATGCTCTACTTTGGCCGCAAGAAAGCTAAATTTTGGGAAAAGATCTAGGCGAAGGTTTCAATCCAATCGGAGTTACGGATCTCCAAATATAAAAGAAATGGTGCCAGGGCAGAATCCGAGAACGCAGAAACAGAGAGAGACAGATCGAATCTCGGAGGGGCTCTCGCCCCTCCCACGCCATAGAGTCCAAGGACCAGAGGGTAAACCCTTCTCTCATCTAACGAGGAGGTCAAGGAAGAAGAAGACGAAGGGGCCCCTTCTCCCCTTCTCTTCCGGTGTCACCGGAACGCTACCATGGCCATCATCATCACCGCAATCTTCACCAACAACTTCACCAACAACTTCACCACCATCATCACCAACTCTTCCCCCCTCTATGCAGCAGTGCAACCTCTCTCTTACCCGCTGTAATCTTTACTTAAACATGGTGCTCAACGCTATATATTATTTCCCAATGATGTATGGCTATCGTATGATGTTTGAGTAGATCTGTTTTGTCCTATGGGCTATTTGATGATCAAGATTGGTTTGAGTTGCATCTTTTACTATTGGTGCTGTCCTGTGGTGCTCTCCGTGTCGCGCAAGCGTGAGGGATCCCCGCTGTAGGGTTTGCAATATGTTCATGATTTGCTTATGGTGGGTGGCGTGAGTGTGAAACACGCACCGAGTAAGTAGGTTGTTTGCGTATGGGATAAAGAGGACTTGATGCTTTAATGCTATAGTTGGCTTTTACCTTAATGATCTTTAGTAGTTGCGGATGCTTGCTAGAGTTCCAATCATAAGTGCATATGATCCAAGTAGAGAAAGTATGTTAGCTTATGCCTCTCCCTCAAATAAAATTGCAATAATGATTACCGGTCTAGTTGTCGATTGCCTAGGGACAAATAACTTTCTCGTGACAAAAAGCTCTCTCTACTAAAACTAATTTAGTTGTGTCCTTATCTAAACAGCCCCTAGCTTTTATTTACGCTCTCTTTATATTCTTGCAAGCCTATCCAAAAACACCTACAAAGTACTTCTAGTTTCATACTTGTTTCCGTAGTTTAACGTCAAGTGTGCGAGAGTTGTATCGGTGGTCGATAGAACTTGAGGGAATATTTGTTCTACCTTTAGCTCCTCGTTGGGTTCGAGACTCTTACTTATCGAAGAGGCTATAATTGATCCCCTATACTTGTGGGTTATCAAGACCTTTTCTCGGGCGCCGCTGTTGGGAGCAATAGCGTGGGGTGAATATTCTCGTAGCGCTTGTTTGCTTTATTACTAAGTAATTTTTATTTGCTGTTCTTAGTTGTTCTCTATCTTTAGTTATGGATATGGAACACGAAATACCAAAAAAAATTAGGTGTACTTGCTACTCATGAAGATGAGGAACCTCCTAAAACCCTTGATGATCATTATGTGAAAAATATTATGTACCACTTTGATAATCCTGAGACAACCTCATTCAATTTGGTAATGGGAGTAACATTGGATCAACGTGAATACTTTAGGGATTATCGCTTGACACAAAAAGGGAAACTATTATGGGATCAAATTTATATATTGAAGTGGTATGCTCGGCAAGTATGCTTGAGTTATGATTATACTTGTTGCTCTAGAATGAAGGCTCCACACCTTCCCTTTTCATGCAAATTTAATGATAATAAAACCTTAGCTTCTTATGCTAATGGTATATATGATTACTATGTGTCAGTGTACTAGAGTAGGGGTACCCTAGTATCCCGAACTTGTGCACGGACAGTTGCAGCCCTCCGCGGCAAGGCTTGCCGGGTGACCGCCAAAGTCCTCCGTGGTTCCTTTGGAGCCATTCAAGAACAAAGTATTTAAGCACTCGAGACAAGGCCCGGCAAGAGGAGCTTGCCGGAAGGCCAGCCAAGGCACCTAGGAGACAAGGCCCGGCAAGAGGAGCTTGCCGGAAGGCCAGCCAAGGCGCCTAGAAGACAAGGCCCCGGCAAGAGGAGCTTGCCGGGAAGGCCCGGTGAGCGACAAGCTTCCGGACGCGACAAGACAACAACCGCGGCAAGGCGCTTGCCGCGGCAGACCACCACTCTGGACCTGCGCTCCAGCACATACACTAACGTGTCACCCTGGGACCTTTCCAAGCGCGCGTGGCAAGAGGCCGTGCGGCCAGCGAAGCGCGGTGGCATGCGGTGCTGACAAGATTGCCATCATGGCAAGCGGTGGCGTCCTTGACGGTCCCTGTTTGCACTGTTAGGGCAACGTAGACGGGCATTTAATGCCTTTGTCCCCTGCCGTCAGGGTTAGGTATGATACACTGTATAAGTAGTTGTACCAACCGCATTCCTTTTTCCATTTTTACCCTTGTCTACGTTGCCACCTGTCGGAGACCCCTTGAGCATATAAAAGGAGGTCCATGCGCAACATAGAGGGGGGTGGGCAAGGTTCGGAAGGTTCGAAGCCAGAGAACACTCACGCTCGGTCTCGTTAGCAGCTTGTGTGTACTGTAGCACTCAAGCACTCCCGAGCAAGAACTCAATACATCCAGACATGCAGCAGTAGGAGTGTTATCTCTCCGGAGAGCTCCGAAGCTGGGTAAAACCGCTCGTGTGCCTCGCCTCGATCTGCTCTTCGTATGCGACCTCCGCCCCGGCCAACCGAAGGGGCTCGGTCCGCCGTCCCATAGGTGTTCGTGGGTCGATCAGCCTCCCGACATCTTTAAGCGCGCCGTAGGGGACGCCGAGATTGTGTGAACCTGATCCGCATCCACACGAAGCTAGATCTTCATCATGTTCATCGACATGCCACCGAAGAAGAAGGCTTGGCGGCAGATGTTCCGTCTGCGTCGAACCCACCACCACCGGAGCAAACGGGTGGTGGGATAGACGCCGGCGAAGAATGGACGCCGACGGGAGCCCACGGTGCTGCCAAGTCCAAGGACAAGGCTGCGCAGACCTCGGCGTCAGACATGCACCGCGCCCGTCTCAGGAGGCGCGGGACCGACAACGTCATGGTATTCACAACGCCATACGCTCGTTGGACCAAGATCGAGCTGGTGGATCTCGGGATGCTCAAGACCAGCATGCACGCCAACATGTCGGCACGAGCGAGGCACGGTCGCCTGGACAGGATCCTGCTCCTTCTAACATAGTTAGAAGTCCGAGCATATCCCGCCTCGCCGCTGCTCGCCATCGCCACCCACCACTCCAGCAGAAGCTTTGGCGAGAGCTCAACTGCTCCCGGATTACCCTCCAACAGCCGACAAGATCAAGAAGAAGACCAAGTCCGGCAAGAGCTCTGATGCCCACTCCGGCAAGCGCACCTCTTCGGAGTGCTGCACTACCGTCGAGGACGCACCATCGAGCTCCACCGGCAAGTGTAAGAAGACGATGGCAGAGCTCCCCGAAGCCGCCGCCAAGAAGGTCCTCAAGATCAACACCAAGAGTGCTGAGGAGCAGTCTGCTCCGACAAGCCCTAGGGTTTGTTTCGTTGAAGCAGACGCTCTCGACAAGTTTTGCTCCGGCAAGCTTGCCGGGGAACGTCAAGCTCCGGCTGAGCCGCAGGCTCTCGCAGTAGAAGCGGATGTTCCCGCAGCAGCAGATATGCCTTTAGTTCTCCCCGCGGAACTCGTATACGGATCACCTCGAGTGCTTGCTTATGATGAGCTTGAGTAAGAGCAGTTGCGACAAGATGACGCGCTGCTCCTTGAGGAGGATCGTCTTCAGGCTGCTGTGTGAGCTCTGATGCCCACTCCGGCAAGCGCACCTCTTTGGAGTGCTGCGCTACCGTCGAGGACGCACCATCGAGCTCTACCAGCAAGCTTTGCGCTGCTACCATAGCCGCAAAGTTAATGCCAGAAGTCTCGAGGAAGGCGACCTTGTTCTTCGGCGCGTTCAGTCCGCTAAGAATTCCAACAAGTTGACGCCGAAGTGGGAAGGCCCTTATCGGGTAAAACGAGTCACTAGGCCTGGCGCTGTCCGCCTTGAGACCGAAGATGGCATTCCGGTGAGTAACTCCCGAACATTGAGCATCTTCGTAAGTTTTACTCAGATGCTGATTCTTAACCTGTTCCGGCAACCAACTTTTGTACAAGCCTTGCCGATGTTGCATGTAATCCTTTGTACAAAGCCAGGCGCAGACCCCGTGCATAAGTAAAGCCCAAGTCCGGCAAGAGCTCTGATGCCCACTCTGGCAAGCGCACCTCTTCGGAGTGCTGCGCTACCGTCGAGGACGCACCATCGAGCTCCACCGGTGATGCTTCGCACATCTTGTCAATTTCATGCTTTCTACTTCTATTTTGCATGTGTTATTTGACACTTTGTGCAGCACCTACCCCGGTAAGCAATAACGAGCCGTAAGGCACCATATCTTTATTTTCTCTTCTTTCTCTTTCTCAAAGAAAGGAATGTTCTCTCGCACACAAGTTTGCCTGGGGGAAAGGAGAAGATAATGGTGTGGACCAAGCGTCGCTCAAGGAAGTCTAGCCTTACCGGGAAGCAAACGACAGAAAAGCTAAGTTGCTAAAGTTTGAGCAATCAGGTTTAAATTTTAAGTTATCTTCCTCGAACGACCGTGCTTTGTCTGGAAAACCTGTGCGCGGAGGAACTAACTCAGTAGCTAGTTGCGCCTTACTTTGTTTCGAGTCCGCTCAACAACTTAAGTGAGCTGCGATTGCGCCCTTACTTTGTTTCGAGTCCGCTCAACAACTTAAGTGAGCTGCGATTGCGCCTTACTTTGTTTCAAGTCCGCTCAACAACTTAAGTGAGCTGCGACTAGTTATGCGACAAGGTTACTTGTCGGAAGAGGCACCGCCAGAAGTCAGCCGACGTCTCAAGACTCGGCCATGCGGCCGGGTGCTCATACGACAAGTTCCCTAAAAGCGAGGGGTGGACATACAAAGAGAGGTTGAACAGGAAGATAGCATGCACTATTTATTTGAGATTTCTGCATAGACCAGTATGCCAAGGAGCCTTCTCGGGCTAGTTATGCTCCATGTTGCCTCGAGTCCGCTCGGCAACTTGTGCGGTTGCGCTTAGTGCCCGTAAGGTAAACCTTCCGAGAGGCGACGTTCCCGAATAGCCGCTAAGGGCCCGTTCCCTCAAGCGCTGCTGGCTGGATCGTGACGCTACGGAAAGTATTCCAGCAGTATAGGGAATATGTAGCGGTCAAAAATTTACAAGTAAGTTAAGTGCACTTCAGATGATAATCACTTATCATGTTTAAACACGCTTATGGCCCGGGGCTGGCAACGCCTTTGGGACCAATCCTCTTGGTGTCAGGGACTGACGAAGTTCTTCGCCATAAGCCTTTCCGCAAACGATCTTGCCGGAGCCGTGTCAAGAACGACGGCATTTCACCATGAAGCCTTCTGGCGACGAGCTTGCGGAAGCCGCATCGAGAACGCCAAAGTTCTTCGCTGAGAATAAAAGCCTTCCGGCAGCGACGAGCTTGCCGGAAGCCGCATCGAGAACGCCAAAGTTCTCTGCGAGAATAAAAGCCTTCTGGCGACGAGCTTGCCGGAAGCCGCATCGAGAACGCCAAAGTTCTCATCGAAGATAAAAGCCTTCCGGCAACGAGCTTGCCGGAAGCCGCATCGAGAACGCCAAAGTTCTCTGCTGAAGATAAAAGCCTTCCTCGGCAACGAGCTTGCGGAAGCCGCATCGAGAACGCCAAAGTTCTTCTGCTGAAGATAAAAGCCTTCCGGCGACGAGCTTGCCGGAAGCCGCATCGAGAACGCCAAAGTTCTCTCAACAAGATAAAAGCACACTAAAAAGGATCCATCTTCGCCGACAAGCGCTACATCGGCAAGCAAGACTCAAGCCACCTTCCCGGCAAGGAGCATCCTGCCCTGCCAGGGAGGACAGATACAAGGCAAAAAAAAGCAGCCAAGCCTGAGGACCAGAAGACAAGACGGCCGCAAGGCCCCGGCAAGCCTCTTGCCGAGGGCGATCACAAGGCCCCGGCAAGACCCTTGCCGGGAAAATACGGCGTAACCCAGGCCGCGCATGCCCGTGCCCTGTTTTGGGCCTGGCCCAACAGCGCTCGGCACCGTGTATGGCCCAGGCCCGGGGGCTACTGTCGGTGTACTAGAGTAGGGGTACCCTAGTATCCCGAACTTGTGCACGGGCAGCTGCAGCCCCCCGCTGCAGGGCTTACCGGGTGACCGCCAAGGTCCTCCGCGGTTCCTTTGGAGCCATTCAAGAACAAAGTATTTAAGCCTAGGAGACAAGGCCCCTAAGAAGAGGAGCTTGCCAGAAGGCCAGCCAAGGCACCTAGGAGACAAGGCCCCAAAGAAGAGGAGCTTGCCGGAAGGCCAGCCAAGGCGCCTAGAAGACAAGGCCCGGCAAGAGGAGCTTGTCGGGAAGGCCCGTGAGCGACAAGCTTCCGGACGCGACAAGACAACAACCGCGGCAAGGCGCTTGCCATGGCAGACCACCACTCGACCTGCGCTCCAAGACATCCACTAACGTGTCGCCCAGGACCTTTCCAGGCGCGCGTGGCAAGAGGCCGTGCGGCCAGCGGGGCGCGGTGGCTTGCGGCGCTGACAAGATTGCCATCGTGGCAAGCGGTGGCGTCCCTGACGGTCCCTGTTTGCACTGTTAGGGCGACGTAGACGGGCATTTAATGCCTTTGTCCCCTGCCATCAGGGTTAGGTATGATACACTGTACAAGTAGCTGTACCAACCACTCCTTTTCCATTTTTACCCTTGTCTACGTTGCCACCTGTCGGAGACCCCTTGAGCATATAAAAGGAGGCCCATGCGCAACGTAGAGGGGGGGGTTCGGAAGGTTCGAAGCCAGAGAACACCCACGCTCGGTCCTGTAGCAGTCAGCGCTCCCGAGCAAGAACTCAATACACTCAGACATGCAGCAGTAGGAGTGTTATCTCTCCGGAGAGCTCCGAAGCTGGGTAAAACCGCTCGTGTGCTTCGCCTCGATCTGCTCTTCGTGCGACCTCCGCCCCCCGCCGAACCGAAAGGGGCTCGGTCTGCCGGTCCCATAGGTGTTCGTGGGTCAGATCAGCCTCCCCGACACTATGATGTGGAACAAATAGAAGAATTTGTTGCTTTTATGGGTGCTTATGAAATTGAATCTATGTTTAAAGAGTTTGAAGATTTTGATGATGCTGTTTACAGACCTGAAAATATAGCCTTAAATATTGCTATGAGAATTATGAATACAATTCCGATATTAATGCACTTATTGAGAAATTCTCTGCTGTCCAAGAAGAGACTAATATTTTGCAGGAGTCTATGGAAGAAGAAATTGATGAAACTGTGAGCTCATTGGATGAAAAAGATGATGAGGAGAGCGAAGAACAAAAGGAGGAAGAGCGGATTAGCTACCCATGCCCACCTTCTAATGAGAGTAACTCTTCAACTCATACATTCTTTAATTTCCCTTCGTGCTTACCAAAGGATGATTGCTATGATGACTATTATGATCTCGGTTATTCTTTTGAAATATCCCTTTTTGATGATGCTTGCTATGCTTGTGGCCAAGATGCCAATATGAATTATGCTTATGGAGATGAACTTGCTATAGTTCCTTATGTTAAACATGAAATTGTTGCTATTGCACCCACACATAATAGTCATATTATCTTTTTGAATTCTCCAAACTACACTATATCGGAGAAGTTTGTGCTTATTAAGGATTGTATTGATGGGTTGCCTTATACCGTTGCACATGATGATTTTGATGAATATAATATGCATGTGCTTGCTGCTCCTACTTGCAATTATTATGAGAGAGGAACTATATCTCCACCTCTCTATGTTTCCAACACGATAAAACTGCAAGAAACTATTTATACTATGCATTGGCCTTTACTTTGTGTGCATGAATTGTTCTTTTATGACAAGCCGATGCATAGGAAGAGAGTTAGACTTCGTTGTTGCATGATATATGTTGCCTTGTGCTCACTACTAAATTCTAAATCATTGTCAATTAAAATTGGCTTTGATATACCTTGGGATCCGGGTGGATTCACTACTTGAGCACTATATGCCTAGCTTAATGGCTTTAAAAAAAGCGCTGCCAGGGAGACAACCCGGAAGTTTTAGAGAGTCATTTATTTCTGCTGAGTTCTTTCATATAGTTTAAAAACAACAAAAATAAAGAGGGGAACCTAAAAACTTTTTCAAAAAGAAAAGCGAAAGTGAGAAAGACGAGCATTGTTAAAGTGGGAGCTAGCCTTAAACTTTGTTCATGCTCACGGAAACTTTGTGAATCTTGATTACAGAAACTTTTCAACAAGAATAATTATCTCCTTGTACAATTCCATTGTATTATAAAAAATAGTGTGCTAAGGTTTGCCTTTAGGATGTTTACAATGCTTGTTGGTTTGTACGGTGCAGGACAGAAACTTTGGTTGTAGTGCGTGATTTTTCATTTTTTACTGGAACGTCAAATGGTTCTGATTATTTTTGCACTGTCTTTCTATAAAAAAAATTATTTGTCCTAATTTGGCAGAATTTTTCAAGTATCATAAGTATGGTGAATGTTCAGATTATTACAGACTGTTCTGTTTTAGATAGATTCTGTTTTTGATGCATAGTTTGCTTGTTTTGATGAAACTATCGATTTATATCAGTGGATTAAGCCATGAAAAAGCTATATTACAGCAGACACAATGCAAAAACAAAATATGAATTGTTTTTCAATAGTACTTAGAGTGGTGATTTGCTTTATTATACTAACGGATCTTACCGAGTTTTCTGTTGAAGTTTTGTGTGGATGAAGTGTTCGATGATCGAGAAGGTCTCGATGTGAGGAGAAGGAAGAGAGGCAAGAGCTTAAGCTTGGGGATTCCCAAGGCACCCCAAGTAAATATTCAAGGATACTCAAGCGTCTAAGCTTGGGGATGCCCCATAAGGCATCCCCTCTTTCTTCAACAAGTATCGGTATGTTTTCGGATTCATTTCGTTCATGCGATATGTGCAATCTTGGAGCGTCTTTTGCATTTAGTTTTCATTTTTACTTTATGCACCATGCTGGTATGAGATAGTCCTTGGTTGATTTATAGAATGCTCTTTGCACTTCACGTAAATCTTTTGAGTATGGCTTTATAGAATGCTTTATGTGCTTCACTTATATCATTTGAAGTTTGGATTGCCTGTTTCTCTTCATTTAGACAACCGCCATTTATATAATGCTCTTTTGCTTCACTTATATTTGTTAGAGCATGGGCATATCTTTTGTAGAAAGAATTAAACTCTCTTGCTTCACTTATATCTATTTAGAGAGATGACAGGAACTCGTCACTCACATGGTTAGTCATAAAATCCTATATAAAACTTGTAGATCACTGAATATGATATGTTTGATTCCTTGCAATAGTTTTGCGATATAAAGATGGTGATATTAGATTCATGCTAGTGGGTAGTTGTGGATTAGTAGAAATACTTGTGTTGAGGTTTGTGATTCCCGTAGCATGCACGTATGGTGAACCGTTATGTGATGAAGTCGGAGCATGATTTATTTATTGATTGTCTTCCTTATGAGTGGCGGTCAGGGACGAGCGATGGTCTTTTCCTACCAATCTATCCCCCTAGGAGCATGCGCGTAGTACTTTGTTTCGATGACTAATAGATTTTTGCAATAAGTATGTGAGTTCTTTATGACTAATGTTGAGTCCATGGATTATACGCACTCTCACCCTTCCATCATTGCTAGCCTCTTCGGTACCGCGCATTGCCCTTTCTCACCTAGAGAGTTGGTGCAAACTTCGCCGGTGCATCCAAACCCCGTGGTACGATACGCTCTGTCACACATAAGACTCATTAGATCTTCCTCAAAACATCCACCATACCTACCTATCATGGCATTTCCAAAGCCATTCCGAGATATATTGCCATGCAACTTCCATCATCATCATATACATGACGTGAGCATTTATTGTCATATTGTTTTGCATGATCGTAAGATAGCTAGCATGATGTTTTCATGGCTTGTCCGTTTTTTGATGTCATTGCCACGCTAGATCATTGCACATCCCGGTACACCGCCGGAGGCATTCATATAGAGTCATATCTTTGTTCTAGATATTGAGTTGTAATATTGAGTTGTAAGTAAATAAAAGTGTGATGATCATCATTATTAGAGCATTGCCCCAGTGAGGAAAGGGTGATGGAGACTATGATTCCCCCACAAGTCGGGATGAGATTCCGGACTTTATGAAAAATAAAATAGGCCAAAGAAGCCCAAATGAAAAAATAGGCCAAAGAAGCCCACCAAAAAATAAAAAAAAGGAAAAAAATGAGAGAAAAAGAGAGAAGGGGCAATGTTACTATCCTTTTACCACACTTGTGCTTCAGAGTAGCACCATGTTCTTCATATAGAGAGTATCATATGCTTTCACTTTCATATACTAGTGGGAATTTTCATTATAGAACTTGGCTTGTATATTCCGATGATGGGCTTCCTTAAACGCCCGAGGTCTTCATGAGTGCTACCTCTTGAGCACTGCGTTGAATTTCCTTGAAGAGGAAAGGGTGATGCAGCAGAGTAGAGTAAGCATTTCCCTCAGTTTTTGACAACCAAGGTATCAATCCAGTAGGAGGCTACGCGCGAGTCCCTCGTACCTACACAAAAGAAATAGCTCAACGCAACCAACGCGATTAGGGGTTGTCAATCTGTAGCGACCCGACCTCAGATGGTCAAGTCTTTGTGTTTCAGTGTCATCCCTCCGTTGATTTCTCGCACTACAGGGTGTTTGAGAAACGGATGACCGAGACACAGTCTTTCAGAAACATTAACTCTCTACTCCGGGTACATCATACCAAACCTACAAAACCCACTACCTGCTGATCTACCTCTTCAAGAGCTTCACGTAACTTACTCAACTATGCTAGAGTCCATAATAGCTTGTGGCTGCACACGGAAGTTTCTAGCATGAATAATCTCAGTTCCCTTTGAGCCTGGGTGGCGGTCCATAGGAAGATCACACGGGTACCCCGGGATTTCCAAAATAAAACAGACAACACTGGGTTCCCCAGGTGCCTCATTCCACCCAGATGTGTATTAAAGTTGCCACCTTAAGTTGAACCATCAATTAACAATCTCACATCTGTCATGGATACACTCAAACCCAATCCACGTCTACGAGCATAGCATAGCAGTATAAGCAATACGTAGAACTAACTCCCAAGGGTTTGATAATAACAGGGTAATAGGTTCCTACCTCATCATCTACTTCCCAACCCACAAATTAATGACATCCTAATCATGCAATGTTTGAGGGTTGAAACTAATGCATAAAATCTAGGTATGAAAAGAGTATGATCAAAGTGTTACTTGCCTTGCTGACAATCCGTGAATCCTAGAGACTCAGAGTAACACGCCAGACTCGGGAATTCTATCGCAAGCAAACAATACTTACATAAGCAACAAGCAGAGGTGCACAAGCAAAACTCAACTCAAAGAGGTTGACCAGAAAGTTCATTTAAGAACTCCGGTTCACAAAAAGAATCAAACCAGACGAAGCAACAAAACTCAAACGGCGAAAGAAATAAGATCCGTTTACTAATCTGAACTAGGGTCAAATTTTACAGAGACAAAAACTTGTTTGAGTTGACTATTCGGAAAGAGGGTTTCAAGATGAAACTCCATGCGCTTGAATCGCCTGATTCTGATAAACGAGCGAAAAGTTAAACTAGAACGAAAATCGGATCAGAAATCGCGATCTGGAAAATCGCGGAATAAATCCGATAAAAGAAAAACGACGAACGGCTTAACGAACGAACGTTCGTTAGCAGAAACTAAACGACGAACACGTTCGTTAAAACGAACGAACGAGCGAACGCTCGCTAAGCAAATAAACCGGAGAATAAAACCGATCTATAAAAAAACGAACTAGGGTTTTTCTAAAAAAACCGAAGGGGTTTTCTTAAAAAAACGGGCGGCGGGGTGGCTACCTCCGGCGAGGTCGTCCGGCGAGGCGGGCGGCTCCGGCGGGGCTCGGCGAGGGGCGGCTGCGGCTCGGGGCTCGGGCGGCTCGGGCGGGGCGGTGGTGGTGGTGGCTAAGGGGGCGATATAAAGGGGCGGGGCGGCGACTTGGAGGAGGGGGCAAGGCGCGGAGGCGGAGTCCCACTCGGACTCCGTCCAAGTGCGGCGGAGGCGGGCCAAGGCAGGAGGCGGCGGCGGCGGGCGGTGGGCCCTAGGCCCGCCGGGCGCTGAGTCCTTTTTAAAACGTTCCGCCAAAACTCAGAAAAATCCTAGAAAAATAAATAAAAATCTAAAAATTCCAAAACAAGTTTTCTCCGTCTAAATAAAATATTTAGAACAAGATGAACTTTTCTTGGCCCCTAAAATGCAATTTTTAAGACATGCAAATTTTTCTAGGGCAAATAAAATCAAATAAAAACCAAATAATGATTTTAACATTTTTCCTCCGATATTTCAATTATTTTGGAGAAGTCATATTATCTCCCCTCATTTATTATGAAATATTTTCCGGAGAGAAAATAATTAAAATAAAAATCCTCGTCTTCATTATTTGATAAAATTCAAATATGAAAATCGGAAAATCCCCAACTCTCTCCGAGGGTCCTTGAGCTGCTTAGGATTTCGAGGATTGCAAACGAAAATGCAATAAAATATGATATGCATGGATGACCTATGTATAACAGTCCAATTTGAAAATTTGGGATGTTACAAACCTACCCCCCTTAAGATGAATCTCGCCCTCGAGATTCGGGTTGGCTAGAAAATAGGTGCGGGTGGTCCTTGCGAATACCATCTTATCGTTCCGAGGTGGCTTCCTCCTCTGTATGGTGGCTCCACTGAACTTTACAAAACTTGATAACCTTGCTGCGGGTGACTCGGCTGTCAAAGTCAAGAATCTTTACTGGCTTTTCCTCATAAGTCAGGTTACCATCCAAATGAATCGCCTCCAAGGGTATCAGATCATTTAACGGTATATCGACCATCTCAAAGATGGCACTTCTTCACCGTGATACGTGAAACACATCGTGAACTCCTGACAATCCTTCAGGTAACTCCAGCTTGTAGGCAACTTCTCCCATCCGTTCCAAAGAACGATACGGTCCTACAAATCTTGGGGCTAACTTTCCCTTAACTCCAAAATGTTTCACTCCCCTCAAGGGTGATACTCACAGATAGGCTTTGTCTCCAATTTCATAGGTTACTTCCTTGCGTTTTGAATCTGCATAACTCTTCTGTCTGGACTGAGCAATCTTTAGTCTGTCTCTGATCAGTTTAACCTTCTCTTCTGATTCCTTGATCAAATCTGGTCCAAACAACTGACGGTCTCCTACCTCATCTCACATCAATGGTGTTCTACATCTGCGCCCATACATAGCTTCAAACGGTGCCATCTTCAAACTGGCCTGGTAGCTGTTGTTATATGAGAACTCTACGTACGACAAATTGTCATCCCAACTAGATCCATAATCTAGCGCACAGGCTCTCAACATGTCTTCCAGAATCTGATTGACTCTCTCGGTCTGCATCCATCCGCCCATGGGTGGAAAGCGGCATCAACTCCAATCTGGTACCCAAAGTCCGTGTAATTGATGCCAAAACTTTGAAGTAAACTGTGTTCCTCTATCTCGACACGATGTTCCTCGTAACTCCATGCAAACATACGATCCTGGACATATATATCTTGGCCAACTTGGCACTTGTATAAGTTGTTTTCACCGGGATGAAGTGAGCTACTTTGGTCAAACGATCCAAAACTACCCATACTCAATCATATCCCGCCTTTGGTTCCGGGTAATCCGGTAATAAAGTCCATGCCAAGTTTATCCCACTTCCATTCGGTATCGGCATAGGCTGTAACAGTCCTGCCGCTTCGATGCTCTGCCTTCACTCTCGACATACATCACATACGGCTACATACTCGCAAGATCCTTCTTCATACCAGTCCACCAGAAACGTTCCTTCAAATCCAAATACATCTTGGTGTTTCCGGGGTGAATCGAGTATGGTGAGTCATGGGCCTCCTGAAGTATTAACTTCCTGATCTCTGGATTGTTGGGAACATAAATACGGTCCTCAAACCACAAGGTATCGTGCTCATCCTCGCGAAAACCTTTGGCTTTACCTTCGCCCGTCTTCTCTCTTATATCAGCAATCTCTTTGTCCTCCTTCTGAGCTTCTCGAATCTTGTCCAACAATGTCGATTGAACCTCCAGGGTTGCAATGAAACCTCTTGGAACAATTTCCAAGCGAAGTTCCATGATATCCTCAGCTAACTCCTTTGGCAATCCTTTACTTTCAAGGATATTAGCATAACTCTTCCGGCTCAAAGCGTCAACTGATGGTATCCTGATCGTAGATCAATCTTTGAAAACACCTTAGCTCCTTGCAATTGATCAAACAGATCATTGATCATCGGTAAGGGATACTTGTTCTTTATCGTTACTTCATTCAGAGCTCGGTAATCAACAACCATCCTTAGGGATTTATCCTTCTTCTCCACCAAAAGTACTGGGTCTCCCCAAGGTGATGAACTTCTACGAATGTAACCTTTCTCCAATAACTCCTTGATCTGCTTTTTGATTTCCTCCAGATCATTTGCGGGCATCCGATAGGGTATCTTTGATATTGGCCCCTGACCGCAATAGCTCTATCAAGAACTCGATGTCTCTATCCGCTGCATGCCCGGTAACTCTTCCGGGAAAACATCCGGAAAATCCTTTACTATGTGTACTTCCTCCTGTACAACTCCCGTGAGGGTATTCACTTGGCTCCTCCTAGGCACATGCCTAGACACATACTTAATCCTTTTCCTCCGGTGGTAAGATAAATTGACTTGCTAGCACAGTCAATACTTCCTCCATACTTGACATCCAAATTCCATACCTAATATCACATCCAATCCTTGCGACTCCAAGATAATTAGGTCGATTTAAAAACATGCGTACAATGATTAGGGGTATCTGGGTGCACCATCTCGCTAGCCATGTACTCTGCTCCAAAGTAGCTCACTAAAAGAGGGGTCCTAAGGGTTTGGGTTGGTAACTTAAACTTATCCACAAATCCCCTTGATATGTATGAATGCGATGCACCAAGATTTAAAAGAACAAGAGCGGTAAATGATCAACCAAAACTTACCTATTACCGCGTCCGGCTGCTCTTCGACTTCCTCCACGTTAACGTGGTTCACTTGTCCTTTGTTGAATGGATTGGGCTTCTTCCCAGCGCTCCCATTTCCGTTTCCATTCCTTCCTTCAGGGCAGTCATTGGCATAGTGCCCTGTCTTCCCGCACTTAAAGCAAATAACTTGGCTTAAGTCCCTCTTGGCGGGTGTAGATGGGTTAGAGCGATTCTGATTATTGTTGACTCCATTCCCATTCCCGTTCTTCGCACCATTTTGATTATGCGATCCTCCTCCAATATGGTTATGACCTCCATGGTTATGAACAAGTCCTCCCGAGTTCGGGGTTAAACGAGGCTTCTGGTGAGCTCCTGAGTTGTACTTCCCTTGTCCATACTTCCTCTTACGGCTCTCAATTTGTTGCTGCTTTCCTTCAATCATTAGGGCCTTATCTACCAACTCCTGGTAGTTGTTGAAAGTTGCCACCATCAACTGCATACTCATCTCATCATTCAGCCCTTCCATAAACTTCTCCTGCTTCATGCATCTGTGGCCACATCATCAGGGGCATAGCATGATAACTTGCTAAACTCATCCATGTACTGGGCCACAGTACGGTTCCCCTGGCGTAAGTTGCGAAACTCATGCTTCTTTATCTGCATGGCTACAGTTGAGACATGGGCCATGCGAAGAGCTTGTTGGAACTGGTCCCAAGTGACATTGGCTATAGGAAAAGTAATTGTGTAATTCTCCCACCATGCGGCTGCTGGTCCATCCAATTGATGTGCGGCAAAGCGCACCTTCTCAGCATCCGTGCATCCTGCGGTGGTCAACTCCCTTCCAATACGGCGTAGCCAATCATCAGCAACTATTGGCTCGGTGCTACTGGAAAACACCGGCGGTTGTAACCTCAGAAAACGGGCTAAATTGTCCATGGGCAGCGGGTTGTTGTTGTTGTTGTTGTTGGCATTGCCCTGGTTCTGAACTAGCAATTGCATCAAGGCATTCTACTGCTGGATCAACTGGGTCAGCTCCGGTGGAAAAACAAAACCGGGTCACGCCCTGAGGCATCTGGTGGGTTTAGATGGAAGAGATTAGAATAGAAAGAGGTGTAGTGAGAAAACACTACCCAGATGCACATGAGGCAAACACAAACATTCATTCAATCAATCAAGCAAGGGCATACAAACAGTCTAGGACTATCGCAAAAGTGCTCAACTACTACTAGTTACATGGGGGAATACTACTATTATATGGTGGTCATCTAGAAATTTTGATCGGTGGAAGACTCCATGATGTCTGCTCCAGCTTCGTCTTCATAGTCATCATCACCTGGATCGGAATCGGTGTCGTCGAGGATGATGTAGTTGTCCGGACAAGTGGGATCTTCTTCCTCTTCTTCCGGTGCTGATCCTTCCATGAAGACTCCGATCTTCTTGACTAGGTCGTCATTCTTCTCCAGTAGTGTCTTGATTTCCTCCTCATATCCATCGCGTGTAAACTTGAGTTCTTTCTCCAGCTCGATGATCCTAGTTTTCGCCTTCTTCAAATCCATCATGTCTGCGCACATCTGGTTCTCCTGACGTCGAATGTGCTAGTTTAGCTCCTGGATGTAAGCTGCAATGGATCTATCCTTCTTGGTGCTGATTACTTCCCATTGCTCGTCTCGGCGCCCACATATTTGGTAGATGGTGTCCTTAAGCTCCCTGCTGTAGACTTCTCCAATGCGTCCCGTGGTAATGTGAGCTGCCATACTCTTGCCAAGACTCCAGGTGGGTGCTTCGAAAGAAAACTCTATGGGCTTGGAAGTTGGCGAGAATGTCCTTCCTAGAACTTGTACTTGAATCATCCAGCGCTCTTCTTCAGGTAAAGTGGCGTTGTATGTCCCGGTGAAGCCTGGTATTCCAATGTTCAAGTACCTAGTGACTTCCTTCAAGTGGCGTCCAAAAGGTGTGTCTTCATCCGGTTGTGCAAACTTGTTCTTCATCTCCGTCATCCTAAAGAGTGGAAAAATGGAGAGGAGTCGAAATGAGTAGAGAAGAGTGACCTATGGTTTATCTTAGTGGTCGTGTCCTACACTCAGCGTGTGCTCTGATACCATCTTGTAGCGAACCGACCTCAGATGGTCAAGTCTGTATTTCAGTGTCATCCCGGGATCAGTAATGCTGACGCACACAGTACTCGAAGGATTTATAACAGAGTAGCAATCACACACTTATTACATCGAATGTCTCAAAAGAGAACTTATTACAATAATATGGCTCAGGGCCATCTAATACGATAACAACGGAAGGCTTGGAAGATAAAGTGAGTCCATCAACTCCAACGGCATAGCTGAGCTCCACGGCAATGACCTATCGAACCTTACTCCTCGTCTGAAAAGTCTGCAACATAATATGTTGCAGCCCGAGAACGGGTCAGGACATGGAATATGCTAGCAATGTAACACAATAGGGCAATAACAGAATAATGCTACCACTACATGCATATTTGGCTGGTGGAAAGCTCTACGGTTAAAGTTTTTATGTAAAAGCCAATTTTTCCCTACAACAAAGGAATAAATTTTAATTTGACTATCATGGTGGTTGAAACATCATTGAGAAGGTATAACCCCAACTCAATCCCAATTAAGGTAATTAACATCCCAGCAATATTAGTTAAGAGTGATGAGATACATGTGAATACTCAAGTACTAGATACTCAGAATTGTCCATAATCGGGGACATGGCTAACCATGATTAGATTGTACACTCTGCAGAGGTTTGCGCACTTTTCCCCACAAGACTCGATCGCCTCCGTTGATTTCTCGCACTACAGGGTGTTTGAGAAACGGATGACCGAGACACGCCTTCGTAAACATTAACTCTCTACTCCGGGTAGATCATACCAAACCTACAAAACCCACTACCCGCTGATCTACCTCTTCAAGAGCTTCACGTAACTTACTCAACTATGCTAGAGCCCATAATAGCTTGTGGCTGCACACGGAAGTTTCTAGCATGAATAATCTCAGTTCCTTTGAGCACTGGCGGCGGTCCATAGGAAGATCACACGGGTACCCCGGGATTTCCAAAATAAAAAAAGACAACACTGGGTTCCCCAGGTTCCTCAATCCACCCAGATGTGTATTAAAGTTGCCACCTTAAGTTGAACCATCAATTAATAATCTCACATCTGTCATGGATACACTTAAACCCAATCCACGTCTACGAGCATAGCATAGCAGTATAAGCAATACGTAGAAGTAACTCCCAAGGGTTTGATAATAATAGGGTAATAGCTTCCTACCTCATCGCCTACTTCCCAACCCACAAATTAATGACATCCTAATCATGCAATGTTTGAGGGTTGAAACTAATGCATAAAAACTGGGTATGAAAAGAGTATGATCAAAGTGTTACTTGCCTTGCTGACGATCCGTGAATCCTAGAGACTCGTAGTAACACGCTTCGCACTCCGGGAATTCTATCGCAAGCAAACAATACTTACATAAGAAAAAAGCAAAGATGCACAAGCAAAACTCAACTCAAAGAGGTTGACCAGAAAGTTCAATTAAGAACTCCGGTTCGCAAAAAGAATCAAACCAGACGAAGCAACAAAACTCAAACGGCGAAAGAAATAAGATCCATTTACTAATCTGAACTAGGGTCAAATTTTACCGAGACAAAAACTTGTTTGAGTTGACTATTAGGAAAGAGGGTTTCGAGATGAAACTCCAGGCGCTTGAGTCGCCTGATTCCGATAAACGAGCGAAAAGTTAAACTAGAACGAAAATCGGATCAGAAATCGCGATCGGGAAAATCGTGGAATAAATCCGATAAAAGAAAAACGACGAACGGCTTAACGAACGAACGTTTGTTAGAAGAAACTAAAGGACGAACACGTTTGTTAAAACGAACGAATGAGCGAACGCTCGCTAAGAAAATAAACCGTAGAATAAAACCGATCTATAAAAAACAAACTAGGGTTTTTCTAAAAAACCGAAGGGGTTTTCTTAAAAAAAACGGGCGGCGGGGTGGCTACCTCCGGCGAGGTCGTCCCAGGCGGGCGGCTCAGCTGAGGCTCGGCGACGGGCGGCTGCGGCTCGGGCTCGGGCGGCTCCTGCTCCGGAGCGGGCGGTGGTGGTGGTGGCTAGAGGGGGCGGCGATATAAAGGGGGGCGGGCGACTTGGAGGAGGGGGCAAGGCGCGGAGGCGGAGTCCCACTCGGACTCCGGTCCGAGTCTTGACAGCGTCGGTGCGTCTTGAGGCGGAGGCGGCGGCGGCGGCTGGGCCGACACCTTTCGGTTGGGCCCTAGGCCCGGTCAGTGAGTCCTTTTTGTTTTTTAAACGTTCACTGAAACTCAGAAAAATCCTAGAAAAATAAATAAAAATCTAAAAATTCCAAAACAAGTTTTCTCCGTCTAAATAAAATATTTAGAACAAGATGAACTTTTCTTGGCCCCTAAAATGCAATTTTTAAGACATGCAAATTTTTCTAGGGCACATAAAATCAAATAAAAACCAAATAATGATTTTAACATTTTTCCTCCGATATTTCAATTATTTTGGAGAAGTCATATTATCTCCCCTCATTTAGTATGAAATATTTTCCGGAGAGAAAATAATTAAAATCAAAATCCTCGTCTTCATTATTTGATTAAATTCAAATATGAAAATCGGAAAATCCCCAACTCTCTCTGAGGGTCCTTGAGCTGCTTAGGATTTCGAGGATTGCAAACGAAAATGCAATAAAATATGATATGCATGGATGACCTATGTATAACATTCCAAATTGAAAATTTGGGATGTTACACAATCCCTTCACGGTCACTTACGAGAGTGAGATCTAATAGAGATGATAGATAATATTTTTGGTATTTTTGATATAAAGATGCAAGGTAAAATAAAAGGTAAAGTAAAAAAGCAAAGCAATAATAAAGTGATTGAAGATTGATATGATGAGAATAGACCCGGGGGCCATAGATTTCACTAGTGGCTTCTCTCAAGAGCATAAGTATTCTACGGTGGGTGAACAAATTATGTTGAGCAATTGACAGAATTGAGCATAGTTATGAGAATATCTAGGTATGATCATGTATATAATCATCACGTCTGAGACAAGTACACTGACTCCTGTCTGCATGTACTACTATTACTCCACTCATCGACCGCTATCCAGCATGCATCTATAGTATTAAGTTCAAGAAAACAGAGTAACGCCTTAAGCAAGATGACATGATGTAGAGGAATAAATTCATGCAATATGATAAATAACCCATCTTGTTATCCTCGATGGCAACAATACAATACGTGCCTTGCTGCCCCTACTGTCACTGGGAAAGGACACCGCAAGATTGAACCCAAAGCTAAACACTTCTCCCATTGCAAGAAAAACCAATCTAGTAGGCCAAACCAAACTGATAATTCGAAGAGACTTGCAAAGATAACCAATCATACATAAAAGAATTCAGAGAAGATTCAAATATTGTTCGTAGATAAACTTGATCATAAACCCACAATTCATTGGTCTGAACAAACACACCGCAAAAAGAAGATTACATCGAATAGATCTCCACGAGAGAGGGGGAGAACATTGTATTGAGATCCAAAAAGAGAGAAGAAGCCATCTATCTACTAACTATGGACCCGAAGGTGTGAAGTAAACTACTCACACTTGATCGGAGGGGCTATGGTGATGATGTAGAAGCCCTCCATGGTGGATTCCCTTTCCGAGGGAGCTCCGGAACAGGCCCCAAGATGGGATCTCATGGGTACAGAAGGTTGCGGCGGTGGAATTAGATTTTTTGCTCCGTATCTGATCGTTTGGGGGTACGTAGGTATATATAGGAGGAAGGAGTACGTTGGTGGAGCTTCGGGGGGCCCACGAGGCAGGGGGGCGCGCCCTCCACCCTCGTGACTGCCTCCCTCCTTTCTTGATGGAGGGTCCAAGTCTCCTGGATCATACTTGTTGAGAAAATCACGTTCCCGAAGGTTTCATTCCGTCTGGACTCCGTTTGATATTCCGTTTCTTCGAAACACTGAAATAGGCAAAAAAACAGCAATTCTGGGCTGGGCCTCCGGTTAATAGGTTAGTCCCAAAAATAGTATAAAAGTGGAAAATAAAGCCCAATATGGTCCAAAACAGTAGATAATATAGCATGGAGCAATCAAAAATTATAGATACGTTGGAAACGAATCAGGCATCCCCAAGCTTAATTCCTGCTCGTCCTCGAGTAGGTAAATGATAAAAAGAGAATTTTTGATGCGGAGTGCTACTTGGAATAATTTCAATGTAACTCTTCTTAATTGTGGTATGAATATTCAGATCCGAAAGATTCAAGACAAAAATTCATATTGACATAAAAAAATACTTCAAGCATACTAACAAAGCAATTATGTCTTCTCAAAATAACATGGCCAAAGAAAGTTATCCCTACAAAATCATATAGTCTGGCTATGCTCTATCTTCACCACACAAAGTATTTAAATCATGCACAACCCCGATGACAAGCCAAGCAATTGTTTCATACTTTTGACATTTTCAAAACTTTTTCGATCTTCACGCAATACATGAGCGTGAGCCATGGATATAGCACTATATGTGGAATAGAATGGTGGTTGTGGAGAAGACAAAAGGAGGGGAAGATAGTCTCACATCAACTAGGTGTATCAACGGGCTATGGAGATGCCCATCCATAGATATCAATGTGAGTGAGTAGGGATTGCCATGCAACGGATGCACTAGAGCTATAAGTATATGAAAGCTCAACAAAAGAAACTAAGTGGGTGTGCATCCAACTCGCTTGCTCACGAAGACCTAGGGCATTTTGAGGAAGCCCATCATTGGAATATACAAGACAAGTTCTATAATGAAATATTCCCACTAGTATATGAAAGTGAAAAAATGAGAGACTCTCTATCATGAAGATCATGGTGCTTCTTTGAAGCACAAGTGTGGTAAAAGGATAGTAACATTGTCCCTTCTCTCTTTTTCTCTCATTTTTTTATTTGGGCCTTTCTCTTTTTCTAGGCCTCTTTTTTTTCGTCCGGAGTCTCATCCCGACTTATGGGGGAATCATAGTCTCCATCATCCTTTCCTCACTTGGGACAATGTTCTAAAAATGATGATCATCACACTTTTATTTTTCTTACAACTCAACAATTACAACTCGATACTTAGAACAAAATATGACTCTATATGAATGCCTCCGGCGATGTACCGGGATATTCAATGAATCAAGAGTGACATGCATGAAAGAATTATGAATGGTGGCTTTGCCACAAATACGATGTCAACTACATGATCATGCTAGCAATAGGACAATGATGGAGCGTGTCATAATAAACGGAACGGTGGAAAGTTGCATGGCAATATATCTCGGAATGGCCATGGAAATGCCATGATAGGTAGGTATGGTGGTTTTTTTGAGGAAGGTATATGGTGGGTGTATGATACCGGCGAGAAGTGCGCGGCATTAGAGAGGCTAGCAATGGTGGAAGGATGGGAAAAGTGCGTATAATCCATGGACTCAACATTAGTCATGAAGAACTCATATACTTATTGCAAAAATCTACAAGTTATCAAAGCAAAGTATTACGCGCATGCTCCTAGGGGGATAGATTGGTAGGAAAAGACCATTGCTCGTCCCCGACCGCCACTCATAAGGAAGACAGTCAATAAATAAATCATGCTCCGCCTTCATCACATAACGGTTCACCATACGTGCATTCTACGGGAATCACAAACTTTAACACAAGTATTTCTCAAATTCACAACTACTAAACTAGCATGACTCTAATATCACAAAACAATTATCAAGCATCAAACTTTTCTTAGTATTCAACGCACTCAAAAGAAAGTTTTACAAATCTTGAATACCAAGCATATTATTATTATTAAGAAAATTACCATGCTATTTAAGACTCTCAAAATAATGTAAGTGAAGCATGAGAGATCAATAGTTTCTTTAAAACAAATCCACCACCGTGCTCTAAAAGATATAAGTGAAGCACCAGAGCAAAACTATATAGCTCAAAAGATATAAGTGAAGCACATAGAGTATTCTAACAAATTCCAATTCATGTATGGATCTCTCAAAAGGTGTTTACAGAAAATATGATTGTGGTAAACTAAAAAGAAAATACTCAAATCATACAAGACGCTCCAAGAAAAACACATATCATGTGGTGAATAAAAATATAGCTCCAAGTAAAGTTACCGATGGAAGTAGATTTAAAGAGGGGATGCCTTCCGGGCATCCCCAAGCTTTGACTTTTGGTGTCCTTAGATTATCTTGGGGTTCCATGGGCATCCCCAATCTTAGGCTCTTTCCACTCCTTGTTCCATAATCCATCAAAAGATTTCACCCAAAACTTGAAAACTTCACAACACAAAACTCAACAGAAATCTCGTGAGCTCCGTTAGCGAAAGAAAACAAAAGACCACTTAAAGGTACTGTAATGAACTCATTCTTTATTTATATTGGTGTTAAACCTACTGTATTCCAACTTCTCTATGGTTTATAAACTATTTTACTAGCCATAGATTCATCAAAATAAGCAAACAACACATGAAAAACAGAATCTGATAGAAACAGAATAGTCTGTAGTAATCTGTAAGTAACGCAAACTTATGGACCTCCAAAAAATCATCCAAAATAGGAAGACCTAGGCAATTTGTTTATTGATCGGCAGAAATTGGAATCAGTATTTTATCACGTTCTGGTGATTTTTAACAATTGTTTTCGTGAACAGAAAGTTTCTGGAAATTACAGCAAGATCAAATAACTATCATCCAAGAAGATCCTATAGGTTTAACTTGGCACAAACACTAATTAAAAGATAAAACCACATATAAACAGAAGGTAGATGGATTATTTATTCCTAAACAAAAACAAAAGCAAAAAATTAAAAATATAAAATTGGGTTGCCTCCCAATAAGCGCTATCGTTTAACGCCCCTAGCTAGGTATAAAAGCAAGGATAGATCTAGGTATTGCCATCTTTGGTAGGCAATCCATAAGTGGCTCTCATGATAGATTCATATGGTAATTTTATTTTATTCCTAGGGAAGTGTTCCATGCACTTCTTTAATGGAAATTGAAATCTAATATTCCCTTCCTTCATATCAATAATTGCACCAATCGTTCTAAGGAAAGGTCTACCAAGAATAATAGGGCAAGAAGGATTGCAATCTATATCAAGAACGATAAAATCGACGGGCACATAATTCCTATTTGCAACAATAAGAACATCATTAATTTTTCCCATAGGTTTTTTAATAGTGGAATCCGCAAGGTGCAAGTTTAGAGAGCAATCATCAAAATCGCGGAAATCTAGCAAATCACACAAAGTTTTGGGAATAGTGGAAACACTAGCACCCAAATCACATAAAGCATAAAATTCATGATCCTTAATCTTAATTTTAATAGTTGGTTCCCACTCATCATAAAGTTTTCTAGGGATAGAAACTTCCAACTCAAGTTTTTCTTCATAAGATTGCATCAAGGCATCAACGATATGTTTAGTAAAGGCTTTATTTTGACTATAAGCATGAGGAGAATTTAGCACGGATTGCAACAAGGAAATACAATCAATTAAAGAGAAACTTTCATAATTAAATTCCTTGAAATCCAATATAGTGGGTTTAGCAACATCTAGGGTTTTATTCTTTTCAACCCCACTTTTATCAATTTTATCATCAAGATCTAAAAACTCCAAATTTTTGGAACGCCTTCTAGGTAAAGGTGGATCATATTCACTTTCATCAAGATTCATATTGCAAAACAAAGATTTAATAGGGGACACATCAATAACTTTAAGATCTTCATCTTGACTTTCATAGGAATTGGAAGAACACGCTTTAATAAAGGCATCTTTCGTAGCACGCATTCTAGCGGTTCTTTCTTTGCACTCATCAATGGAAATTATCATGGCTTTGAGAGACTCATTGATATAATGCTTAGGAGTAATAGATCTAAGCTTTAAAGAATCAACATCAAGAGAAATTCTATCAACGTTCCTAGCCAATTCATCAACTTTAAGTAATTTCTCTTCAAGCAAAGCATTAAAATTCTTTTGTGAATTCATAAACTCTTTAACACTATTCTCAAATTCAGAGGGCATCTTATTAAAATTTCCATAAGAGTTGTTGTAGGAATTTCCATAATTATTAGAAGGATTACTAGGATAAGGCCTAGGATTAAAATTCCCTCTATAATGCGTTGTTACCAAAATTATTCCTATCAACAAAATTCACATCCATAGATTCATTATTATTCTCAATCAAGGTAGACAAAGGCATATCATTAGGATCAGAAGAAACACTCTTAGTAGCAAATAATTTCATAAGTTCATCCATCTTTCCACTCAAAACATTGATTTCTTCTATCGCATGCACTTTTTATTAGTAGATCTTTCAGTGTGCCATTGAGAATAATTAACCATAATATTATCTAGGAGTTTAGTAGATTCTCCTAAAGTGATTTCCATAAAAGTGCCTCCCGCCGAATCTAAAAGATTTCTAGAAGCAAAATTCAATCCGGCATAATTTTTTGTATAATCATCCACAAATTCAAACCATGAGTAGGGCAATTACGTATCATTAATTTCATTCTCTCCTAAGCTTGTGCAACATGTTCATGATCAAGTTGCTTAAAATTCATAATATCGTTTCTAAGAGAGATGATCTTAGCGGGAGGAAAATACTTAGAGATAAAAGCATCTTTGCACTTGTTCCAAGAATCAATACTATTTTTAGGCAAAGACGAAAACCAAGCTTTAGCACGATCTCTAAGCGAAAAAGGAAATAGCTTCAATTTAACAATATCATTATCGACATCTTTCTTCTTTTGCATATCACATAAATCAATGAAGCTATTTAGATGATTAGTGGCATCTTCGCTAGGAAGGCCGGCGAATTGATCTTTCATAAGAGGATTCAACAAAGCAGTATTGATTTCAAAAGATTCAGTATTGGTAAGAGGAGCAATCTGAGTGCTAAGGAAACATTATTGTCGGTATTGGTAAAGTCACACAATTTGGTATTATCTTGAGCCATCATGACAAGAAAGCAATCCAACACACGAGCAAACAAAAGGCAAACAAGAAAAAGGCAAACGGAGAAGAGAGGGCGAATAAAACGGCAATGGTGAAGTGGGGGAGAGGAAAACGAGAGGCAAATGGCAAATAATGTAATGCGAGAGATAAGGGATTGTGATGGGTACTTGGTATGTTGACTTTTGCGTAGACCTCCCCGGCAACGGCGCCAGAAATCTTCACCTGCTACCTCTTCAAAGATCGCGTTGGATTTCCTTGAAGAGGAAAGGGTGATGCAGCAGAGTAGAATAAGTATTTCCCTCAGTTTTGAGAACCAACGTATCAATCCAGTAGGAGGCTACGCGCGAGTCCCTCGTACCTACACAAAACAAATAGCTCAATGCAACCAACGCGATTAGGGTTGTCAATCCCTTCACGGTCACTTACGAGAGTGAGATCTGATAGAGATGATAGATAATATTTTTGGTATTTTTGATATAAAGATGCAAGGTAAAATAAAAGGCAAAGTAAAAAAGCAAAGCAATAATAAAGTGATTGAAGATTGATATGATGAGAATAGACGGGGGGTGCATAGATTTCACTAGTGGCTTCTCTCAAGAGCATAAGTATTCTACGGTGGGTGAACAAATTACTGTTGAGCAATTGACAAAATTGAGCATAGTTATGAGAATATCTAGGTATGATCATGTATATAGGCATCACATCCGAGACAAGTAGACCGACTCTTGCCTCGTGCATCTACTATTACTCCACTCATCGACCGCTATCCAAAGATGCATCTAGAGTATTAAGTTCAAGAAAACAGAGTAACGCCTTAAGCAAGATGACATGATGTAGAGGAATAAATTCATGCAATATGATAAATAACCCATCTTGTTATCCTCGATGGCAACAATACAATACGTGCCTTGCTGCCCCTACTGTCACTGGGAAAGGACACCGCAAGATTGAACCCAAAGCTAAACACTTCTCCCATTGCAAGAAAAACCAATCTAGTAGGCCAAACCAAACTGATAATCAAAGAGACTTGCAAAGATAACCAATCATACATAAAAGAATTCGGAGAAGATTCAAGTATTGTTCATAGATAAACTTGATCATAAACCCACAATTCATCGGTCTCAACAAACACACCACAAAAGGAAGATTACATCGAATAGATCTCCACGAGAGAGGGCGAGAACATTGTATTGAGATCCAAAAAGAGAGAAGAAGCCGTCTAGCTACTAACTATGGACCCGAAGGTCTGAAGTAAACTACTCACACTTCATAGGAGGGGCTATGGTGATGATGTAGAAGCCCTCCGTGGTGGATTCCCTTTCCGACGGAGCTCTGAAACAGGCCCCAAGATGGGATCTCGTGGGTACAGAAGGTTGCGGCGGTGGAATTAGGTTTTTGGCTCCGTGATTCCATCGTTTGGGGTACGTAGGTATATATAGGCGGAAGGAGTACGTCGGTGGAGCTTCGGGGGGCCCACGAGGCAGGGGGGCGCGCCCTCCACCCTCGTGACCGCCTCCCTCATTTCTTGACGGAGGGTCCAAGTCTCCTGGATCATATTTGTTGAGAAAATCACGTTCCCGGAGGTTTCATTCAGTTTGGACTCAGTTTGATATTCCGTTTCTTCGAAACACTGAAATAGGCAAAAAAACAGCAATTCATTTGGGCCTCCGGTTAATAGGTTAGTCCCAAAAATAATATAAAAGTGGAAAATAAAGCCCAATATGGTCCAAAACAGTAGATAATATAGCATGGAGCAATCAAAAATTATAGATACGTTGGAGACGTATCAATGAGCAAGCAAGTTGGATGCATACCCACTTAGTTTCTAGTTTGAGCTTTCATACACTTATAGCTCTTAGTGCATCCGTTGCATGGCAATCTCTACTCACTCACATTGATATCTATTAATGGGCATCTCCATAGCCCGTTGATACGCCTAGTTGATCTCCATGGAGGCCAAGGACCAGAGGGGAAACCCTTCTCCCATCTAGGGAGGATGTCAAGGAAGAAGAAGACGAAGGGGCCCCCTCTCCCCTTCTCTTCCGGTGGCAGTGGAGCGCTGTCGTGGCCATCATCATCACTGCAATCTTCACCAACAACTTCACCGCCATCATCACCAACTCTTCCCCCCTCTATGCAGCGGAGTAACCTCTCTCTTACCCGCTGTAATATCTACTTAAACATGGTGCTCAACGCTATATATTATTTCCCAATGATGTATGGCTATCCTATGATGTTTGAGTAGATCCGTTTTGTCCTATGGGCTATTTGATGATCAAGATTGGTTTGAGTTGCATGTTTTATTATTGGTGTTGTCCTATGGTGCTTTCCGTGTCGCGCAAGCGTGAGGGATACCCGCTGTAGGGTTTGCAATATGTTCATGATTTGCTTATGGTGGGTGGCGTGAGTGACAGAAGCACAGACCCGAGTAAGTAGGTTGTTTGCGTATGGATAAAGAGGACTTGATGCTTTAATGCTATGGTTGGGTTTTACCTTAATGATCTTTAGTAGTTGCGGATGCTTGCTAGAGTTCCAATCATAAGTGCATATGATCCAAGTAGAGAAAGTATGTTAGCTTATGCCTCTCCCTCAAATAAAATTGCAATAATGATTACCGGTCTAGTTATCGATTGCCTAGGGACAAATAACTTTCTCATGACAACAAGCTCTCTCTAATAAAACTAATTTAGTTTGTGTCCTTATCTAAACAGCCCCTAGCTTTTATTTATGCTCTCTATATATTCTTGCAATCCTATCCAAAAACACCTACAAAGTACTTCTAGTTTCATACTTGTTTCCGGTAAAGCGAACGTCAAGTGTGCGTAGAGTTGTATTGGTGGTCGATAGAACTTGAGGGAATATTTGTTCTACCTTTAGCTCCTCGTTGGGTTTGACACTCTTACTTACCGAAAGAGGCTACAATTGATCCCCTATACTTGTGGGTTATCAGCACAACATCCAAATAAGTGACTTGCTCGTCGAAGTCTGTCCGCCACCGGCTGATTTCTTCGTCGGGTTCCGGACAACTTTCGACTGCAGTCGTGTGTTCGAATCTTCCCAACGTTTGTTCTACGATGGTGCGCTGGTGAGCTTTGATCGGTGGCACCCAGGATGGGGCTCGGTGCCCTCTGAGTTTGAGTTTTTAACAAAGCTTACCTTCCACGGCATACCTCGACGTGCTTGGAACAGCGAGTCCATGAATGAGCTTATCAACAACCTTGGAGGTGAGCTCGTAAGTATGTTTGTTCCTCCAGACAGCTGGGCTCTGACGGTTATGGCATGGATGAAGAAGCCGTCCACCATACCGAAGGTGAATTGTGTTGAGATACCGGTGCAGGAACTAGGGTTGTACTATTCGTCGCCACCAAGGCCGCCATGGACCACATTAGGGATGTACCTGTATTGAGTGTTCGTGCATGCCGAGAAGTGGTCAATCCATCAATCGAAGTCCTGCCGCCGCTGCTGGTGCCAGGGTCCGTCGACGACATTCATTACAGGAGTCAACGTCAGACTTTCCCCGTGTTGCTCGGAACGATGGATGGCACAGGTCCTACTCCATTGCGCGGCGGAGGCCACTGCTTCTTTGGGAGAAGAGGCAGGGCTGGCTGCCTGGATGTGCTCTTATTTGAGGTAACAACTGAATCTTGTCAGATACTAGTTAAATCCGAGCTATGGGTGTGAAGCACTGATGTGCCAGTACATTTGATTGTGACCTATTCTAATTTTGTGCCTGAACTTTTTTTAGAAAGGGTTGTACGTCAACTTAATGTGCTAGCAGAACTTATTGTGTTGTCTGTTTGTTTTCTTTGCACAACATTCAAGATATTTCCCTGTCATTGATAAAGAAGATGAACCGTTATGTACGAGTTCGTTGGTTTCAACATAGCCCTACCCGTAGCGATCCACTGCTTCCATCCTGATTGTGCCGCCTGCGTAAAATTTTTGTATGCAAGTTAAGTGTGCTATGATGTTCTATATGATTGTGTCAACTATATAAGTTTTTACTGAGCATCAGCAATGCATATGGATGAAAGATGTATTTACGAGTATCGACCGATGGGTCTCTCTCTCTCTCTCACGCACACACACACACACACATGCACACGCACAAGTGGGACCCGTTGAATTATTTCTTTGCTCGTGACAACTTTTAATTAGGTTCCACTGTAATATAACTTTTTTCTTAAGTTATTAATTGAGCTCAGTGACTTCAAAAAGTTGTACAGAAGCCTTGTTTGGGCCTTTCCGGCGTCGTTGAATGTGGGCTGAGTAGCCATGTTATGTTGTACTGTACTACACAGGCCTTTTTTTCAACATCAACAATGCAACTCGCCGACAGTTGTACACAATATCCGGGTCAACTTGTTATTCTCCGCCCTGCTGGGCTGCAAACTTTCCTAAGAGGTATGCATTAGGCTTAACAAGAAAATGGACTTCAAGAAATAATAAATGAGATGTAATTATAATAACTGGGCAGTAGCTATAAAAAATTGCACCAAACGTGTAATTAGTTTAAAAAATATATTATTTTCGAATTTGAAAATTATAATTTCATTACTTGTTCTTGTAGCATAATATTTCGTTGAATTTTAACGTAATACAACTTTATTTTGAAATTATATTTAATCTGACTAGAAATTTCGGATAATAATATTTCGGATCCCATAAAAATGTGGGATTTTTTTTTAATTCTGTTTTGAGCGGTTGGTTGAAATTATTAATCATTGTCCTAGCTAGAAAATGGGTTGTACTTTTAACAAACTGTAAATGGGTTGTACATTCTTACAAATTGCAAATGGGGTATATGTTCTCTGCCACACACTTGTGGGCCTTCTAAGTTGACGTGTCCCCTAAAAAACTAAGTTGACGCGTATGCAAGGCTTTATCAATAACACACGATTCTGCCAGTTGTGGCCGTTGGATGTCCATCCAACGGATGTCGTGCTTCTTCTTCAATCTCGGATATTCTTGCTTCAGCAGCCCAAAAAATGATTCCTCCCCCTGACATCTGGGATGCACCGTTTCGGAGGCTGACCGATGGGCCTACTAAGTTGACGCGTACCAAGGGATTTGTCAACTTAGTCAATATAAATGATTCTAGCTGCAGTGACAGTACGATGTCCATCCAATGGCCGTAGTGCTTCTTCAACCTCTGATCTTCTTGCTCCAGCCGCCCAAAGCAGCGCCGGTCGTGCCGCGTGCTCCTGCCTCCCGTGGCCGGTTGTGATGCCGCGGAGGCCTCACCGCCCCTACTACTCCCACCGCTGGCCAGGCCATCCCTCTACTCACCCACACCCCCTGTTATTCCGCGGCGACGGCAGCCTCACACCGCAGCCGAACCAGTGAACCCTCGTCCTCCTCTCCGCGTGGGCTTCCACTGCCGCGTCTTCCCCGGCTCCGCGTCGTCCCCTTCCTAGGCCTCGCTGTCGTCCACTGCCCTAGTGCTCTCGGCGCGGCGTGGTCAACGAGGTCAAGGAACGGCTTCCATGGGACATGGACTGTACGTGGAGAGGCTGACAGCTGGGTCCATGACGGCAGCAAGGAAGTGCCTCCTTATTACACGGAAAATAATGATTCCTCCACCTGACAGCAGGGACCCATGGGACGGGCCATCGTATTTCGTGAAAAAAATGTTTCCCCCCTGACTGCTGGGACCCACCGGATGGACCACCGTATTGCGTGAAAAAAATGTTCTCCCCACTGTCAGCTCGGACCACCGAAAGTGCCTCATTACGCACAAAAAAATGAATACTCCCCTGCTGGCTGGGACCCACCTTGGTGGGAGGCTGACTTGTGGGCCTACTAAGTTGACGGGGACGGAGTGCTTTGTCAACTTAGTCAATATAAAGGATTCTAGCTCCAGTGACCGTACGATGTCCATCCAACGGTCGTAGTGCTTCATCAACCTCTGGTCTTGTTGCTCCAGCCGCC
Source organism: Aegilops bicornis (assembly GCA_021605145.1). NCBI lineage: Eukaryota > Viridiplantae > Streptophyta > Magnoliopsida > Poales > Poaceae > Aegilops > Aegilops bicornis. Next base: position 158,998,385 of record CM038671.1, on the reverse strand, counting down.
CAAAGCAGCACCGGTCGTGCCGCATGCTCCTGCCTCCCGTGGCCGGCTATGCTGTCGCGGAGGCCTCACCGCCCCATACTATTCCCACCGTTGGCCAGGCCCTGCGGCGACGGCAGCCTCACACCGCAGCCGAACCAGTGAACCCTCGTACTCCTCTCCGCGTGGGCTTCCACTGCCGCGTCTTCCCCGGCTCCGTGTCGTCCCCTTCCTAGGCCTCGCTGTCGTCCACCGCCCTGGTGCTCTCGGCACGGCGTGGTCAACATGGTCAAGGAACGGCTTCCATCGGACGTGGAATGTACGTGGAGAGATTGACGGCTGGGTCCACGGCCGCAGCAAGGAAGTGCCTCCTTATTACGCGCAAAATAATTAGTCCTGCACCTGACAGCGGGGACCCACCGGACGGGCCACCGTATTTCGCGAAAAAAACGATTCCCCACCGCCGGGACCCACCAGCTACATATTCGCACGCAAGGAAGCGTCCCGGCAAAAACGATTTGCCCCGACCGCTGGGACCCACCAGCTACATCTTCGCGAGCAAGGAAGTGCTCGATACCGGGACCCACCTGGTCGAAGCGTACGTAGCGTTGTCATTCTGGTCGCGAACGTGTACGTACATACCGATCGATGTAGAGGCGCGCACGTGTCGTAGTAGAGACACGCACGTAGCATGTACACGCACGCATAACGCCAGCAGTGCAAGAAAGAAATACGCCACGCACGCATACACGGGCAGGGTCTCGAACGCCTACTCGCGCATACGTGCGGCCAGGGCTCGTGTACATGGCTGGATCGAACGGAGAAACGTCGCTGCCGTCGTGTTCATGGGGAGCCAACCGGCTGGGTCAGAACGGAATGTGTCGTCGTGTTCATCAGGAGGGCTTGGAGGGAACATCCGATAGAAACGAGGCCTGGCATACCGCAGAACGGAGAAAATGGCCTTGTGTTCGACCAGCCACATTCGAAACGGGATCCTGTTCATTGGGAGGGGTCTGGCATACCGCAAAACGGAGGAAACGGACCTCCTACGGTCGAAACGGGGGTCCTGTTGATCGGAAGGGGTGTGGCGTACCGCAAAACGGAGGAAACAGACTTGTGTTGGAGCGCTACGGTCAAAACTGGGTCCTGTTCATCAGGAGGGGTGTGGCGTGCGCATAAACGGGACTCCATGGGATACTGTTCATCTCCACCGTCGACCCCTCCAGCCTCCACTGCCATCGCTCATCCACCATCGACCTCCTCCACCTCCACCTACGATTGTTCATTCACGGGCTCCTGTTCATCCAGCCTCCACCGCGCTTACTCCACCGCCATCGCTCAACCAGCCCTCTCTACGGGCTCTGTTCAACCACCCCTCCACGGGCTACTGTTCATCCAGCCCTCCACCATCTAATCGCTCATCCTGCCCTCCACGGGTGGTCCTGTTCATCCCGCCTCCACGGGGTCCTGTTCATCCATCCCCAACCAGCTCGATCGATCGGGGTCCTGTTCATCCACCCCCACCGGGAACGGGTCATCCAAACCTCCCCAAAGAACGCCAACGCTCGCTCAGCTAGAGGCAACATCGATCGGCTTCAGTTAGCAGAAGTAGCGAAGGAATCGCTCGATCGGGTTCAGTTAACAGCCATCGATCGATCGCTCGGGTTCAGTAACGCGTAGCCTGCAGTGCAATCGCTCAGGTTCAGTTAGAGCCCAACGCCTCGCACCCACGCGCGTGCGTGTACGAGAGAAACGTGCATCGCTCGGCCCCGACCACCCACCGTAACCGGGAACACCCCGATATTTTCCTCGCCCTTGCTTCTACCATGGTTTTTCCATCATGGACGGCCCAAAGAATGTGATGCAGCTGCGTCTACGACCCGCCCAGGACGAAAAGCCCATTTTCTGTCATGATTTTTTGTCATAGAAGTAGGACCCCACCACATCTATGATGATACCATGTTTTGTCACAATTATTATCATAGAAGTGTCATAAATATGACAGAAAAAATTCGTTCGGCCCAAAATGTCACGGATGTGTCTTTTTTTGTAGTGACCTGATGGAAATATCTATGGCAGTGCCTAGCTGGACTGAGAAAATAGAAAGCTCTTACAGCACAGATACAAAGTGCAAAGATCTCATAGCACAGTTAACTACAGGAACTACTACACTTCCTTTGTATAGTTACACAACTGATATACTCAGATATAAAGATAGAATCTGTATTGGAGCAGATCCAGAGTTCCAACAACAGTTAATGTCAACATTCCACTCTTCTCCAATTGGGGGCCATTCTGGAGTGAGAGAAACATATCATAGAATCAAGAGGATATTTTATTGGACAAACATGAAGAAGGACATTGAAAAATTTATACAAGAATGTCTTGTCTGTCAGAGAGTAAAGGGTGAACACTATCACTACACAGGTTTGCTTGATCCCCTTCCAATACCAGATATGGCATGGAGACACGTTTCCATGGATTTTGTGGAAGGCCTTCCTAAATCCCAGGGAAAGAATGTAATCTTGGTAGTTGTGGATAGATTCACCAAATACTCCCACTTTATTGCTCACACACCCTTTTCTTCACAAGACTGTCCTTCAAGCATTCATTGACAATGTGTTCAAATTGCATGGGTTAACAGTGTCAATAGTAACTGACAGAGATACTATATTCACCAGCAACTTTTGGCAAACACTGTTTAAATCCTTGGGAGTGAAACTTAACATGAGTACAGCTCATCACCCCCAGTCTGATGGCCAAACAGAAAGAGTGAACCAGTGTCTGGAAACATATCTGAGAAGCATGGCTTTTCATGAACCAAAGAAGTGGTATCCATGGTTATCTATGGCTGAATGGTGGTTCAATACATCTTATCACACTGCCACTAAGTACACCCCATTCCAGTTCTTATATGGATTTCCTCCTCCACTTTTTGGAGAAGTTTCAATCCCTGGTCCAAGTGATGTGGATGCATCTATCTTTTTCCAGCAAAGAAAAGAAATGCAATAACAGCTTAAACACAACTTATTGGTAGCCCAACAGCGGATGAAGAAATATGCAGATATGAATCGAACAGACAGAAAGTTCAAGGAAAGAGAGATGGTCTACTTGAAAATGCAGCCCTATCGCCTTGCTGCATTTGATACCCGTATAGGCCTCAAACTTGCAACCATATTCTATGGACCATTCAGAATCTTGGAGAAGATCGGCCACTCGGCTTACAAATTGCTCCTGCCCGCTGGCGTTCAGATCCATAACGTCTTCCATGTCAACCAACTGAAACGCCATTTGGGTCCAAATGCTATACCAGTTCCTGGCTTACCACTGGTGGATGAAACAGGCAGGATCAAAATAGCACCAGTGCTTGTTTTACAAACGAGAGCAGTACCAAGGCACCCGCATTTGGTCACACAGTGGTTAGTACAATGGCTTAACATGTCACCGGAAGAGGCCACTTGGGAGGACACATATTTCATCAAGTGCACATTCCCTGATTTCTTCAATAGCACAATTTGCTCTTGGTTCCCATCAAAAGATCCTCGAGGACAAGGATCGTCTTCAGAGGGAGGCAATTGTCGACCACCGCTTCTCTGCACTGCTTAACTGAAGGAATAGACAGTGGCTCTGAAGAAATCGACAACAAGACTGAATCGGTATTCACGTGGGAAATGGACAACCAAGATGAAGCGAGCTAGCGATCAACGGCTAAACCTCTCACCCATTCACAGTCATGCCGTTGCCGCCACTCTCTGGAAAGCTACAGTAACGGAACGGCACACGACAGCGACACCACCAACCCTGCCAGCTATTAAGCTCCTTCTCCATGCCTCCGGAAGCATCTTTTCCCCATTCTACAAGATGTATCACCTAGCGTAGCTCTAGAACCCTAGCTATCTCTGTAGAATTTGGATTTGATCCTCGAGCTGTACTTGTACTCGCTATTATCCTCTGTAATAATCCAAGTCGGGGCTAGTTCGAGTGATATCTGTGTTTGATTTGATCGTTGGTCCTGTCAGGGGAAGGAGAGCTGGCGCCTGCTCGCCGCAGGAACGCAGGGCGTCAATCCCCTGCAACTGCACTGAGGCGGCCGCGACGGCTCTAGAGGCTGGGAGCACCTGCGTGTGGGCGTACAGGTCAGGCAAATGGCCACTGGCAAGGAGGCTTGCCGCGACTCCCAGATGGCCGCGACAGGTAGCCACCTCATCATAGGTGGCCCGGCGTTCCTCGGCCGCTACCGCTCATGGTCTAGCCCGCATCTCCATGGCGTCCCCGCTGCCGAGCCGACGGAGAGCCGGAAGCTCAGGTCCCGAGCCAACACAGACGATCCCAAGAAGCCTGCCCGCCTCGGCAAGCTTCTCCTCCCACTCGTCGATCGTGGAGAGGGCTCTCCCACGTCGTCGCCGCCAGCGAAGCGGCGCGAGGTCGTGGGCGATGGCGGACGAGAAGGTCATGGCGATGACAGCGACGGCGAAGGAGTCGTCGAGTCGCTCCCAGAACAGGGGCTTCCAGGGCATTGCAGAAGCCATGGAGCTCTCCCTCTTCTCTCTCTCTCTCTCTCCCTCTCTCTCTCTCTCTCTGGTTTTCTCTCGCTTTCTCTCTCGCAGTGGTCTGTTTCCAGCGGCCGAGTGCCAGCGTTCAGGAAGTTAATATGGTGTCTGCCAAGCTGGAGGGGTGGACCCCACGGCCGTAACCGCCTTTCCATCCCGACGTCGAGGTGAAAAAATCACAAGCTGTAGAAAATTTGGAAGGTGACGGTGAAAGTGAAATTCTCGGTCCAAACTCATACAAAACAGAAAAGAGTAAAAAGTTCATCCTAGGTACACAAAAACTTGGTCAATACGGTCACACACTATGATGTGAAGTGAAAATACGGTCACTGTGCGACGTACATTGATACTTGATCACCAGTTGACCATACGTTGACCAATCCGTGTGCCATATGTCGGCCAGCATATTTTCAGAAACCCCCCACGGGGTGTGAAAGAACCCTGACGCCCTCCCACATCTCCACCTTCCCTGTCTCTTCGGTTCTATTAGTGGAGGCGATCAAAAGCGGTTGCGGAAGGGAGAAGGTGACAAAGGCGATCGCCGGTGTAGTGTTGGCCGACAAATTCCGACGCTGTGTTGGAAGGAGCGGGCGCGGAGGAGTTTCTCCTCATCCAGTGAAGAGGAAGTGCCGCCGCCATGTCTCATAAAAGGCCACCCCGACAGTCCCTCCCCCCGTCAGTTTTTGCTATTAATCTTCTTCCTTCCGCATCCATTTGATTTTGAGAGCAATGGCATTGTGTTAGCATACGCTATGTGGTAATATTGGCCGCGTTTATGGAGATTTAGGTCTAGGGTTTCTCAAACCGAATTGGGGGTTTCTGGTAGGGTTTTTGGTTCGGTTTGAATGGCTAACCTTTCGTTCGATTCAGCCTGAAATCGAGTTTGTAAGGCACTCCACTATGAGACTGTACCCGTATTTGTACGTTTGTTGGAGTTGGTTTAGATTTTGTGCTAGGGTATTTTAAGAAAAAATGGGGTTTATTGGTAGTTTGTACCGGTGTATTCAAAAAGGTTGTTTTTGTGATCAATTTGACACGATCAACTATGCTTTATTGTTGCAGGACTAAGAAGTGACAAGTTCTCAGTGCAATTTTACAAATGGCTTTTTTGTCATGCGTGATGGAAGCAAGAGAGCTTATGTTAATGGACATCAAGTCTGGTATGGGTAAACCTGGGAATGGTTTCAACTGAAACTGTAGTTTCATCTTTGGATGGGATTAAATGGACTGAGCCCCTAATATAATCTGGTGTGGTTTGGGCTTTAGGTATTACTAGCAAATATGTCTGTGTGTTGCAACAGGAGACAAAAAATTTATGCGCTAGCCAAATAAGTATGACTCAATACCCTGACATATGAGCGTCCTCTATTTTAACATGGTGGCTCACCATGTTGCCACTTATTTCTCTTCCAGCCCTTGCTGATAATGGTCGCGATGTCCACGTGATCACAATGCATTCGACGTGGTAAATCCCAATGCTAAGAGCTTGCCACTACACAACACACTTGTCATTATGTTGCGTAAGGGAATGTTTAAAACTTTGAAACAAATCTCATCGACCATGAACTACTCCCAACGCCTAGATATATCAAGACTTCCGGAAAACTAATCAAATCCTAGACATAAAGACTTTTGAATCGGTGAACATTTTTTCAAATTGATAAATATTTCTTTATTGATTTTTTTGCATTTTCTCTAAAAAATCAAGAACATTTTTTGAAATGCATGAACAGCTTTCGAATTCATGAACATTTTTCTACTCAACAATTTTTTTGAATTGATAAACTTTTAAAAAAAATTGAGAAACTAATTTCAAAATTTGTTTTTTCTATTTCTTTGAAGATTTTCTAAAATTTCATGGACATTTTTTTAGATTCCCAATTTTTTTAATACACGATCATTTTTTTCAAAATCATGGACATGATTTTATTTCTCGACCATTTTTTCCAAATCATGTTTTTTTATAGTTTTGCAAAACCACAACATTTTTTAGTCCGCAAATTTTTTAAGATCTCCTAAGCACTTTTTGAATTCACATGCATTTTATGATTTCTCGAACATTTTTTTTTTGAAAACATGCAACTTTGAAAATTTGGAAATCCCAAATTAGTTTGAAGAAGGAAGAAAAGACAAAAAAAGAAATGAAAAAGAACATGGGAGTTAATCCCTTACATGGGCTGGCCCATGAAAGCATATGTAGGAGATGACATGTGTGAGAAAAGGGATGGATAAAGTGTGAAACTTGGAGATCAGACCCTGGTCTCCTGGCTAGTAGAACGATGCATTAGCCACTGTGCTGCTTATGCTTCTGTGATTTATAATGGTATCACACTTATGAAATAACGAAGTACGACGGTGACTTTGAAAAGAAAAACCGAATCATTTTCTTTACTTATGGTGGCATAGTGGGTAATTTATAGCAACTTTAGGGGTATTTTTTTGGACGGATGAGCAAAAGCAGTAGCCCCTTTATTATTAGGTAGAGATTGATTAGTCTTGTTCAATTGGAACACATACAAATCGGTCTCAAACAGTTTGAACTAGCAGATGGAAACCGGTCTCTCAACCAAAATGTACGACCCTAAAGAAAAGACCAAAAATGTACGAGACCAAAGCATCCACCCTCGACGGTTATTGGCATTCGATTAGGGACCGCCGAGCCGTCGACCGTCTCTTCCACCAGCTGGAGCTCTGACCGTCACCTCTTCTCTCCTCCAGCTTTTCGCCCCATGAAGCTGTTGGATTTGAGTTGCCACCAACGCCCCAAGGTAAGTCATCGTCGCAACCATCTAGCTTGAATCTGTCTCCGCCGTTGCTGCCGTTGGTTTCGAGTCGTCTCCGGAACCGCCGGTTTTCGTCTCCTCTTTGATGCCTAGAGCTCCGCCTGCCGGTTCTACCTCCCCGAGTCCCCGGTGTTTCCCTCACCGGTTCATGTAGAAAGATTCCTAGATGCAATTCAGGGACTTTGCACCTGCATCGCCTAGCCGGGGACCTCACAACCGATCGTGTCACCCCCATCTTCATCTCGGAGCTCCGCATCGCCTTCTCTCTCGGGAAATTGACTGAATTTATTTATTTATTTATTTATTTTCAATTGCATGATATTTAGCAAATACGCTTTCTGTTTGTTTTGACAAGTGGAGTTGCATTATTTCTGCGTGGACTCAATGAGGCACTTGGCAGTTACATGAACTATATATATCTTTATTTTGTTGTGACCCTCACTTGTTTGAAAAAAGATGTGCGTATGAATAAATACAAAACTCATAGCATTGTTTGAAAGAAAAATATCCATAAGGACAAATACAAATATCCATATGGAAGGTTGCACATGCCAACATTGTCTTCAATCACCTTCAAATGCCTCCTACATATACCGTCTAAAATAGTCGTATGTTTCTGATGAGTATATCTCCGGATGCCTCGCCATAGTTTCAATTGTCATCAAGATCATAGGATTAGGAGGGCGAACATGTTTGATCTGCAGTAACATGTGATATTGAAAGCTGGTGTCGACACACGGGGCAACTTCCCTTCGTCTCGAGCCACCTCTCCATGCACCGTCCATGAAAGATGTGTCTGTATGCTGTCTCCATCCAAGCGGTCTCCGTAGCCTCCTCCTGACCAGAGCATATGGGTCATCCTTCACCATTGGATGGCACCTCCACTGGTTTCAACACCTTGGCCGCTGTGGCAGTGGAGAACTCCTTGAGATCGGGCTGACGTGGTTCCATGACAGAAGTACACTCTTCACGCTACTAGAACACGGCACGGCACTACGGCGAGCTCCTGGCCGGCTGATCGCTGACTTGGATTTAGGATGACCGGCGCACGAATTTAGCTCCAACGTACCGGCAAAGAATAAAGTTGGCTTGTGTGGTTCTGTGGTTCTTGGAGAGGGCATATATGGATTTGAAAGTTGGGCAGCCGGAGTAGGAGACGGTCAACGACCGATGGGTGAGTAGGATTCAAATTCAGGGACGATCAACGTGTACGAGCGTGACTCGGTCCCAGCCCACACTGCATCATCCCCGTGCCCGGGTCCACCAATCCACCATTGGGAAGAAGCAGCCCGGACAAGGGGTTTCCACGGGATGTACTCCCTCCGTACGGAAATACTTGTCATCAAGATGAATAAAAGGGGATGTATCTAGATGTATTTTAGTTCTAGATACACCCCTTTTTATCCATTTTGATGACAAGTATTCGAACGGAAGGGAGTACGATTGAAAAAGCGGCCGGAACAGGCTGAATTTCGTGTTTTGACCCTTTTTCTAAACAAATTCAGGATCTGACCCCACTTTGAAATATTTTCGGGATTTGGCCCTTTTGCAACCGCCAGAGCTCCTGGCGGTAGGGTTAGACAGCCTACCGCCAGAGTATCTGGTGGTAGGGTGTGACGGAGGGGGACGGCAGCCGTCACCGCGCGCTAACGTGGATAAGTACCTTACCGCTGCATGCCTTGGCGGTGTCTAACCCTACCGCCAGGGGCTCTGGCGGTAAGGTGTGGCAGGGTTTTGCCGTGCATGCATTCTGTAACGAAATATGCTAGGACCCATGGCGGTAGGCTGTCTGACCCTACCGCCAGGGCGCCTGGCGGTAGGGTCCTGCGTTTGCCGTATAAAGTTTCTGTAACGAAATATGCGAAGGGCCCTGGCAGTAGGTTCACCCTACCGCCATGGAGATCAAGGAGTTAGGTAACTCACCTACCGGGTTGCTGGCGGTAGGATCCTCTGTTTTGTTTTTCAAGTTCATTTGGTTGCTTGTTTTCAAATTCAATATCACAACAAGTTTCACAAATATGACTGCAATATCATAGATTTTAAACAATTAAATTTGGGCATCACGTAGATCCATATTAAGATAACTTGAAGTGCATAGAACATTTCAAACACATAGATCCACAAATAGCAAACACATAGTTCCACATAGTTTCACGACCACTAGACAAGTTCAATCAAACTAAAAGAGCCAAGTATCGAAGAGCATAATCACTTGCTCCTTCCCCTCTTGGAGGTATGGTCCTCGTTACTCTTTGAACGAGTCTCTTCGGTCTTCTTCTTGGGCCGGCGAGGAACCGGTCTCTGGAAAGGGTCCGGACTCAGCAAATCCTTCTTCTTCGGATTCCTCTTGACCCGGTGAGATGCCTGAGATGTTTGAGTTGGTGGAGGTCCATAATCTTCATCGTATTCCTCCTCCCCGTTGCTCTCATCCTCCTCCTCCTCTTCTTCATGTGTGGCCTCCTCATCCTCATCCTCTTCCTTCTCCTCCTCCCCAACCAACCTGGACGATGAGGGAGCATGGCTCGATGAGGCGATGAGACCCTGTGTGGCTACAGGCTGATAAGCTTCAACTGACCCAGCTCCAGCACACCCAAGCAGCCCTACCAGCTTGCGACAAGCATCACGAACTTCTGCATTCACAATGAAGCAAGGTCATAATAAGTATCAGATCGACTGACTGCAAGTGAACAAGATGCATCTATTCCGAGGAGGCTGAAATTGTACCTTCAGCGTCCCCCTGACTCTGGTCTCCGATTGTACGCTCCCGGGAAGATCACCTAGTGCATCTGAGGCTTCAAAGATGCATCTGTTCAGCTCAACTTTGGACTGCAACGGCATATATGTCGATCCACGATGACGAATAAAATATTTTAAATACGATCATCGGTTCAAACTTACCACTCTGTTGATGAGGGGTGCAAACTCCCTAAATCCACTGTGCATGTCTCTGATGCCGGTCTGGTATGCCTGTTCATCGGGGTCATCCCTCTCCAGCTCCGCCATGTCTTCCGCCGTCCATCGAGGCCTGAGACGAAGACGGTGCTTCTGTCCATCATCGTACCACCTCATGTGTCGGTCCAGATAATCATCCCAGTTAGCCACTCTCCTCTCCACGTCTTTATGATGCCTCCGTCGGTTCCACTCCGTCACATGAGTCTTATGCTCCTCTCCCCAGTCTGTGATCGACTGATTCTTCTGCCGGCTCATCCTGCAAGGCATAAGCAACAAGAATCATCATAAGCGCAATGAGATCATCATAAGCAACAAGAAACATGATAATCACGGAGAACAAAGAGCTCACAGGTGGAGCGCGTGGCCGCCGGTATCGGTGGGCTGGCCCGGTGGAGTATGCTGAAAAATCCCAAACTGCATGGCAACGCTTTGTGGCAAATGCCACTCGACAGCGTACACACAGATCATGGGCACGATGCACCGTCAGAGACCACGGTCCGCATCGCACATCACGTTCAGATCAAAGTCCCACTGTCGTTCTTCTCCATACGGCCACCAGTTTACCTATTACATATACCTTGGTAAGTTCGCACTCTCGGTCAAAAGTGGTATCAAAGAGAAAGGTGTTGGGCGAGTTCATATACCAGCGTATGCGTCAAAGCGTCCAACTCGTTGGTGTAGGTCTTGTACGAAGTCTTGTTTAGGCCCGTGTAGAGTTTGACAATGTCCCACTCGTAAGGTACGGTGGGGTTTCGAGTCTCGTCGCCTTCTTCGCCATAGTCTTCCCATGGGCGTCTTCGCAACTTCTCCGGACGCCCCACCAGCAGCCGCTCCCACATCCAAATGGAGAAGGACCAGAAAAAGCCACCCATATTGGACTTGTCTCCCGTCCTCTGTGTTGCGTCGTCAAGCTGCAAAACATCAAATGAGGATCAGATATAAGAAAATGTCGTGGACACACTTTCATAGGTAGGTAGGCAATTAGACACTCTCTTACCGAACGGTATAGGTAGGCGAGAGATGCGGTCCCCTAATTGTACCCTGCATCCCAGTCGGCTAGGAAGAACAGATATGACCAGTTGGCAGAGTTCCCAGAGCTGTCTGGAAACACGACCTCCGTGAGAAGATACCACAAGTAGGCCCTCGCGTACCACTCCACAGTCGCCTCGTCTGCGCCTTCGGGGCATGTCTTCCGGTGCTCCGAGAGCCAGATCAACGGCACACCGGATGTACGGTTACTCTTGGCACCGGGGCAGTCGCCGATGAGGGTGGTGACCCTCTCACGCCAGCTTGGTCCTCTCCACTCGACCGGTGAGTGCATGACCCTCGATCGGCATGGCAGTAATCATCTCCCAATCCTCGAGGGTCACCGTCATCTCCCCGCATAGCAGATGAAAAGAATGGGTCTCCGGTCGCCACCGGTCAATCAACGCTGTCAGAGCTGCGTGGACAAGCGTCGGCGGCTGACGCTTGAACTGCAACACGAAACCCAACAGCCAGGCTCTCTTGAAGAACGGCGCGTAGTGCTCGTCGTAGTCCATATGCCCATGAACCCCGTGACCCCTCATGCGCAGTGGCTGGAGCATCTATCAAAAATTGAACGCCAAAAGTTAGGAAATTATTTTCATCAATCCGAAAACTTGGATCAAAATTTCATTCATATAACTTACCTCTCCGTTCTCTATGAAACGGGCACGATGACCCTTGTCGAATGCCCAGTCCAACATGCAGTACCGTGGGCCGATGTTGTCCGCAAGAGGTGGCCGCCTTAATAAAATTTCATAAACAAAAGCACCATAAGCATAAAGCATACATAAGCAAAAGATGAACTCAAATCATATCAACATGCATCATATCAAAATAAAATTTTAAGCATATTTCTCCAACAACATCTACTACACATGATGGATCAAATCATATCAACATGCATCATATCAAAACAAAAATCCTCCAACATACATCATATCATCATATTTTTAAATATTTTTTTCCAAACAACATCTTCATATCATCATATCAATATGAATCATCAAACTAGGGTTCAGCTTCACACTAGATCATATCATCATCTCAACATGCATCATCAAACTAGGGTTCATCCTCATATAAACATTACATCATATTTTTTTAACAAAATAAATTATGAACTAGGGTTCATCTTCACACTAACATATGAACTATTGATTAGAGTTCATATCCAATACCACTAGTTACTAAAGAACTAAGAATTACAACTACAATCAATCTTAGGTGAAAAAAATCCAATCTAAGTTCAAAAACATGAGGGATTTCAAGCAAATAATGCATCGAATCGGAAGCAAGTTTGCAAAAACTAATTGGAGGGATCGGGGGAGCTTACGTTTCTCTCTTCGGGGCCATCTCGATCCGCCAAAACGGTGAAGAAACGGTGAAGATCCGATGGGGAGAGTGGAGGAGATGAGAGAGGGAGAGAGGGGCGCGACTTGGGAGAGAAAATGGATGAACTGCCGACTTGGGGAGGGGAGGGGTGGGGAGAAGGGAAGGGGCGCGGGGGTCTCGGGCGAAATAACTGCCCGGACCCTACCGCCAGGGGCTCCGGCGGTAGGGTTACACAGCCTACCGCCCGGGCCCCTGGCGGTAGGGTGCGACGGAGGGGGGACGGCGCCGTCTCCGCGTGTTGATGTGGATAAGTTTCCTACCGCCAGGGTCCCTGGCGGTAGGCTGTCTCTACGCCCGGAGGCCTGGCGGTAGGAAAAATGGTCAAATCTCGAAAAAAATTCAAACGGGGTCAGATCCTGAATTTCCTTACCAAAAAGGGTCAAAACATGAAATTTTGCCACCGGAACACACTTCAGACCTCGGCACCACCAACCCAATTGAGCGAACTCTACCGCCACGTGACGCGCCAGTCACAAGAATGAGATGGCGGCGATCGATCAATTGAGTCAGTCCCCCTGCACCTTTACAGTCCAAGAATCGTGGTGACGTGATTTTCCCAATGGAGGGTGGTTCAGACGTTCAGTCCCATGCATGTTCGTCGAGCAGTCCCACGACATCAGCTAACCCGAGGTAACGTTCGCGATGCCTCTCAAACATGAGAGGCACACGATTCTGAAGTTGGCCTCAAATTTGAACTTTAGATCATCGACGATCGCTGCATCGTTAGGATCTCAACTCCATGTCTAGACTTGTCTTCTGAGAGCAGTGCATTGTCAAAATTTATGTTTTTTAAATTCAGTTAATCAATTTTTTGAAATGAATGAAAATCAAATTTTAGAATTGACAGGAATCATGTTTTTTGAAAGGAGTGAATTTTTTTGTTTGAATTGTGTGAAATCACTTCTTCGAAATAAGTTGAATTAATTTTTGAGTTTGGTGAAATTAGTGTTTTGAATTAAGTGAAATCATGATTCAGAAACTAGTAAACTCTATATTCTTTTGAAATGAGTGAAATATGGTGTTTTAAACGAGTGAAATTAACCTTTGTGGTGTAGAGTGAAATAAGTCTTTTCAAATGAGTGGTATTAGTATTTTGAATATATTCCACGTTCTGGTTTTAAGAAATAAACGAACTCTATTTTTTCGAAAGAGTGAATTATTGAAATGAGTGAAATAGTGTTTCCCAAGAGCGTTTTTTTTAAACGAATGAAATATGCTATTCAAAATGAGTGAAATAATTTTTTAGAATTGACTGAAATCAGTTTTGTGAGATGAACGAGAAATTGTTCGAGGCAGCGATTCTAAGGACATACCGTCAGCACCAAAAAAAAATTTCACTCTTAGGGTGGCAGGCTTTAGAGCGGCTTTGTGATACCATCTTATAACAGGCATGAGTAACGCGAGACGAGTCAAAAGTAGGAAAATATCTGAGGCGATCCTAAATCATTGTTCGAGACAACATTCTAAGAACAATTGCTTATTCACTAGCCATTGAAACTACAACAAAAGTTTACTAGAAACACGATCAATCTTACAATGAATTAGGGACTAGTACATGGATTTCTGCAAACCAAGTCGTGAATGTAAATGTGATATTTTGTGCAATTAATAACTGAGCTAAAAATATGAGATGGGCTTTGGTTGTCAAAGCAATAGAAACCAATCAATACTACTACTGAACATGGATGAACACCATCATATTCGTGCAGACAACCAAGGTTCAGAGCGAGTTCAACAGCAGAACAAAATTATTTTGTTCACAGAACTGAAAAACTGTAATCAGAAGATCCGCAGGATGAACCCAGGAAATTTACTGAATATGATGTCAGGCCTGAGGAAGGAGCGCAATTTCCTAGACCCCATTGATGATGGCCCAGGTGTTAACGGACATGCGAATGGCTGCGTCGGCCATCATCTTGGCGGCGTCCCGCGCCTCACCGGCCTCGGAGACGGCTCGGCGTAGCATCTCGGGCGACGGGGAGGCGGATCCGAGGACGATGCAGCCGAAGTGGCAGTCCACGCACGCATAGGCGCAGAGGCTGAACTCGGCGCGCGCCGCCTCGAGCTCCGGCAGGGCGGCGCGCGCCTGGAGTAGAGCGCCGGGGACGGACCGCGCCAGGCTTCTCCACGCGTCGTCGTTGCCCCTTCCCCGCTTCGAGCCGGGGTGCGCCTCCGCCGCGGCTGGGCTTGGGATGGTGTGGGAGTCCACGCCGTGCGCCATGGAGATGGGCGGCGGGTACCAAGGGAAGCCTCCACCCCGTGGACCTGCTCCAGAGCCTCGGCGATGGCCCTCGCGGCGGCGTGGAGCTCCAAGTCGACGCTGGAGCGGGGGAGGTCAGCGCGGGCAAAGATGCGTGCCGCGGCTCCGAGGTGGCCGCGGGACTTGGCGATCCCGTCGTACGCGGCGCCGGCCATCGACCTGGCCGCGCGCGCCCTCGCTCGGAGCTGCTGTTCCTCCGAATCGTCGCCGCGCATACACCGAAGCGCCAGGAGCTCCACTGTGCCCAGCGACGAAAGTAGGAACCCCAGTAGCCCGCACGCCTCGCCTAGCTTGCTTTCGCAGGCGTCCATGGCAGAGATGGCCTCCTCCTCGACGCCGTGGCGCAGAGGCAAGGCAAGGTGGCGGGCGGCGTCGACGAGGATCGCGCGGGCGCCGCCGGCCATGGCGTAGGAGCGGCGGACACGATCCCTGAACAGGGGCTTCCATGGCGTCCCAGAAGCCATGGCTGACTCCCAGACCTCTGCTCGCCTCTCTCTCTTCGCGGTGGTTGTAATGTTCGGTTTTTTTCCGGCGAGGAGTTTGTTTGCGGGGGAGGGCGGACGGCGGACGGCTGGTCGATCACGGCGTTCTGCCGTTATACATACAGTGTTGTAACTATCACATCAAATCACGATAAACTCACACACACGAAAACTTTTGCCGAAGGCACGTGTCTTGCCTCTCTTTTTCTTCTTTTTATTTTCTCCTTTTCTTCACACGGCGTTAAAAACACACGCCCTGTTGATGCATATAAATATGCATCGACCTTGTTGACTTCTAGCCGACTTTACCTAGACATCCTACTACAACACGGACACACGCCTAAGAAACCTACTAAGACACATACTAATCCTACCGGACTACTACTTGCTATTGACTGTACCTTGTACATGATACTACATGCATAATTGCCTAATACTTGTACAGTCCAAACAAAACAAACTAACCTGCTAGACAAGATTATCTAACAATCTCCCCCTAATCTTGATTTGCCATCTTTCTCATGCTCCATCTAGTCTTGACTTATTGTAGATTCGTGACTTGTCAATCTAAACTCGACGCATGATCCAGACTACCAGCCCACACGGTCACATCCACGCGTGCAACGTGTAAGACTGGACGCATCATCAATCTTTACGTCGTTCAACTTAACTAGTCACTGTCCCTCTACACGCCAAACTTGATCTTCAAGTGTCATATCCGTACACTAAGTATGACCCGCCTGGAAACATGCAGTGCCTCCTTGCCCAGCCATGTTGTGCCACCGCATTGCTTGGCCGCTATCTTGCACTCGGTTCGCACCATACTCAATATACTTGCTTGCAGTAGATCGCCTTCTACCGGTCGCACACCTCCTCGCTTTACGATGGCTTCACCTACCATCGTCCGTCTTCGGCATCACACCGAATCCACACTGGCCGCAACCAGGACGCTCCACGAGGATATGGACATGACTCACGGAACACCGTGCGCACCGCTTCAACTCCAACGAATCATCACCAAGACGAGCACTTGGACACGATGACGACTTACAGACACAACAACGACTGACCGTGCAAACTCGCACGACTCCATGACTCATCCGGCTCCCCCAGACGACGATCTTGATGAGCTCCAGCGCCGCACCTCGGCACCACCGCTCCCATCAGCGATCATCTTCCATCACTATGCCGACGACAGCCTGCCGCCTCCCTCCTTGTCGCTCCGCCAAACGACGATTGCTTGATCCTCTGCGTCGCTACACCACCCAGTGACTTCATTGCCCGCCCCGAGGCGCTAGTAGGTCACCACCCCGGGGCAAGCGCTCGACTCCTGAACCTTGCTCTGATACCAATTGTTGGAACTCTGCCCATAGGATCGATCACATCAAATCACGATAAACTCACACACACGAAAACTTTTGTCGAAGGCACGTGTCGTGCCTCTCTTTTTCCTCTTTTTATTTTCTCCTTTTCTTCACACGGCGTTAAAACACACGCCCTGTTGATGCATATAAATATGCATCGACCTTGTTGACTTCTAGCCGACTTTACCTAGACATCCTACTACAACACGGACACACGCCTAAGAAACCTACTAGGACACATACTAATCCTACCGGACTACTACTTGCTATTGACTGTACCTTGTACATGATACTACATGCATAATTGCCTAATACTTGTACAGTCCAAACAAAACAAACTAACCTGCTAGACAAGATTATCTAACATATAGCTGGCTGCCGGCCTGGCGGGGTGGACTCACAGCCGTAACCGCCCTTTCGTCCCAGCGCCAGTTTAACGCCGAAAAGAAAAAGAGAAAATAAAAAGGAAAAAGGTCACGCGCGTGTGGCGACCCGACCATACCTTAGGACTTAAAATGTCTACGCAGTTTCACAATGTGTCTTTTTTGACATACCACGTGAACAATATTAATTCTAGCACACAAATGTAAAACTCTCATTTTTTCGGAGAGTTTTCACAAGCATGACAAATAATTTTAGGAAAGTTCTAGTACACATAAGAATTCCCATTTCCCCTCGTCCCTCTTCTCTGAGCCCCCCCTCTCTCCAAGGAGCCGTGGCATCGTAGGCGCGCCTCGGGT
Source organism: Aegilops bicornis (assembly GCA_021605145.1). NCBI lineage: Eukaryota > Viridiplantae > Streptophyta > Magnoliopsida > Poales > Poaceae > Aegilops > Aegilops bicornis. The sequence continues at coordinate 158,980,860 of CM038671.1, read as the reverse complement.
CGCAACTCCCAGCCCCAGGGGCCGCACCAGCAGATCTGCCGGGCGGTGTCGCTAGAGATGGAAGGCAGAATGGGCCAGCGGAAAATAATGCTGCAGAGAGGATGAAACAGTAGGTTTGTGTAAGGTTGCTATGGCTTTTTTCATAAGAATATATATAGCCTTGTTAGAAAAGACGAAATACTCTTTTGAAGAACAAAGTACAATCAAGTCGACAGATAGTTCTGTCGTAGTCGGGAGTTCGCCGCCGTTGGCATCAAATTGATAACCAAAATAAAGAGCATAACTTTGTATTAAATTCAGCCGGGGTTGCACCTGAGGGGGGAGGTGGACTGTAGATGAGGCCGGCACCAAGTTAGGATGGGCAATAGTGAGTCCATGGCTGAGCGTGGCATGGCAACCAGAACATTCTTCCAGGCTGTAAAGGAAGCCTCCACATGGCCTTCTTCGACTGATTTGGCTGCACACAGGTCGCTACCTCACGTTGCGACCCTTCCCCTGATGCTCCACCGACGACACCACCGCCAGATTGAGATGGCCGAATTCATCCGAGCATGATGAGATCCCCGACCCCGACACCACTAGGTGATGCTCCCTTCAGAAGTAGTCACGGAAGGCGTCGCGAGGGTGGAGAAGGACCGTGAAGGGAAAAGGAGGGAAGGAGTTGGCCGCCACGACAGGAGTGTCATGCGGCGGGAGGGAGAGAGGATGTCGGCGTCGGAGTGAGGCACGATGGAGAGCGAGGGACTGAAGAGAGGGCAGCGCCCAACGGGATCCTGGGCGGGCGGCAAGTTAGAGGGTAGCGAACACAGGGGAGCTGACCCACTGGTCCTACACGAGGTTTGAGATGGGATCTTGGGTGGGACGGTGCGTCGGAGTATAGAGAGGAAAGTGGGGACGATGGGTTGGGCTGAATGACGGAAAGATATGTCCGTGGGTAGCCTCTATCGTGGGTCCTACCGGCAGTAACTAAAAGCTAACATGGCTGTTTTGTATAGTGGTGGGTCCCACATGGAAGGCTCTAATAAAGCGCCGATGTGGTAGTGCTGTTGATGTGGATAAGATGTCTGTCAAGAGAAATAAGATAGTGAGATGAACTTTTTAGGTATATAAGATTCTCATATGAAAGTTCTGGTGCATTCGGCAAGCACGTGTTCTATTTGTTTTAAAGTGAAGATATCCATACTTTACATAACATTTTTTTAGCACCGGTCTCATATATAGAGCTACCGAAAGCATAATGTACATGGCAACATCATCTTCAATGGCCTTCAAACATATCTTGCGTATACATGGAGAAAAATCCTTCTAGATCTGGGAATATGTGAGGAAACCTCCGCATCGACTCAATCGCCATCAAGGTCATGGGATCTATAAAGGAAACATCTTGTTTTGTAGCAACATGTGATTTTAGAAGTTGGTGCCGGCACATAGGGCAACTTCCCTTCGTCTTGAGCCACCTCTCCACGCACCACCCATGAAAGATGTGTCCGTACGCCGTCTCCACCCAAGCGGTCGCCATGGCGTCCTCCTGACCCAAGCATATGGGGCATCCTTCATCACTGGATGGCGCCTCCACTGGTTTGAGCACGTCGGCCGCAGTGGCAGTGGAGAACTCCTCTAGCTCGGGCTGACGTGGTTCCATGCCAGAAGTACCCTCCACGGTCCAAACTACGTAACACGGCCGCGGCACTACGGCGAGTTCCTGGCCGGCTGATCGCTGACTTGCGTCTAGGATGACCGGAGCGCGAATTTAGCTCCGACGGCGAAAAGTAAAGTTGGCTTGCATGGGGTTTGAGACGGGATCTTGGGTGGGACGGTGCGCCAGAATATAGAGAGAGGAAAGTGGGGGCGATAGGTTGTTGGATGACTGAAAGATACGTCCATGGGTAGCCTCTCTCGTGTCCTACCGGCAGCAACTGAAAGCTAACGTGGCTGTTTTGTATAGTGGTGGGTCCCGCATGTAAGGCTCTAATAAAGCGTCGATATGGTAGTGCTGTTGATGTGGATAAGCTATCTGTCAAGAGAAATAAGATAGTGAGATGAATTTTTTAGGTATATAGGATTCTCACGTGAAAGTTCTGGTGCATTCGGCAAGCACGTGTTCTATTTGTTTAAAAGTGAAGATATCCATACTTTACGTAACATTTTTTTTAGCACCGGTCTCTTATGTAGAGCTATCAAAAGCATAATGTACATGATAACATCATCTTCAATGGCCTTCAAACATATCTTGCGTCTATACATTGAGAAAAATCCTTCTGGATCTAGGAATATGTGAGGAAACCTCCGCATCGACTCAATCGCCATCAAGGTCATGGGATCTATAAAGAAAACATCTTGTTTTATAGCAACATGTGGTTTTAGAAGCTGGTGCCGGCACATAGGGCAACTTTCCTTCGTCTTGAGCCACCTCTCCACGCACCGCCCATGAAAGATGTGTCCACACGCCGTCTCCACCCAAGCGGTCGCCGTGGCGTCCTCCTGACCCAAGCATATGGGGCATCCTTCACCATTGGATGGCGCCTCCACTGGTTTGAGCACGTCGGCCGCAGTGGCAGTGGAGAACTCCTTTAGCTCGGGCTGACGTGGTTCCATGCCAGAAGTACCCTCCACGGTCCAAACTATCAGAACACGGCACGGCACTATGGCGAGTTCCTGGCCGGCTGATCGCTGACTTGCGTCTATATGCCCTCTTCAACAACCAACCAAAGAACCACACAAGCCAACTTTATTTTTCGCCGTCGGAGCTAAATTCGCGCGCCGGTCATCCTATGGATTGGAAAGTTGCGCAACGGGAGTAGGAGACGGTCAGGATGGATGGACGAGTAGGATTCAATTTCAGGGACGACCAACGTGTACGAGCGTGACTCGGTACAGCCCACACTCGGCCACGCGAGACGGGATGTACGTACGTTCTTGTTCTTCTTTTCTCTCCTAGGAACACACGTCCAATGTCAGGTGCTCCCGCTCATATGTGGTAGGGCCTGACCAGCACGCAGCACATGTGCTGATGGTACTCGTCGGGTCGCTGGCTCACAGCTCGCAACGCTGCACCATCCTGATTCCTGAACAACCCTTGAGACCGCCGGCTCCAGCTTCCCGTTTCCTGTATGCACGATATATCTCCAAGAATCATGGCAACGTGCGTGATTGTCTCAATGGAGGATGGTTCAGCCTTACGCATGTTTGTCAGGCAGTCCCGATCTCAGATGATTCGAGGTAACATTCGTGCTGCGAGTTGGCCTCCGTGGGATCATGGAAATTGCTAGTTCAGTCACCTCATGCATGGGAATTAAGCCCTGTTTGGTTCATAAGTTCTATGACTTTTTCTAGTCCCAACTAAAAAGTCCCTCGCCTCAAGTCCCTCCCTGTTTGTTTCAAGAGACTAAAAAGTCCCTAGTCCCTTCCTAGAGGTTATTAAATGACCATGTTGCCCCTAGTATATAGAAAAATAAAAATCAAACAACACCATGGGGTAGCGGGCCAATAGATGCATGGAGGGGCATTGTTGAAAAAGTCCCAAAAAAGACTCTCCTTGAGAGTCTTCTTCATTTAGTCCCAAATGCTAGTTTAGTCCCTAAAAAGTCCCTTCCGTTTGGTAAAAAAGTCTCTAAGAGGGACTTTTTTCTAGTCCCTACACCAAAAAGTCCCTGAAAATAAACATCCCCTAAGAGTCAGTAGTCTTCTGCCGTACTATCTACTCTACATTGTCTTGATCTTGTTGTTTTGTAAAACTAATTAAAGGCATTATGCCTGAACTAGGAGTGGAGAACCCATGAATTTGGTTTTGCCCCGACCCCCGCGTCGCCCCCGCTCAGGCGACTCGGGCGGGTACCCAACCCTAGTCGCCCCCGCTCTCGAATCCACCTTCCCTCACCCCGCAGCCTTGAAGGACGCCTGGGATGCGCCGAGGCGACAGCGGTGGTGGGGATCCTCCTCTCTCCCGCGTCTCACGGGTAGTGCGGAGCCCTTGCGCGTGCGGAGGTGCGGCAGATCTGGCGCCGGCGGCGATGGCTGGCCCTGTCGCGGGCGACGGCGACTGCGGCGCGTCAGGCAGCCCAGTCACGGGCTGCGGTGACTTATGTTGCGACGGTGTGTCATCCGGCTTCAGATCAGCGGCGGCATGGAGGGCCTGGTGGGCGGCTTGGCGGTACCTCCGGTCAGATCTGATCTGGCCAGTGCAGCCGGCGGTGGTGGCTGTCGGTGTCAAAACCGGCGGATCTCGAGTAGGGGGTCCCGGGCTGTGCGTGTAAGGCGGATGGTAACAGGAGGCGGGGGACACAATGTTTACCCAGGTTCGCGCCCTCTCGATGGAGGTAATACCCTACTTCCTGCTTGATTGATCTTGATGATATGAGTATTACAAGAGTTGATCTACCATGAGATTGTAGAGGCTAAACCCTAGAATCTAGCCTATGATTATGATTGTTGTTGTCCTACGGACTAAACCCTCCGGTTTATATAGACACCAGAGGGGATAGGGTTACACAAAGTCGGTTACAAGGGAGGAGATCTACATATCCAAATTGCCAAGCTTGCCTTCCACGCAAAGGAGAGTCCCATCCGGACACGGGACGAAGTCTTCAATCTTATATCTTCATAGTCCAACAGTCCGGCCAAAGTATATAGTCCAGCTGTCCGAGGACCCCTAATCCAGGACTCCCTCAGTAGCCCCCGAACCAGGCTTCAATGACGATGAGTCCGATGCGCAGATTGTCTTCGGCATTGGAGAGCGGGTTCTTCTCCAAATTCTGAGTACCTGTCGAGTAGTGTTCGGCTTCCCATGAATGTTGCACCCCTTGGCTTCCACGCCTGATAATGGCTATCTTCCACATGTCGAGCGAATGCGAGAAGTCGGGGCGTTTTTACACTTGCCACCCTAACCCTGTGAGCAGATCATCTATTTAAAAAGCCGGGGATCCCCAGATCCAGATCACACCATCCTTCCACAGCGAGTATCCATCGGAGCGTGCCCGGAAAAGCCCATCCCATCATGGCCGGCCATCACAACTCCTCTTCTCGCTCCCGTAGCACTTAGTCAGGCAATTGGAAGAAGTGTTCCGTCCCCACAACCAATTAGTAGAGTTCTGAGACCGGGTTTCTCCCTCCAACAGTATATGGTCCCCGTCCGAGCCGGACTAGCGCCATAACGCGGGGAGCAAGCGGAGAGCTTTCCCAACCCATCCATGGGGAGCGGGTATGCCTTGCCCTTACTTATTAAGGGACTTGGATTTCAATCCATCCGTTCCTCCATGGGCTCCTGAGTTCTCTGACCTCCAGTGCATAACTTTACTCCGCCTCCATATTACACATCGCCAGCTCGTCACCCCTTTGCGAGCTGTTTTGGGCTGCGAAGCTCATTTCAAGCTATGGAAGAGGCTATTCTGCCTCGTACCCCGTACACAGGAGGGGTCAATATATCAAGTGGGCGGAGCCGAGTTATGGCGCATCGCCGGGACCGGATACCTGTCCGGTACTCCGAAGAAGACATCCGAAGACTATCCTTCGGAGTGGTTTTATATGGAGGACGTCCCCCTTCCGGACCCTATTCGGGTGGGCCTTCCTGAGTTTAATAACGCCCCTTTGAAGAAGCGCCGCAGCTGGCGCCCTCGGAGCCCCCAGGAGGAAGATAACAGAGAGGTCCTTTACCTGATGGGCCGGATAAAAACGCTGGCCAAATCAGGATTGACAATAATCGAGGTGAGCATCATGAAATTGGTGATGGAGGATGGTTGATGATGACGACGGCGACGAATCCCCCTCTCCGAAGCCCCAAATGGACTCCAGATCAGCCCTCCCGAGAGGTTTTAGGGCTTGGCGGCTGACTCCGCATCGTAAAACGCGATGATTTCTTCTCCTCTATTTTTTTCTCCCCGAAAGCAAATATATAGAGTTGGAGTTGGCGTCGGAAGGTCTCCAGGGGGCCCACGAGGTAGGGGGGCGCGCCCTGGGGGGCGCCCCCACCCTCGTGGACAGGGTGTGGGCCCCCTGGTCTTCATCTTTGGCGAGGATTTTTTATTATTTTTTATAAGATGTTCCGTGGAGTTTCAGGTCATTCCGAGAACTTTTGTTTTCTGCACATAAAACAACATCATGGCGATTCTGCTGAAAACAACGTCAGTCCGGGTTAGTTCCATTCAAATCATGCAAGTTAGAGTTCAAAACAAGGGCAAAAGATTTTGGAAAAGTAGATACGACGAAGATGTATCAACTCCCCAAAGCTTAAACCATTTCTTGTCCTCAAGCAATTCAGTTGACAAACTAAAAGAGAAAAAGAAAGACTTTTACAAACTCTGTTTGCTCTTGCTGTTGTAAATATGTCAAGCCAGCATTCAAGTTTTCAGCAAAGATCATGACTAACCACATTTGCAATAATTCTCAGGTCTCATATTTACTCATATCAATAGCATAATCAACTAGCGAGCCATAATATTAAATCTCGGATGACAACACTTTCTCAAAACAATCATAATATGATACACAAGATGGTATCACGCTAGCCCTTTCTGAGACCGCAAAACATAAATGCAGAGCACCTTTAAAGATCAAGGACTGACTAGACATTGTAATTCATGGTAAAAGAGATCCAATCATAGTCATACCCAATATAGATTAACATAAATGAATGCAAATGACAGCTGCGCTCTCCAGCTAGTGCTTTTAATAAGAGGGTGATGACTCAACCTAAAAGTAAATAGATAGGCCCTTCGCAGAGGGAAGCATGGATTTGTAGAGGTGCCAGAGCTCGGTTATGAAATAGAGATAAATAATATTTTGAGCGATATACTTTCATTGTCAACATAACAACTAAGAGATGTCGATATCTTCCATGCTACACACATTATAGGCGGTTCCCAAACAGAATGGTAAAGTTTATACCCCCCCCCCTCCACCAACAAGCATCAATCCATGACTTGCTCGAAACAACGAGTGTCTCCAACTAACATCAGGTCCCAGGGGGAGTTTTGTTTGCAATTATTTTGATTTAGTTTGCATAAAGCATGGGACTGGGCATCCCGGTGACCAGCCATTTTCTCGTGAGTGAGGAGCGGAGTCCACTCCTCTTGAGAATAACCCGCCTAACATGGAAGATAAGGGCAGCCTTGGTTGATACATGAGCTATTCGAGCATACAAAACAGAATGTTTGTTTGAAGGTTTAGAGTTTGGCACATACAAATTTACTTGGAACGGCAGGTAGATACCGCATATATGCAGGTATAGTTGACTCATTTGGAATAACTTTGGGGTTTAAGGGACTAGATACACAAGCAGTATTCCCGCTTAGTACAGGTGAAGGCTAGCAAAAGACTGGGAAGCGAGCAACTAGAGAGCGACAACAGCCATGTACATGCATTAAAATTAATAAACATTGGATGCAAGCATGAGTACGATATAATCCACCATGAACATAAATATCGTGAAGGCGAGGTTGATTTGTTTCAATTACATGTGTGAACATGTGCCAAGTAAAGTCACTTAAATCATTCAAAGGAGGATACCACCCCACTATACCACATCACAACCATTTTAATAGCATGTTGGCAGGCAAGGTAAACCATTATAACTCATAGCTAATCAAGCATGGCACGAGAAACTATAATCTCTAATTGTCATTGCAGACATGTTTATTCATAATAAGCTAAATCAAGAAAGATGAACTCATCATATTTACAAAAACAGAAGAGGTCGAGTTCATACCAGCTTTTCTCATCTCAGTCAGTCCATCATATATCATCATAATTGCCTTTCACTTGCACGACCGATGTGAATAATAATAAGAGTGCACATGCATTGGACTAAGTTGGAATCTGCGAGCATTCAAAAAACAGGAGAAGACAAGGCAATATGGGCTCTGGGTTAAATCAACAATAATGCATATAAGATCCACTTCGACAATTTAATCATGGTCTTCTCCTATCAACCCCCAAAGAAAAGAAAAGAAATAAAACTATTTACAAGGAAAAGCTCCCAACAAGCAAAAGAAGAACGGGAAATATTTTTGGGTTTTTCTTTTTAATTGTTACTACTACAGCAGGAAAAGTAAACTACTACTAATTTTTTTTGGTTTTTTCTTAAGGTTTATCAAACACACAAGAAGAAAGCAGGAAAAAGAAAATAAACTAGCATGGATATTACAGTGAAAGAGTATGAGCACCAACATCTAGCAATGAGTGTGTGTGAACATAAATGTAATGTCGGTGAGAAATACGTACTCCCCCAAGCTTAGGCTTTTGGCCTAAGTTGGTTTATTGCCAGGGATAGCCTGGCTGATACCCGTAGGTGTAGCTGGGGTCGTACTATGATGCAGGGACTATCGCCTCCTGAGCTGCAGCGTGGTGTCGGGCTGCCTCCGCCCTCCGCTCGTACTCATCTGCCTCCTCTCTGGTGATGGTATATCTTCCTTTTGTCTGAGAATCAAAGAAGGTAGGAGCATGGAGAGTAATACGGGCAACATGCCGTTTGTTAAAGATTAGTCGATACTGGTGAGGGGATTCAGTCCTCTCGACAAACTGGTGGGAAACCATAGAATCAAAATCTAAATAAGTAGGAGGCAACTCCATATCACCCTCACGGACGTCTATCTCAAGAAAATTAGCTAAGCGGGTTGCATAAATTCCTCCAAAGAAATCTCCATTATATCTATTATGATGCAACCTACGAGCTACAATGGCTTCCATATGATAAGATTGGTCTCCTAACACAGCACTCCTGAGAATGCTAAGGTGAGGGACACACATGTGACATGCTTCATCCTTAGCATTTATGCACCTACCTATGAAGAGAGCAAAATAATGTATAGCAGGAAACTGAATGCTCCCTATGGTAGCTTGCGTTATATCTCTAGATTCCCCTACAGTTATACTAGCAAGAAAGTCTCTAAATTCAGATTTACGGGGATCAATAGTACTACCCCATTGTGGGAGTTTGCAGGCAAAAGTAAAATTCTCTAAGTCCATGGTATAAGATTTGTCATAAAGATCAAACATGACTGAAGGAGAATTATGCGAAGATGAAAACTCAAACCTCCTCACAAATGAACTAGTGAGATCATGATACTGGGGGCATTTGTCTGCCTCAAAGTATACAAGATCGGCGTTACATGAAATATGCGTTAAATTCTTCTTTAATTCCTGCACGATCCATAAAATTTTCCAAGGCCACTCACAAGGCCGCACTAGAGCGTCTCTTGGTGGTTCCTCGTCAGCATCACGCATAGCAAGCCTGGGCCCTTGCTTCTTAGAAGAACCACCTTGGAACATCTTCCTAAGCATATTGCTTTTCTCTGAAAAAATTCTGAATTTTTTAGTAACTTCAAACAATAGTGAACCAACTTCAATAAAATTGATAGCAACTACTCCTACAAGTGCCTAGAGCCTATATCAAGCATTAGAGCTACTTGGAACCATATAAATTTGACATGCAAGCTCAAGAACATGATCACCTCTGCAGCACAAATTTGCAATGAATAAAGCACTAGAACAAAAACTAATTGGACCAATGGAGGAGTCACATACCAAGGAACAATCTCCATAAGCAGTTTCTGAGAGGTGCTTTGAGCAAGGAGATCGAAAATCACAACAAAGAGGGCTAGAACTCATGGTTGAGCTGGTTTTTCGTGTTTGTGGGAGGAAGAAGAAGAGGATGGGTGCAGGAATAAGTGGAGGAGGGCCACCATGGGCCCACGAGGCAGGGGGCGCGCCCAGGGGGGTAGGGCGCGCCCTCCACCCTCGTGGCAGTGGTAGCTCCCAGCGGTGATTTTTGCACCATAAATCCTCAAATATTCCCGAAAAAATCATATTAAATTGGCATGGCATTCTGAGGACTTTTATTTTCGAGGTATTTTTATATTGCACGGATAAATCAGGAAACAGACAGAGAAAATACTGTTTTTACTTTATTTCAACTAAATAACAGAAATTATAAAGAGGGTACAGAAGGTTGTGCTTCTAGTTTCATCCGTCTCATGCTCATCAAAAGGAATCCACTAACAAGGTTGATCAGGTCTTGTTAATAAACTCATTCCGAATAACATGAAACCGGAGAAATTTCGAATAACACTAAGTTACCTCAACGGAGATATGCACATCCCCTATAATAAGAATATCATATTTCTTCTTGACAGTAGGAAGAGGAAATTCAAAACCTCCAAAGATAATCGATGGAATTTTTCCAATAGAGTTGATACTATGAACTTGAGGTTGTTTCCTCGGAAAGTGTACCGTATGCTCATTACCATTAACATGAAAAGTGGCATTGCCTTTGTTGCAATCAATAACAGCCCCTGTGTCGGGTTATCGAGGTCTGGGGGTTCTTCAATAAATAAAGGATTAAGATCATATGTTTCTTCAACAGGCGGTAAATTAAGACCATGTATTTCTTCAATAGGAGGTAAATTCTTAACATCTTCAGCTTTAATACCTTTTTCTTTCATAGATTTCTTTGCCTCTTGCATATCTTCGGGACTGAGAAATAAAACACCTCTCTTCTTCGGAGTTGGTTTAGGAATAGGCTCAGTAATTGGAGCAGGAGCTGGTTCAGGAGCTGGTTCAGGAGCTGGCTCAGGAGGTGCCCAGTTATTTTCATTTGTCAACATATTATTCAATAGAATTTTAGCTTCATCCGGTGTTCTTTCCCTGAAAAGAGAACCAGCACAACTATCGAGGTAATCTCTGGAAGCATCGGTTAGTCCATTATAAAAGATATCAAGTATTTCATTTTTCTTAAGAGGATGATCAGCAAAGCATTAAGTAACTTGAGAAGCCTCCCCAAGCTTGTGGGATACTCTCTTCTTTAATTTTCACAAAGTTGTATATTTCCTTTAAAGCAGCTTGTTTCTTATGAGCAGGGAAATATTTAGCGAGAAGTAATAAATCATATCCTGGGGACTACGCACACAACCGTAATCAAGAGAATTAAACCATATCTTAGCATCACCCTTTAATGAGAACGGAAATATTTTAAGTATATAAAAGTAGCGAGATCTCTCATCATTAGTGAACAGGGTGGCTATATCATTTAATTTAGTATGATGTGCCACAACAGTTTCAGATTCATAACCATGGAAAGGATCAGATTCAACCAAAGCAATTATATCAGGATCAACAGAGAATTCATAATCCTTATCGGGAACACAAATAGGTGAAGTAGCAAAAGCAGGGTCAGGTTTCATTTTATCTCTAAGAGATTCTTTGTTCCATTTAACTAATAGCCTTTTAAGCTCGTTTCTATCTCTGCAGGCTAAAATAGCTGCAGGAGCTTCCATATCAAAAACATAAACCTCAGGAATAACAGGCCTATCTTCATCATCACTTTCATTAATATATTCAGATTCAATAATTTCTTTCTCCCTAGCCCTAGCAATTTGTTCATCAAGAAATTCACTAAGGAGCACAGTAGTATCAGGCATAGAAGTAGTTTCATCATAAGTATCATGCATAGCAGAAGTGACATCATCAATAACAAGCGACATATCAGAACGAATAGCAGAAGCAGGTTTAGGCGTCGCAAGCTTACTCATAACAGAAGGTGAATCAAGTGCAGAGCTAGATGGCAGTTCCTTACCTCCCCTCGTGTTGAGGGATAAATTGTTATCTTAGCGTTTTTCAAGTTATTCATAGTGTCCAGCAGATATAAATCCCAAGTGAGTCAAAGAATAGAGCTATGCTCCCCGGCAACGGCGCCACAAAAAGGTCTTGATAACCCACAAGTATAGGGGATCGCAACAGTTTTCGAGGGTAGAGTATTCAACCCAAATTTATTGATTCGACATAAGGGGAGCCAAAGAATATTCTCAAGTATTAGCAGTTGAGTTGTCAATTCAACCACACCTGGATAACTTAGTATCTGCAACAAAGTGTTCAGTAGCAAAGTAATATGATAGTAGTGGTAACAGTAACAAAAGTAATGGAAGCACAAGTAATATTTTTGGTGTTTTACAGTGATTGTAACAATAGCAACGGGAAAGTAAATAAGCGTAAACTAGTATATGGAAAGCTCGTAGGCATTGGATCGGTGATGGATAATTATGCCGTATGCGGTTCATCATGTAACAGTCATAACATAGGGTGACACAGAACTAGATCCAATTCATCAATGTAATGTAGGCATGTATTCCAAATATAGTCATACGTGCTTATGGAAAAGAACTTGCATGACATCTTTTGTCCTACCCTACCGTGGCAGCGGGGTCCTAATGGAAACTAAGGGATATTAAGGCCTCCTTTTAATAGAGAACCGGAACAAAGCATTAGCACATAGTGAATACATGAATTCCTCAAACTATGGTCATCATCGGGAGTGGTCCCGATTATTGTCACCGGGTTGCGGATCATAACACATAGTAGGTGACTATAGACTTGCAAGATAGGATCAAGAACTCACATATATTCATGAAAACATAATAGGTTCAGATCTGAAATCATGGCACTCGGGCCCTAGTGACAAGCATTAAACATAGCAAAGTCATAGCAACATCAATCTCAACATAGTGGATACTAGGGATCAAACCCTAACAAAACTAACTCGATTACATGATAAATCTCATCCAACCCATCACCGTCCAGCAAGCCTACGATGGAATTACTCACGCATGGCGGTGAGCATCATGAAATTGGTGATGGAGGATGGTTGATGATGACGACGGCGACGAATCCCCCTCTCCGAAGCCCCAAATGGACTCCAGATCAGCCCTCCCGAGAGGTTTTAGGGCTTGGCGGCGGCTCCGTATCGTAAAACGCGATGATTTCTTCTCCTCTATTTTTTTCTCCCCGAAAGCAAATATATAGAGTTGGAGTTGGGGTCGGAAGGTCTCCAGGGGGCCCACGAGGTAGGGGGCGCGCCCTAGGGGGGCGCCCCCACCCTCGTGGACAGGGTGTGGCCTTGGTCTTCATCTTTGGCGAGGATTTTTATTATTTTTATAAGATGTTCCGTGGAGTTTCAGGTCATTCCGAGAACTTTTGTTTTCTGCACATAAAACAACATCATGGCAATTCTATTTGAAAAGCTTGTCGATCCGGGTTAGTTCCATTCAAATCATGCAAGTTAGAGTCCAAAACAAGGGCAAAAATGTTTGGAAAAGTAGATACGACGGAGACGTATCACAACCACTTCAATATCGGCAACAACCCATGTGGCACTTCAATGGAGAAGACGATGCCACCCGCTGCGGTCGTAAAGGTCCGGACTCCGTCGCTGCTCTAGCGAAAATACTGTCCGATTTATATAAAGGAGAGGAAGAGGAGTTCATCTGCATTAAGCCACGGGAAGGATTCTCCATGTACAACTCCCCAAACTGGGTGAGCTGCTACTTTTTACTCCAGACCTTCCCGCATTCTTCATTATAAGTATTTACCTTGCTATTTCATAGCAGGAACTACGAAAAGCTGTGAGGAAGGTCCACAACCCGTCTCCACAACCAGAGGACCCTGACCGGGCCCTCGACCCCGGACTCGAAGAAGATCCAGACACATTTGTGGAGCTCATCGACAGGATGTTCTATCAGTTAAGCTGTGACGGTGCCTTGGTGGCCATCATAGCCGATTATCCTGGACTGCTCCCTGGATCGCATGTAAGTAAAACCGGAGTCCCAACTTCCGAGAAGGATCCCTTTTTTTTGCACTTCACCTACCGCACACATATGGTGTCTTACAGGGAAGGCCCTCGGGACACCATGCCGAACCCGCAGTGACTCACCAACAAGGGGCACCGAAACCAGGTAGGCTTAAAAGGAAGGCGGTCAGGACTGAGACGCCGTCGCAGAGGTATGAAAAAAAACCTGCTCCGTGGTTGTCGTCTTGAAAAATATAATAACGTCCATGGTTCTTGGCAGGAAAAACGCTCGCCGGACCGTATCCGGAGAGCCTGCCGGCCACGCCTCCACCAGCCGGGTTCCAAAGCCGGACTTAGAGGCAGATGATAGCGTGGGGACAACGCCGGATGTTCCTCCTACAGAGGATGCAGATAGGCTGTCCGCTACGAATTCCAAAGTGGAGAGTGCCATGAATCACAGGCGTCGTCGGGCCGTACTCCGCAACCCTGGTTTCTCCGAAGAGGCGTTCGATGCCTTCAACTCAGGAGACACGTACATCCGAGCTGCTCAAAATGGTCTTGCCAGAGCCACTGACCAGTATGTAAAGGATATACGGGTAAGAAAATCTGATAATTATTTATATCAGTAGCCCCTGAGACTTGAAACAGTTGGCACAACTGATTTAAGGATCATTATTTATGAGGTTCTTACAGAGAAGAATACCCAGTTGTCTCAAGAGCTGGAGGAGTGCAAAGCCCAGCTACGGGCCGCAGTTACCGCAATGAAGGAGTCCGAAAAGGCCCCATCTGGTAACACTTGTTTCTATCGAAAAGAAAGACATGTACCAGTTAGTATTCGACATGCATGCAAATCTAACAATAGATTCTACAGATGATCCCGGAGTGAATCCGGAGGTCGTGCGAGGGGATGAGCAAAATGCTCAACGATAGCTAAAGGTTGGCGAACGCGTGCTTACGCAGGTTAGGCGGGAGAAAAACGATCTCCAAGATGCCAATACCCGGCTGAGTGTTGAACTGAAAGATGTTCGGGCCCAGCTTGCTGACTCCGTAAAGGAGAATAAGAGGCTTCGACGCGACATTTTTAGTAAGTGCTTGAACGAACTTTTATAGAGTTCGGCCAAGAAACCGGCTAACAGAGTTATATATGTAGGTATGCTGATGGGTCGTCCCGCAGAGGAGATGCCCGGGTCTGCGGGTGATCTTCTGCCAGAGCTCTCACAACTGCACGAACAAGTTCGCAGGTGATGCAGGGCATTGCCCAAGCCTTGTGGCCCTCCGCATCACTGCCAGGAGGCATGGGGAGCTTGTAGATATGCTCAAGGGAGCACGGCGGTGCTTCCGATTATGGAAGATATCTGCCTGTCTACAAGGTGCAAGGGAAGCCTGGGCCATGGTGAAGACTCGATATACCAAGGCTGACCCGAACCACATGGCCGAGGTCGGACCTGTGGGGTCTGATGGGAAAGAGATACCCGTCAGCTTGGTGTATGACCAGGTGAAATTAGCCGCAAAGTATTCCCAACAGGATTGTAGGCTAGACAACCTGTTGGATGGTATAGAAGAAGAATTCAGTCAGTCTAAGTATTTGTGTACTTCAAGTGACATATATTGTCCCTAGCGGATTGTAAATCATCTGTCATGGCGGACCTTTTAACCCGACCTCCGGACCCGACGGTCCGGAGTGTATCCGAATACCCGCTCAGTTATGTAAAAACCGGGGTACGCGTGGAAACCAGGCGTAGGGGTCATAAGTGCTTGAACAAGCAAGTACCCAACTAGCTATGTTATATTACATGGATAGTAAGAAACATCTTCCAGGGAGAATAGTTCCGTTAAGGGTTCCTTTCCCTAGGTACGCATGCATTAATGTGCATGTCCGGACTGCGAAAAGAGACGCAGGATATAAACATCTGGGGGCATTTATTGAAATAATTAAAAGTCATCTTTTGTTCACCGACCAAATATTCCCTCAAGAACGCTAGCTTTCGGCTTCACCCATTATGAGGTACACATCTGGCTGACCCGGCAGTAACAATCGCAGAGATGCTCCCCTTATGCCCTAGCCGAATTAACGGGGACGTGGGACAAACACAAGATCCAGGCAACCCAGCTTGGCCAAAACTTAAGTCATATCGATGCATATAATGGCGAAAAAAAGGTACATGTGAAAAAGTAACACATGTGAGGGGGGCATGGAGCCCGGAACATAGTTATATTAAGCTTCTGTATAAGAAGCCCCAAGGTATAATGAGCGCCTAAGCAGCGTCAAGATTAATAGTCAAGACACATTTTAACCTTTTAAGGTCGTGAAGAAAAAGGGAAGAAAGAAAGAAAAGAAAAGACAGGTAACAGATATGTATATAAAAATTTGACGGAGGTAAGGAGACGAATAGAGAGTCCGGCGCTAGGCGTAAAACCTTCGGAGTCTGATCGCGTTCCATGGGTTGTTCGAGTCGATTGTCCGATGCATCCCGCAGACGGTACGCTCCACCGGTCCAAACTTTGTCAATAATGAAGGGACCTTCCCATTTGGGCTTGAGCTTGTCCTTTTTCTTCTCTGGTAGGCATAGAATGAGTTCGCCAACGTTATAAGTTTTCGCCCGTACTTCTCTGCTTTGATACCGTCGAGCCTTCCGCCAACGTTATAGAATGCGGAGTGGGCTTTTGCCACGTCACGCTCCTCCTCCAGGGCGTCCAAACTGTCCTGCCGATCAAGCTCGGCTTCTTTCTCTTCATACATGCGCACTCGAGGTGAGTCATGAATGATGTCGCAGGGCAGTACCGCCTCTGCGCCGTACACCATAAAAACGATGTGTATCCGGTAGTGCGATTCGGCGTGGTCCGCAGCCCCCATAGTACGGAGTCGAGCTACTCAACCCAGTGCATATCTGATTCCTTCAAGGATCGCACTAATCTGGGTTTAATGTTGCTCATAATGAGACCATTTGCTCGCTCGACCTAACCGTTTGTTTGGGGGTGATAGATGGAGGCATAATCGAGCTTAATGCCCATGTTGCCGCACCAAGTTTTTACCTCGTCGGCTGTAAAGTTCGAGCCGTTATCGGTGATGATGCTGTGGGGGACGCCGTAATGGTGTACAACCCCGGATATGAATTCTATCACTGGTCCGGACTCGGCCGTTTTAAGTGGTTTGGCTTCTATCCATTTGGTGAATTTATGCACCATGACCAATAGGTATTTTTTCTTATGGCTTCCTCCTTTAAGTGGTCCGACCATATCAAGCCCCGAGACCGCGAAGGGCCAAGTAATGGGGATTGATCGGAGAGCAGTAGGTGGCAAATGGCTTTGGTTTGCAAAAAGCTGGCAACCGACGCAACGTTGGACGAGGTCCTGTGTGTCTGCTCGGGCCGTCGGCTAGTAAAAACCTATACGGAAGGCCTTGCTTACAAGGGCTTGAGCTGCGGCGTGGTGGCCGCTGAGTCCAGCAGGAATTTCTGCCAAAAGTTTCCGTCCTTCCTCTTCGGAGATGCACCTTTGAAGTACTCCGGTAACGCTTTTCTTATAAATCTCTCCCTCGTGGACCTTGTAGGCTTTAGACCGCCGCACAATGCAACGTGCCTCGTTTGGGTCCTCAGGGAGTTCTTGACTAGTTAGGTAGGCCAAGAAAGGTTCTGTCCACGGGGCGATGACGGCCATAATCACGTGGGCCGAAGGCGTTATTTCGGTGGCAGAGCCTCCGATTATGTCAGAGTGTTCGGTATCTGGCATTGTGGCCGGGTCCGGACTGTTGTTGCCAGTCTCTCCTTCCCATACCACAGATGGCTTAAACAACCTTTCCAAGAAGATATTAGGTGGGACAGGGTCGCGCTTAGCGCCGATGCGGGCGAGTATATCCGCCGCTTGATTGTTTAATCGGACCACATGGTGGAATTCGAGCCCCTCGAACCGAGCTGACATTTTGAGGACGGCGTTGCGGTAAGCCGCCATTTTCGGATCCTTGGCGTCGAAGTCTCCATTTATTTGAGATATTGCAAGGTTCGAATCCCCACGCACCTCTCGGCGTTGAATGCCCATGGAGACTGCCATCCGGAGACCATGTAACAGGGCCTCATATTCTGCTGCGTTGTTGGAGTCTGTGTATAATATTTGGAGTACGTATTGGACTGTATCTCCGGTGGGGGATGTCAGGACGACGCCTGCCCCCAGACCAGCCAGCATTTTAGAGCCGTCAAAGTGCATGATCCAATTGGAGTACGCGCCGTACTCTTTAGGGAGTTCGGCTTCTGTCCATTCGGCGATGAAATCAGCCAGTACTTGTGACTTAATGGCTCGCCGTGGTTTGTATGTTATGTCGAAAGGGAGGATCTCAATAGCCCATTTATCAATCCGGCCCGTGGCATCGCGGTTATTTTTATGTCGTTGAGTGGTACTTCAGAGGCCACCGTAATTAAACACTCTTGAAAGTAGTGTCGTAGTTTCCAGGATGCCATGAAGACCGCGTATGCTATCTTTTGATAATGTGGGTACCGTGATTTGCATGGAGTGAGGACAGTGGATACATAGTATACCGGCTTTTGAAGCGGGAACTTATGTCCGTCCGTCTCTCGTTCGACGACGAGCACTGCACTTACAACTTGGTGTGTTGCCGCTATATATAACAGCATTGGTTCGCCGATATTTGGCGCAGCCAAGATTGGGTTGCTGGCCAAGACGGCCTTTATTTCTTCCAATCCAGCTATAGCCGCATCCGTCCACTCGAAGTGTTCGGTGCGTCGAAGAAGGCGATAAAGAGGTAGTGCCTTTTCTCCTAATCGGGAGAGAAAGCGGCTTAAGGCAGCCACGCATCCAGTTAATTTCTGGATTTGCTTGAGGTCTGCATTGGGATGAACAAGCGTGACAGAGCTCGGATTTTAGCGGATTTGCTTCAATTCCTCTATTGGAGACAATGAAGCCCAAGAGCTTTTCGGCAGATGCGCCCGAAAATGCATTTTTCGGATTGAGCTTGATGTCATATGTTCGGAGATTGTCGAACGTGAGCCTCAAGTCGTCTATTAAGGATTCGACATGTCTGGTTTTAATGACCACATCGTCTACGTATGCCTCCACTATTTTGCCGATTTGTGTTTCCAGGCATGTCTGAATCATGCGTTGATAGGTTGCACCGACATTTTTTTAGCCCGAAAGGCATGGTGTAAAAACAGAAGGGGCCGTATGGAGTGATAAATGCCGTTGCGGCTTGATCGGACTCCGCCATCTTAATTTGATGGTATCCAGAGTATGCGTCGAGGAAACACAATGAGTCGTGACCTGCGGTAGCGTCGATAATTTGATCGATGTGGGGGAGGGGGAAGGGATCCTTGGGGCAAGCCTTGTTAAGGTCCTTGAAATCGACACATAGGCACTAGGATTTGTCCTTCTTTGGTACCATCACCAGGTTTGCTAGCCAGTCCGGATGTTTTATTTCTCTAATGAATCCGGCCTCGAGTAACTTGGCTAGCTCTTCTCCCATGGCTTTTCGCTTAGGCTCAGAGAAACGCCGAAGAGTCTGCTTGACCGGCTTGAACCCCTTTAGAATGTTCAGGCTATGCTCGGCCAGCCTGCGTGGGATTCCAGGCATGTCTGAAGGATGCCAGCTGAAGATGTCCCAATTCTCGCGCAAGAACTCCTGCAGTGTGGCAGCTGTTCTGGGGTTCAGCTGTGCCCCGATGGAGGCTGTTTTTGTAGGGTCCGTTGGGTGGACCTGGAATTTGACTATTTCCTCTGCTGGTTTAAAATAGGTGGACTTGGGTATTTTGTCGAGTATCATGTCGTCCCTGTCCACTGTGGAGCGCAGCGCAGTTAGTTCTTCGGCTGCAAGGGCTTCGGATAACGCCTCAAGGGCTAGTGCAGAGGTTTTATTTTTGGCGCGGAGTGCTATGTCCGGATCACTAGCTAGAGTGACGATTTCATTGGGCCCGGGCATTTTGAGCTTCATGTACCCGTAATGGGGTATAGCTTGGAAGATCGTGAACGCCTCTCGCCCTTAAAGGGCGTGGTATCCGCTACTGAACGGGGCCACTTGGAATGTGATTTCTTCGGACCTATAATTCTTCGGCGTGCCGAATACCACATCTAGTGTGATTTTTCCCACACATCGTGCCTCCCGACTAGGGATGATTCCTCTGAAGGTCGTGCTTCTTTGCTCAATGTGGCTCTTGTCTATTTCCATTTTGCTAAGAGTTTCCTCGTAGATGAGGTTTAATCTGCTGCCACCGTCCATGAGCACTTTAGTAAGCCATAAGCCGTCCATAATTGGACTAAGGACCAAAGCGGCTAGTGCTCGGGCTGTTCGGAATTGAGGTTCGTCACTGGCATTGAAGGTTATGGCCGTGTCGTTCCATGGATTTATTGGTGCAACGTGGCAGACTTCAACAAGGCTATGGACTGCTCGCTTGCGCCTATTATTTGAGGCGAAGGTTTCGAAGACTGTCAATACTGCATTGTTATTTTCCACTGGATGGTGCTCTATTGTATTGTTGATGAGGAGATCCTCGCTGCTCTTGGCCGCCTGCCGGAGTATCCAACATGCTCTAAGGCTGTGTATTGGTATGGTATCCGCTGTACTGTGAATTTTGCATGGCCCATTGAGCCATCACTCCAATACAGCCCACGCCTGTAGTGGGCTTTGGTTTCTTTGTTATTGGATCGGGTGACTTACGAGAGTACACCCTTTTAGTTCGGACGGGGGGGGGGTTAGTGAGAGCCGGAGAATCCCAAATTTTTGTTTGGGTTTTCCAGGCGCTTTCCATCGCACAGTACTTCTGTACTATGGCTGCCAAGTCATTGAAGTGTGCTATGTCACGGCGACTTATGGCCTTGAGGATTCCCTTGTCCGTGCAATTTTTGCGAAAGAATGAAATTGCGTCTTCCTCATGACAGTCCTTGACCTTGCTCATTACAAGGAGGAATCTGGCCCAATATTGATGTACTGTCTCTTGGGGCTCTTGTCTAATGTGGGAAAGATCACTTATGTTTGGGTGGGTGGGTATATTTAGGTTCAAACCCTGACCCGATCTGAGACCCAGGGGCGGAGGAGTTTCCGAGCTTAGCAGTTCGAGCTCCGGGATGTTGCCCAAGAGTTACGGCCCATTGTCTGATTCTAGGTTCGAAGCTTGGGCCATGTCCTCCCGTGGACGGGTATCCGGCTCGGAGAGCTCGGGAATCCGGACATAGTTTGTCCTCAAAATAGAGGAAGAATTGCTACCTTGCTCCTCCACCACCGCTATTTGATGGGTGACCGGCTGTCAGGACCGGATTTTCGGGATATTAATTTCCTAGAAAATGGCCCTTGTGCTCATCAGCCCCAGGATTACTGTTAGCTGATGAGGCACCAACTCGATACAGAAATTCCAAGCAAAGTACATAATATGCAGTACAAGACTATTCTGGCCTATGAGTACAACAAATGGTTTCTAGTGGTTGAAGGCGGCAGCGGTTTGTGGATCATCAGCGTCTATGGGTGTCACAGCCCTAGAATTTGGTTGCAGATAGTGGCATTGCATCCATGCATCATGTTTAAATTCAAGAAACTTGAATTGAGGAAATTTGAAAAGCCTCAAAATTTTAATTAAAAGAAGGGCAAATAACCTCGAAAATGCATCCAATGTTTCCAAAATGCTCTTCAATGATGTTTAATATTTTTGGCAAGGGTTTTATTCAAACCAAAAATATGGAACATTTTTGAGGAATTATTTTGGCCATTTGGATTTAAATCAATAAATATTTGAGTTGGATTAAATTCTTCTATAAAAGAATTGGAAGTCCAACAATTCTGAAAAACCTGTGAGTGGCTTTGAATATATTGCATCAAGCCACATAAATATTTTCAGAAGCTACTAAATGATTTGGGCTATGAGTCAAATCAAAACAGAATTGAAATATTAGAAAACAGAAACAGAAATGTGAAAAGGAGAAAGGAACCTACCTGGCCCACTTACCTGTTGCCGGCCCAGCTGCGCAGCCAAATCCGGCCTTCGCTACCATCTCCTAGCTCCTGCCAGGAGGACGACGTCGTGTCGCCCGCGCACGCACTTGAGGTATCCACCTCCTGCTTCGTGCTGACGGCCTCCCCTTCGAGCCTGTCCGCGTCTGGAGACGCCCAGCACCACCTCGCCAATCCCCCCACCTCTCTGGCCTCTCCCCACCGCTCTGACTCTCTCTTCCGCAGCCGCCCGAAGACACCCGCAGCGCGCAGCTCATCGCCGCCGTGCCCAGTGGCCTCCCCTCGCCTCCCCACTTGTCTGGAAGCTCCGTATCCATCGCGTACGTCGTCTCCGTCAACATACACGACGCCGAGAGCCCTGCAGTAACGCCATTGCCGTCGCCTTCACCGACGGGCACCGAAGATCGCCGGCTCCGGTTCACCGTCTCCAAGCCGTCCCAGAGCTCGCTGAGCTACTCATCGACCTCCCCGTGAGCTCCTCCACTTTTCCCCTCTCTTCCACGTGTCATCTTCGCCTCGTAGCCGCCGCCGCCATTGAGGCCGAAGCTCACCTCTGCGCAGGCACAAATGTTGTGAGGCTCCGGTGACCAAATGGTCCCGTGCGTGCCTCCGTTGGGTTCGGGAGCTCTCGTAGATCATGTAGGTGCAAACCGCTGGTCCTCCCGCGCGCCGTGTCATCGATTCCGTCGACACCCGAGCTCTGGCCGCCGCCCAACTCGCCGCTGCTACAGACCACCTCGCGCCCTATCTCTGCCACCGCTGGATGCGCATGAGCCCCAGCTTGCCGTAGAACCCAACCGCGTCGCAAGCCGTGCATTGTGGGCGATTCCTGAGCCACCTTGCCGCCGCGGCACCTCGCCGGCGAGTCAACCCCGGTTAAACGCCGGCCTAACTACAGATTAGGCGCTAACCTAATAGTCTTAGGTCAATGACAAATGGGCCCCACGCCCTTATTTAATCACAGGATTATCTCCCTGCTTAGTTTAAGCTAATGCCATGGCCCATTGGTCAGTTTGACTAGGCCACGTCAGCATTGACCAGGTCCCGCGCCACAGGTTTGACTCTGGTCAACCCTGTTGACTTGCTGACATCACACAGGCGTCATGCTGACGCAGTAAAGTATTTCTGGAATTAAAATAAATTAGGAAATGATTTATAAATTCCAGAAAATGTCCTAAACTTCTAAAAATCATATAAAATTAACTGTAACTCCAAATGAAACAAATTATATATGAAAAATTATTAGAAAATTCCAAGGAATCTGTTAATGGCATTTTCATGCATGTTTGAGCAACCTAAAGCTACTGTATATGACGATTTGAATTAATGGCATTTGAAATGCCTTATGTGGAGTTTGAATTTGAATCTTGCGTTCAAACCAACTCCATTTAAATCATTGCTAGCTGCATTAGCCCAAAACACATTCATATTGCCATGTCATAGCATGCATCATATTGTGCATTGCATTGATCGTGCTTCTTCTCTATTGCCGGTGTTGTTCCCCCTCGGTAGACGTTGTACCGACGTTGTGATCATTGACACTGATGAAGACTCAATGCTATCTTCAAAAGTGCCAGGTAAGCAAAACCCCCTTGTTCATTTCGATACAATCCCACTCTCCCGCTCCTGCTCTTTTTTTACTGCATTAGGACAACAAAGATTCATCTGTTACTTGCTGCGGTAGCTGAACCCCTTTATCCTCTGCATGACCTGTCATTCCACAAGAATAGATGAAACCCACTAGCATGAGTAGGAGTTGTTTGAGCCCTGTTGTGCCTACTCATTCATGCTTGTTTGTCATGCCTGCTATTGCTTAGAGTTGTGTCAGTCTGATTCATCGGGGATGAATTGGAGGTGTGTGAACATGTCCCTCTTGTGAGAGAGCTAAGTGTGTGAACACGATTTGGTAAAGGTAGCGGTGAGAGTCCATGTAGGAGTACATGGTGGGTTGTCTCATCGCAGCCATCCTCAGGAACTGAGTTCTATGTTTGTGATCCATGAGCAGTTACTACCACACATTGGGCTCCGGGCGCTCCAAGCTCTCTCGACTTATTAATCAACTTGATCTCTGTCCAGGAGTTGCAACTAGTTTCTGGTGTTTGTAGGATATGTGTTGGAGGCCGTGCGTAGCGCTGAACCTAGGGGTGGGCTATGATGCGGTAGATACACCGTGGCCCGGTGTACCGAAAGCGCCCTGCTTGGTGTCTCGGGAACCCTGCACACATCGTTTGGGGCCGTGAGCGACACCCGGCCGGATCTCCTTGCGGATGGAACCCGAATAGGCGATAAACCTGGACTAGAGACTTGCTGCAGTCAGGCTTCCGCTTGAAGGTTGCCGAGATACATGACGTGTACATGGCGGTAAGTGGCGAGAGCGTGTGTGAAGAAGTACACCACTGCAGGGTTAATATGATCTATTCGAATAGCCGTGTCCGCGGAAAAGGACTTCTGGGTTGCCTATAACAGTTCATAGACAAGTGAAAGTGGATACTCTAAAATGCGCAAGATAACCGTGAGTGCTATGGATGGTGTTCTCGTAGGAAGACGGGATCGAATCCATAGTGGTGTATTGATTGGTGAATATGTGGACTCGTGTGCGCCACCCCAAAAGAGTTACTTGCAGTCGTAGTTCAGGATAGCCACCGAGTCAAAGCTGGCTTGCTGCAGTCAAACTCCACCACCCCTTTGTTGATAATGATGCATATGTAGTTAGTTACGATGTAAGACTTGCTGGGTACATTTGTACTCACGTTTGCCTATTTTATGTTCTGTAGAGAGACGTCAGTCTCGCTAGTAGTTCCGCATGGACTTCGACGTTTAGCTTGTTACCTCAGCTACGATCTTGTGCCCTCGGCAAGATCTGGTAGATAGTCGGGCTTCTCAGCCCTTTTTCATTTGTAGATGTCTGTACTCAGACATGTTAAGCTTCCGCATGTGTTTGAACTTGTATGCTCTGAATGTTGGGTCATGAGACCCATGTTCGTAATATCTCGCTCCTCGGAGCCTAATGAATAATACTTGAGTCGTAGAGTTATGTTGTGATGCCATGTTGTATTTACACATATCGAGCATATTGTGTGTACGTTTGAAATGCTTGGTATGTGTGGGATCCGACAATATAGTTGTTTATCCTTGGCAACCTCTCTTATGGGGAAATGTAGTCTAGTGCTTCTTGAGCCATAGTAGTCCGCTATAGCCAGTTCACGAGTCCTGCTAGCCCAAAGACTACCGCTTTCAGACGCTTGACTGGCCGAAATGTGTTTCACTTCGTTCGTGGTTCCGTTCTTCGGGAAATGTCACGCGGTGACATCCGGAGTCCTGCCTAGCCTGCTACAGCCCGGGTTACCGGAGTCCTGTTAGCCCAGTGCTATAGCCCGGATTCACACGTTGTTGACCGACATGCTCGAAGTTGATTCATGTATGCCTGTCCCCATGGGTTAGCGCCGCTTTGGGTTTACGACTAGCCATGTCGGCCCGGGTTCTCTGTCATATGGATGCTAGCGACACTATCATATACGTGAGCCAAAAGGCGCAAACGGTCCCGGGCCATGGTAAGGCGACACTCGTGGGAATACCATGCGTGAGGCCGCAAAGTGATATGAGGTGTTACCGGCTAGATCGATGTGACTTGGAATCGGGGTCCTGACAATGGGACTCCATTTCCCACAGGAACAGCTGACCTGGATAACTCCTATCTTCGCGAGGCTGCTACCACCATTGCTTGGGTTCCAGGGCTGTCACCGCAACGCTCCTCTCCAAGCAATAAATCTAGCCAAGCCAATAGCCAGGGACAAGCCAGTGAGTACTTTGAATGTACTCGCAAACATTATGAACACGGGTATAATATAACAAATGATAATCATGCGCTGAAGTATCCTATGCTCACAACGTCAGTCATATAATAAAATCCTTGATGCATGCAAGCAGGTTATTTATATGCAACATGAATGTGCAATAACAGAGTAGAAATAAAATGCACCGATCGGGTGTCTGAAGCGACGCCTCGAAAGGATAGTAAATAACAAGCATGCCTCAGTCGGCGATACGGCGACACCGCATAAAGGGCTTGTAAAGTAAATAAGTAGCAAGCATGCCACAGTCGGGCGTCTCAGCGACACCACATAAAGGGCTTATAAGGTAAGTAAATAACAAGCATGCCACAGTCGGGCATCTCAGCGACACCACATAAAGGGCTTATAAGGTAAATAAATAACAAGCATGCCACAGTCGGGCGTCTCAGCGACACCACATAAAGGGCTTATAAAGTAAATAAATAACAAGCATGCATGATCGAGGCGTCTCAAATGACACCACATAAAGGGCTTATAAATAATTTAATCGTAGTGAATACCCTGGAGGTAGAACCGTCCCAGGGACACTCAATAATACAAATAATGTAAATGGTTAGTCCATGATAGTAATAATCATCACAAGTCATAAGTCATGATCCATATTCTGGTTTAGCAGTTTCTCCTCCGAAGACCGACACTAAGGCCGACACTTGACCCATCCCAGACTGTAGTCCTTAACCATGGACACGGCTATTCGAATAGATTTAACCTCTGCAGAGGGTGTACTCTTTACCCACGAGTAACAGATTCCTTTAGTCCGTCGGGACTAATTCCATTTACAGTCTTTTAATTGAAAACACACCTGACCGCACACACCAGCTTAACTTACGGTGTGCGGAATCACCCACGACACCTGTTAAGCAAAACTCTAAGTGGGGAGGCTACAACCTCGCGTAGCATGGGATCAAATTTATATCGCGCGCTCTAAGGGGTGCCCCCCTCTCGGTCCCAACCGGAAATACCCATGCCCCCGGACCAGGTGGCATGCCTACCGAATGCAGCCGGTATCTTCCACCATGGCCTCTCTGTACGGTGTGTGCTAGGAAGGGGTTGAAAACTTACTGAACCGTACCCTACCATTGGCAGGAACACGTGGTAGTACGAAACAAGTATGGGGGTTACTGGAACAAGACTCGATCTACGGTCGACTCGGGAGGTTCAAGTATTCCCTTCAAGATTAGCATAACAAATATATTTCAATCAACAGACAGAATCACCAACCCCCCATACCCCGTCACGCCGTACCGGACACACTCGTCTCGACGAGGAACTAGGGACAAGCTCGAGTCTACCCAAGACAGAGACTTTCCCGGCTTCCTTCCGGTATGCATGAAAGGCATACGAGGGTGGTTACTGCCACAACGTATCAACTTTCAGTAGCACGAGATCATCAATATGCACTTATGAGTAGGTTTATGTTGTCACACAAAATAACGAAAACTCCGTGACAAGGAGTGTTGCAACCGTATCAAACGCCACACAAAAATATTATGCCGGGGTTATATTTAAAAAGTTAGAGCGACTCAAAGTTTAGTCAAATTTCTGGTTTTAAATAAAACAAAAAAAGAAAAGAAAACATTTTGAATAGATACACGTCGAACACGTACTTTGCGTTTATGCCTTCACTTAAACCACGTGGACCGGCGTGGGTCACAACGATGGGTCCGAGGGCCCCTTGGTTAGAATTGACCAGTCGCCCCTCCCCCGCCTCCTTCCTCCTCTGGCCGAACAGAGGCGAGGCTCCGACGATCGTCGCCGTTGATTGGCGGCTCCTCGCGGGCTCCTGAGAGCAGGGATGGATCCGCCAACCCAGGCGGTCCTCCCGGTGGTCGCTAGGGTGGTGGGGGCGAAGGGAGTCGCCGGCGGTGAGCTTCGCGGCGGCCGGTGGCTTCGGGAGGTTTGGGGCTTTGGGCTACGGTGGTTCCTCGACGCAGATGAGGGTTCGGGCGGCTTCGCACGGTCGAGGGGAGGAGGATGGTGGTGCTAGATGGACGGGAGGGGCTCTTGTTGCGACTAAATGGATTGGAGGGCGGCGGCGGCTGTACTGGCCGGAGATGTGGGAGACGGCCTCCCACCGTCGATTGCTGGCTGTTGGGGCCCTAGGGGGATGTCACGAGGTTGCTTGTGGGTCAAACGAGCTCGGGGGCTCCATATATAGTGTAGCTAGGTCGGTTCGCGACCATGGATGAGAACGCCATGAACCGCTGTTCTGTTGCAGCAGGGGGATGAGCGTTTGCAGACAAGCTTGTGGATGAGCTCGGACTGCTCCAGAGGGCAGCTGGCGCGCTGGGGTGGCTCGGGCGGCGCCGTCCGGGGCAGGAGCCCACTGTGGCCGGCCGCTAGCCGCCGTGGCCGACCTGACGGCGGAACTGTAGGGCGCCAGGGCGCCCTGCGGCAAGGAGGGTCGGGCGTCTTTGGCGGTGAGTGGGGAGGGGCCAGGATGGGCGCGGAGGGGCGGCAGTGGGACGCGGCGACTCGTGCGCACGCATGTGCAAAACGCGTGCTCTGGGCGCGCCCAGCGCACACACGCTACGTGCTCGACGCAATGCCATAGTGTGCTAGATGATTAGGATGAGACTGGGGATTAGCAGGCCTGGGTTAGGGTTAGCTAGGAGCTCAGTAGACATGTTGGCTCGGTCAGGAGATTAAATCCATAGTACAAACCAAAAACCAAGCCAGAACTGGCCATGCACACAAAGTGTTTGACAGAATGTCAGGGGCATCTAGGCAATTCTTGGGGTGGCCAAAAACTCCAGACCAATGTCTCTTTAGATGAAAAGGAGGGTGGCAAGGTTAGTTTGTCAAAAACAAAAACTTGTTAGTGTAAGTTTTGAGAGAAGCATTTCTGGATAGAAACTAAAAGGCATAGTTTCATGGACTAAAAATACTCCAATAGGTCCATTCTCCTGGACTTAAGGGTTTTGTAAGGAGGACTATAAGAAGGAAAAAGAATCAAGGAAAAAGGGCAAGTTAAATTATGGTTGCAGTAGAAAATGCCAAACTGGACCAGAGAGCAAAAGAGGATGATTTGCTCAAAATTTTCAAAGAACATTTGTGGGTTTTTGCACAAAGATGAATATTATACTCCTACTAACATCCCCTAATTTTGGTTTAAGTTTTAAAGAAATATTTAAATAGGTTGTAGTGCAAAAGTGCAATTGGACCAGATTTGAAAACTAGGGGTAAAGCTCAAAATCTCCAAATGGCTAAAGGATATTTTTGCATAAAAGTGATTTAGGGACATCATATGTCATCCCCAAATTTTGGTGGGATTTTTAAATGAATTTATCAAAGGGTTGCAGTGCAAATGGGACCCTACAACTTATGAAAAGCCATTTTAGAGAAATAAGGCTCAGGGAAAAATAATTATATAAATAATCCCACTGATAAAATAATTGTTTTATTTGAGAGGGTAAACAAGCCCAATAATAATCGAGAAGTTTTTTTTACTTGGGGTGAAAACTCCACAACTTAGAGTAAAAGAGAGGTTCTTAGATCAAAATTAAATCCAAAAAATGAAAAATTTAATTTCCTGGCAAAATTTTAATAAACAAAACATGGTTAAATTTTTGGGGTGTTACAACACTACCCCCCTTAAGAAAAATCTTGTCCTCGAGATTTGATAAGGGTTGTTTTGAAAATATGATTCCTATTAGCTGAAGCCAAAAGGTTTACTCATAGCACAAACTTTGAGTCGTCGGGGTTGGTTTTTGGTAACTACGCTCGGAATTAAAAATGCAACCGCACACCAACATACTTATGCATGGCTACTATTTAAAATAGGGGCGCACAAGCAAACAGCATTTAATTATGGCGATACAGGATCACACAATTACAGGGCGTGGACATAGTAAGACTCGATACTACTCGAGTGACTTAGTCTACTTCGTTTATATCTAGGTGGGCTTGCCTTGTGGACGTCGAGGCTTCTCCACGGGTTTCACCGTCGGGATTAGCTGGAGGGGGTTGAGGGACTGCAGGGTCGGGGTAGCGATGATGACCATCCCGGGGATTGTTGGCCACAATCCCGTTGGAGCGTGTTTCCAAAAGGCGACGAAGCACTTCTGGGGACATCAAAGTATTTTGGGTGATGGCTGGGGCTGTCCTCAGGGACTCGATGGTTGTCCGAACAGCATGACTGGGTTGTCGGCGTCGGGCTCATCTTCTCTTCTCACCGGGGCTCGGCGAATCAGTTCTCCACGAGCTGCGATCAGATCAAGGGTGATTTGATCGAACAGCCCCTCTAGTGCACTTACATAGCGCACTGGATGCAACAATGCAGGATCCGTCTCGTGATCTCCGTTGGCAACTTTGGGGTGGCCTACCATACTAAATCACGGCTGGGGTAGTAGTAGAACGGCGGCGATTAACTCAGGCGACAAGTGCGGAGTTGAACTATAGCCTCTCGCGTGGCTAGTTGGATGGCTTGTGGCTCAAAGGAAGTTGTCCTTCCGGTGAACACAGTAAGGCGTTCAGCAGACCCCTACCATAGATGTGCACAGTGGCCCAGAATTGACGGCTCTCACTACTCATGGGTCCTCGGTACACCACATATTCTGGGGGTTCTTCTAACGCAAAGGCACGGCGGGTGAGGTTTGCTAGCACGGTCACAAAACCTCCAAGGTTGGTTGCTGTGGTCCCATTGTGCATGACGGGGCCAAGCATTATAGCTCGATTTGAGGAAGAGGCTGGGTTGTGCTGTGTTGAGGCTAGCGTGCCCTTTTTATAGAAAAAGGGGATGGAGTCTTCCTTCGCACGCTTGCGAATGGGACAATTTAGGTGTTGGTCACTGGCGCGTGATCGACAGGCTAGGCTGACAGGTTGGGCACCGACTGCCAAAAGTGTAGGGGTCACTGTGAGGCTATCTTGCACGAGAAGCTTGGTCGGGGTTAGGTTAAGGTCCGTGGTTTGGTTAACCTAGGTTTTTTCGACACAGCTAAGATAGGATTAGCCAATGGTCAGCCTGGCTCTGATACCAAGTTTGTCAGGACCGGATTTTCGGGATATTAATTTCCCAAAAAATGGCCCTTGTGCTCATCAGCCCTAGGATTACTGTTAGCTGATGAGGCACCAACTCGATACAGAAATTCCAAGCAAAGTACATAATATGCAGTACAAGACCATTCTGGCCTATGAGTACAACAAATGGTTTCTAGTGGTTGAAGGCGGAAGCGGTTTGTGGATCATCAGCGTCTATGGGACTCCATTTCCCACAGGAACAGCTGACCTGGATAACTCCTATCTTCGTGAGGCTGCTACCACCATTGCTTGGGTTTCGGGGCTGTCATCGCAACGCTCCTCTCCAAGCAAGAGATCTGGCCAAGCCAATAGCCAGGGACAAGCCAGTGAGTACTTTGAATGTACTCGCAAACATTATGAACATGGGTATAATATAACAAACGGTAATCATGCGCTGAAGTATCCTATGCTCTAGCAACGGTCATATAATAAAATCCTTGATGCATGAAAGCAGGTTATTTATATGCAACATGAATGTGCAATAACAGAGTAGAAATAAAATGCACCCGATCGATTATGCAGGCGGCCTCGAAAGGATAGTAAATAACAAGCATGCCTCAGTCGGGCGTCTGAGCGACACCGCATAAAGGGCTTGTAACGTAAATAAGTATCAAGCATGCCACAGTCGGGCATCTCAGTGACACCACATAAAGGGCTTATAAGGTAAGTAAAAAACAAGCATGCCACGATCGGGCATCTCAAATGACACCACATAAAGGGCTTATAAGGTAAATAAATAACAAGCATGCCACAGTCGGGCATCTCAGCGACACCACATAAAGGGCTTATAAAGTAAATAAATAACAAGCATGCCGCAGTCGGGCATCTCAGCCACACCACATAAAGGGCTTATAAATAATTTAATCGTAGTGAATACCCTGGAGGTAGAACCGTCCCAGGGACACTCAATAATACAAATAATGTAAATGGTTAGTCCATGATAGTAATAATCATCACAAGTCATAAGTCATGATCCATATTCTGGTTTAGCGTTTCTCCTCCGAAGACCAACACTAAGGCCGCCACTTGACCCATCCCAGACTGTAGTCCTTAACCATGGACACGGCTATTCGAATAGATTTAACCTCTGCAGAGGGTGTACTCTTTACCCACGAGTAACGGATTCCTTTAGTCCGTCGGGACTAATTCCATTCTACGGTCTTTTAATTGAAAACACACTGACCGCACACACCAACTTAACTTACGGTGTGGAATCACCCACGACACCTGTTAAGCAAAACTCTAAGTGGGAGGCTACAACCTCGCGTAGCATGGGATCAAATTTATATCAGCGGCGCTCTAAGGGTGCCCCCTCTCGGTCCCAACCGAAATACCCATGCCCCGGATCAGGTGGCATGCCTACCGAATGCAGCCGGTATCTTCCACCATGGCCTCTCTGTACGGTGTGTGCTAGGAAGGGGTTGACAACTTACTGAACCGTACCCTACCTTTGGCAGGAACACATGGTTGTACGAAAAAAGTATGGGGGTTACCGGAACAAGACTCGATCGACGGCCAACTCGGAAGGTTCAAGTATTCCCTGCAAGATTAGCATAACAAATATATTTCAATCAACAGACAGAATCACCACCCCCCATACCCTGTCACGCCATACCGGACACACTCGTCTCGACGAGGAACTAGGGACAAGCTCGAGTCTACCCAAGACAGAGACTTTCCCGTCTTCCTTCCGGTATGCATGAAAGGCATACGAGGGTGGTTACTGCCACAACGTATCAACTTTCAGTAGCACGGGATCATCAATATGCACTTATGAGTAGGTTTATGTCGTCACACAAAATAACGAAAACTCCGAGACAAGGAGTGTTGCAACCTTATCAAACGCCACACAAAAACATTATGCTGTGGTTCAAAATGCTTGCCTTCAAGTTGTGGAGAGGTAGGGTGCACTCCAAAACTTTTTGAAAGTTCTCTTCCCTCTCCAAAAAAATCCTATTTTAAAGAATTGAATTAATACATAGTTTTAAAACAGTACAAAAAGTTGTCTGAAATTTTTTCAAATAAATATGAAAATAAACTAGACAAAATTTGAGAGAGGTAGGAAAAAGAATCAACACATTTGGAGTTATATTTAAAAAGTTAGAGCCAGTCAAAGTTTAGTCCAATTTCTGGTTTTAAATAAAACAGAAAAAGAAAAGAAAACGTTTCGAATAGATACACGTCGGACACGTACTTTGCGTTTACGCCTTCACTTAAACCACGTGGACCAGCGTGGGTCGCTGACAGTGGGTCCAAGGGGCCCACTGGTCAGGTTTGACCAGTCGCCCCCACCCCGCCCCTTCCTCCTCCTCGGCCGAGCAGGCGAGGCTCCGGCGATCGTCGCCGGTGATTGGCGGCTCCTCGCGGGCTCCGGAGAGCAGGGATGGATCCGCCAGCCCGGGGCAGTCCTCCCGGTGCTCGCTAGGGTGGTGGGGGCGAAGGGAGTCGCCGGCGGTGAGCTTCGCGGTGGCCGGTGGCTTCGTGAGGTTTGGGGCTTTGGGCTACGGTGGTTCCTCGACGCAGCTAAGGGTTCGGGCGGCTTCACACGATTGAGGGGAGGAGGATGGTGGTGCTAGATGGACGGGAGGGGCTCTGGTTGCGACTGAATGGACCGGAGGGCGGCGGCGGCTGTATTGGCCGGAGATGGGGGAGACGGCCTCCCGCCGTCGATTGCTGGCTGTGGGGGCCCTAGGGGGATGGCACGAGGTTGCTTGAGGCTCGGACGAGCTCGGGGGGCCCTCCATTTATAGTGTAGCTAGGTCGGTTCCGCGGCTGTGGATGAGAACGCCGGCGAACCGCCGTTCTATTGCAGCAGCGGGACGAGCGCTTGCAGACAAGCTTGTGGATGAGCTCGGACTGCTCCAGAGGGCAGCTGGCGCGCTGGGGTGGCTCGGGCGGCACCGTCCGGGGCAGGAGCCCACTATGGCCGGCCGCTAGCCGACCTACCGGCGGCACTGTAGGGCTCCAGGGGCGGCCCTGCGGCAAGGGAGGGGTCGGGGCGTGCTGGCGGTGAGTGGGGAGGGGCCAGGACGGGCACGGAGGGGCGGCAGTGGGGCCGGCGACTCATGCGCGCATGTGCAAAGCAGCGTGCTCTGGGCGTGCCAACAAGACGACGCTACGTGCTCTACGCAATGCCAGAGCGTGCTAGAGGATTTGGGTGAGGCTAGCAGGCCTGGGTTAGGGTTAGCTAGGAGCTCAGTAGACATGTTGGCTCGACCAGCGGATTAAATCCATAGTACAAACCAAAAACCAAGCCAGAACTGGCCATCCACACAAAGTGTTTGACAGGATGTCAGGGGCATCTAGGAAATTCTTGGGGTGGCCAAAAACTCCGGACCAGTGTCTCTTTAGATGAAAAGGGGGGGTGGCAAGGTTAGTTTGTCAAAAACAAAAACTTGTTATTGTAAGTTTTGAGAGAACCATTTCTAGACAGAAACTAAAAGGCATAGTTTCATGGACTTAAAATACTCCAATAGGTCCATTCTCCTGGACTTAAGGGTTTTGTAAGGAGGACTATAAGAAGGAAAAAGAATCAAGGAAAAAGGGCAAGTTAAATTATGGTTGCAGTAGAAAATGCCAAACTGGACCAGAGAGCAAAAGAGGATGATTTGCTCAAAATTTTCAAAGAACATTTGTGGGTTTTTGCACAAAGATGAATATTATACTCCTACTAACATCCCCTAATTTTGGTTTAAGTTTTAAAGAAATATTTAAATAGGTTGTAGTGCAAAAGTGCAATTGGACCAGATTTGAAAACTAGGGGTAAAGCTCAAAATCTCCAAATGACTAAAGGATATTTTTGCATAAAAGTGATTTAGGGACATCATATGTCATCCCCAAATTTTGGTGGGATTTTTAAATGAATTTATCAAGGGGTTGTAGTGCAAATGGGACCCTACAACTTATGAAAAGCCATTTTAGAAAAATAAGGCTCAGGGAAAAATAATTATATAAATAATCCCACTGATAAAAGAATTGTTTTATTTGAGAGGGTAAATAAGCCCAATAATAATTGAGAAGCTTTTTTTACTTGGGGTGAAAACTCCACAACTTAGAGTAAAAGGGAGTTTCTGACATCAAAATTAAATCCGAAAAAAATGAAAAAATTAATTTCCTGGCAAAATTTTAATAAACAAAAAATGGTTAAATTTTTGGGGTGTCACACCGGCGGAGAGTTAATCTCCCTTTGGTCGGGTTTAAGCCCAATCCGATCATAGTCTGTAGTGACTCCCAGGGCGGCGATGCGATCCAAGAGCTCGTTCAAGGAAGAGAGCTCTATTGGATCCATTTGCTCGGCGAATCCTGAGCCAACATGGAGGCTGTTTTTGATGACCCGAGAAGTCATCGTCGGCGCGACGGCCGAACGAGCGGTCATGACGAAGCCGCCTAGTCGGAGAGTTTGGCCTACAGCCAGGGCTCCCCCCGAGGTAATGTTGTCCTTGACAACAAGACGAGCCATCAAGCCTTATTGTGACGACACAGTGGAACTCTCAATGGAAGCACCAATGCCGGTGTCAAAACCGGCGAATCTAGGGTAGGGGGTCCCGGACTGTGCGTCTAAGGCGGATGGTAACAGGAGGCGGGGGACACAATGTTTACCTAGGTTCGGGCCCTCTCGATGGAGGTAATACCCTACTTCCTGCTTGATTGATCTTGATGATATGAGTATTACAAGAGTTGATCTACCATGAGATCGTAGAGGCTAAACCCTAGAAGCTAGCCTATGATTATGATTGTTCTTGTCCTACGGAATTAATCCTCCGGTTTATATAGACACCGAAGGGGGCTAGGGTTACACAGAGTCGGTTACAAGGGAGAAGATCTACATATCCGAATTGCCAAGCTTGCCTTCCACGCAAAGGAGAGTCCCATCCGGACACGGGACGAAGTCTTCAATCTTGTATCTTCATAGTCGAACAGTCCGGCCAAAGTATATAGTCCTGCTGTCCGAGGACCCCCTAATCCAGGAGTCCCTCAGTGGCCATCTCCTCATCGAAGGTGGTCGGCCTAAGGCTGGATGATCAGATCTCGGGATCCGTTGTCTAGTTCCGGCTGCGAGTCGGGAAGACATAGTTGCGGGTGAAAATCGAGCCGATGGTAGGCAATGGCGGCGTTATGCGTCGTTACCTAGATGAAGGCATCATCGCGCAACGAATGTCAACTCACTCGTGCTGCTCCTGGGGAAACCCTAGAATCTGGTCTTCCAGATCGGATGATGACGGTACTGCGGTGTCGTATCTCTCTTGGATAATCATTTGTGGAGCAGCGCTGGAAGACATAGGCAGGAGGTGGAGCGGCTTCGCCTTGCACGGAGCTTCGGTGGAGATGTCAAGTCATGCCTCGGCGATAGGTGCTACGCTGTGTCATGCCTGGTCGGCAGGTGCTACGCCGCAGCAGATCTTCGAGAATCTTGGCGTGCGGATGGACGAAACGCGAAGGCGGTGCCTTTGTTGGGCGCCGTGGTGGCGTCGACGGATGGACGGACTGGAAAGGATAATGCGAATCTCTCTCCTGACGATGGGTCAGCGGTCCGATTATGATGGCGGCATCTAAAACATGTGCATGTAGTGTACGCTTTAGGTCTGCTGCATCGGCCGTTCGTTTCGATACGTTATGTGGATTGATGGGCGATGACACCGGTTTAAATACGGGGAGTGAGAGCACTCCACATTATCGAGTTTTATATGTGTGAGTGGTGGCTTCGTTGGGCCTGATATATGTTCTTATTAGACCTTGATAAAATAATAAATAAAGATGGCCGCATGCATCGGTTGATTTACTCTGAAATTCAGGTATATTTTCTGAAAGTACAGCCAAGAGCTTGCTCCTGCATCTGACAAAGCTGCCGAGGATTTTTTTTGAAATTCAGGTCTAATAACATACATCAGGCCCAAATAAAGATGGACATTTTTTGAAATTCAGGTATATTTTCTGAAATTCATGAAGATTTCTTCAAATTCGGTTTTTTTTAATATGAGAACATTTTTTAATTTGAATTTTTTTCAAATTCATGGATTTATCTAAATCAGAA
This sequence comes from Aegilops bicornis, assembly GCA_021605145.1. Classification (NCBI taxonomy): domain Eukaryota; kingdom Viridiplantae; phylum Streptophyta; class Magnoliopsida; order Poales; family Poaceae; genus Aegilops; species Aegilops bicornis. The sequence goes on along the minus strand of CM038671.1, from coordinate 158,944,468 downwards.
CATTTTTTGTAACCTGTGACACTTTCTCAAATTCGTGATTTTTATTGAAATTTAAAACATTTTTTTATTTCATGATATTAAGTATTTGGAATTCAGAACATTTTTTGGAATCCTTGAATTTGGGATTCATGAACAGTAAAAAGAAAAGAAACCTAAAAGAAAAACGAAAAAAGGGCATCCCACTCCTAACACGGGAGATTGTGCACGAGATGAAGCATTCGAACCGTAAAGCCATCCTTTTTTAACTTGACTAGTGGTTGGGGCGCGCCCCGGGCGCACCTCTTGAGGCGTTCTGGTGCGCACTAATCATGCTGGGATACTTGTTTATGTTTTGAAAGTGGATATAAACAACATTGATTAGAAGTATGATGCATGGAACACAATTGCATCAGAATAGAGTTCATTCATCCAACAGAGCAAGCATAGTAATTTCATAGAAGCTAACAGGTTCATATTAACATAAAAGGGTCGGTCTTAGAAGGTGTTTGATCGACATTAGTGCCACTTCTCCAAATACCATAAGAATTACGTTTCTTATGGCAATACTGAAGTTGTGTCTATTACCACTAACTAACGAAGTGCCATTACAATACTCATCTGTGACCAATATATAAGGAATAAATTTGCCAATTGTCAAGCACACTAAACCATTAGATACTTAATCGGTATACAATAAAAGAAAGAGCTGGGTTCTAAATCACATTCTATTTTGATAATTGATGGAATAATTGTCAAGCACACTAAATTACTGAGTCCTTTCTAGATTAACAGGTCTAAAACAAAAAGATTTACAGTCTTATCCCATATGCATAATGGTTCTTAAGAGCCACACTACAATCCAAATAGATTTTTCTTTCTTGACGGAGATCATGCTACTATAGAGGAGAACAAAATATAGCTCAATAGAACCGAGAAATGAAGCAAAGACAATCAGTATAGGACTAACAGCAAAATTTGCATTACCTCCCTCATTGTAGAGACAAAGCGGCATGGTGATAGTGTTGTACGATCGAGATGCCTACACACCACAAGTTAAGCCTGATGAAATTCTGAATTGCAAAAAAGTTACAGATGATTCAAACAAGCAAGGAAAACATATTAGAAAAATAACAAAACAAAAACCAAGTATCCAATGTTAAAAATAGAATGCCTAGGTAACACTAAAAGGATATATGAGACATGTGAACAACGAGTTAAATTAGCCTAATGGAACACACATGTAACCTTAGCAAGAAAAAATATGACTATATGAAAGTTAAAAAGTATGATGACTAACTACGAAAACTCGCTTATGTGCTCGGGCTCATGATCCTGAAGTGTGTAGTAGACATTAGTAGAAAATTTGGCCTGACTACCTGAATGCTATTTCCAAAATGGTAACAGTACTATTTTGCAAGCTATTCTGTTTTATATCTACAAGTGTACATGAGAGAACCGATTACTTGGTTCTATTAGGTACAAACTTCTTTCTTCTCTTCAGAGAAACGAAATGCTTACTGGTGAGCGAAATCATGATCACCTTCAGATTTTTATAAAAGTACACAAGAGCACCGCAAAAAATATTTATATTCTTCACAACAGATAAAAGTACCCAGAGTTCTAATTCACACTGCTAGCCAACAAATTAACAAGTTAATCAGATTTTCTAACTATAATTAAACAAACACCTTATCCCCATAAAATTCTATGTAGCTTTCCAAGTTATAATAAGCAACAACAAATGTTTCATCATCACCATGCTTCTGCAAGAACCTGTGCAGACCCTTGTTAGACTTGCTATTAAAAAAATAGAGCGAAAACAAAAGGGACCTATAATGTATCCTCAAACCTGTCCAAACCCTTCAGCTTTAACATTACTGAAATACATGCATAAAAAATCAAATAGACATACTTCTAGCAGAAAACTAGTAGGATCTAATCTGATAATCAAATATAAATTCTTCACACACAAAACGACAGTATGAGTTGTTTAGCATGGGTTAATTTGGCACTATCATGACAGTACAATAGAGATAAGCAAACCTATTTATCTTCTTCAGCCATTGATTAAGGTTGTCAAAGATAATTTCACAGCTAACTTGCAACCATGCAAATACACATCATACAAATGACAATTGAATTAAATCTGCTACATGTAGACACAGAAAGTGCCCGCCAAACATCTAAATAGCCATAGTTCGAAGGCTAGGTCAGGGAATAGAAAAGGAAAGGGAAATCAAGAGCTCACCAAAGAACACGGCCGTGGAAGCAATAAACAACACCAGAAAACCAGTAGTTTGGACAAAAACGTTGGGAGAAATAATAACTAGGCCTCATGCGAGAGCTAAACTCCAACCATCATGGTAAGGCTATGAAGAATTTAGTACAGAAGTCTGAATGTGGCCTCCTATAAAATACTTTCTAGATAGTTATATTGTACTAAGATGCTAAATCAGGAAGAAAAAACATGTTTCAATGAAAAAACACTCTTCACATTGATATTTATAGAACAGACATACTGGATATATATATATACATCAAAATATAACTCCAGTATAGTCAGGGAGGGCATGAACATATGCAGTGCTTCCTGTAGTATTTACCTTGAAACGGGTTTAGTTTCGAAAGAATAAATTATGTGCTTCAATCCTGGTTGGGGTGAGAAGGTCACCTGGCCGTGCGCAACTGCCACGGGAACCTAGCAACAACGAAAAACAGATTAAGGTGAGGACACCTGGTTCCTCACCAGTGAGAATGATTGCAATGTTACGTCCGATGTTTGCGTCGTGATTAATTGTGCCACGTAGCACTGTGAGTCCACCGATGCTCGTTCCCAGCCCGCAAGCTGACCCCAAACGTATCAACCACCCCCTTGCTGTAAATCCATTCTGTGAACACAGCAAACACTAATTAATTCAACTCCAACTTCACAAGAACTCAACCAGAACACAGTCTTTTTTCAGAGAACAAGCCAAAACTTGATGCAGCAGTTGTGTGTGCACCTGCCATTGCATGGATCAGTTGTAACTGACACCCACTGGTTCTGAATTTCCTTGCCTTACAAGGGAAAATTTGAGCATACATACTGAATCAATTAATCCGGACGACGGCTGCCGTCACATCCTTCGGCGAGACTCCACCACCAGGCATTGGAAGTAAAACCAAGACACAGTCGGTGACACTTGGGTACACCGACAGGAAAATTAGTGAGGCATATTATGAAATTAAAGCACGTCAATAAATGAGTGTGTGCACATGTATAAGAGGATGTCATCATATACTGAGAGCACCGGGCATATTAACTGCTCGTTTCTTTCTTATGATTGACGATCAGTTTAAATGTCTGGTACTGAGTTACCTAACATGCTTAAGTAAAATAACTAATAGGCATGATAGGAAATGAAGCAAATAAATAAGTAAGCAATAGTCATTGCCGTGTTATGTAGCCCATAACAGTTTAGAGATGAAACTTCAGTAGCAGATATGTGATTTATGTGTGAGCAAACAAAATGGCGTTTACGATAGTTAGCTGTCAGAAGTGGACCATTTGCAAGTACGTAGGATAGTTTGATAGTATGAAATGAGTATTTGTGTGTCAGAACTCAGAACTGTTAGCAAATTATAGAACATACATATTAACTTCTAAATGAGTAGTTATGTGTCAGAATTGTTATCAAATAGCCTCAGGTCAACATTGCTGACACCAATCACCAAATCCCAAGAAACAGTTCATGTATCGGATGATGGCTTAGGATGCTAGACATTAGTTAAATTCCTGCGGCTAAATTCAGATGACACGGAAAATTGCAGACATATATTGAGGCTAATATTTTTGGTATTTTCTGCCAAGTCTGATGGAATTGTCTGCAAGTAAAAGACGACCAGCAATTCTGCATGTACATACGTTCCTTCAATTGCACACATGCAGATGGAGAAGGAACATGGATGCGTACCTGGCTCACCGCACGGGCGTGGCCTTCTTGCCACCGACGGCCATCTGACTGTTCGACCCGCTCCGGCCGCCACTCAACCCAGTACGACAAAAACCGCCCTGCCCGTCTGCCTCCTCCTCGGCATCATCAAACTTAGGACCCCGGATTAGCACCCTCCCAGCCACCTGCGGCTCAGATGTACGACATGGCGTCGCCGAAACCCACGATCGGAAGCAGCCCCAGTTCCCCACCGCGTGGTTCGCAGAGACCTCACCGTCGCGCCCGACACCGCGGCAGCTGCCCGAGCCCGGGCCTCCATGTCGGCCGCATCATGGTGCGGACGGGAGGCCTAGCCCAGCGAGATGGAGAATCCGACGCTGCCAGCGCTCTAGGACATTCAGCGGTGGGGAAGATGAGGATCTGCAGGTTCTGGGGGCGGGAGACGAGCGCACGACCAGATCGAGCCTGCGGCGTCGTGGATGAGAGATGAGAGGAGCCTTCGTCGGGAAGGCAAGGAGGCGGAAGAGAGGGCGGGCGTATCTGCGGATTGGTTACGTTCCTTTCGTGGGTAAGACAAAACCAGGCACCCAATTGCTGGCTTTGCGATTGTTTTTTTACTCTTGCTATTATTTCCATCGATCATTGTTTCTATCCCTCCTGCCCAACCCACGCATTCGACGTGGCAGGCACGAGCAAGCTCCCTTGATGCACACCTTATTGTTTTGGATTTTCGAAAGGCGTACAATTGCGTGAACTAGGAGTTCCACGGGGAAGTGCTCAAGCGTAAGGGTTTTGAGGCAGGTTGGATCCGCCACATCATGCATTTAGTGTCGGGGGATCGGTGATCTCTACTCCTAATGTCTTAGTTGGTTGAATAGTACCATGGTTTATTTTCGTCTGGTTATATTTTGTCTGGTTTATTTTTGTCCGATTTATCTTCGTCTCACATCCCACCACCATATCTCCTTATGTTAATTTTTTTACCCTCACAATAAAAACTTTTCTAACTTTTTTAAAGTTTCCTAACTAGACACATTATAAACGGGCAGGAACCGATAGCACGTTACCAATAAAAACTTTCCTAACCTTTTCACCTTTCCTAACTAGCCACGTTACAAACCGGCGGGAACCAATAGCACATTACCAAACAATAAAATCCAGTTTTCTGGTAATTAATTCCAAATCTCAACTTTTCTAACGCAACGATCCGTACTTTCCTAACAATTAAATAGAATATGCGGTGACAATTTGTCTCGCTTGTTCCTATCCATCCTAAAAAATTGCCATTTAACCTACCGTGTTTCTATACTGAAGATATCCTAGACAAATAGGACATGTTCGTGGTCTGATTTGATTGCACATAACGTGGCGCACTTCGTAAAAGGAGCGTGGCACACATTCCCCGCCAAGACTTCACGGCGCCTCCCATCCTCCATGTCTACTGCCAGACCACGCAATACCTTCTTCCATTCTCCAGCGGTTCCGCATCCTTGCAACACCAACAGGCTCGCAGCCTCCTGGCCGCTGATCCTCCTCATAGTCTTCGACCCCGCCCTGTACCCGGCCAGCGCGACACCCGCTGCCCGCTCACATATGTCGGCGTTGGTCAGCGTCTATCTCGCTTATCCCGGGGCAGAGCTCACCCCATCGTTGTCGGTGCCATGGCCATCTTGCACATGGAGCCACCTCCGCCGCCATCTTCCAGCGTCGACGACAAGCGCGACCCCAAGTACTGAGAGGGGGCGATGAGGCCGAAGAGTCCAAGTTTGTCCCTTGGCCGCCACCCTTCCTCTCACACGCGACCACTGCACCATCTCGCTCGCACGAGCATGACACCCCCACTACCATCCCTCGAACAACGCCCTATCCTCGCCTCCGGCTGCCACCTGAATCCCCCCACCATGCCGCTCACCTCGCCAACTCACTTGCACCTAGCAACTGCCGACGCCGGATCCCGTTTCCATGGTCAGCGTCGTTAGTCGCCTCCCGCTGCCTGGCCACTTCCATCTTCTCAAAGAAGCCGCCAGTCCTCCATCTTCTCAAAGAAGTCGTCGGCACTGGGCTCTTGCTGCCGAGTACGCATCTACCCGTGTCCGGCCGGTGGCAGTATGTCGCATTCGTCGCCATACCACCGAGTAGCCAACGGTAACTGCCTGGAGTGCCTTTCTCTGCCCGAAGATCTCATTTCCGATATGGATTCCAGCAACTATGGGGCACAATAATTGCCGCTTTTGTCTGCATAACCTTGCCATTAATCCAAGTAAGCACTCCTTTTTTCCTTGCTGTATGTACCCTGTGATAGTTGGTTGATTGCTTTTGTTGTTGTTGGCACTGGTTATCATGTTAGAGTTGCAGAGAGCACATGGATAAGCAGCTCCCCGCTTCCTGAACCAAAATTTCGATTTTTCTTGAACGGTTGTTCTCTGTTCTCAGACTTTCTTTTGATTTTAGGTCTGTATGTATGAATGGTAGTGTTTGCTCGATGCTGATTGGTATAAGGACTGAAGGATGTATGTACCTTTTTTATCTGTTGGACAATTGGATGTTTCACACTAACGTAATTGAGTGAGGCCAGGTATTCAGGACAAAGTTATTAACGAAGGTTGACTTAGCTAGGTCCTGCAGATGCAAAATACAGTATGCGAGACGATTGGATTATCATTTGCGACAATGTTATTGTCATTAATGTACTAGCAGCATTATTTATAGTCCCCAATGCATTATTTATAGTTCATAATTTTTACATAAATCATAAATCTGAAATGTTCAAGCAAAATCATATGACTTGTTTAGCTCAGAAATTGAGAGATGTAGGAAACTAAATTCTTCCATGTCTGAGACATTTCTTTTGAGTTCAGTTTTCTCCAACATCTTATTCTTAGGGATGTCTAAACTGATAGAGAGCAATTAACAACAGAAATTGTCTCAAGAACCTTAGGAGCTGAATGTGAGTGAGCTTTGCATGGAACCAAATTTTCAGTTATACCCACGAGATTTGGTTTCCTCCAGTATCTCACTCACGGGCATATCTCATGTACCGAAGCCATCCACCACCGACTGTATAGAACCAGGCCTCCACTGCTCCGGCGCTTCACCAGGTAGGCGGCCACCAGGGTTATGTTCTACTCTCCATCCTTCCTTTGTTCCTCATCCATTCCGCTCACTGCATTTTTTTTGCTTGCAGTGCGAGGAAATTGGACTAAAGATGATGGATACTAATGAGGAAGTGGGACAGTGGGAGGATTGCCGAAGCTAGCCAAGCAAAAGTAAGTGCTTCTCCTCTGTGTTTAAGAAATAAAAAAATTGGTGTTTAAATCTTTGACGCAAGGCAGGTGCAAAGAATGCTAGCCTCTTCTGCTTGCGAGAATGATATGTGAGAATATATTAGTTTATTTCTTGAGGGGAGGAGAATATATAAAATTCGTGCATAAAACATTGTTAAACATGTATAAAATAATGCTCCTGATGTATAAAAAATGTATAAAGTGTATGTAAAAAATAGACATAAAAAACATATTTAAAGAAATGTTAATCATGTATTTGAAAAATGTTAATTATGTGCACAAAAATGTTCATGGTGTGCTACCTGATGTGCTACCACCATAGCCTTATCCAGATGCTGCAAGGGCAGCAGCTGGACACCGTCATCACGTAGGTAGTACAAATCCCCCTCGTCTCCCTTCATTGTTAGTCATTGTTTCGATATGAGTGGAAACATTCTGGCTGGAGATCATTGTGATGCTTGATGCAGAATGATATTTGAGTTGATGTTGCTTTATGTAGTTATGATCATATGGTTGTCATTTCCTGCATGTCACGGTCTAAAAGGGGAAGAAAATGGATGCAATCATTTACATGTTGTTGTGTATATTAACTTAAAGAATCCATGTATCATGGATGGAAATTGGATGCATGAACCTAATAAGTAGTCCTAATAAGGGATTTCTCAGTGTGCTAACCATCTTCATTCTGATAAGGTTCCATGTGAATCTGAGTCCCTTGATGAAGCCGCATTTGTTATTCAATTAGGGTAAGAGTTCAACAAGGGGGCGCATACAAGCATGCCAAATTTCATATTCAACAGTATACTTGGCTTCAAACACAAGTTCCATACAAATTACACTGTCAAAATTTACAATCTTTAACATTATAAATTCAATAGTACTTTCAATTCACGTCATTCTTTGTCAGTCGAGAAATGGTTAATTAGTTGATTTTTATGATCAACAACAACCATGATCATACCACTTCCTTTTACAGGGGCCCTGCAACGAGGTTGATGGAGACGATTGAGCTTCTCGCCGATTATTGGTAACAATGTAGAGCAGCTCTATCAAATTGCCTTGGTTGGAGCAGAACCATATGGTTCAGGTTGCAGCTCACTGTGCACTTAAGATCAGAGGGTCAAAAATTCCACGTGAACTCTTTAGTTCATACGTCTTTACTACCAGCTTGGTTAAATTTTCTTTGGGATGCTAGCTTGGTTAATTGTTGCCCTATCTTTCATATAATTGAGCCGATAGGTTCACGTATAAAAAGTTTCATGAAGGAATATTTCCAACACGACGAAAATAAAAATCACCACTATATACAAGTTACTGTTCATTAGGTTTCTACTTTGATTTTCTTGTTGTCTAAGGTCAACGGAAGTTTATTCCCGCGCTTAAATTTTTATACGGATACCAAAATAGGTCAACTTTGTTTAAAAAATAATTTCAGGATTTTTTTTATTTTTTTCTGTAATTAATAAATTAATTTTTCCTTATCAGGCGCACTTTATATATACTATCCAAAAGCTTTTAGGGCAATGGATTTTTCTCTGATTTCAATTATGCCAGCTGTCGTCCCTAACTTGATGTATTATATTTACAGCTGAGATAAATGTAACCGAAAAAATGGTGGAACCATTAAGAGTTAACTCGGATAAAGAATTGCTCTACCGGTGTTACAAGACTGGCGAGTTGAACTTTCATATTTTTTGATTATTTGGCCTCTCAAAGAATCTTTGTTGAAAAGAGCCTCCTCGGCCCCGGGGGTGATGAGAAAAGGAAACCGCTAAGAAAGGGTTGATTATGCCACACATGCATATGATGGCTTCCCCTCTATTATTTTTTGAAAGATAGTGATGAGAAAGGGTGAAGTTGTGTGCTTTTTGATAATTTTGTTGGTTTTTTAGTGTGAGAAAGTATCACATAGTTAGGATACTTGTGGAGGCCATGGCTGGTACATATGATCTAAAGTTTACCACATCCCGACCTTACTATTGGAGATGTACCTGATGTATACGAAAATGTAGACTTATGTGAGGTATTGGAGATGGAAAGTGAGGGGGTTCTTTTTTTTATCTTCTCTAATGGATACATAAATTGGTACACTGAATCGGGCATGTGCGCGCGAGGAGGAGAAGAGGAGAGAGACATTGACATTTTTCATGCTTTGAAGTAACATTTTCTATTCGTAGCTTTCTTTTTTTGTGGCAGCACGTGAGCGTGGTGCCTCGTGATAGAGCCCGGGATGAAGGGGGGCCCAGTACAGAACCGGGAGGTACTTGCACTAAGATAGAAAGACGGTTGCCACCCTTGTCCCTTGTTGTTGGCATGCAACAGCGGTGTCGATTACTAGCTCACTTAGAACATGAGTTTGTGGATTTTGTTATGAGACTGATGGTTGAGAGTGAGCGGGATGGGGGTTGGGGTTGCATGTTCAGTTCTTGACTGTCTGAGCGGGATAATTTTTCTACATTAGGAAATGTAGCAAATTGCATTTCATTAGAGACGACTTTGCAGCAAATTGCATGAGCGAGCAGTTTATTTTTTCATCAAGTCGTATAGTTTGTGGTTAGGATAGAAAGACAAATGCATTAGTTCGTTGCTTCAAGAGTTTTTTTTGCGGGGTGGTTGCTTCAAGAGTTAATAGCGGAAACATGGCGTATCGGTTGCATGCCCAACAACGGACATCATATTTTTGTTTCTTGGTAATGCACGACATTTAAATGTATGTTACAACATGCAATGGCTCAGGAGACATTGCATCTTCCTTCTTGGCTCGAGGATGTTATAGTCGGTGCATAGCTCGTCACCCTTGACAGCGATGGTGGAGCAATGTGAACTGTTAAATTGTGATCCAAATTCTACCGTACTGGACTAGACGTAGTACATACGGTGTGGGCCTTTTGCGTTGGTACCGACGCGTATGAGTACAACTCGTTTACTTGTCCTCCAAGGACTCTCATGTATTGCCCTCATATATACCCCATGTAGTTGCACCTCAGACGGTCTGTCGTCTCGTGCTTGTAATACCCCTCCTCATAGTGATTGCGCCTTCGTGCCTCCGTGGTTTTCTCCCAGTAGGGTTTCCACGTAAAAATCCGTGTCCCGTGTCTTGTTTTATTTCTCGTTATTATCTAACAAATGGTATCAGAGCCAAGTTGCAGATACGAGATTTGAGACGAGAGAATTAGGGTTAGCGTCTGTCCCATGCGCCGCTGGACGCGCTTCGTCCGATCGCTTCTGTCGCCGAGACGACGGGAGTTTCCGCCACAGATTCTGCCTGTATCTCTGTGGCTCGTGTTTGGATCGGAAGCGGCAACACCGATCGGCCGAGATATACGGACACAAGACCCTAGGCCACAGCTGTTGTCGTCTGATCCACCAAATTCCGCTGCTGCTCCGGTTAAGTCCCGAGATTTATCTACTCATGGCTTCCATGAAGTACGATCTTCCGCCGCTGGACCGTGACACAAGGTTTACCCTATGGCAAGTCAAGATGCGGGCATTGTTGGCACAAACCGACTATGATGAAGCACTGGATAGCTTTGGGAAGAACCGAATTAAGGACTGGACTGATGAGGAGAAAAGAATTGATCGTAAGGCTTTGTCAAAAATTCAACTCCATTTGCATAATAATATTTTGCAGGAAGTTTTGAGCGAGAAAACTGCCGCCACTCTATGGTTAAAGCTGGAAGGGATTTGCATGACTAAAGATCTCACCAGCAAGATGCATCTGAAGCAAAAATTATTCCTGCACATGTTACCCGACGGAGGTAATGTTTTGAATCATATTTTAGAATTTAAAGAGATCATTTCTGATCTAGATGCAATGGAGGTTAAGTATGAAGAGGAAGATACTACTTTAATGTTACTTTGTTCACTGCCAAGTTCTTATACCAATTTTAGAGACACCATATTATACAACATGTGATACTCTCACACCTAATGAAGTTTATGAAGCTTTGAACTCCAAGGAGAAGATGAAATTAATGGTGCCTCATGATGGTTCAAGTTCATCCCAAGCCGAGGATTATCTGTTCGTGGCAGGACAAAGGAGGAGAACTACAATAATGGAAACAGAGGCAAAAGTAAAAATGGCTACAGGGGTCGGTCGCAATCCAGAGACAAGAAGTATTGTAGGTATTGCAAGAGAGACGGGCATGACATCTCTGAGTGTTTCAAGTTGCAGAACAAAGAAAAGAGGAAAGGTAACAAACAAGGTGAAAATTCTGCTAACGTTGCTCGTGATGATAGTTCCGATGATGCTCTTGTCGTTATTGCTGGATGTCTTTGAGACCAATGATGAGTGGGTACTTGACACTACATGCACTTTTCATATGTGTCCATATAGAGATTGGTTTAATACTTTTGATTCTACTACTGCTGTTGGTTCCGTTTTGGGTTTTGATAATTCACCATGCAAGATTGAAGGCATAGGTTCTATTCGAATCAAGATGTTTGATGGCACAATCAGAACTTTGACAGATGTTCGGTATATTCCGAAGATGAAGAGAAATCTTATTTCTATGAGTGCCCTTGATGCAAAGGGGTACAAGTATTCAGGTGGAGATAGCATTTTGAAAGTCACCAAAGGTTCCCTTATTGTGATGAAAGGTGATTTGAGTTTGACCAATGGTCTTTATTACCTTCGAGGTTCTACCGTTTTAGGTAACGCTACTCCAGTTGTTTCAAAGAATTCTGATTGTGATGCTGCTAACCTTTGGCATATGCGTCTTGGACATATGAGTGAACTTGGTTTAGCAGAGTTAAATAAGAGAGGTCTTCTTGATGGACATGAACCTGGTAAATTGAAATTTTGTGAGCATTGTATCTTTGGCAAACACAATAGGGTGAGTTCAACACTTCGACTCATACAAACAAAGGTATTCTTGATTATGTGCATTCTGATCTATGGGGATGATACGTCTCCAACGTATCTATAATTCTTGATTGCTCCATGCTACATTATCTACAGTTTTGGACCATATTGGGCTTTATTTTCTACTTTTATATTATTTTTGGGACTAACCTATTAACCGGAGGCCCAAATTTAATTGCTGTTTTTTGCCTATTTCGTGTTTGAAGAAACGAGAATATCAAACGGAGTCCAAAGCGGAATGAAACCTTCGGGAACGTGATTTTCTCAACAAATATGATCCAGGAGACTTGGACCCTCCATCAAGAAAGGAGGGAGGCGGTCATGAGGGTGGAGGGCGCCCCCCTAGGGCGCGCCCCCTACCTTGTGGGCCCCCTATGCTCCACCGACGTACTCCTTCCTCCTATATATACCTACGTACCCCCAAACGATCAGATTCGGAGCCAAAAACCTAATTCCATCGCCAACCTTATACATGCCACGAGATCCCATCTTGGGGCCTGTTAGGAGCTCAAGGAAGAGAATCCACCACGGAGGCCTTCTACATCATCATCACCATAGCCCCTCCGATGAAGTGTGAGTAGTTTATCTCAGACCTTCGGGTCCATAGTTAGTAGCTAGATGGCTTCTTCTCTCTTTTTGGATCTCAATACAATGTTCTCCCCCTCTCTCGTGGAGATCTATTCGATGTAATCTTCTTTTTGTGGTGTGTTTGTGGAGACCGATGAATTGTGGGTTTATGATCAAGTTTATCTATGAACAATATTTGAATATTCTCTGAATTCTTTTATGTATGATTGGTTATCTTTGCAAGTCTCTTCGAATTATCAGTTTGGTTTGGCCTACTAGATTGGTTTTTCTTGCAATGTGAGAAGTGCTTAGCTTTGGGTTCAATCTTGCGGTGTCCTTTCCCAAATGAGTAGAGGCAGCAAAGGCACGTATTGTATTGTTGCCATCGAGGATAACAAGATGGGGTTTTTATCATATTGCATGAATTTATCCCTCTACATCATGTCATCTTGCTTAAGGCGTTACTCTCTGTTTTCTTGAAATTAATACTCTAGGTGCATCTTTGGATAGCGGTCGATGAGTGGAGTAATAGTAGTAGATGCGTGTGAGTCGGTCTACTTGTCTCGGACGTGATGCCTATATACATGATCATACCTAGATATTCTCATAACTATGCTCAATTCTGTCAATTGCTCAACAGTAATTTGTTCACCCACCATAGAATACTTATGCTCTTGAGAGAAGCCACTAGTGAAATCTATGGCCCCCGGGTCTATTCTCATCATACCAATCTTCAATCACTTTATTATTGCTTTGCTTTTCACTTTGTCTTTTATTTTACCTCGCATCTTTATATCAAAAATACCAAAAATATTATCTATCATCTCTATCAGATCTCACTCTCGTAAGTGACCGTGAAGGGATTGACAACCCCTAATCGCGTTGGTTGCGTTGAGCTATTTGTTTTGTGTAAGTACGAGGTACTCGCGTGTATGCTCCTACTGGATTGATACCTTGGTTCTAAAAAACCGAGGGAAATATTTACTCTGCTCTGCTGCATCACCCTTTCCTCTTCAAGGAAATCCAACGAAGTGCTCAAGAGGTAGCAGGAAGATTTCTGGCGCCGTTGCCGAGGAGTCTACGCAAAAGTCAACATACCAAGTACCCATCACAATCGCTTATCTCTCGCATTACTTTATTTGCCATTTGCCTCTCGTTTTCCTCTCCCCCACTTCACCCTTGCCGTTTTATTCACCCTCTCTTTTCCGTTTGCCTTTTTCTCGTTTGCCTTTTGTTTGCTTGTGTGTTGGATTGCTTGTTTGTCGCGATGGCTCAAGATAATACCAAATTGTGTGACTTTACCAATACCAACAATAATTATTTTCTTAGCACTCCGATTGCTCCTCTTACCAATATTGAATCTTGTGAAATCAATACTGCTTTGTTGAATCTTGTTATGAAAGATCAATTCACCGGCCTTCCTAGTGAAGATGCCGCTACTCATCTAAATAGCTTCGTTGATTTATGTGATATGCAAAAGAAGAAAGATGTCGATAATGATATTGTTAAATTGAAGCTATTTCCTTTTTAGCTTAGAGATCGTGCTAAAACTTGGTTTTCGTCTTTCCCTAAAAATAGTATTGATTCTTGGAACAAGTGCAAAGATTCTTTTATCTCTAAGTATTTTCCTCCCGCTAAGATCATCTCTCTTAGAAACGATATTATGAATTTTAAGCAATTTGATCATGAACATGTTGCACAAGCTTGGGAGAGAATGAAATTAATGATACGTAATTGTCCTACTCATGGTTTGAACTTGTGGATGATTATACAAAATTTTTATGCAGATTGAATTTTGCTTCTAGAAATCTTTTAGATTTGGCATGGGAGGCACTTTTATGGAAATCACTTTAGGAGATGCTACTAAACTCCTAGATAATATTATGGTTAATTATTCTCAATGGAACTCTGAAAGATCTACTAATAAAAAAAGTGCATGCGATAGAAGAAATTAATGTTTTGAGTGGAAAGACGGATGAACTTATGAAATTATTTGCTACTAAGAGTGTTTCTTCTGATCCTAATGATATGCCTTTGTCTACTTTGATTGAGAATAATAATGAATCTATGGATGTGAATTTTGTTGGTAGGAATAATTTTGGTAACAATGCGTATAGAGGGAATTTTAATGTTAGGCCTTATCCTAGTAATCCTGCTAATAATTATGGAAATTCCTACAACAATTCTTATGGAAATTTTAATAAGATGCCCTCTGAATTTGAGACTAGTGTTAAAGAGTTTATGAATTCGCAAAAGAATTTCAATGCTTTGCTTGAAGAGAAATTGCTTAAAGTTGATGAATTGGCTAGGAACGTTGATAGAATTTCTCTTGATGTTGATTCTTTAAAGCTTAGATCCATTCCTCCTAAGCATGATATCAATGAGTCTCTCAAAGCCATGAGAATTTCCATTGATGAGTGCAAGGAAAGAACCGCTAGAATGCGTGCTACGAAAGATGCCTTTATTAAAGCGTGTTCTTCCAATAACTATGAAAATCAAGATGAAGATCTAAAAGTTATTGATGTGTCCCCTATTAAATCTTTGTCTTGCAATATGAATCTTGATGAGACTGAATAGGATCCACCTTTACCTAGAAGGCGTTCCAAAAATTCGGAGTTTTTAGATCTTGATGATATTGATAAAAGTGGGGTTGAAAAGAATAAAACCCTAGATGTTGCTAAACCCACTATTTTGGATTTTAAGTAATTTATTTATGAAAGTTGCTCTTTAATTGATTTTATTTCCTTGTTGCAATCCGTTCTAAATTCTCCTCGTGCTTATAGTCAAAATAAAGCGTTTACTAAACATATCGTTGATGCCTTGATGCAATCTTATGAAGAAAAACTTGAGTTGGAAGTATCCCTAGAAAACTCTATGATGAGTGGGAACCAACTATTAAAATTAAGATTAAGGATCATGAATTTTATGCTTTATGTGATTTGGGTGCTAGTGTTTCCACTATTCCCAAAACTTTGTGTGATTTGCTAGATTTCCGTGATTTTGATGATTGCTCTCTAAACTTGCACCTTGCGGATTCCACTATTAAGAAACCTATGGGAAGAATTAATGATGTTCTTATTGTTGCAAATAGGAATTATGTTCCCGTAGATTTTATCGTTCTTGATATTATTGCAATCCTTCTTGCCCTATTATTCTTGGTAGACCTTTCCTTAGAACGATTGGTGCGATTATTGATATGAAGGAAGGGAATATTAGATTCCAATTTCCATTAAAGAAGGGCATGGAACACTTCCCTAGGAAGAAAATAAAATTACCATATGAATCTATCATGAGAGCCACTTATGGATTGCCTACCAAAGATGGAAATACCTATATCTATCCTTGCTTTATGCCTAGCTAGGGGCGTTAAACGATAGCGCTTGTTGGGAGGCAACCCAATTTTATTTTTAGTTTTTTTTGTTTTTTTTTCTGTTTAGGAATAAATAATCCATCTACCTTCTGTTTAGATGTGGTTTTATCTTTTAGTTAGTTTTTGTGCCAAGTTAAACCTATAGGATCTTCTTGTATGATAGTTATTTGATCTTGCTGTAATTTCCAAAAACTTTCTGTTCACGAAAACAATTGTTAAAAATCACCAGTACGTGATAAAATAGTGATTCCAATTGCTGCTGATCAATAAAAAATTTGCCTAGATCGTCCTATTTTTTCTGATTTTTTGGAGTTCCATAAGTTTGCGTTAGTTACAGATTACTACAGACTGTTTTGTTTTTGACAGATTCTGTTTTTCGTCTGTTGTTTGCTTATTTTGATGAATCTATGGCTAGTAAAATAGTTTATAATCCATAGAGAAGTTGGAATACAGTAGGTTTAACACCAACATAAATAAAGAATGAATTAATTACAGTACCTTGAAGTGGTCTTTTGTTTTCTTTCGCTAACGGAGCTCACGAGATTTCTGTTGAGTTTTGTGTTGTGAAGTTTTCAAGTTTTGGGTGAAATCTTTTGATGGATTATGGAACAAGGAGTGTCAAGAGCCTAAGCTTGGTGATGCCCATGGCACCCCCAAGATAATCCAAGGACACCAAAAAGTCAACGCTTGGGGATTCCCTGGAAGGCATCCCCTCTTTCGTCTACTTCCATCGGTAACTTTACTTGGAGCTATATTTTTATTCACCACATGATATGTGTTTTGCTTGGAGCGTCTTGTATGATTTGAGTCTTTGATTTTTAGTTTACCACAATCATATTTTCTGTACACACCTTTTGAGAGAGCCATACATGAATTGGAATTTGTTAGAATACTCTATGTGCTTCACTTATACCTTTTGAGCTATATAGTTTTGCTCTAGTGCTTCACTTATATCTTTAGAGCACGGTGGTGGATTTGTTTTATAGAAACTATTGGTCTCTCATACTTCACTTAGATTATTTTGAGAGTCTTAAATAGCATGGTAATTTTCTTAATAATAATAATATGCTTGGTATTCAAGATTTGTAAAACTTTCTTTTGAGTGCATTGAATACTAAGAAAAGTTTGATGCTTGATAATTGTTTTGAGATATGGAGGTGATAATATCAAAGTCGTGCTAGTTGAGTAGTTGTGAATTTGAGAAATGCTTGTGTTGAAGTTTGCAAGTCCCATAGCATGCACGTATGGTAAATGTTATGTAACAAATTTGAAACATGAGGTGTTATTTGATTGTCCTATTTATGAGTGGCGGTCGGGGACGAGCGATGGTCTTCTCCTACCAATCTATCCCCCTAGGAGCATGCGCGTAGTGCTTCGGTTTTTGATGGCTTGTAGATTTTTGCAATAAGTATATGAGTTCTTTATGACTAATGTTGAGTCCATGGATTATACACACTTTTCTTCCTTCCACCATTGCTAGCCTCTCTAATACCGCGCACTTTTCACCGGTATCATACACCCACCATATACCTTCCTTAAAACAGCCACCATACCTACCTCTCATGGCATTTCCATTGCCATTCCGAGATATATTTCCATGCAACTTTCCACCGTTCTGTTTATTATGACATGCTCCATCATTGTCATATTGCTAGCATGATCATGTAGTTGATATTGTATTTGTGGCAAAGCCATCGTTCATAATTCTTTCATACATGCCACTCTTGATTCATTGCATACCCTGGTACACCGGCGGAGGCATTCTTATAGAGTCATATTTTGTTCTAAGTATCGAGTTGTAATTGTTGAGTTGTAAGAAAATAAAAGTGTGATGATCATCATTTTTAGAGCATTGTCCCAAGTGAGAAAAAGGATGATGGAGACTATGATTCCCCTACAAGTCGGGATGAGACTCCGGACGAAAAAAAAGAGGCCATAAAAAAGGCCCAAATAAAAAAATGAGAGAAAAAGAGAGAAAGGACAATGTTACTATCCTTTTACAACACTTGTGCTTCAAAGTAGCACCATGATCTTCATGATAGAGAGTCTCTCATTTTGTCACTTTCATATACTAGTGGGAATTTTTCATTATAGAACTTAGCTTGTATATTACAATGATGGGCTTCCTCATAATGCCCTAGGTCTTCGTGAGCAAGTGAGTTGAATGCACACCCACTTACTTTCTTTTGTTGGGCTTTCATATACTTATAGCCCTAGTGCATCCGTTGCATGGCAATCCCCGCTCACTCACATTGATATCTATTGACGGGCATCTCCATAGCCCGTTGATACGCCTAGTTGATGTGAGACTATCTTCCCCTCTTTTTGTCTTCTCCACAACCACCATTCTATTCCACATATAGTGCTATATCCATGGCTCACGATCATGTATTGCATGAAGATTGAAAAAGTTTTGAGAATGTCAAAAGTATGAAACAATTGCTTGGCTTGTCATCGGGATTGTGCATGATTTAAATACTTTGTGTGGTGAAGATAGAGCATAGCCAGACTATATGATTTTGTAGGGATAACTTTCTTTGGCCATGTTATTTTGAGAACGATTGCTTTGTTAGTATTCTTGAAGTATTATTATTTTTATTGTCAATATGAACTTTTGTCTTGAATCTTTCGGATCTGAATATTCATACCACAATTAAGAAGAATTACATTGAAATTATGCCAAGTAGCACTCCGCATCAAAAATTCTTTTTATCATTTACCTACTCGAGGACGAGCAGGAATTAAGCTTGGGGATGCCTGATACGTCTCCAACGTATCTATAATTTTTGATTGCTCCATGCTATATTATCTACTGTTTTTGAAATTATTGGGCTTTATTATGCACTTTTATATTATTTTTGGGACTAACCTATTAACCGGAGGCCCAGCCCAGAATTGCTGTTTTTTGCCTATTTCAGAGTTTCGAAGAAACGGAATATCAAACGGAGTCCAAACGGAATGAAACCTTTGGGACCGTGATTTTCTCACCGAATATGATCCATGAGACTTGGACCCTACGTCAAGAAAGAAAGGAGGTGGGCACAAGGTAGGGGGCGCGCCCACCCCCCAGGGCGCGCCCTCCACCCTCGTGGGCCCCACCTTGCTCCACCGACGTACTTCTTCCTCCTATATATACCTCATTGCACCCCAAACGATCAGATCACGGAGCCAAAACCTAATTCCACCGCCGCAACCTTCTGCCCACGAGATCCCATCTTGGGGCCTGTTCTAGAGCTCACGAGGGAAGGCATCCACCACGGAGGGCTTCTACATCATCACCATAGCCCCTCCGATGAAGTGTGAGTAGTTTACCTCAGACCTTCGGGTCCATAGTTAGTAGCTAGATGGCTTCTTCTCTCTTTTTGGATCTCAATACAATGTTCTCCCCCTCTCTCGTGGAGATCTATTTGATGTAATCTTCTTTTTGCGGTGTGTTTGTTGAGATCGATGAATTGTGGGTTTATGATCAAGATTATTTATGGACAATATTTGAATCTTCTCTGAATTCTTTTATGTATGATTGGTTATCTTTGCAAGTCTCTTCGAATTATCAGTTTGGTTTGGCCTACTAGATTGACTTTTCTTGCAATGGGAGAAGTGCTTAGCTTTGGGTTCAATCTTGCGGTGTCCTTTCCCAAAGGATGTGAGGGACAGCAGGGCACGTATTGTATTGTTGCCATCGAGGATAACAAGATGGGGTTTTTATCATATTACATGAATTTATCCCTCTACATCATGTCATCTTGCTTAAGGCGTTACTCTGTTTTCTTGAACTTAATACTCTAGATGCATCTTTGGATAGCGGTCGATGAGTGGAGTAATAGTAGTAGATGCGGTGAGTCGGTCTACTTGTCTCGGACGTGATGCCTATATACATGATCATACCTAGATACTCTCATAACTATGCTCAATTCTGTCAATTGCTCGTGATGAATTCGTTCACCCACCGTAATATACTTATGTTCTTGAGAGAAGCCACTAGTGAAATCTATGGCCCCCGGGTCTATCTTCATCATATCAATCTTCCTACACTTTATTATTGCCTTTGCTTTTTTACTTTGCTTTTATTTTACTTTGCATCTTTATCACAAAAATACCAAAAATATTATCTATCATCTCTATCAGATCTCACTCTCGTAAGTGACCGTGAAGGGATTGACAACCCCTTATCACTTTGGTTGCGAGGAGTTATTTGCTTTGTGTAGGTACGAGGGACTCGTGCGTAGCCTCCTACTGGATTGATACCTTGGTTCTCAAAAACTGAGGGAAATACTTAAGCTACTTTGCTGCATCATCCTTTCCTCTTCAAGGAAATCCAACGCAGTGCTCAAGAGGTAGCAGTAGATTTTATCGTTCTTGACATAGATTGCAATCCTTCATGTCCTATTATTCTTGGTAGGCCTTTCCTTAGAACGATTGGTGCAATTATTGATATGAAGAAAGGGAATATTATATTCCAATTTCCATCAAAGAAAGGCATGGAACACTTCCCTAGGAAGAAAATAAAATTACCATATGAATCTATCATGAGAGCCACTTATGGATTGCCAACTAAAGATGGCAATACCTAGATCTATCCTTGCTTTTATGCCTAGCTAGGGGCGTTAAACAATAGCGCTTGTTGGGAGGCAACCCAATTTTATTTTTAGTTTTTTTTTGCTTTTTGCTTCTGTTTAGGAATTAATATTTTTTCTAGCATCTGGTTAGATGTGTTTTTATGTTTTAATTAGTGTTTGTGCCAAGATAAACCTATAGGATCTTCTTGGATGATAGTTATTTGATCTTGCAGAAATTTCCAGAAACTTTCTGTTCACAAAAATAATTTTTAAAAATCACCAGAACGTGATAAAATATTGATTTCAACTGCTGCTGATCAATAAACAATTTTTCTAGGTCGTCCTATTTTGGATGAGTTTTTGGAGTTCCAGAAGTTTGCGTTAGTTACAGATTACTACAGACTGTTCTGTTTTTGACAGATTCTGTTTTTCGTGTGTTGTTTGCTTATTTTGATGAATCTATGGCTAGTAAAAGAGTTTATAAACCATATAGAAGTTGGAATACAGTAGGTTTAACACCAATATAAATAAAGAATGAGTTCATTACAGTATCTTGAAGTGGTCTTTTGTTTTCTTTCGCTAACGGAGCTCACGAGATTTTCTGCTAAGTTTTGTGTTGTGAAGTTTTCAAGTTTTGGGTGAAAGATTTGATGGATTATGGAACAAGGAGTGGCAAGAGCCTAAGCTTGGGGATGCCCATGGCACCCCAAGATAATCTAAGGACACCAAAAATCCAAAGCTTGGGGATGCCCCGGAAGGCATCCCCTCTTTCGTCTACTTCCATCGGTAACTTTACTTGGAGCTATATTTTTATTCACCACATGATATATGTTTTGCTTGGAGAGTCTTGTATTATTTGAGTCTTTATTTGTTAGTTTACCACAATCATCCTTGTTGTACACACCTTTTGAGAGAGACACACATGATTCGGAAATTATTAGAATACTCTATGTGCTTCACTTATATCTTTTGAGTTATATAGTTTTTTCTCTAGTGCTTCACTTATATCTTTTAGAGAACCTGTGGTGATCTTGTTTTATAGAAACTATTGTTATATCATGCTTCACTTAGATTATTTTGAGAGTCCTACAAAACATCATGGTAGTTTGCTTTAACAATAATAGGCATACAAGATTAGTAAAATAAAAATTCTTATGAGTGTGTTGAATACTATGAGAAGTTTGATGCTTGATAATTGTTTTGAGATATGGAGATGGTGATATTATAGTCATGCTAGTTGAGTAGTTGTGAATTTGAGAAATACTTGTGTTAAAGTTTGTGATTCTCGTAGCATGCATTATGGTGAACCGTTATGTGATGAAGTCGGAGCATGATTTATTTATTGATTGTCTTCTTTATGAGTGGCGGTCGGGGACGACGATGGTCTTTTCCTACCAATCTATCCCCTAGGAGCATGCGCGTAATACTTTTCTTTGATAACTTGTAGATTTTTTGCAATAAGTATATGAGTTCTTTATGACTAATGTTGAGTCCATAGATTATCGCATCCTTCTTCCTTCCACCATTGCTAGCCTCTCTAATACCGCACTTTTCTTTTGGTATCATACACCCACCATATACCTTCCTCAAAACAGCCACCATACCTACCTATCATGGCATTTCCATAGCCATTCCGAGATATATTGCCATGGAACATACCACAGTTTCGTTTATTATGACACGCTCCATCATTGTCATATTGCTTTGCATGGTCATGTAGTTGACATTGTATTTGTGGCAAAGCCATCGTTCATAATTCTTTCAAACATGTCACTCTTGATTCATTGCATATCCTGGTACACCGCCGGAGGCATTCATATGGAGTTATATTCTGTTCTAAGTATTGAGTTGTAATTGTTGAGTTGTAACAAAATAAAAGTGTGATGATCATCATTTTTAGAGCATTGTCCTAAGTGAGGAAAGGATGATGGAGACTATGACTCCCCCACACGACGGGATGAGACTCCGGATGAAAAAAAAGAAAAGAAAAGAGGCCATAAAAAAGAGAAAAAGGCCCAAATAAAAAAAAGAGAGAAAAAGAGAGAAGGGACAATGTTACTATCCTTTTACCACACTTGTGCTTCAAAGTAGCACCATGATCTTCATGATAGAGAGTCTCCTATGATATCACTTTCACATACTAGTGGGAATTTTTCATTATAGAACTTGGCTTGTATATTCCAATGGTGGCTTCCTTAAAATGCCCTAGGTCTTCGTGAGCAAGCGAGTTGGATGCACACCCACTTAGTTCTTTTGTTGAGCTTTCATATACTTATAGCTCTAGTGCATCCGTTGCATGGCAATCCCTACTCACTCACATTAATATCTATTGATGGGCATCTCCATAGCCCGTTGATACGCCTAGTTGATGTGAGACTATCTTCTCCTTTTGTCTTCTCCACAACCACCATTCTATTCCACATATAGTGCTATGTCCATGGCTCACGCTCATTTATTGCGTGAAGATTGAAAAAAGTTTGAGAACGTCAAAAGTATGAAACAATTGCTTGGCTTGTCTTCGGGTTGTGCATGATTTAAATATTTTGTGTGGTGAAGATAGAGCATAGCCGGACTATATGATTTTGTAGGGATAACTTTATTTGGCCATGTTATTTTGAGAAGACATAATTGCTTAGTTAGTATGCTTGAAGTATTATTATTTTTATGTCAATATTGAACTTTTGTCTTGAATCTTTCGGATCTTAATATTCATACCACAATTAAGAATAATTACATTGAAATTATGCCAACTAGCATTCCGCATCAAAAATTCTGTTTTTATCATTTACCTACTCAAGGATGAGCAGGAATTAAGCTTGGGGATGCTTGATACGTCTCCAACGTATCTATAATTTTTGATTGCTCCATGCTATATTATCTTCTGTTTTGGACATTATTGGGCTTTATTATTCACTTTGATATTATTTTTGGGACTAACCTATTAACCAGAGGCCCAGCCCACAATTGCTGTTGTTTTGCCTATTTCAGAGTTCCGCAGAAAAAGAATATCAAATGGAGTCCAAACGGAATGAAACCTTCGGGAACGTGATTTTTGGAATGAACATGATCCAGAGGACTTGGACCCTACGTCAAGAAATCAAGCAGGAAGCCACGAGGTAGGGGGCGCGCCTTCCCCCTGGGCGCGCCCTCCACCCTCGTGGGCCCCATGTTGCTCCACCAACGTACTCCTTCCTCCTATATATATATATATATATATATATATATATATATATATATATATATATATACCTACTACCCCCAAACGATCAGATACGGAGCCAAAAACCTAATTCCACCGCCGCAACCTTCTGTACCCACGAGATCCCATCTTGGGGCCTGTTCGGGAGCTCCGCCGGAGGGGGCATCGATCACGGAGGGCTTCTACATCAACACCATAGCCTCTCCGATGAAGTGTGAGTAGTTTATCTCAGACCTTCGGGTCCATAGTTATTAGCTAGATGGCTTCTTCTCTCTTTTTGGATCTCAATACAATGTTCTCCCCCTCTCTTGTGGAGATCTATTCGATGTAATCTTCTGTTTGTTGAGACCGATGAATTGTGGGTTTATGATCAAGTTTATCTATGAACAATATTGGAATCTTCTAAATTCTTTTATGTATGATTGGTTATCTTTGCAAGTCTCTTCGAATTATCAGTTTGGTTTGGCCTACTAGATTGATGTTTCTTGCAATGGGAGAAGTGCTTAGCTTTGGGTTCAATCTCGCTGTGTCCTTTCCTTGTGAAAGTAGGGGCAGCAAGGGACATATTTTATTGTTTCCATCGAGGATAACAAGATGGGGTTTTTTATGATATTGCATGAATTTATCCCTCTACATCATGTCATCTTGCTTAAAGCGTTACACTGTTCTTATGAACTTAATACTCTAGATGCATGCTGGATAGCGGTCGATGTGTGGAGTAATAGTAGTAGATGCAGGAAGGAGTCGGTCTACTTGCCTCGGACGTGATGCCTATATACATGATCCTACCTAGTTATTCTCATAACTATGCTCAATTCTGTCAATTGCTCAACAATAATTTGTTCACCCACCGTAAAATACTTATGCTCCTGAGATAAGCCACTAGTGAAACCTATGGCCCCCGGGTCTATCTTCCATCATATTAATCTTCCAACACTTAGTTATTTCCGTTGCCTTTTATTTTGTTTACTTTACTTTTCATCTTTATCATAAAAATACCAAAAATATTATCTTACCATATCTATCAGATCTCACTCTCGTAAGTGACCGTGTAGGGATTGATAACCCCTTATCGCGTTGGTTGCGAGGATTTATTTGTTTGTGTAGGTGCGAGGAACTCGCATGTAGCCTCCTACTGAATTGATACATTGGTTCTCAAAAACTGAGGGAAATACTTACGCTACTTTGCTGCATCAGCCTTTCCTCTTCAAGGGAAAACCAACGCAGTGCTCAAGAGGTAGCACTCAACGACAGCTAAAGGCTGGTGAGCGCGTGCTTACACAGGTTAGGCGGGAGAAAAATGATCTCCAAGATACCAATACCCGGTTGGGCGTTGAACTGAAAGATGTTCGGGCCCAGCTTGCTGACTCCGTAAAGGAGAATAAGAGGCTTCGACGCGGCATTTTTAGTAAGTGCTTGAATGAACTTTTATAGAGTTCGGCGAAGAAACCGGCTAACAGAGTTATATCTGTAGGTATGCTAACGGGTCGTCCCGCAGAGGAGATGCCCGTGTCTGAAGGTGATCTTCTGCCAGAGCTCTCTGGCCTGCACGAACAAGTTCGGCAGGTGATGCAAGGCATTGCCTGTGCCTTGTGGCCATCCGCCTCCCTGCCAAGAGGCATGGGGAGCTTCGTAGAGATGCTCAAGGAGGCGCGGCGCTTCCGTTTATGGAAGATATCTGCCTGCCGACAAGGTGCAAGGGAAGCCTGGGCCATGGTGAAGACTCGATATACCAAGGCTGACCCGAACCATATGGCCGAAGTCGGACCTGTGGGGTCTGACGGGAAAGAGATCCCCGTCAGTTTGGTGTATGACCAGGTGAAATTAGCCGCAAAGTATTCCCAACAGGATTGTAGGCTAGACAGCCTGTTGGATGGTATAGAAGAAGAATTTAGTCAGTCTAAATGACTGTGTACTTCAAGTGACATATATTGTCCCTAGCCGGATTGTAAATCATTTGTCATGGCAGACCTTTTAACCCGACCTCCGGACCCGACAGTCGGAGTGTATCCGAATACCCGCCGATTATGTAAAAACCGGGAATGCAGCGTGGAAACCAGGCGTAGGGGTCATAAGTGCTTGAACAGACAAGTACCCAACTAGCTATCTTATATTACATGGAGAGTAAGAAACATCTTCCAGGGAGAATAGTTCCGTTAAGGGTTCCTTTCCCTGGGTACACATGCATTAATGTGCATGCCCGAACTGCGAAAAGATACGCGGGATATAAACATCTGGGGGCTTGTATTGAACTAATTAAAAGTCATCTTTTGTTCATCGAATGAATATTCCCTTAAGAACGCTAGCTTTCGGCTTCACCCAGTCTGAGGTACACATCCGGCTGACCCGATAGTAACAATCGCAGAGGTGCTCCCCTTATGCCCTAGCTGAATTAACAGGACGGAGGGCATAAACACAAGAGCCAGGCAACCCAGCTTGGCCAAAACTTAAGTCATATCGATGCATACAATGGCAAAGAAAAGGTACATGTGGAAAAGTAACACATGTGCGGGGGGCATAGAGTCCGGAACATAGTTAGATTAAGCTTCTGTATAAGAAGCCCCCAGGTATAATGAGCACACCTAGCGCATCAAGATTGTGTAGTCAAGACACATTTTAACCTTTTGAGGCCATGAAGAAAAAGGGAAGAAAGAAAGAAAGAAAAGACAGGTAATATATATATATATATATATATATATATATATATATATATATATATATATAATTGACGGAGGTAAGGAGACGAACACAGAGTCCGACACTAGGCGTAAAACCTTCGGAGTCTGGCCGTGTTCCATGGGTTTGGCTCGAGTCGATTGTCCGATGCATCCCGCAGATGGTACGCTCCACCGGTCAGAACTTTGTCAATAATGAAGGAACCTTCCCGTTTGGGCTTGAGCTTGTCCTTTTACTTCTCTGGTAGGCGTAGAATGAGTTGGCCAATGTTATAAGTTTTGGCCCGAACTTCTCTGCTTTGATACCGTCGAGCCTGTTGCTGATAGAATGCGGAGCGGGCTTTTGCCACGTCAAGCTCCTCCTCCAGGGCGTCCAAATTGTCTTGCCGATCAAGCTCGGCTTCTTTCTCTTCGTACATGCGCACTCGAGGTGAGTCATGAATGATGTCGCAATGCAGTACCGCCTCTGCGCCGTACACCATAAAAACGGTGTGTATCCGGTAGTGCGATTCGGCGTGGTCCGCAGCCCCCATAGTACGGAGTCGAGCTCCTCGACCCAGTGCATATCTGATTCCTTCAAGGATCGCACTAATATGGGTTTAATGCTGCTCATAATGAGACCATTTGCTCGCTCGACCTGACCGTTTGTTTGGGGGTGATAGACGGAGGCATAATTGAGCTTAATGCCCATGTTACCGCACCAAGTTTTTACCTCATCGGCTGTAAAGTTTGAGCCGTTATCGGTGATGATGCTGTGGGGATGCCGCAACGGTGTACAACCCCAGATATGAAGTCTATCACTGGTCCGGACTCGGCCGTTTTAACTGGTTTGGCTTCTATCCATTTGGTGAATTTATCCACAATGACCAATAGGTATTTTTTCTTATGGCTTCCTCCTTTAAGGGGTCCGACCATATCAAACCCCTAGACCGCGAAGGGCCAAGTAATGGGGATTGTTCGAAGAGCAGTAGGTGGCAGATGGCTTTGGTTTGCAAAAATCTGGCAACCGACGCAACGTTGGACAAGGTCCTGTGCGTCTGCTCGGGCCGTCGGCCAGTAAAAACCTATACGGAAGGCCTTGCTTACAAGGGCCCGAGCTGCGGCGTGGTGGCTGCCGAGTCCAGCATGAATTTCTGCCAAAAGTTGCCATCCTTCCTCTTCGGAGATGTACCTTTGAAGTACTCCCGTAACGCTTTTCTTATAAAGCTCTCCCTCGTGGACCTTGTAGGCTTTAGACCGCCGCACAATGCAACGTGCCTCGTTTGGGTCCTCAGGGAGTTCTTTCCTAGTTAGGTAGGCTAAGAAGGGTTCTGTCCACGGGGCGATGACAACCATAATCACGTGGGCCGAAGGCGTTATTTCGGTGGCAGAGCCTCCAATTACGTCGAGGCCCCATTATTGCTCTGGCGTTGTGGCCGGGTCCGGACTGTTGTTGCCGGTCTCACCTTCCCATACCACGGATGGCTTAAACAGCCTTTCCAAGAAGATATTAGGTGGGATAGGGTCGTGCTTAGCGCCGATGCGGGCAAGGATATCCGCCGCTTGATTGTTTTCTCGGACCACATGGTGGAATTCGAGCCCCTTGAACCGAGCTGACATTTTGAGGACGGTGTTGCGGTAAGCCGCCATTTTCGGATCCTTGGCGTCGAAGTCTCCATTTATTTGAGATATTGCAAGGTTCAAATCCCCATGCACCTCTAGGCATTGAATGCCCATGGAGACTGCCATCCGGAGACCATGTAACAAGGCCTCATATTCTGCTGCGTTGTTGGAGTCTGTGTATAATATTTGGAGTACGTATTGGACTGTATCTCTGGTGGGGGATGTCAGGACGATGCCTGCCCCCAGACCAGCCAGCATTTTAGAGCCGTCAAAGTGCATGATCCAATTAGAGTCTGTGCGTACTCTTTAGGGAGTTCGGCTTTAGTCCATTCGGCGACGAAATCAGCCAGTACTTGTGACTTAATGGCTCACCGTGGTTTGTATGTTATGTCGAACGGGAGGAGCTCCATAGCCCATTTAGCAATCCAGGCCGTGGCATCGCGGTTATTTATTATGTCGTTGAGTGGTACTTCGGAGGCCACCGTAATTGAACACTCTTGAAAGTAGTGTCGTAGTTTCCAGGATGCCATGAAGACCGCGTATGCTATCTTTTGGTAATGTGGGTACCGTGATTTGCATGGAGTGAGGATAGTGGATACGTAGTATACCGGATTTTGAAGCGGGTACTTACTGTCGTCCATCTCTCGTTCGACAACGAGCACTGCGCTTACAACTTGGTGTGTTGCCGCTATATATAACAGCATTGGTTCGCCGACATTTGGCGCAGCCAAGATTGGGTTGGTGGCCAAGACGGCTTTTATTTCTTCCAATCCGGCTGTGGCCGCATGCATCCACTCGAAGTGTTCAGTGCGTCGAAGAAGGCGATAAAGAGGTAGTGCATTTTCTCCCAATCGGGAGATAAAGCGGCTTAAGGTAGCCACACATCAAGTTAATTTCTGGATTTGCTTGAGGTCTGTTGGGATAGCCAACTGTGACACAGCTTAATTTTAGCCGGATTTGCTTCAATTCCTCTATTGGAAATGATGAAGCCCAAGAGCTTTCCGGCAGGCACGCCAAAAACGCATATTTCCGGATTGAGCTTGATGTCATATGTTCGGAGATTGTCGAACGTAAGCCTCAAGTCATCTATTAAAGATTTGATGTGTCTGGTTTTGTTGACCACATCGTCTATGTATGTCTCCACTGTTTTGCCGATTTGTGTTTCCAGGTATGTCTGAATCATGCGTTGATAGGTTGCACCGGCGTTTTTGAGCCCGAAAGGCATGGTGTTAAAACAGAAGGGGCCGTATGGAGTGATAAATGCCGTTGCGGCTTGATCGGACTCCGCCATCTTAATTTGATGGTATCCGGAGTATGCGTCGAGGAAACACAATGAGTCGTGTCCTGTGGTAGCATCGATGATTTGATCGATGCGGGGGAGGGGGCAGGGATCCTTGGGGCAAGCCTTGTTAAGGTCCTTGAAATCGACACATAGGCGCCCGGATTTGTCCTTCTTTGGTACCATCACCAAGTTTGCTTGCCAGTCCAGATGTTTTATTTCTCTAATGAATCCGTCCTCGAGTAACTTTGCTAGCTCTTCTCCCATGGCTTGTCGCTTAGGCTCAGAGAAACACCGAAGAGTCAGCTTGACCGGCTTGAATCCTTTTAGAATGTTAAGGCTATGCTCGGCCAGCCTGCGTGGGATTCCTGGCATGTTTGAAGGATGCCAGGCGAAGATGTCCCAATTCTCGCGCAAGAACTCTCTTGATCGGCATCTGTTAATGGGGTTCAGCTGTGCCCGATGGATGCTTTGTTTTGTAGGGTCCGTTGGGTGGACCTGGATTTTGACTATTTCTTCTGCTGGTTTAAAAGAGGTGGACTTGGGTCTTTTAGTCGAGTATCACGTCGTCCTGTCCACTATGGAGCGCAAGATGTTAGTTCTTGACGCAAGGGCTTCGAATAACGCCTTGAGGTCTAGTGCGGCGGTTTTATTTTCGGCGCGGAGTGCTATATCCATATCACTAGCTAGAGTGATGATTCCATCGGGCCCGGGCATTTTGAGCTTCATGTACCCGTAATGGGGTATAGCTTGGAAGATCGTGAATGCCTCCCTCCCTAAAAGGGCGTGGTATCCGCTACGGAATGGGGCCACTTGGAATGTGATTTCTTCGGACCTATAATTCTCCAGCGTGCCGAATACCACATCTAGTGTGATTTTTCCCGCACATCGTGCCTTCCGACTAGGGATGATTCCTCTGAAGGTCGTGCTGCTTTGCTCAATGTGGCTCTTATCTATTTCCATTTTGCTAAGAGTTTCCTCGTAGATGAGGTCTAATCCGCTGCCACCGTCCATGAGCACTTTAGTAAGCCGGAAGCCGTCCACAATTGGACTAAGGACCAAAGCGGGTTGTGCTCGAGCTGTTCGGAATTGAGGTTCGTCACTGGCATTGAAGGTTATGGCTGTGTCGTTCCATGGATTTATTGCTGCAACATGGCAGACTTCGGCAAGGCTGCGGAGTGCTTGCTTGCGCCTATTATTTGAGGCGAAGGTCTCGAAGAGTGTCAATATTGTATTGTTATTTTCCACGGGATGGTGCTCTGTTGTATTGTTGATGAGGAGATCCTCGCCGCTCTTGGCCACCTGCCGGAGTATCCAACATGCTCTTAGGTTGTGTGTTGGCATGGTATCCGCTGCACTATGAATTTTGCATTGTCCATTGAGCCATCCCTCCTATACGCCATCCCTCCTATACAGTTCCACGCCCTGTAGTGGGCTTTGGTTTCTTTGTAATTGGATCGGGTGACTTACGAGAGTACACCCTTTTAGTTCGGACGGGGGGTTTAGTGAGAGCCGGAGGATCCCAGAATTTTGTTTGGGTTTTCCAGGCGCTTTCCATCGCCTGATACTTACGTACTATGGCCACCAAGTCAGTGAAGTGTGCTATATCACGGTGACTTATGGCGTTGAGGATTCCCTTGTCCGTGCAATTTTTGCAAAAGAATGAAATTGCGTCTTCCTCGCGATAGTCCTTGACCTTGCTCATTACAAGGAGGAATCTGGCCCAATAGTGATGTACTGTCTCTTGAGGCTCTTGTCTAATGTGGGAAAGATCACTTATGTCTGGGTGGGTGGGTAGATTTAGGTTCAAACCCTGACCCGATATGAGACCCAGGGGCGGAGGAGTTTCCGAGCTTAGCAGTTCGGGCTCCGGGATGTTGCCCAGTAGTTCTGGCCCGCTATCTGATTCTAGGTTCGAAGCTTGGGCCATGTCCTCCCGTGGACGGGTATCCGGCTCGGAGAGCTCGGGAATCCAGACATAGTTTATCCTCAAAATAGAGGAAGAATCGCTACATTGCTCCTCCACCACCGCTACCTGATGGGTGACTGGCGGAGAGTTAATCTCCCTTTGGTCGGGTTTAAGCCCGATCCGATCATAGTCTGTAGCGACTCCCAGGACGGCCATGCGATCCAAGAGCTCGTTCAAGGAAGAGAGCTCTATTGGATCCATCTGCTTGGCGAATCCCGAGCCGGCGTGGAGGCTGTTTTTGATGACCCGAGAAGTCATCATCGGTAGCGACGGCGAGCGGGTGGTCATGTGAAGCCACCTAGTCGGAGAGTTTGGCCTACAGCCAGGGCTCCCCCAAGGTAATGTTTTCCTTGACAACAAGACGAGCCATCAAGCCTTATTGTGACGGCACAGTGGAGCTCTCAATGAAAGCACCAATGTCGGTGTCAAAATCGGCGGATCTCGGGTAGGGGGTCCCGAACTGTGCGTCTAAGGCGGATGGTAACAGGAGGCGTGGGACACAATGTTTACCTAGTTTCGGGCCCTCTCGATGGAGGTAATAACCTACTTCTTGCTTGATTGATATTGATGATATGAGTATTACAAGAGTTGATCTACCACGAGATCGTAGAGGCTAAACCCTAGAAGCTAGCCTATGATTATGATTGTTGTTGTCCTACGGACTAAACCCTCCGGTTTATATAGACACCGGAGGGGGCTAGGGTTACACCGAGTCGGTTACAAGGGAGGAGATCTACATATCCAAATTGCCAAGCTTGCCTTCCACGCAAAGGAGAGTCCCATCCGGACACGGGACGAAGTCTTCAATCTTGTACCTTCATAGTCGAACAGTACGACCAAAGTATATAGTCCGGCTGTCCGAGGACCCCCTAATCCAGGACTCCCTCAGTGCCCCCTCCCCCGTATATAAAGGAGTGGAGGAGGGGGCCGGCCGGCCTCCTATGGCGCGCCCCAAGGGGGAATCCTACTCCTACTAGGAGTAGGTTCCCCCTTTCCTAGTCCTACTAGGAGGGGGAAGGAAGGGAAGAGAGGGAGAAAGGAAAGGGGGCCCGACCCCCCTCCCAATTCGGATTGGGCTTGGGGGGGGGGAGCGCCCCAATTCTTGGCCGCCTCCTCCTCTCTTCCACTAAAGCCCATGTAGGCCCATTAAGCCCCCGGGGGGTTCCGGTAACCCCCCGGTACTCCAGTAAATGCCCGAACTCATCCGAAACCATTCTGGTGTCCAAACATAACCTTCCAATATATCAATCTTCATGTCTCGACCATTCCAAGACTCCTCGTCATGTCCATGATCACATCCGGGACTCTGAACAACCTTCGGTACATCAAATCACATAAACTCATAATACCGATCGTCATCAAATGTTAAGCGTGCGGACCCTACGGGTTCGAGAACTATGCAGACATGACCGAGACTCACTTCCGGGAAATAACCAATAGCAGAACCTGGATGCTCATATTGGTTCCTACATATTCTACGAAGATCTTTATCGGTCAAACCGCATAACAACATACGTTGTTCCCTTTGTCATTGGTATGTTACTTACCCGAGATTCGATCGTCGGTATCATCATACCTAGTTCAATCTCGTTACCGGCAAGTCTCTTTACTCGTTCCTTAATGCATCATCCCATAACTAACACATTAGTCACATTGCTTGCAAGGCTTATAGTGATGTGCATTACTGAGAGGGCCCAAAGATACCTCTCCGACAATCAAAGTGACAAATCCTAATCTCGATCTATGCCAACTCAACAAATACCATCGAGAGACACCTGTAGAGCATCTTTATAGTCACCGAGTTGCGTTGTGACGTTTGACAGCACACTAAGTGTTCCTTCGGTATTCAGGAGTTGCATAATCTCATAGTCATAGGAACATGTATAAGTTATGAAGAAAGCAATAGCAATAAACTAAATGATCACAGTGCTAAGCTAACGGATGGGTCAATTCAATCACATCATTATCTAATGATGTGATCCCGTTCATCAAATGACAACTCATGTTTATGGTTAGGAAACTGAACCATCTTTGATTAATGAGCTAGTCAAGTAGAGGCATACTAGTGACACTCTGTTTGTCTATGTATTCACACATGTACTAAGTTTCCGGTTAATACAATTCTAGCATGAATAACAAAAAATTATCATGATAGAAGGAAATATAAATAACAACTTTATAATTGCCTCTAGGGCATATTTCCTTCAGCCTCCCACTTGCACTAGAGTCAATAATCTAAATTACATTGTAATGATTCTAACACCCATGGAGTCTTGGTGCTGATCATGTTTTGCTCATGAGAGAGGCTTAGTCAATGGGTCTGCAACATTCAGATCCATATGTATCTTGCAAATCTATATATCTCCCTCTTTGACTTGATCACGATGGAATTGAAGCATCTCTTGATGTGCTTGGTTCTCTTGTGAAATCTGGATTCCTTTGCCAAGGCAATTGCACCAGTATTGTCACAAAATATTTTCATTGGACCCGATGCACAAGGTATGACACCTAGATCAGATATGAACTCCTTCATCCAAACTCCTTCATTTGCTGCTTCCGAAGCAGCTATGTACTCCGCTTCACACGTAGATCCCGCCACGACGCTCTGCTTGGAACTGCACCAACTGACAGCTCCACCATTCAACAAAAATACGTATCCGGTTTGTGAATTAGAGTTATCTGGATCAGTGTCAAAGCTTGCATTGACGTAACCGTTTACGACGAGCTCTTTGTCACCTCCATAAATGAGAAACATATCCTTAGTCCTTTTGAGGTATTTCAGGATGTTCTTGACCGCTGTCCAGTGATCCACTCCAGGATTACTTTGGTACCTCCCTGCTACACTAAGAGCAAGGCACACATCAGGTCT
The DNA here is from genome assembly GCA_021605145.1 of Aegilops bicornis. NCBI lineage: Eukaryota > Viridiplantae > Streptophyta > Magnoliopsida > Poales > Poaceae > Aegilops > Aegilops bicornis. The sequence continues at coordinate 158,910,323 of CM038671.1, read as the reverse complement.
AGTACACAGCATTGCATACATGATAGAACCTATGGCTGAAGCATAGGGAATGACCTTCATTTTCTCTCTATCTTTTGGAGTGGTCGGGCATTGAGTCTGACTCAAAATCACACCTTGTAACACATGCAAGAACCCTTTCTTTGCTTGATCCATTTTGAACTTCTTCAAAACTTTATCAAGGTATGTGCTTTGTGAAAGTCCAATTAAGCGTCTTGATCTATCTCTATAGATCTTGATGCCTAATATATAAGCAGCTTCACCGAGGACTTCCATTGAAAAATTCTTATTCAAGTATCCTTTTATGCTATTCAGAAATTCAGTATCATTTCCGATCAACAATATGTCATCGACATATAATATCAGAAATGCTACATAGCTCCCACTCACTTTCTTGTAAATACAGGCTTCTCCAAAGTCTGTATAAAACCATATGCTTTGGTCACACTATCAAAATGTATATTCCAACTCCGAGGTGCTTGCACCAGTCCATAAATGGATCGCTGGAGCTTGCACACTTTGTTAGCACCTTTTGGATCGACAAAACCTTCTAGTTGCATCATATACAACTTTTCTTTAAGATATCCATTAAGGAATGCAATTTTGACATCCATTTGCCAAATTTCATAATCATAAAAAGCGGCAATTGCTAAAATGATTCTACAGACTTAAGCATCGCTATGGGTGAGAAGGTCTCATCGTAGTCAACTCCTTGAACTTGTCGAAAACCTTTCGCAACAAGTCGAGCTTTGTGAAACGATAACATTACCGTCGCGTCGGTCTTCTTCTTAAAGATCCATTTATTCTCTATTGCTTGCCGATCATCTAGCAACTCAACCAAAGTCCAACTTTGTTCTCATACATGGATCTCATCTCAGATTTCATGGCCTCAAGCCATTTCGCAGAATCTGGGCTCATCATCGCTTCCTCATAGTTCGTAGGTTCGTCATGGTCGAGTAACATGACCTCGAGAACAAGATTACCTTACCACTCTGGTGCGGATCGTACTCTGGTTGACCTACGAGGTTCGGTAGTAACTTGATCAGAAGTTTCATGATCATCATCATTAGCTTCCTCACTTACTGGTGTAGGAATCACTGGAACTGATTTCTGTTATGAACTACTTTCCAATAAGGGAGCAGGTACATTTACCTCATCAAGTTCTAGTTTCCTCCCACTCACTTCTTTCGAGAGAAACTCCTTCTCTAGAAAGGATCCATTCTTAGCAACGAATATCTTGCCTTCGGATCTGTGATAGAAGGTGTACCCAACAATCTCCTTTGGGTATTCTATGAAGACACATTTCTCCGATTTGGGTTCTAGCTTATCAGGTTGAAGCTTTTTCACATAAGCATCGCAGCCGCAAACTTTAAGGAACGACAGCTTAGGTTTGTTGCCAAACCACAGTTCATATGGTGTTGTCTTAACGGATTTAGATAGTGCCCTATTTAACGTGAATGCAGCCATCTCTAAAGCATAACCCCAAAATGATAGTGGTAAATCAGTAAGAGACATCATAGATTGCACCATATCTAATAAAGTACGATTACGATGCTCGGGCACACCATTACGCTGTGGTGTTCCGGGTGGCGTGCGTTGCAAAACTATTCCGCATTGTTTCATAACTCAAATATTCACCTCCACGATCAAACCATAGAAACTTTATTTTCTTGTTACGATGATTTTCCACTTCACTCTGAAATTCTTTGAACTTTTCAAATATTTTAGACTTATGTTTCATTAAGTAGATATACCCATATCTGCTCAAATCATCTGTGAAGGTCAGAAAATAATGATACCTTCCGCGAGCATCAACACTCATCGGACCACATACATCAGTATGTATTATTTCCAATAAGTCAGTTGCTCACTCCATTGTTCCGGAGAACGTAGTTTTAGTCATCTTGCCCATGAGGCACGGTTCGCAAGCATCAAGTGATTCCAAAAGTCCATCAGCATGGAGTTTCTTCATGCCTTTACACCAATATGACCTAAACGGCAGTGCCACAAATAAGTTGCATTATCATTATTAACCTTGCATATTTTGGGTTCAATATTATGAATATGTGTATCACTACTATCGAGATTCAACAAAATAGACCACTCGTCAAGGGTGGATGACCATAAAAGATATTACTGATATAAATAGAACAACCATTATTCTCCGATTTAAATGAATAACCGTATCGCATCAAACAAGATCTAGATATAATGTTCAGTCTCAACGCTGGCACCAAATACCAATTATTCAGGTCTAAAACTAACCCCGAAGGTAGATGTAGAGGTAGCGTGCCGACGGCAATCAAATCCACTTTGGAACGATTTCCCACGCACGTCGTCACCTCGTCCTTAGCCAATCTTCGTTTAATTCGTAGCCCTGTTTTCGAGTTGCAAATATGAGCAACATAACCAGTATCAAATACCCAGCCGCTACTACTAGCATTAGTAAGGTACACATCAATAACATGTATATCAAATATACCTTTCACTTTGCCATCCTTCTTATTCGCCAAATACTTGGGGCAATTCCGCTTCCATTGACCAGTCCCTTTGCAGTAGAAGTACTCAGTCTCTGGCTTAGGTCCAGACTTGGGTTTCTTCACTTGAGCAGCAACTTGCTTGCCGTTCTTCTTGAAGATCCCCTTCTTCCCTTTGCCCTTTTTCTTCAAACTAGTGGTCTTGTTAACCATCAACACTTGATGCTCCTTCTTGATTTCTACCTCCGCAGCTTTTAGCATCGCCAAGAGCTCGGAATTGTCCTTTCCATCCCTTGCATATTATAGTTCATCACGAAGCCTTTATAGCTTGGTGGCGGTGATTGAAGAACTCTCAATGACACTATCATCGTGACGATTAACTCCCAAATTGAGTCAAGTGATTGTGGTGCCCAGACATTCTGAGTATGTGTTTACTGACAGAACTATTCTCCTCCATTTTGCAGCTATAGAACTTGTTGGAGACTTCATATCTCTCAACTCGGGCATTTTCTTGAAATATTAACCTCAACTCCAGGAACATCTCATAAGCTCCATGATGTTCAAAACGTCTTTGAAGTCCCGCCATACACGCGACCTCCAGGCATTCACAATGTCTGCAGTTGCTGGCGCTGGTGGTACACCTAGCGGTGCTTCCAGGACATAATTGTTCTGTGCAGCAATGAGGATAATCCTCAAGTTATGGACCCAGTCCGTGTAGTTGCTACCATCATCTTTCAACTTAGCTTTCTCTAGGTACGCATTAAAATTCAAAGGAACGGTAGCACGGGCCATTGATCTACAACAACATAGACATGCAAATACTATCAGGTACTAAGTTCATGATAAATTAAAGTTCAATTAATCATATCACTTAAGAACTCCCACTTAGATAGACATCCCTATAGTCATCTAAATGATCACGTGATCCATATCAACTAAACCATGTCCGATCATCACGTGAGATGGAGTAGTTTTCAATGGTGAACATCTCTATATTGATCATATCTACTATATGATTCATGTTCGACCTTTCGGTCTCAGTGTTCCGAGGCCATATCAGCGTATGCTAGGCTCGTCAAGTTGAACCCGAGTATCCTGCACGTGCAAAACTGGCTTGCACCCGTTGTATGTGAACGTAGAGCTTATCACACCCGATCATCACGTGGTGTCTCGGCATGATGAACTGTAGCAACGGTGCATACTCAGGGAGAACACTTGTACCTTGAAAGTTAGTGAGGGATCATCTTATAATGCTACCCCCGTACTGACGGTGTCCTGGACTAGGGGGTACTCACCATGACATCTCCTGACCAGGTGGATTCGACCGAGGACCCCCATGGCGGTTCTATCATGGGCCACTCCGGACAGCCCATGGCGCATACAAGGAAAATTCCACAAGACTTGGCGCCCAAGACGAGGACTCTCCTAAACCCTAGGCCTCCGGTGTGTTATATAAACCGAGGCCAGGCTAGTCAATAGATAATCTCATATTCATTACATGACATCCCATATTCATTAGATCAGTCTCGTGGTAGACACATGTACCCTGTACTACACCCATATCAATATAATCAAAAGCAAGATGTAGGGTTTTAACTCTATCAAGAGGGCCCGAACTTGGGTAAAATCATGTGTCCATGTTACCATCGCTCCAAGACGCCTAGCTTAGGACCCCTACTACAAGATACGCCGGATATAGAACCGCCATTGGTGCTTTCATGGAGAGCCTGCCAGGTGTCGTCGTGGCGCAATGGGATCTTCAACCGACGCCAATCAGGTGTTATGTTTTCAGTTAAATTTATTTCATGTAAGTTGAAATTATTTGTGAATCATCTCTACTTGTTCATGTTTTTCTGTTTGTAAATTTTATCTGCGAGGCGGAAGAAATTTCTTATGTGGCAGAGCAGGGGATCACGCTAATCCGAAGATCAACCTGCGTGTTAGCCGTCTTTTTGTCCAAGATCAAAACAGACTCAGGGCTAGACCCTGGCGCTAAAGAAGGCCGGTGTGCGCACACAGATCACTTGACGTGAGATAGATCGGAAGGTCAAAGTGTGCACTCCTCCCAAGAGTTCCCATCAGTCGGCCTTTCATCAGATTTGGCGTTGTCTGTAGCTTTAGCCGGCCTCTCCTGTTACTGCCAGGTGTTACCTCTCTGAATTACTTTCAAACGTGTTTTAATCTTTTGAATTAGTGCTTTGGCCAGTGCTATTCCCTGTACGTAGGTTCTCATCGGCGTCGACTTTGGCGCCCCATCACTCCATCGAGCCGATGTCAAAAGTGCCGTAAAATTTCTTGGGTGGCATCCGTACATGGCATTCGACCTACTGCTGTTAAAGCGGCAACCGACGTGTTGGACCAGCTGGTTTCCCATCTGGTGTTCTATGGACATAGCATCCATCACTTGATCTGCCCAACAAGTCCGAGACTTTGTCAGGGCTTATCGGATCCTGCTGAACCCCGACTCACGTCGACGTCTCCCTCTGGGTTCAGGCTATATTTATCAAATTTTTTGCTTCAATTAATTATGCACAATTCCTTTTTTTCAATTATTATTACAGGGTAGTACTGGCCCGATCAGTTTAGACTTTTTCACCTCGAATTTCAGCGCCTCGCTACTCGAGCAGGAACATCAGGTTCTATCATTCCAGTTACCTGCACAGTATATATTAAATACGGACTGCATATTGTTCTGCCGGTTTGCATGATTTTTTTGTGTAGATTTTCTGCCACTGGTCTAAGATTCGGACCACCCGCGATGGACATGATGGTCTGATTCCAGTCCGGCCAGCTTTTGGCAATTCGGCGGATATTATAACCACAACTCGGCTAGCAGTGTGAATTCGGACTACGTGGTCACCGCATCGCGCCATCATCGTCATTATGCGGATTTCTGGCATATGTCGACATCGACCTCGGCGCCCAGGCCAAACTTACTTCACCATATTATTCACTTCGCATAAATTAATTATGCATTTTTTTAAATTATTATTGCTACTTGCTCGCGCTATTTTATGTGCGCAGGTAATCAACTTCGACTACGTCACGCGGTCAACTCTGTGGGCCGACGTCGTCGTCCTGTGTGCACCGATCAAATTGTGGTGTCGCCTCAACGCGCGTCCCTGTGTGAACCAACTTTAACAGGGATCTGTGACCGATGATAGTTCGGCTCAACATGCATCTGAGACCGACGATAGTCCGGCTTAGCTCAGTCACAGGGAGATTTGATCTTTCTTTTTCCTTATTATTTAATTAAGTTTGGAGGGCGTGTACACTTTTCATTAATGGTCTCTCTTCCATGTGCTTCCCTGATGCAATTAGCACTACTAGTTGTTGCACGTCCATCAAGATCGGATTGATGCAACAAAGCTATCTTACGCATTCGATAGCCACCGCGCCGACCGACACCTCCGTGCAATGAGTTCGGATGATGCCAGGCCGATGTTTTCGCCCCATGCATGCTGACCTACATCAACATATCTGCGCTGCCACTCTGTCGAACCGACCTCGGCGCCCCGGGCCAAGCTTACCTGATTATCCGCTTTGCATACATTAATTACGCATTATATTTTCTTCCTTTCAATTATTGTTGTTTCTTGCTTGCGCTGTTTTGTTTGTGTAGGAAATCGATTTTGACTGCGATATATGGTCACCTTGGCGTGCCGACGTTGTCATCCCACTTTTATCGACCAGATTGTGTCGTCACTTCGGTGCACTGCTCGTGCCAACATTAAGCTGATGCTTGATACGCTGACCTGCTTTGTCGTGTTAGCGGTGATGGGGGCTCCACCTCATCACATCAATCACTTTGCGTTGCAACTTCGGAGCGCCGAACTCTTTGCTCGGCCACCTTGGGACTAGCCTGGGCACTGGGACCTTGTCCCGCATCAAGCTCGGACCGCGTCATCAACACCGAGCACATTAACAAGCTAAGTTGCTTTCATGCTCAAAAACTTTCAGTTTTAAATTTCGTCGGTTCAATCAAGCATTACAATTTTTGAGGCAATTTTTTTTTGTAAAACTTCCTTGTCAAAACTTTGTTTGTGACACACAAATTCAAATACCCCTTTACTTGGGGGCTTCCTTTATGAAGCCTTTCCTCTTGCATATGATTATACTTGTATGGCTTTGTTCCTTGTTCATGTATTACGCCACAATATGCACCATGTTGACTTAAGTGTTCCGCAAGCTGGGTTGCCTTGCTCCTGTGTTTACCCCTACGTTCCCGATTGTTCGGCTAGGGAGTAAAGGGAGCACCTCTGCGATTTTCACGATCGGGTCATCCGAGCCGGACCTCAGACTGGGTGAAGCCGAAATCTAGCGCTCTTATTGTTTTCAATCATGGTTGGCACACAGTGGAACTCATGAGTACAAAAAATCTATTGCACAAGTCTCATAGTAACAATGAGCAACCGAAGAAAGGTATCGGTGGGGCTACCATTTTCTTCGAAGATGCTTCTTACACTTAAATCGATAACATAGCATAAGTTCCCTGAGCGCGCTTTGTCTGTTACAGCCTTATGGCCTGATTGCCTGGTTATCGGAAACACCGTCGATATTCTCGACAGGTGGAGTACATAACACTTTTTGGCCCTTGATCAAAGAGGGAGAAGCCGACGGTCGGTTAAGACGCATTTAAAGTTCGGGTGAACACAGATATGATATTAGTACTTCGGTACCTACAATCATTATACATAAAATCCTTTTATCCAAAGTCACTTTGGGGCTCTTAAATTAGTATGAGCTGTTTTATAATAAGTGTTCTTCTTCTTAGTCGTTGCAAAGTCTTTTTCTATCACTCCTTTTTTCGACGCGGGTGTGTGGTCAATAGCTGAGGAACCTAATTTCTCTCTCAAAGCTGCTAGAGTTTAGTTTGCTAAACTGGCCTAACGATAAGTACTCCACCTTCGGGATAGGAGGTTGAAGCCGTAGGCTGACCCGCTTGAAGTCTTGAGATAGGATGTGTCATGTTAAAGCATGACAGAAGCACCTTTTTTTCTAAGACCAATTTTCGATTTGGCACCGAACACTTGATGTAGTTCGGACGTCCAGTTTTTACTGAAGTTTTTTAGTTTTCCAAGCCTATGGCACTTTTAAACTATTTGTGTGTTTCCAGCATTAGCCTCACAGTGCAACACCGGACACCTCTAGAGATTCGGCAAAAACATTCTCGGACATTGCTATATATGCATCGGATTCGAATTGTGTCTTCGGTCAATAGTTGGTTGCCCGGCTCCTGTGCTTGCCTCCTACGTTCCGCTTTGTTCGGCTAGGTGTGCAAAGGGATAACCGCTGCGATTGTGCTTCCAGCTCGCATGGTTAAGCACCTCAGTGGAGAAAGCCAAAAACTGACTGCCACAATAAGCGTAAACTGGTCAGCGATCCGATAACTGTGTTAAACTATAACATCGATGGAGGTCACCCCATGTTAAACGATGGGCCGTTCATAACGTGGGCCAAAGTGTTAACGGCTTGACCTTGGCTGTCGCCGAACACTAACCGGGGGCTAGTAGCTGGCTGTCGGATTCCGGGTTCCGGCAGACCCTTGAGGTTCGAACACTGGGGTGCGCGCGGAGATCCAACCCTCGACTGTCTCGTACCTCACCGACTCGCAGGGACCTAAACTACTAGAAAGAACAACACAAGAGACGCAAGATTTTTACTAGTTCGGGCTACCGTTGTGGTGTAATACCCTACTCTAGTTTGTGGTGTGGTGGATTGCCTCTGGGGCTATTGAGGAACAGTACAGGGAAGAATAGCCTCGCGAGGGTCTGTTCTTGGTGGGTGTGATGAACTGCTAAGTGGTATCCCATCGCTCTAGCTTGAGGATCGGGTCTCTCTCTCTTTCTCTCTGGATTCCAAATGCCCACCCCTTTAAGATGGTGGCTAGCTCTACTTATATAGACGAAGGCCCTGGGCCTCTTCCCAAATATTGAGCGGGAAGGGCGCCAACAATTGGCCATTTTGAAGGGGAACAAGCGGGTACACTTATCCTCGACTAAAGTTGGTCCTCACCGCCAAAGGCTCTGGTGATGACGCCTGCTTGGGCTCCACGATGACTCCTTCCAGCCGTTGGGGCTGGTCTTGGTCTTGTTGCACGAAACGGATGCCTTTGCTTGATGCTCTCGCTGCGCTTGCTCCCTTTGCACCAAAGAGGAAAGGAGGACGCCAGCGCGGGCCGGGCGCCCATCGGGCGCCCTTGGTCGTCATGGCTTGCGTCATGGGCACCTCGCGAGGTACCCTGCCTTGAACTCTCCGCCTCCTTATGAGCCAGCCTGTCGAGGCTGTGCCTGAGGAAGCTCCTGGTCGTCCGCCCCACGAGGCTTGGCCCCTCGCGAGGGTCTTGAGTTTGTGTTGATGAAGATGGGCTGTCCTGGGCCTGCTTTGAGCCACGCCGCAGGCCGCAGGCAGGCAAGTCTGGGACCCCGTTCCCGTAACGCCGACAAGAGCCCCAGCCCACGGCGCGCCCGAACTTGGCCGAGCAGAGAGGCGAAAGGGCAAGTGCGAAGCGTCGTGGGCCCTAACAGCCTGCGGCCTTGGGCGCCGCGTGGCGGTTGATTGGACGTGGGCTCCTCCGCAACCGCGCGGGTTGATAATAGAGCGGCATCTTCCTTGCCTCCTTTACTTTCTCCAGTTGCTGCTCAGATCCCCTTTCTTGCACCTCTCCTCCCTGCTTCCAAGACCTTTAGATCCACTCTGCCTTCGTGCCCTAGCCTGTCATGGCTCCTCGCCAAACCCCGGCCGGAGCCTGGTACTCTCCTGCCTTGGACCCGCCGAATGTGTCAGCGGCGAGCCTTGCCCTGATGCGCCGGCTGGCGGAGGCGCAGGGCGTCAGCGGAACGGCGGTGTTCAAGGTCGGCTCCTCCGCCCCTGAGGGTCGGGGGAGTACCTTCTACCCGTTCTTCATGGCGCCATCATTGCTGGTCTGGTGCCTCCCTTCTCGAAGTTCTTCTTCTCCGTCCTCCGTCACTACAACATCCAAGCTCTGCATCTCCATCCCAACTCCGTCCTTCTTGGCAATCTTCGCCTACTCTTTGTGAGGCCCATGTTGGGGTGAAGCCCTCGTGGCCTTGCTGCGCCACTACTTCTTCCTCCGAGCCTCCGTGGTTCCGCCTCACGCGTCTTGCGAGCTTGTCGCCATCTGGCGGAGCCATCGCCATTTCAAACCCTGGGAAGCGGACTGAGGGCTTCAGGAGCAAGTGGGTCTTGGTGGATGCTGGGAGAATCCACCCTCGGCTAATCCTGCCCACGGAGCCCGCCGAGAGCTCCGACGATCGTCCTGAAAGCGAAGCTGATCCCCGCATCAAGTCTTTGCCGGAGAAGATGGATGCAGATCTGAAGCCGGCCGACGCGGCGGCGGCGGCGAAGCTGATCGGTGCGTCGCTGCTGAGGGAGTTCCTGGAGCACCAACTGGCTCCGCTACGCCAGTACTCGCTTCCCATGTGGAGGCCTCACCCGAGCCCCGTGGCCCTGGCCGGCGAGGATCTGGTGACGGTCCTCCAGTCCTTGGTTGGGGGCGATGTGGCGAGACCGGAGGGCGCCCCCGCGCCTCTGTTCCTTCGCGAGGATTGGGAGCAGGTTGTGGGGTCCATGCCCGCCTTCAACGGGGACGGGCTCGTGCCCGCGGAGGCTCCGGAGGACCTGGTGGACATCTCCTCTTCCGACTCCGGCGAAGAGGTGGAGGAAAAAGAGCCAGGAGAGGGGGTTGATTCGGGGGCAGAGTCAAGGGCTCCCCCCTGCGGTGCAGGCCCCGCGTTCTCCGCCTCCCCGAGAGTGACGACGACGAGGATGAGGATGAGCGGGGAGGCAGAAGCCTGCCCCCGATCCCGAAGAAGGACCGGACTGGGCTGGTCCCCCACGGGTCCGCCCCGGCCCCGGGGCGATCCGCTGACGCGCCTCCTGCTCTTGATCCCCTTGAGGCTGATCCCTGCAGCCGGCTCTCGGGCTTCAAGTATGGCCGGAGGCTGCTCGAGTCCACCAGCGACGACCTGTAAGTTCACTGCTTCCCGTCTTGATTATTGCTCTGTCGACGAGATCTGATGTCCATGTTCTTGGCCAGCCGCCCCATGGCGAAGAAAGGTGAAGGGGGGCTCTGAGGCTCCATCCATGGCCAGTGCCGCTGCCCTAAAAGAAAGATGATCCCTGACGCCTTGATCCTCTCCTCACCGGGCGCCCTCATGAGGCTGAGCCGAGCCTGGCCGGGTGAGCTCAGCCCCCTTGGCCCAGGCGACTCCCGAGGTGCCCTTGCTTGGCGCTGCCTCCGCTGTTGTCGTGGCGCCGCTGGTCCCGCCTCGAGGCGCAGTGGCTACGCCGCCGCCATCTCCTCCTACTCCACCAACCGCTGTCTCTCCGACTACTCCCACTGTCCTGGACCATGCTGCCGCTGAATTGGACCGGCTGCGGCAGGATCTTCTGGGCGCCGATCCTCGCTTGGTGGCCGGGCGCTTGGAGCTAGCCTCTGGCTGGATTCGCGCCGACGCTTCGATTCGGGCGGCGCTGGTCTAGGCCTCGACGGCTTGCGATGAGGAGAAGCAGGCTGTTCGTGAGGCGAAGGTAGCCCGTGATGCTACCCTGGGAGAGGCAGCCAACATCCAAGGTCGCTGTGAGACGCTGGAGGGCGAGCTGAAGGGCCTGGAGAACCAGCTCGCCGAGGAGGCCCGCCTCCGCCAGGAGCAGGAGGAAAGCATGAAGGCTCGCGAGGCGGCCGCCAAGGACCGGGAGGCCAAGCTGAAGAAGCGTCGTGACCGCCTAGACGCTACTGGAGCAGGAGGCCCGGAGGCGAGGAAGGTCGAGCTGGACGCCAAGGCGCGGGTTCTGGCCGAAGATCGCGTGGCCTTCGTGGATATGGAGGTGAAGGCTCGCGCCTTGTTGAGGGAGCTTTATGATAGCGGCCTGGAGAGCCCACTGGCCGGCGCAGAGGACGGCGCCGCCAAGATGCTTCCCTTCCTGATTCGTGCTCTTGAAGATGTCTCCCTTGGTCTTGGCCCCACGGCTGAGGCCAAGGCGCGCGTCTTGTCTTCTGCGGCACTGACGCAGATCCTCACCCACATCTATCTTCGCGATCCCATCATCGACATGGACAGCTTGCTGGAGTCGGCAAGCGGCGAGCATGCAGGTGCCGCTGCCGAGGCTGTGAAGGGTCGCGCGGAGGCTCTGTTGGGGAAGTTCTGGGCCTTCAGCACCAAGCCGAAGCGAGGCACTGCCGGCCCTGCTGCTTCACGAGGCGAGCCCACTCCGCGCTGCTCCACCGCCGACAAGTGACTCCGTTGTGGCTCCTGTCTTGCTTTTAATTCCTGCACGTGTATCATGCCTAGGGGAGGCGTTTAAACTTGCGTATGGTATTGCGATAACAGTGTGGACTATAATATTTGCTTTTGAATTCCTTGAAATTTGTGCTTCCTACTTGCTTATGTTCTACGCCGGCAGAGCCGGCCCTGCATATATACCTCTCGGCCGTTAGCCCCGGACCGAAACCAGGGCGGGACCAAGGAGTGAGGGGCTACGTGACAAGTTAGGCTCCTGAGTCGCGATGCTCAGGAGTCCCCTTGGCGCCTGAACAACAAGTAGGGAGGTGAGGCGGGCGGATCCACCGTTCTCGTTTGTAGAGCCCGGCCTTGCATACCTCAACCGCCGTTAGCCTTTCGGAACTAAGGGGTGAGGGGCTACGTGACCAGTTAGGCTCCTGAGTCGCGATGCTCAGGAGTCCCCCTTGACGCTCAAATGGCATGCGTACCTTGGCTCCGCTCGGGGAGTGACGTGCGATGAACCAGGCCCGAGGGGCTGGCTGGTGGCGTCGTCTGGGCGTGACTCAGGCGCAACCTCGTGCCCAGCCCTCATGGCGCTCCCGAGGGGAGGCGTTGCGATGAGGCCAGACACTGAGCTCTGGGCTCCCTGAGGTTGGTGCGACCCGGAGGCCACCCTTGTTGGGTTCTACGGTAGGGTGCGTCGACTGCAAATTAAAAATTGCTACGCGCAGAACATCCAGGAACATGCTACGGGAGATGGATCACAGTTCGTTACCACTAGACGCGAAGTGCCGTGCAGCGGAAGAAGAGTTGGGCAGTGCGTCTGCGTGGATCGTCTCCTCCTCGTTCGATCTCCCTCGAGCGGCCGGTCGTCCGATCCCACGTACGAGTTCGTCGGAGCGGCGCAAGTGCACCGCCTCTAACGGTATCCGCGCGTGCGGGAGGAACGTCGTGCGGCGGACTGCTAGGTCCGATCACACAGTCGGCGGCGAGTGGAGGTGGCTATTCGCAACACATGCAAACCCTAGTCGCAGCGCCGAAGCGATCAACTGCCTGAGTGTGCCGCACCTCCACTTTATATAGGCGTCCGTCGCGGGATCAACACTTGGGCCTCGAACGGACCCTAAAGCCAAAAGTCTATTCGTCACGTTCCTAGTCCAGTTCGGATCACATCCGACCCGATGTCGTATTTAACCGACCTCATAGGTTCCTTCCCTTAAGCGCGCGACCCCTTAGGTTCAAGTCGGCTTGGTCACAGCTCGGATCACCTCCGACATGCGGTTGGTAGCGGCCTCTAGCAAGGCATGCATGCCGACCAAGCGCACGATGAAGCTGGTTAGGCGAACCTCGCATAACGTGTCACACTTCGCTTCCCTTTGCCGCCACGATATATGTTGTCGGGCTCAAGGCGAGACTGTCATCCTTGTGCTAACCCGACCTCTTTCTCGTTCCAGTGATACCGACCACAATCCGGATTATCTCATAATCCTTGTCGCATGGCCATGCTATTCCTGGTCAGATCACACGAGGGGCCCAGAGTATATCTCTCCTGATCGGAGGGGCAAATCCCATCTTGCTCGATCGTGTCTCGCAAAGATGGGATCGGACAAACCCGAAACCTACCTTTGTAACTACCGATCCACGGAGTAGCGTTTGGTCGGCCCAAAGCAAGTCTGTCACCATCCGGAGTACATGTGTCACTCAGGTCTTAGGACATAGAACGTATGTTGTACTAGAGACTCACAGATGACATATCGCTGCGTCTCATAGTTGGGTCTGTCCGACTCAGACCTTATCTCGACTCGGATCCGACTATGTCGAATCCGACCAGACCTTTCCAAGTCCATTTTATCCGGTTAGCATCCAATGCTCCATGGCTAGTGAGACCAAGCCATCGACCGTGTCATATGCCAGTCTAGTTGGCTGCGCGTCCACACAGCCCTTTTGACTAGGGACCTTTTAGGACAGTCATCGTACAATGCATAGTCCCACAAACAAGTCACATACTTGCTGATACACATCATTTATAATGTCCAAGGACTATCTTTATTCATAAACACATAGGAAATATCATCATACATGATTGCCTCTAGGGCATATCTCCAACAACCCTCAGTTGTTTATCACCAGCGCGGAGCATAGCGCTTATGCATGTGTACGGGCATAGCCGCTCCTCGGCAGTGTCGTCAGCCAGCGCGGAGCATGGTGCTTCCACTGGAATGTGGGAGGGGGCTCCCCTCCGAGGAGCCCAGGCGTATCTAGCCCACCCGACACGTGATCGCACGGTAGGGCTGGACGAGGTGTCTGGGCACCCGTGAGCCAAGCAGGACTCACGAGGCCCTACCTCAAGGCGGGTTGCGGCTGGCTCTGGGCCTTATCTTCGAGTGTGTTCTCGCAAATTTGGCCAGATGCGGTGCTCTCGTCTTGGTCCCGGCTCAGGCTGGTCTCAGCCGTCATTGGCAAGCCAGTCGCGATGCCATGGACAAGATCGAGGGTGAGGGCCGGAGAACCAGTAGGAGCCACGAGTCGCGATGCTCGGGCACCCCCTTTAACGCACAAGCTAGGTTAGATGGCGCAACTCTCGTCCTCGGGTCCGGCTCTCGGGCTGGTCTCAGCCGTCACCGGCAAGCCCGGTCGCGATGCCATGGACAAGACCAGAGGGTGAGGGCCGGAGAGCCGGTAGGAGCCTGAGTCGCGATGCTAAGGCACCCCTTAATGTAAGCTGGATTAGATGACGCAACTCTCGTCCTCGGGTCCCGGCTCTCGGGCTGGTCTCGGCCCGGCCGGCAAGCCAGGTCGTGATGCCATGGACAAGACCAGAGGGTGAGGGCCGGAGAGGCGGTAGGAGCCACGAGTCGGGATGCTCAGCACCCCCCTTTAACGCTGCGAAGTCGGGTCGACGCAGCAACTCTCGTCCCCTGGTCCCGGCTCTCGGGCTGGTCTCGGTCGGCCGCAAGCTAGGTCGCGATGCCATGGACAAGACCAGAGGGTGAGGGCCGGAGAGCCGGTAGGAGCCCTGAGTCGCGATGCTCAGGCACCCCCCTTTAACGTGCAAGCTGGGTTAGATGACGAAACTCTACGTCCTCGGGTCCCGGCTCTCGGGCTAGTCTCAGCCGTCGCTGGCAAGCCAGGTCGCGATGCCATGGACAAGACCAGAGGGTGAGGGCCGGAGAGCCGGTAGGAGCCCTGAGTCGCGATGCTCATGCACCCCTTTAACTGCAAGATTCCGCCACCCAGGAAAAGGCACCAAATAACAAACAAGGTGGAGCGAGGGCATAATCCTAAGGAAAACGCAAGAAGGATACACGCCGCTGGGACTGGCCCGAGCGACTTGGGGATGATGCAGCCCGAGGGGCGCCCCCAACAAGATAAGCTAAAGACATGAAATAAAAGGGATACATGCCGCAGGATCGACCCACCACGACTGGGAATAATGCGCCTCAAGGCGCTCCCACGGAAATAAAACTTAAAGATGTCACCTGGTGATGTTGGGGATGAAGGGTTGTTGATGTAGCAGACTCGGTGGGCTGCGGGAGCCGATCCTCACGATCCCCCAGGCCCGGGGGCCTCGGGAGGCTCCGGAGGCGTTGGCGGCTCCTCATGGGCCATCTCCATCTCTGCCAGGGCCGCGGTGTGCCTGACCTCTTGAGCCTCCAGGATGGTCCTCATGAGACGCTGGTACGCAGTAGCCGCGTTTGGCAGGCCATAAGGCATGCGTACGTAGCTGTGGGGCGGACCCTCGCAACGTCCCACTCGCGAGGGCCAGAGGCGCTCTTGAGATGCGGCTCGGTTGAGCCCTGGTATGTCGATGCAGACGCGCAGCCCACCATCCTCGCCTGGATAGGGGGGCCATAGCGGGTAGGCGGCGGCTGCCCCTCATGACCCTTGACTCCTGTAGCTCCTGAATGGCCTTGCTGATTAACTCTTGAGGGTTCTGTCCTCCTGGTCTTGCTCCTGCTTGCGGGAAACATGCTGCGAAACACGCCTCCACGTGGTGCCCAAGCGCCTCCCTCGAGACCTTGGTGAGGTCGGTGGCCCTCCAGGGGAGAGCCCCCGAGCCCTGCCTGAGGAGGGCGCCGGGTGTGCTTTCCTATGCGATGGAAGGAGGCTCCCCCTGGCCTGGTGCGGACCCTGAGGGGCCTGTCTCTTGAAGAGCCGTGCCGGTCGATGTCTTCTTCTTCTTGGGTGCGGCCTCGGGAGGCCTCCTGCTGCTGTGGTGCAGGTCTTCCAAATGATGCGGCTGAAAAGCTCGCTCCAGGGAGCACACTGCATCTCTCTTCACAGGGCATCGTGATGACTCCGCCGCTTCCTGGCATCTTGAGGATATTGTAGCCGTGGTGGGTTACGGCCATGAATTTGTCGAACGCTGGGTACCCGAGGATGGCGTTGTACGGCAGACGAATGTGGGCGACGTCGAAGTCGATGAGCTCGGTGTGGTAGTTGTCGCGGGCCCCGAAGGTGACAGGAAGGCGGACCTGCCCGATCGGGACCGTGGAGCCGTCAGTGACTCCAGAGAAAGGCTTGGTTGGCTGAAGCTGACTGTAAGGCACTTGAAGATTGTTGAATGTCTCCACGGATAGGACGTTGAGCCCCACTCCGCCGTCGATGAGGGTCTTGGTGACCAGCACATTGCTGATGATTGGGGAGCAAAGCATCGGGAGAACTCCGGCTGTGGCTGCGCACTTGAGCTGATCCGCTGAGCTGAACGTGATGGCGCACGCCGACCACCTGAGAAGGCGCGTGGACTCGAGCTTGGGGAGGACTGCATTCACTTCGCGTGCGAACTGCTTGAAGATGCGGTGAGAGGTTGGGGCTTGAGCTCCACCCAGGATGCAGGCGATCGCACGCGCTTCCTGGAAGCCCCCAGCCCCCTCGTCTTGATGACGGTCTTCGATTCTCCTTGGTGGCGGCGGCAGCGGAGGGAGGCCTGTGGACGATCCTCACGAGGTTGATCCCTCCAGCCCCCCTCGCGAGGTGGGTCTTGCCAGCGGTCCTCGCGAGGTTGGTCGCGCCACCCTTGGCGCGGGCCGCGGTCTTCCCAGCGTCCTGCGTTCCTTCCTCCTCCTCGGCCAGTAGCCCGGTCGCTGCGCTCGGGCGCCTGCCGACCCTTCCTTCGCCTTGCGGCCCGGAGCTCTTGACATTCATTGGTGTTGTGGGTGTGGAGGTCGTGGTACATGCAGTACCGGCTGCCCTTGGAGGACTCGGGCTGATCTCTGCCTCGCTTGGTGTCTGGTTTGGCCGCGAGCACGGCAGCCCCCTTGCGCTTCACGTCCTTGGCCTTGGACTTCTTCTCTTCGGGATCCGCGGCAGGCAGCTCGAGGAGGGAGAGGCGCCCCTCCTCAGCCCTGGCGCACTTGGTCGCCAAGTTGAACAGCTCCAGGGAGGTGCACAGATCTTCATGCATCGCCAGCTCCTCCTTCATCTTGACGTCGCGCACGCCGTCGGAGAAGACAGAGATGATGGCCTCCTCCGTCACCTTGGGGATCTTGAGGCGCGCGTTGTTGAAGCGCTGGATGTACTTTTGCAGGGTTTCCCCTGGCTGCTGCTTGATTCGACGCATGTCGCTCACGGCGGTGGTGGCCGGTCATGAGTACCTTGGAAGTTGGCGATGAAGCGGTACGCATCTCGGCCCAGAAGAGATCGTGCACAGGGCCGGTTCAGGAGCCAAGTGCGGGCTCCGTCCTTGAGCGCCATGGGAAACCAGTTCGCCATGACCTTTTCATCCCCGTTGGCAGCCTCGATGCCCAGCTCGTAGAGCTGGAGGAACTCCGTAGGGTCAGCTGTGCCGTCGTAGCGAGGAGGCAGGTCCGACTTGAACTTGGCGGGCCACGCGACGCTGCGCAGCTCGGGGGTGAAGGCACGGCAGCCCGCCGTGGCCGCGGGGGGCCTCGAACGGCAGAGAGCTTGGTCTTGCAGGCCTCCCTGCGCAGCGGCTGGGGGCAGCGCAGGGTCTTGACGTGCTGGAGCGGGGAGCGCTCGGGCAGCTTCTTGCGGGCGAGGAACTTCTTGGCAGCTCTGCTCTTGCTGCGCCGGCACCTGGCGGAAGGGGTTTCGCCCAGGGGCCGCGCGCCTTGGGGCCAGGGCGCCGTCTTGAGGAGGAGGCGGCGGGCGCCCAGGAGTTTCATTGCCAGCGGCGGCGGGTGCGGTCTGGCCGACGGACGGCGCGAGGTCGCCTCCGCGCGACGAGCTTCAGCGGCAGCGGTCGAGCCATTCTTCGGAGACGTCGTCGACGGGCGGTAGCGCAGGGAGCTCGTTAGCGCGATGAGCGCAGCTCAGGCCTCCATGGCCGCGCGGGGCGCGCGTGACAAAGAACCAGCGGGGGTGAGTGAAGGCGTGGCGGTGCGGCCATCCCGCCTCATGGACGGGTGCTGGGACGACGCTTTTTGCTCGTTCCCCGCCGGGCCGGTGGCGGCATTGACGGCAGGCGACGGGGAACGACGAGGACGCCCGCCGACGGGAGCCGAGGGCGGCTCGGCGCTCGGCGAGGGCGGCTCGGTGCTCGGCGCGGGCCTGACGAGCGTCAGACATGGTTGCGGTGGTCGGGGAAGAACAAGGCGACGAAAGGCAGATTCCGGCGCCCCCCTACCTAGCGCGCCAAATGTCGGATTTCGGGTTCCGGCAGACCCTTGAGGTTCAAACACTGGGGTGCGCGCGGAGATCCAACCCTCCACCATCTCGTACCTCGCCGACTCGCAGGGACCTAAACTACTAGAAAGAACAACACAAGAGACGCAAGATTTATACTAGTTCGGGCCACCGTTGTGGTGTAATACCCTACTCTAGTTTGTGGTGTGGTGGATTGCCTCTGGGCTATTGAGGAACAGTACAGGGAAGAACAGCCTCGCGAGGGTCTGTTCTTGGTGGGTGTGATGAACTGCTAAGTGGTATCCCATCGCTCTAGCTTGAGGATCGGGTCTCTCTCTCTTTCTCTCTGGATTCCAAATGCCCACCCCTTTACGATGGTGGCTAGCTCTACTTATATAGACGAAGGCCCTGGGCCTCTTCCCAAATATTGAGCGGGAAGGGCGCCAACAATTGGCCATTTTGAAGGGGAACAGCGGGTACACTTATCCTGACTAAAGTTGGTCCTCACCTGCCAAAGGCTCTGGTGATGACGCCTGCTTGGGCTCCACGATGACTCCCTTCCAGCCGTTGAGGCTGGTCTTGGTCTTGTTGCACCAAAACGGATGCCTTTGCTTGATGCTCTCGCCTGCGCTTGCTCCCTTTGCACCAAATAGGAAAGGAGGACGCTGCGCGGGCTGCCGCCCGACTGGCGCCCTTGGTCGTCATGGCTTGCGTCATGGGCACCTCGCGAGGTACCCTGCCTTGAACTCTCCGCCTCCTTATGAGCCAGCCTGACGAGGCCGTGCCTGAGGAAGCTCCTGGTCGTCCGCCCCGCTAGGCTTGGCCCCTCGTGAGGGTCTTGAGTTTGTGTTGATGAAGATGAGCTGTCCTGGGCCTCCTTTGAGCCACGCCGCAGGCCGCAAGCAGGCAAGTCTGGGGACCCCCGTTCCTAGAACGCCGACACTGGCCTCCCAACTTTAAGCTCCTATGACTAAGTGAAAGTTATAAAGCTCGCATATCTGATTGCCTCGTTTCCGCTAACAAAACCGCCTTCGGGCACCGAGACGTCGTCTAAGGGTTGTTTTGTTATTGCAAAAACACCCTGCATAGCATCTACAAGGGGGTGGAAGCCGACGATGGGCCACTTTCAACTGATAAACGGTCACAACAGAGTTAGAATAAACATATCATCGGCGTTTGTATTTAATATACGAAGGCTGCCTTCCGCAATCATCATTATAAAGCCATAAATATGCATCAATTTGACTTAAGATTTTGGCCAAGCTGGGTTGCTCGGCTCCTGCGCTTACTCCTCGTTCCCGATTGTTCGGCTAGGCGGTAAAGGGAGCACCTCTGTGATTGTTACTACCGGGTTATCCGAGTTAGTACCTCAGACTGGGTGAAGCCGAAAGCTAGCGATCTTAAAGGATATAATTGGTCGGTAACGGGGAAGTGAAAATTTTGGTTTATTAATACCATAGAGTTCGGGAACTTTCCCCGAACTAAATCCTCAATATTTTCCTCCCACAATGATCGGAGGCGAGGTTTCATGATCATGATCAGCATGACAACCCAAAGAAAGGAACCGATAGCGTGATTATTTTCTTTGGAAAATGTTTTATATCTTTCTGTGTACCTCTGTTTATAAAACCGTATGGCCGGATTGCCTTGTTTTCCATAAATCTTTGCCCTTATAATGGCTTTATAAAGTAGGAAAACACTCCTCGGCTACTGGCCAAAGAGGTCGAAGCCGATGGTCGGTCAACAAAGTTTTGTACAATGCGGATCCGAGCATTAATGATGTAGAGTACTTGGATACATACAATCATTACACATAATTTGTGATTTTACTCCGGATATCGCTCCTTAATCCGGCCTCCCGTGCCTGCATTAAGGCTCGGGGGTTACTAGGCTTCGAGCTTATCATTTACAAATATAAAAGGGGCACATCGATCCCCTGATCTGCATTGCCTATTCTATACAGAAAATTCAGAGTGCTCTGTGTTCGGCTTGACTGAACTATGGGCAAACGCATCTTCGGACAACAATAGGTACCATCTAGACCTATCCGGCATAAAGCTCAGTTGCGAGTGACTGGCTCCATAGAGGGCATTTCCGGCATTAAGCTCAGCTAAATTCGTTCAATCTTTTAAAAGACCGAGGTAGTTTACGACACCTCGGACGCTGACCATTATGGGAGCTCGGAAGTGGTCCGGCATAAGGCTCAGATTCGAATGGCTCATTCCATAGAGAACTTTTCAGCGTTAAACTCGGATAACCTCCTTCAAACTTTTTCAAGCCAAGGTGATCTATGACACCTCGGATATAGTCCGGCGTTGGAGCTCGGATATAGTCCGGCATTGGAGCTCGGATATACTCCGGCGTTGGAGCTTGGATACAGTCCGGCGATGGAGCTCGGATATAGTCCGACGTTGGTGCTTGGAAGCAAAAGATACCTCGAATACAGTCTGGCGTTGGAGCTCGGATGCAAGACGACACCGCCGCACTGGAACAGCTTCAAACCTGAGGTGCCCGTAAAAGTAACAAGGCATTGATACAAGCCGATAGAAGGGTTCCTCGGATACCCAACGTATAAACTCTTCGGGTCCACTCCGGAACTCCTCAAGATCGAAGATGGGAAGATTTGTTTAACCAGTTTTCAAGACCGACAACCGAAGATGAAGAAATGTTCGGAAGAATCGAGGAGCATCCCTAACTTGAAGACCGGTTCAGGGGGCTAGTGACGGTATCCTAGACTAGGGGGTACTCACCACATCGTCTCCCGACCAGGTGGATCGGGCCGAGGACCCACATGGCGGTTCTATCATGGGCCACTTCGGACAACCCATGTCGCATACACGGAAAATTCCACAAGACTTGGTGCCCAAGACGAGGACTCTCCTAAACCCTAGGCCTCTGGTGTGTTATATAAACTGAGGCCAGGCTAGTTAATAGATAATCTCATATTCATTACATGACATCTCATATTCATTAGATCAGTCTTGTGGTAGACACATGTACCCTGTACTACACCCATATGAATATAATCAAAAGCGGGATGTAGGGTTTTACCTCTATCAAGAGGGGCCGAACCTGGGTAAAATCCTGTGTCCACGTTACCATCGCTCCAAGATGCCTAGCTTAGGATCCCTACTACGAGATACGCCAGATATAGAACCGACACGTACTAAGCAAAATAAGATGAATAAAGGATAAACATCACATGCAATCAAAATATGTGACATGATATGGCCATCATCATCTTGTGCCTTTGATTCTATCTCCAAAGCATCGTCATGATCTCCATCGTCACCGGCTTGACACCTTGATCTCCATCGTAGCATCGTTGTCGCCTCGCCAACTATTGCTTCTACGACTATCGCTACCGCTTAGTGATAAAGTAAAGCAATTACATGGCGATTGCATTTTATACAATAAAGCGACAACCATAAGGCTCCTGCCAGTTCCGATAACTTTTACAAAACATGATCATCTCATACAACAATTTATATATCATCACGTCTTGACCATATCACATCACAACATGCCCCGCAAAAACAAGTTAGACGTCCTCTACTTTGTTGTTGCAAGTTTTATGTGGCTGCTACGGGCTTCTAGCAAGAACCGTTCTTACCTACGCATCGAAACCACAACTATTGTTCGTCAAGTGTGCTGTTTTAACCTTCAACAAGGATCAGCCATAGTCAAACTCGATTCAACTAAAGTTGGAGAAACAGACACCCGCCAGCCACCTGTGTGCGAAGCACGTCGGTAGAACCAGTCTCATGAACATGGTCATGTAATGTCGGTCCGGGCCGCTTCATCCAACAATACCGCTGAATCAAACTAAGACGTTGGTGGTAAGTAATATGACTATTATTGCCCACAACTCTTTGTGTTCTACTCGTGCATATAACATCTACGCATAGACCTGGCTCGGATTCCACTGTTGGGGAACCCAGTATTTCAAAAAAAATTCCTACGATCACGCATGATCAAACTAGGAGATGCATAGCAACGAGAGGGGAGAGTGTGTCCATGTACCCTCGTAGGCCGAAAGTGGAAGCGTTATGTTAACGCGGTTGATGTAGTCGTACTCTTCGCGATCCAATCACGATCCAACCGATCAAGTACCGAACGCACGACACCTCCGAGTTCTGCTCACGTTCAGCGCGATGACTTCCCTCGAGCTCTTGATCCAGCAGAGGTTCGAGGATTTAGATGAGATCCGTCAACACGACGGCGTGATGACGGTGTTGATGATGTGATCCGCGCGGGGCTTCGCCTAAGCACTACGACAATGTGATCTGAGGTGTAACCTGTGGAGGGGGCACTTCACATGGCTAAGACAATTGATCTTGTGTGTTCTTGGGTGCCCCGTGCCTCCGTATATAAAGGAGGAGAGGGGGAGGCCGGCCGGCCCCTGTAGGGCGCGCTAAGAGAGAGGAGTCCTACTAGGACTCCAAGTCCTAGTAGGATTCAACTTGGTGGAAGTGGGAAGAAGGAAGGGAGAGGGAAAGGGGGGCGCCGCCCCCTTCCCCTAGTCCAATTCGTACGGCAAAGGGGGGGCGACCAGCCCCTTGTGGCCCTCCTCTCTCTCCACTAAGGCCCATAAAGGCTCATTAGTTCCCCCGGGGGGTTCCGATAACCCTCCGGCACTCCAATAGTTACCCCGTACCTCTCGGAACTCATCCGGTGTCCGAATAACATCATCCAATATATCATTCTTTATGTCTTGACCATTTCGAGACTCCTCGTCATGTCTGTGATCTCATCCGGGATCCGAACAACATTCGGTCATGAAAACACATAACTCATACAATACAAAATCGTCATCGAATGTTAAGCGTGAGGATCCTACGGGTTCGAGAACTATGTAGACATGACCGAGACATCTCTCCGGTTAATAACCAATAGCGGAACCTGGATGATCATATTTGTTCCTACATATTCAACGAAGATCTTTATCGGTCAAACCGCATAACAACATACATTATTCCATTTGTCATCGGTTTGTTACTTGCCCGAGATTCGATCGTCGGTATCATCATACCTAGTTCAATCTCGTTACCGACACGTCTCTTTACTCGTTCCATAATGCATCATCCCGTAACTAACTCATTAGTCACATTGCTTGCAAGGCTTATAGTGATGTGCATTACCGAGGGCGCCCAGAGATACCGTCTCTGATACTCGTAGTGACAAATCCTAATCTCGATCTATGCCAACTCAAAAAACACCATCGGAGACACCTGTAGAGCATCTTTTTAGTCACCCAGTTACATTGTGACGTTTGATAGCACACAAAGTGTTCCTCCGGTATTCGGGAGTTGCATAATCTCATAGTCATAGGAATATGTATAAGTCATGAAGAAAGCAATATCAATAAAACTAAACGATCATTATGCTAAGATAACGGATGGGTCTTGTCCATCACATCATTCTCTAATGATGTGATCCCGTTCATCAAATGACAACACATGTCTATGGTTAGGAAACTTAACCATCTTTGATTAACGAGCTAGTCAAGTAGAGGCATACTAGGGACACTCTGTTTGTCTATGTATTCACACATGTACTAAGTTTCCAGTTAATACTATTCTAGCATGCATAATAAACATTTATCATTATATAAGGAAATATAAATAACAACTTTATTATTGCCTCTAGGGCATATTTCCTTCAGGTGGGGGCCACGTCTGCAGCGTCACAATTAACAGATGTACCGGTAGTGCAGGAACCATATCGTACTTTGACCATGCTCCAGTTTTTTTCCCGCTAGTTGTTTTCTTAACACACGCGTCCATGCGCTATGTCCCACTACCTATTGATGATAGATTTCCTAATGAAAAATTAAATGTCATAAATGCCTCTCATAATACTCCATGGTATGCTGATTATGCTAATTATATTGTTGCTAAATTTATACCACCTAGTTTCACAAACCAGCAAAAGAAAAAGTTTTTCTATCATTTAAGACATTAGTTTTGGGCTGACCAACACCTTTATAAAGAAGGAGTAGGTGGTGTTATTAGACGTTGTGTACCTGAGCATGAACATGAATAGATCCTATGCAAGTGCCACTCTGAGTCTTACGGAGGACACCACGTTGGAGATAGAATCACATAAGGTATTGCAATCCGGTTTCTATTGGCCCACTCTCTTTAAAGACGCCCATAAGTTTGTCTTGTCTTGGGATCAATGTCAAAGAATTGGCAATATTAGTAGACGTCGGGAAATGCCAATGAACTATTCACTTGCTATCGAACCATTTGATGTTTTGAGTTTTGATTATATGGGACCTTTTCCTTCCTCTAATGGGTATACACATATTTTAGTTGCTGTTGATTACGTTACTAAGTGGGTAGAGTCCAACTAGTAGTGCTGATCATAACACTTCTATTAATATGCTTAAAGAAGTTATTTTTCCGAGGTTTGGAGTCCCTAGATATTTAATGACTAATGATGGTTCACATTTTATTCATGGTGATTTCCGTAAAATGCTTGCTAAATATGATGTCAACCATAGAATTGCATCTCCTTATCATCCTCAGTCTAGTGGTCAAGTAGAATTGAGAAATAGAGAGATTAATTCAATTTTGCAAAAGACCGTTAATAGATCTAGAAAGAATTGGTCTAAGAAACTTGATGATGCATTATGGGCTTATAGAACTGCTTATAAGAATCCTATGGGCATGTCTCCGTATAAAATGGTTTATGGAAAAGCATGTCACTTACCTCTTGAACTAGAACGTAAGGCATATTGGGCTATTAAAGAGCTCAATTATGATTTCAAACTTGCCGGTGAGAAGAGGTTATTTGACATTAGCTCGCTTGATGAATGGAGAACCTAGGCCTATGAGAAAGCCAAGTTGTTTAAAGAAAAGGTAAAAAGATGGCATGATAGAAGGGTACAAAAGCGTGAGTTTAACGTAGGTGATCATGTTTTGCTATACAACTCTCGTTTAAGATTTTTTGCAGGAAGGCACAAATCCGAAGGTGGTAAACGGTCAAAGAATCAAACATTATATCTCAGGTACTCCCATAAATGTTGAGACCAATATAATTGATACCGTAACCCCGGAGGAGTACATAAGGGACACTTTCCAGAACGTTCAGACTCTGAAAAGGAATAGGTATGTGGTACGGTAAGTAAACCGACTCCAAAACGTTTCCAATGATAAAATTTCTCCGTTTCGGAATATTTAAAAAAATAGGAAAATTAAAAGTAGTCCGAAGGAGACACGAGGCCACCACAAGGGTGGATGGCGCGCCCTACCCCCCTGGGCGTGCCCCCCATCCTTGTGGCTACCTCGTGTGCCTTTCGGACTCCGCTTTCTTGCCCAATACTTCTTTCGGTTGGTAAAAATTCATTATATAATCTCCCAAAGTTTTTGACCACCGTACCATGACAAAATCCTCTGTTTTCGTTTTGAGTTGTTCCTGAAGCAGATTTGGAGCAAGATGTCGTCCCAGGATTCAGAGGGAGGAAGCTACATGGATGATTACATCACAAACCCAAAAACATATGGGGATGTGGAACATTATGGTTGGACTACGGAGGAAGAAGAAGACTATGAGCCAAAGGTGAAGGAGGAGACAAGGTCCGATGAAGAGGACGATCCACTACCCCAACCCGGCGACATGCATGTGGAGTTCAAGAAGTCAAGCCTCCCTAAGATCCGATCTATCCCACCATGTTTTTCGCAGGATGGCAAGGTGACATTATGAAAAAAGGTAATGAAACTCGAGCTCGAGAATGAGGATCTGAGGGAGGAAAATTTTAGCCTCCGATGCAAGCTAGAGAAGAAGAATGCGACAACTCCAACATCACCACCCCCGAAGAAAGAGACAAAAATACATGGGTATGGGCACTCCCCTTGGCAACTGCCAAGCTTGGGGGAGTGCCCCGGTATCATATCACCATCACATCTTTATCTTTACCATTTTTCTTAGTTTGATCCTTTTGGTTATATCATGATCTAGTAGAATAAAGTTATAGTATGATCTAGCCTTGAGTTTTGCTTTATGCTCTATCTATGTAATCGAGTCCTTGAGAGATATATAATAAAGAGTAGTTTTGAGTTGAGGGCTTTTCTTTCTTGCTATGATCTTGAGGGAATTAAATAAAATAAAGAATAAAAAAATAAAAAGTTCGTATATTGATCTTGTGGAGAGTAATTGCTTCACATATAAAGAGTATGATGAATAAAAGTTGTTGAGAGTTGACAAACGTAGTTTTGGTCATTGTTGCAATTAATAGGAAGTTATAAAGAAAGACAGATGTCACATATAAATATACTATCTTGGACATCTTTTGTAATTATGAGCACTCATTAAAATATGACATGCTAAAAACATGATGTTGGACAAGGAAGACAACATAATAGGTTATGTTTTCTTATATCCGAATAGAAGTTATATTCACTACAAAAAAAATACACGTCCGTGATGATACGTATTTGTCACAGTAGGTCGCGTTTTTTGTCATGCATGTACATCCATGACAATTTTATGACAGAATCAAGATAGTCCTACCTGTGCTTTCGTAGAAGTGTTCCATGACATTACCAAAATTATCATCACGGAAGTGTCCACTTCCATGACGATAAATCGCGCGTCATAGAAGTGCTTTCGTCAAGGGTGACCGACACGTGGCATCCACCGTA
The DNA here is from genome assembly GCA_021605145.1 of Aegilops bicornis. Lineage (NCBI taxonomy): Eukaryota > Viridiplantae > Streptophyta > Magnoliopsida > Poales > Poaceae > Aegilops > Aegilops bicornis. The sequence continues at coordinate 158,883,371 of CM038671.1, read as the reverse complement.
ACGGAGCACCGTTAAGCTAGCGGGTCCGGTTTTGGATCCGATAACCCGCTAACAGCCCTGACCAATGGGGATTTTCCACGTGTAAAATCATCATTGGCTGGAGGAAACACATGTCGGCTCACCGTTGGGTCAGATGTCATACACTCATTGGACCGAAGACGCCTATGATACGTCGACATGTGGCACGACCGGACAGAGGCCCATTCCTGTGAATAGGCCGGCCCGTTTGACTTGGTCAAAAGATGGCGGGCCGGCCCATGGAAAGCCTGTTAACGACCAGTTCACACATAACCCATTTACAGCCCGCTAACCCAGGGCCCGTTACGACCTATCCGAATTAGGCCAAATAGCGTCATCTGGGCCCTCCAATATGATTCCAGCCCATTTTAAGTCCGGCCCATGTATGGCCCATGACGTCTTTCGGCCCATATGAGGCCCTTTGTAACTCTTGGCCCATTAACGGCTCGTGGTGAAACTGGCCCGTAATGAATAGTGTATCACTTTATACCCATTAACGGCCCATTAATCCATTGGGCCGTTTGCCCATGTTATCCTTCGGCCTTCTCAGGGCCCATTTATTCTTGGGTTCATTTCCAACATTCAGTTACTTACGGCCCGTTACTGCCATTTTCTGCTTGTGGGCCAAATTCTGCCCGTTGTTACAGTCGGCCCATTTGTGGCCTGTTAATACGTTGGGCCGTTTTCACAGCGTCATCAAATACGGCCTATTAACAACATCCCATTATGGTCGGCCCATGAATTGACGACTCCAACTCTAGCCCGTTTACGGCCATAATGCTGTCTGTTTTTGGCCCACGTTTGGCCAATCGATCATACGGCCCGTCTAAGGCCCATTGATGATACGGCCCGTAGAAGGCCCATTGTTTCTATGGACCGTAGAACGCCCATTGTTTCTACAGCCCGTAGGAAGCTCAGCGTCACTACAGTAAATATGTAGCCCATGGCCTGTTAAAGGCGGGAAACTACTATAGGTTTAGATCTGCTAATGGCCCAAGATGATTATAGGCCCACGTTTTGGCCCATATGAGTAACGGGCCGGCCTGAAGACCGACAACACTGAGATCCACTGAACCTTCCGGCCTATATTACAGCATACCGACCAAAGAATAAACCTAGACTATACAACAAAGAAATTACAGCATATTACATCCATTGGGAATCAAAGTTCGCTACCGGTGATAATAAAGCGCAACATGACCGAGGATTACATACACTGGGCATCAAAGGTCGCCACTAGTGCATATAAACGTGCCGACAAAAGAATATACAAAACTAAGAGCACTTCAGAAGGCACTAGACCTGGCAAGCTCGGGCCCCGGAAGCAACCGAACAAGCTGATGACACCTCAGTTGTGTCAACGATAGACGCTTCATCCCTAGCTGTATGGCACCATAGTGCACAAGGTAGTCCCCTGACATCTTCATTACATCTTTGACTTCAAGTCGGAGCTGAAATTTGAAGCAAGCGTTTCCGCTTTAAGTTGAGACTGAAGAAGTCGAACTGATTGAGGCAACGACTGCACAGAGGTTGTCTCACACCTGCTGCTGAGTAGCTTCAACTCACTGTCTTCATCAAGACAGGACCTTGGGGTCATCTCGCTGTCCTCAATATGGTTGGGCTCACTATCTTTCCTAAAGTTCTGCCTGGCATAAGAGATACAACTCTAAAAGAGAAACAAGGAGACACGTAACAGGTTTCACAATTATATAAGCAAATAAATGGATCTGTTCTGCATAAGGAACATGTTTTTACAACTACAATTTAAAACTGGTAGTTGTTGCAAACATCAGATCAGATGTAAACAGCAGTGGAGGAAATTATGCCTATCCAAATCTATACTAGAACAAAGTTTGAAGGCTTGAGAAGGATGAACTTACATTACATGTTAACACGGGCTGGACAAAGCCCTTCTCCATGTTGATGGAAATATAATTCAATAAATTCCCCAAAGAAAATTCTTTATAAGCGTTGCCATTATTGTACATTTTGCAAAGAGTAAATATAGATCAAATAATATTGGAAGAAATAGAGGATAATGAAGTTTCAAAAGTGCAGAACGATGATACATAATCAAATAGCAATTAATTAAGTACAACGTTACAAGGCAAAAGGTACTGACAAGAGGAATGCAGACATCAACGTGTGAAGTGGCATTGGCTTTATTCAACATTTTGGTAAGAGTAAATGTAGATATGATAATTTCGAGAAAGTGGAGGGCAGGGCAGATAAGATGCAGAGTAATACTAGACAATCAACTATCTCGCGATGCATATACAGTAATACCACCACCGTCCGTTATTAGTTGTCACTCAAATGGATGTATCTAGCACTATTAAGTTCTAAATACATCCAATTGATCAACAATTAATTCGATCTGAGAGGAGTACATGACAACAGGTACTTACATGAGCAATCCAAAACTTCATAACCATTGTGTTAATTCTACATTTATCTAAGAGTAAATATAGATCTTATAATTCCAAGCAAAGGGAGGATAAAGAAGCAAACATTTACAATGATACTACATAATCAAACAGCAATGAGTGTAAGTATGCTGACAAAGGGCAAGAGGTACTGACAAGAGCAATGCAGAGCCCAGTATTGTCGTCAGATCCTATGATCCTTTGAGAAAGGAGATTCATATAAAATTTGTTTTACAAGAGAGAAGGTAAGGAACATGCAGAAATTTAGGAGTTCAAATTTTGAATTGATATCATAGACGATTACTGACTGGGCGGTCGGCCAGTTCTAACGAGGTTTGGCCACTTTGGAGTAGGGGTAAAGTCTGTTCTGATTCTTTGTGTTTTCTGTGGCTGCTGATTTAACAGGTATCACTACCTTTTCCAAATACCTAGTTTGTACTCCTTGAGGTTCTGCAATCACCCTCTTCCTTTTGGACATTTATTACGAAAGAACAACATTTGACTGAAAAACATAGTATGACGACACATGGAATAGGTAAGGAAAATGGATAGGTATGTTATATACTCATATATGATGCTTAAACTAAGCAGATGGTGTAACAAAGTAGAAGTAATGCAAGAGGTCAGATGCAAAATATGTGCGACCAATACAACCTTGCCAAGTTAGAGCATGCACCTTGATGGGTGAATAAGATAGGCCATCCTCCACCATGCCAAGTTTGTTAGCTATTGGATTGTTCCATAATATTCCTCTCGTCGCCCATTCTCATATTCATTTTGATAATGTTCAATACGACATGCATGAAAACATAAAAACAAGTGAGATTATCTTTGCAATGCGAAGTGATTCTAATCCAATACTTCCTCCCTGTAAACCCCTTTGTGCTATCTCTGCAATTCTTCTAAGAGGTGCCATGCATGCTGTAATTTGGTGTGTGCATTAATATAATGTGGCCTACTACTCAAAATATGAGAGCTCCAGAAGTGATAATACTTTGCAGATGACAACTTCAACATATAGTAAAGAAGAACAAGTCGACCTAACCTGACAGATTCAAAATATACCAAGGGAGAATAAATCGACCTGACCAGTCGACCGCAAGAGAAGAGGATCATCTTAAAGAAGAGCAGAAGAGCAAGCAGATTGAAGATATTACAAGTCTTTCTATACAATGTCGGTTGGCCACCCATGATGAACCGAGCGCCTTAGAAATACTATTCCTTCCGGTCTCTCCATATGTGGCTCACATGCATTTCGAAACTAAAGTAGGAACATTTAGCTAACCAATTAAACATCTCTCAGTTTTACTAATATCAACATAATATCAGATTTGAATTTGTATAACTAAGCTTGTTTAGCTCGATGGGTGGAGCAGTGCTATTACGACACGAACCACGTAGGCTGATCGTGGTCATCATAAAATGGGGAAACCGTAAGCATGATGAGTATAGTGTTGACCGTGGTAATGGGATGGCAGATCTAAAGCTGCAAACCGCGCAAAGGGTAGTTAGCAACCGATATTTGCTTTGAAATAACAACTAAGATTTGGTATGGACAAGAAAGTACAGTCAACAAGTGACAAATAAATGCAATTCTGTTGTCTCTCTATATGTCGCGACATGCATTTGGAAACTCAAGTGGGACCTTTAGCTAACCAATTAAATGTGTCTGTTAACTAATATCAGTATCATATCACAATCATATTTGAACAACTAAGCTTTGAAATTTTGAGTGTTGTGTTGTTTAGCTTGAAGGGTGGAGTAATGCTAGTATGATGAAAGCACCTCACGCAGATCATAGTAGAGTAGATAAAGGGAAAACCCTAAGCATCAAGAGTAAAATCAGGAAAGTGGAACTAAATTTGGACCGATTGGGTGGCGCACATGCTTTTTGAAACGAATATAGGAACAATAGGTGACCAATTAAAATTTCTCTGTTTTAGTAATATGAGCATCATATCAGATTCGTATTTCAACATGTAAGCTTTGGAATTATGAGTGGCATGTTGTTTTGCTTGATGGGTTGAGGTCTTGAGGAGCAGTGCTAGCACGACACGAAGCAGTGAAGCACCAATGACGATGGTAGTGAATATAAAGGGGGGAAACCATAAGCTTTATGAGTATAGTGACCGTGACATGGCGGATCTGAAGGCGCAAACTGGACAAATCTACTTCGCAACCAATGTTTGCATTCAACTAGCCACTACGATTTGGTACAGGCAAGAAAAATCTGATAAACAATTTAAGATCTATTTTCTGGGTGAGATCAATAACTTAAGCACACATGGAAGAGTACCACCTCTCTTGCGACGCCGTGTAGGCCCCTGCTGATACGTTGAGGGTGTTGCGGGTGCGATGGCTGTCAGCGGCGGGGAAGCAGACTTTAGATGGCATATGACTGGGTTGGGGGATAAATCTTGTTGCCGTGGACGAGGCGGTCGTAGGAGTGGCAATGACAAAGTGGACGAGGGTGCCGATGAAGCGAGACGACGTGATGAAAGGATCCCGGTTCGGCGCCGTGGATGAGAGACGTCCATCTCTTGCAGTGGACGACGGGGCAGGGGTAGCGGCTCCGGCAAGGTGGAGGATGGGGTGGCGGACGGAGGAGGCTGTCTGCAGTGGGGAGGTTGTTGTGGCGCCGACGGTGTATGAATGGAGAAATGAAGGGGGAGGGGCAATCTCAAACTTTGGGACGCGCATGTCTAAAATGTGGCAAAGTTACGAACTTATCCCCCATTTAAAATTTCGGACATCACATCGGTTGGGGATAGGACGATAATCTCGCATCTCCCAAATATTTGCCGGTAACGATTTCGGGCGAGGAGAGGGTGTTTTGCCGCCCATGGTTGGTGCCCACGATGTATGAACGAGGCTGACAGGTAGGGCGGTTGTGTCACGTCTGAGGGAAGTTACACATCTGCCACTATTTAAAATATTAGCCTACATCGATTTTGGACGAGGAGAGCTTGTTTTGCCACCCACTGTGGATGAATGGGGAAATGGAGGCAGAGCCACATGTCTTTCGGACGAGCTTGAATCAAATGTGTTTTGCTGCCCACCTTTGGTGCCCACCGTGTCTGAATTGGCTAAGAGGCCGTCGTGTCACGTCTGATTGAAGTTACTAGTCTACCCCTATCGACAACAGTGTAAATCCGGTCGATAAGGATGTCAAGTGTCAGGGTAGACAGTAATTCCCATCTCGCAAACACTTGCTTCGTGCAGCCCACAAATGATAGTGGGTGTTTAGCCGCTTCGTTCAAAACTTGGTAGAATTAGCATTCACGTTTGCCCTGGGCCCTGGCAACTAAATCAAAATCCAATTTTTATTCGATTACGAATATGCACAGATAATTCTACGTTTTGTTATTTATTTCTTCAAAACCACAACAAAGATTTATTCCACCTTTATATATGATTATGATTTAGAAATGTCGTGATCTTTGAATTCAGTAGCTTGGATACACTTTGAGTCAAACAGTTATTTCATCCATTACAATATGCTCACACGAAAAACAGTTCACCTTATGTCAATCATACAAGTACTGAGGATTACCTCGCCTAAAAAATTCAGATCATTACAACACATGGACAACATAAGGGGTCTTACAACATAATCCATTCAGAGACATGACACAACATGCAAGTACAATAATCTAATGATAATTTCAACTGCTATCTAAAGAAGAACTGGGATTACCCTGGGCTTCAGATAGCAGAAGCAGCAGGACCTCCTCCATCTTCAAATGCAACATTCTTACTTTCTCCAATTCTTGGGTTGCTTGCATAATGCGTGCAGCTAATTGCACAATTTCCAGCTTCAAGATCGAGATTACCTCATTCATGGCAGCCACACCATCTCTTTCTGCCTCTAGTAGAGCCTCAAGAACTATAATATCTATGCTCAGACTACTCTCCGACGGTGTTGCCTCTGAACTGCTACCATCTGGTAACATGGATGGCGCACTGTTTCCACAAATAAGTTCTGGGGTTGTACTTTGTTTCCTAGTGTGAACGGCATCCTGAAAGGTTTCTGCTGGACATAAGTAAGAGATAGTTATCGCATGATCCAGGCAGTAAGCTTACATGGTAAACTATATACGAATTATTGCCGAGCATGGCAAGCTATATTTAAATGGTTCGAAGCAGCATCAGCCGAAAAGAAATTAAAATGGTAAGATGAAACTAGGGATGTAAGTGGCAAATAAATGACATCCGCCAGACCCATCTAGTTAGTTTTTGCTAGCTCCATGGTTCATTTTCCTCAAAAAACAAAAACTCTTTTGAACTATCATACCACTAGTGGACTTCAATTGGGATTAAACGGGACCTAGTTGACATCCCTAGTTGAAAGGGAGTGTACCACCGCTTTATTTAAGTTGCCAAGGCATCTAAGTAGTTGAAATAATCTGAGAAAGCACTTAACAGTGTGGCCTCATATAAACTACGAAGACAGTCTTGTGATGAAGTTCAGAGGAAAAGTTAAGGACTCAAATGAACTAGGCATGCATTTCTTTACGATAGTACAGCGGAACCTTCACGACATATTGGCCAACTTCGGTATAGCGTAACAAGTAACAAACAAGCATTGAATCAAGCAATACACCAAAGCGGAACAACTGAACTATTTGTTATTACGTAGGATTACAGGTTGAGGGCACAAGCCAAGAAAAGAAGCCAGCGTGCATTACATTTCACATGTACTAAAACACCTTTGGCTTACCATATGTTGTTGTGAAGCCTCATTGCTGTTGCAATGTTCTTTGAAGATATAAATCGACATCCGTGGTTGCAAATCTACTTCTTTGTAGTTTATTCTGCACCCTCTATTTAGGTAAAATTAATTTTAATCACATGCACTGGTTCGAATTGATCATCAATGGTTCATCTAAACTAATGAAAGAAGGGTGTGTGCATACACGAAAATATATCTGCTTCCCTCTATTTTTGTGCTTGTTCGAGGTGCCAGCCCCGAAAGAACAAATATTTTGCTTGATGGGGTTGGCAGCTCCATAATTAATAGAAGCATCAAATTAGTCATGCAACTTGGAAAGATCAAGAACACACAAAAAAGTAATGAACAAAGGCTCGTAGGAGTGATGTAATAGCTAGCATCAGAAAATGTAGGGTAAAACGAACAAAAACCAGCGGAACCACATGCTAGTTTGCTAATGTGTAATTAAGCATAGAGAACATGAAGCAGTCTGATGGAACCAACAGGTGGCATCAGAACAACACCATTATCATAAATATAGCATGCAAGAAGTAAAATAGTAGGCAGTGACATCTAGGAAGTACAGTAATACTTAGGACAAAACTAAAGCATATTAACTATATGTGCACTGGTATGTAATTTAGCACATGTAACATGTTCACTGCCAGAAGTATGGCCCTACAGGTGCAAGAAGAATAACGCGTCTCATGAAAAAACTGAATGATGCCATGAAGAAATCCAAAGGTGCGGTGCTTATGCTAAGAAAGTGAACGTAGGCGCCGACCGTTGGATAATAGTACCTGATTCTCGGCGGCGTATGGTTATCGTTGGCATACTTGATAGCTAAGGATCGTCGATGGTGCTCGTGTTGCGGTTGAGTTTGGGCGGTACATCCTTTGTCATTTGAAGCGGCTCGATTACTACGATTCTTGGCGCTGTCGACATAGAAGAAAGCTCATCTGTGGTAAGTGAACAGTTGCACGATAAAGAGAAAAACCGATGGAGTACAGATCGAAATAACCTGATGAGGCTGCAGCGTCGGTTAAGCAGGGCCGGTGGAGTTGAATATGGTGTCCGTGGAGCGGGTCCGGTGCATTGGACGAAGGCTTCGGCGGGCGCATTGTAGAGTGCTTTCGGTGAGGCGGATCTGTTGCGGCGGACGAGGGCTTGTATGAAGGGCTAGCGAAGGGACGGACGAGGGAGTCAGTGAAGGGCCTACACTGTGGTGGACGAGGGCGCCGGTTAAGAAGATTCGGTGTAGTGGACCATGATGACGGTCAAGGAGATCTGGAGCGGTGTACAAGCCAGTCGCTGAAGCGGCAACGATGAAGTGGTGAGTTTGCAGTTGGGGGTTCCAAGGTGCGGAAGGTAGATCCGTCGGGGTGTGAGGTCCACCGCTGTGGCGGAGGACTAGATTCGGTGGCTTGCCGTGGTTGGGGGTCGGGGAGGGGCTCTAGGGAAGAATGTTGGGGGCAAAGAGGGGAAAACAATGGAGTTACCAAAGCAGCCCTTTTCCGTTCATGTGGCAGGGGTAAAATAGGAATATTGCAGGGCTAAACTTTCGGGCGCGAGATATTTCGATGTGAGCGGGAAGTTTGAAAGCTTTTGGCGCCTGACTTTATATTCTGCTCTTGTACGGCCGACTATGATATCATGGCCGAGAATTTGTTTGTTTTGCACGCAAAAAATGCAAGTTTTGAAAATCAATGTCTCCAACTCGAAACTTAGATTGTCCATTCAATTCAAATATGGATCACTAAGCTACTACAAGCAAATACCATCATATGGTTTGTCGGCGTTCTGGGAACGGGGGTCCCCAGACTTGCTTGCCTACGGCCCACGGCGTGGCTAAGCAGCAGGCCGTATGGCCCATCTTCATCAGCAAGGCATCCAAGACCCTCGCGAGGGGCCAAGCCTCGCGAGGCGGACGACACAAGGCCTCCTGCAGGTGGCCTAGCCAGGTAGGCTCACGAGGAGGCGGAGATATCAAGGCAAGGAAAACCTCACGATGCTCTCGTGGCGTGAGCCATGATTTAACGGTGCCGAGGCGGGTGCCGTGGGCGCCGGTCTTGTATGATGTCGTCATTTCCTCTTTGGTGCTAAGGAGGCAAGCGCAGGCGAAGAGTACCGAGGCATCCGGCAAAGGTTTCCATATTAGTGCAACGAGACCAAGACCAGGAGGACGACAAGGCGGAGGTCATCGTGGAGCCCAAGACGGCGTCACCCCGGAGCTTTTCGCAGGCGAAGACCGCTTTTGTTAGGATAGCTTCTACTAGCTGCCCCCCTTCAAATTTGCCCGCCATTGTTGGCTCCCTTCCCGCTCAACATTTGGGAAAAGGACCAGGGCCTATATAAGTAGAGCTAGCCACCACAATAGAGGCATCTGATTTTAGCTTGATCCAATCCGATCGAGATCCTAGCCACAAGAACACCTCAACCTCAGGAGGCTGTTCTCCCTTTGTATTGTGCATCATCAGCCCTAGAGGCAATCCACCACCACCAAACTGGAGTAGGGTATTACACCACAACGATGGCCCGAACCAGTATAAACCCTGTGTCTCTTTCCATGTTGTGAGTTCGTCGAGTTCGTCCGCAAGATCTTAGCGAGCTAGAGCGTAGATCGGTAGGAGGGAAAGACTTCGCGCGCACCCCAGTGTTCGAACCTTAAGGGTTTGCCGGAACCCCACATCTGACATTTAGCGCGCCAGGTAGGGGTGCGCCGGGGCTTCTTCTCCGCCAGCCAGCTCTTCGAATTTCACCGGCTGCGATGTTCGGCGACCAAAGGGCCGGCTCCGACCGCTGGGCAGCCTGGCCGGCGCGGATGACGCCGCCTGCCCATGGGGATCTCGACCCCGCACCCCAAGCGGCACGGGCGCCACCAAGTTCCGCTGGGCACGGACAGCGCGGTCAGGCTTCATCCACCCTCACCCCGCGGCAAGTACGGGCCGCACCGAGAGCGGCGAGCAAAGCCGCAGCAACAGCGCCACACTCACGGCCTGCGAGTGCACGAACATGCGGGCGGCACTTACGGTGGCAAGGGAGCTGCTGCGATGCAGGCTGATGGAGAGCGGCCGGGACACACTACTTGAGTGAGTCGCTGAGCTGCTGGACGCAGCGACGTCGGGAGCACCACCCTTCTGCTATTGACTTCCCCCCAGGACACTGCAGGGCCGCGCGGCGAGCCTCACCACATCTGCGCGCCACCAACTACGCACGGGGGCTTCGTCAACATCAGCACGGCCGTCGGCGGAGGGGGCTCTAGTCCCCCCATGCCGCCCTCGACGAGCACAAACGCAAGCATCATCACCCATGGTTCCGGCTGGGTGCCGTATCGTCATCCCCAGGACGCCGTCATGGGCGGAGCAACGTGGAGGGTGGGGCACCATGGCGAGGTGTTCGGGGTGACGGCCCCGGAAGCCTACGTGCCCCGCATGATAGACCAAGGGTACGCACCAGAGGACGACATCGGCTCGTTCGTTGGAGAAGACTAGGGAGAAGGGGCGCTAGGAGCGGAAGCTATCCAAGAGCCAACGGAGAACCACAACGATCGTGCCAACGGCGGCAATTACAGGGTACCTCTAGTCTCTCAAGAATAGGTTTACGCTAACCATGGGCTACAGATGAACCAGGTTTGCCGCGTTGATCGACGACCCAGGCGCGGCGGCACCCGCTCCAACAAGGGAGACGCGCTGGGGGCCACCGAGAGGGAGCCAGGAGCAAGGCCCCTCCCAGCGCGACGCCTGACGACACCCGGAGGTAGGCCCTCTGCCGGGGAGGCCTCGCCAACCCTTCCCCCGGCAGAGGACCTGTGGTCGCCGAGGGAACCGCTGGCGTCCTCTTTCCCTCCTCTGTTTTGTCCTGGTCTCCGGTCGGCTCAGAGGAGGTCGAGAGTGGCGCAAGGCGGGGCCCTCGACTGGCGATATGAAGCAAGGCCGGTACCTTTGAAGAAGGCCCGGTGCCTGTGAAGCTCGCCGCCCGTGACACTCTCACGTAATAATGAGTGGGGCTGTACATGCCCCGGAGTCTCAGGGGTGCCGACCTCAGGCCCTGGGGCTCCCTCCCACACCTAGTGGCAGCAATTAGCTCCGCGCTGGTGAGAAGACTAGACTAGGTGCCGGACGTGGCCTTTTGCTTTGGATCTCTCTCTTTCTGTAGCCTCGCCTTTTGGATTTGGATTTGAGTTGAAGCTGAGTTTTATTGATGCGCGCGGGGGGAGCCTTTTCTCTTTCAGCATTTCCTTGCCTTCTGGATCTCGTTTTGTCCGGGACTCATGTCCTAGCGGGACTGCACGAAGCACGGGCGCGCCAAGCGTGCGCTAGCACTGCAACCAGCGCTCACCCCTCGACGGGGCAGCGAGTTCCGCAAGGTTCTCGGGAACTCAACATATCGTAGCCCAACGCCAAGCAGGCACTGACTAAGGCAAACCAAGGCCGAAAACTCTCATCAAGATTCACAAGTTCACGAGGGCACAAACTCACAACACATTGAAAAGTAAAAACTGCGATTTGCTTACATGAGGGGCTCCCCCTCTCAAAATTCTCTTACAAGTTTCTAAGGGCCACGCCCGAGTTCGTGCGCAGGAAGAAATGACAGGATAACAAGGGATCAGCCAGAAATGTCGCTCGCCACGTCGCTCGCAGACGCGTCACTCGCGTCGTCGTCATCTTCATCGGCATTGCCGCCGCCATCGGCAACGCCTCCGTCGCCATCGTCGACCACGTCGCCTTCGTCTGCGACGACCACCACTGCATCATCCTCCGAAGCGAAGGCCCTGACCAACGCGTCCACATGGTCCTCGACCTAGCGCGCTAGGTCACCCCGTATAGCCAAGGGGACAGGAGCGATGGCGGCGTCGAAGTCGAAGTTGGGGTCGGCGTTCAGGAGGTGGCTGAAGACACGCGAGAAAGCGCGCTCAAGCAAGCCACGCCCCCTTTCCTCCACAAGCTGGCGAGCTCTGGCAGATCGAGCTTCCAGGCGCGTCACCACCTTGGTGAATAAGGTCAGGTGGCTGGCATAATCATCCGAGTGAGGAGTCGGCGCATCCACATCACAAAGGTGGCCCAGGGCGGTATTGGCCCTGTTCCGAAGATCTTGAAGCATGGGGGCATGCTCGCGCTCCAGCGTCCGATGTTGGAGCACCTCCTCGGTGTTTCGCCTCGCGACGGCGTCTGCGTCGTCAGCACGCTTCCGGTGGGAACGTAGCTCGGCGCGGGCGGAGGCCAAGTCCGCCCGCGCTGACACCAGGGCAGCGGTCGCGGCTTCCACACGTCTCACAGCCTCATCCAACCTGGGCCTGAGGGCAGCGGCCCTGCCCTCATCCTCCATGCCCGCGAGCTTCAACTTCAGATCGTACCTGCTCTCCAGGTCCGCGCGAACCTCGGCTACCCGATGGTTCACCTCCTCCTCAACTCCCGCCTCGCAAGCCCGAACGGCGTCTTCTGCTTGGGCAACTTGACGCTCCCTCGTCTCCAGTTGCTCGAGCTCGCGGCTGCGCTCCATGGCCTCCAGGGCTAGCGCCTTCTCACGCTTCCGGACCCCCTCTTCCTCCGCAGGCGTCCCCCTCAGTGACGCAAGAGCAGCCCTGCGCACCTCCACATGCTGCTCAAGAGACGCGCTCCAGGCCTGGAGTTCCCACGTGCGCTTCTCCGCTGCCTCGCGGCGGCGATCAGCCTCGCGAACCTCCTCCAAGACTCGAGAGCCTCAGCCTTTGCGTTCTCAGGGTCACGCTAATAGCGGCCAAGGTTGATGGCCACCTTCAGCTTGCCCCGCTCCTCTGCTAGCCGGAGACCTTCAGCCTCAAGACACAAATCAACACTCGCGAGCTCTTCACCAAGCCTGCCCATCGCAGTCATCACCTCCTGAAAGAGCTCATGGCGGACCATGCTCCGCCCGCGCTCAAGCTCGAATGCCCGACCTTCTTCGCCCTCCGCCTCGGGGGCTGCAGGCGGGGCGCCACGCGGTACGCCACCCCTCGGCAGGGGGCTGGGGGCTTGCGCCGTACCCGACACCAGCCCGTCTTCACTAAAAGCCCAAGCCTGCTGGGGCTTGCTGCTTGAGGAGGAGCCGAGGATCAAAGCCAACAAGTTGCCGCCAAAGATCAGTGGAGGAGTCTTGGGCACGCCTGCCAAGCTCCATGCCAGGCCGATGGGGATGCGTGGCGAGGCCACAGGATCAGCACGCCAGGAAGGCATGAGTGCCCCTCCAACCAACTCTGCCCCAGGGGCAGGACTCGGGGTAGTTAAGGAAGAAGGAGGCCATTTCTCATGAGATCCAGCAGCCTCAGCGGAAGGATCCCTGATAGATTGGCGTCAGAAGAAGAAAGAAGCACACGGAAAGCCACAGCTGCGTGATACTTACACGTCAATGGCGATGTACTTCCTCTGCTTCAGCAGTCCGAAGATATTGCTGCCATTGGGGGATCCTTTCCTCTTGCGGAGCTCCTCAAAGTCCACACAAAGGCGACCGGAACGCTGGACGTGACGGCCGGTGCGCAGCGGAACCGAAGAAGAGCTCGGGGAAATGTCTTCAGGGGAGCTCGGCTGGGGTGAAAAGCCGGGCACCATTTCGCCACGACCTCCCGAGGCCCCCGGAGCCTTGGCCTAGGGAGACACCTGCAGCGTCTCCTCAGCAACCGACGCCTCAAGAGGGGGGGTGACAAGCTCCTGAGGATGATTCCCCAGGATCACCACTCGGCGCGTGCTTCTCATCACTCAAGCCACCGGTCTTCGCCTGGGCTCGCCCACCCGCACCATCACTTGGGGCGAGCCCAGCGTCAGGGGTAGGGAAGGGAACCACGACGACAGGGTTCTCCCGAGGCCCCTCCAGGCCGACCGGTCGCGGTCCCCATTCGTCGATGAGAGGCATGGCCTTTACAAATTCATCCTTATTCTCACAGCGGTACAGCAGGCAACTATTCCTGGGCAGATCGGCCGGCAGAGAGACGCCCGTCAGGATCTTGTGCACTGTCCCCCGCGTCCCAAGGAGGAGCCCGGACTCCTGAAACCTCATGTGGTGTTGGCTTCTGAGCAAGGTCCACATGGGGCGAGAATGGCACTGAAGCGGAGCGAGCCGGCGTCGGACGAATTCCTTCACCACCATCGGTGCAGTTACGACACGATCCTTCAGCAACTTGAACCTGAGCCAGACACGAGCAAGGCCGGGGATCGCGAGCCACCGATGGCCCCAACCGGGGTTGGGAACTGCAGGCCCCGACGGAGCCTGAAGCAGAGGACTGAGCACACCGGCATCGACGAACACCCATCGTATCCGGAAGTCACCTGTGGATGGAGGAAGCTCAAAGTCGATCCCCTTGCCTGCTACCGCAGCCACAGCCTGGAAGCTCACGCACCCCGAGCACTGGTGAGGGTCGGCCAGATGCAACGAGAAGAAGTGGCGGAAGAGAGCCACCGAAGGAGTAATGCACACCATGGCTTCACACACGAAGGCGAAGACGGCAAGAAGTGTCACGGACTGGGGATTGAGATGCAGCATATGGATCTGATAATGCTCGATCACCGCATTGAAGAAGGCGGAGAAGGGAGGAATCAGGCCTGCCCAGAGGGCATCTATGAAGATTGGGATCTCGGTGCCGTCTGGACCATGCGAGCGCGAGACGCGGGCCAAGCCACCGTCTCCCCCCCCCCCACTCATTGAAGCTTTAGGCAAGCATCGGGCACACCTTGTCCATGGCTTCGTCGTTAAGCACCCGAGACCGGCCGAGCGACGGTGCGAAGGACGGAGGCGCAGCCGAAAAAAGCAAAGGATTCTTCCCCTTCTCAGCTTGTTTAGGCGCCATGGCTATGGAGCAGGTGGTGCGCGAGTCAGATTGGGGAAGAGAAACAAAGCCGCAAGGAAGCAGAGGAATTGGGGAAGCAAGGCGCAAGAGGTGGAGGAATAACTGTGTGGGCCGTGGGGGCCGCATAGCCGGGCGGATTCAAATGCAGCATGGGGAAGCGGAGATGCCCACGTCCAATCAACCGCCACACGTCAACCGAGGCCGCAGGCTTTTGGGGCCCACGGCACTCCAAACTTGACCCTTGGTTTCGCCGCGAAGCCAAGCCAGAGCGCACCTTGGGCCCGGGGGCTACTGTCGGCGTTCTGGGAACGGGGGTCCCCAGACTTGCCTGCCTGCGGCCCACGACGTGGCTAAGCAGCAGGCCGTACGACCCATCTTCATCAACAAGGCATCCAAGACCCTCGCGAGGGGCCAAGCCTCGCGAGGCGGACGACACAAGGCCTCCTCTGGAGTGGCCTAGCCAGGCAGGCTCACGAGGAGCAGAGATATCAAGGCAAGGCAAACCTCACGAGGCTCTCGTGACGTGAGCCATGACGAATGGTGCCAGGCGGGTGCCAGGCGGGCGCCGGTGCGCGCAGTGTCCTCATTTCCTCTTTGGTTCTAAGGAGGCAAGCGCAGGCGAAGAGTACCGAGGCATCCGACAAAGGTTGCCATATTGGTGCAACGAGACCAAGACCAAGAGGATGACAAGGCGGAGGTCATCATGGAGCCCAAGACGGCGTCACCCCAGAGCTTTTCGCAGGGGAAGACCGCTTTTGTCAGGGTAGCTTGTACTAGCTCTCCCCCTTCAAATTTGCCCGCCTTTGTTGGCTCCCTTCCCGCTCAACATTTGGGAAGAGGACCAGGGCCTATATAAGTAGAGTTAGCCACCACAGTAGAGGCATCTGATTTTAGTTTGATCCAATCCGATCGAGAGCCTAGCCACAAGAACACCTCAACCTCAGGAGGATGTTCTCCCTTTGTACTGTTCATCATCAGCCCAAGAGGCAATCCACCACCACCACACAGGAGTAGGGTATTACACCACAATGGTGGCCCGAACCAGTATAAACCCTGTGTCTCTTTCCGTGTTGTGAGTTCATCGAGTTCGTCCGCAAGATCTTAGCGAGCTAGAGCGTAGATCGGTAGGAGGGAAAGACTTCACGCGCACCCCAGTGTTCGAACCTTAAGGGTTTGCCGGAACCCCACATCCGACATGGTCCAATTCAAATGAATTTCCAAATGTGTTTATCCTAAATATGATGACAAAAGCAAAAATGTGTATGTGTATGAATAAAGTGGATGATTATAAAGTTTGAACATGCCCATATGTGTATATCTCTAGGTTTGATATATGAATTTGAAATCACGAAATCCCGGCTTAAAAATGTACCTCCGTTTAAATGAATTACAAAAGCTAATTATGGAGTCAAATTCCAAAATTCCAATCTTAGGTTTGTAATTCTGGTACATCAAAGTATATCACGCATGTTCAAAAGTATCGTTATCTCATAGTCCAAACTGTGAAACAAATTGATCAACCTTGAGTGCACACACTATTGACCGTGTATATCTCAATTATGCTAAAGTCCCTCAAATATAGAGTTATAAACACCTCACTCTTTATCTGAAGCCAACCCCCCCCCCCCTCATCGCCCCCACACACACAGAGAGGTCGTTCTCTCCCCCAAACACCAACACACGAGCACATTAACACCCCTCTCTCTTCTAAAGTCCGGACCCCAATATAGGTCTCTATCACTTTGTCTCTTGGGCGTGCACACATCTCATCCCCCACTCTCTAGCTAGGTCTCCCGGCATCTCTCTTTCCCAAGCACACGCACTATGTAGAGTGTATCTTTCCCATACACACAAAACGTCGCCCCCAAACGTCTATCTCCCTAGTTATGTGGTTCTTGCACACTCACCTCACACACCACCCCCACTGCAAAACAAGCACACTTTGTCTCCTTGTGCACCACTCTCCACTTTCTATCTCTCCCACATGCGGAACCGCCCCAGCTCCTCCCTGTATACATATATGTCGTGACTCTTTCCATAGCTCCCTAATGTATCATCATTCTCGATCTCGCACATTGTTCTCTACACCAACTATTCTAGATCTCTCATGAAGTCCCTATCACACACACGATGACTCGCTTCCCTTGCGTCTCCGTACATAGGCCAATTTCAAACAACATCAACATTGTCTCCCTATCTATACGCCATTTATGGACACAAACGCCCCCTCTCTTCCTCTCTCTCTCTCTCCGTCGCTAGCTCACTCTCTCTCTCTCGCTCTCACACCCCTCTCCCACACACAATCGATGTCTCTTCCAAATAGTCTGCTCCCCCCGCCCGCACCCATGCTATCCCGCTACTACACATGTCACACCATTCCCCCTTCCCTTATACTAGGGTTTCATCATTAGTGGTCTCTCTACTCCACATACACACACTCCCTCTCACACACAAACGCGCGCACAAACACACACAGACACGCACAAACACCCATTAATCTGGATCCTCATCTCTCCCCATGTCCGCATGTGTATTGTAACACCCCGGATGTAACTTTCCATATTTGTAACTCCAACTCTTGCCATTTTCGGCATTGTGATATGATATTCTCTCCGTGGTTGGGTTTTTGTCTTTCATTTTTGCATTTTGCCCATGTCATGCATTTCATTTCATGTCATCATGTGCATCTCATTTGCATACGTGTTCGTCTCATGATTCCGAGCATTTCCCCGTTGTCCGTTTTGCAATCCGGCACTCCTATGTCCCCCGGCATCCCCTTTTACGTTTTTCCGTGAGCGGGTACTAAAATTTCTCGGAATGGACTGAGGTTTGTCAAGTGGCCTTGGTATACCACCGGTAGACCACCTGTCAAGTTTCGGGTCATTTGGAGCTCGTTTGGTACTCCAACGGTTAACCGCACTCTCGCTAAGGCCTCTTTTAAGTTGCAGCCCAACACCCTTTCAAAACAGACCAATAACCCATCTAAGTCACTTCCATGCTCTCCGTCGTCGGATCACGATCGTGTGGGCGAAAACTACACCCCATTTGGACACTCCTAGCTCCCTCTACCTATAAATATGCATCCCCCCCTACAAATCCGGGCAAACCCTAGCAAAATCCCCCTCGCGCCGGACACGTCCGACGGAGCAGACGTCATCGCGCCGCGCCCCGGCGAACCAGCAGCGCCACGTGGCGAACCCCGCGCCCCCGCCGCGGCCCGCCGAACCCGTCGCGCCGTCCCGGCCCCGTGTGCCAGCTCCTCTCCGGGCGCGCCCGCCCTCCGGCCGCCGTCGGCCCAGTTCGTCCCCGCCGCCGTGCTCCAGCGCCACCGTGACCGGCCGGCCGCCGCCGCAGCCCGCCGCCCGTCGCCCATGCGCCGCTCCGATCGCCGCCTCGCCTCGGCCTCCGCCCAGCGCCGGCGCCTCTCGCCGCCGCCCGCCGGCAGCCCCTCCTCCTCCGCCCCGGCGAGCAGCCGCCGGCCCCGCTTCGACTCGCGCGCCGGATCTGGATCGGGATCCACCTCGAGGGTTGACTTTCTCCTTCCCCCGACTCTTTAAGTCATTTTTCGGTAATATTTTATTGCATTTTCTTCATGCCATAACTCTGTACCCGTAGCTCCGTTTCGTGCGTGTGATATGTCAAATTGTTCGCCTCGAAGAGTAGATCATTCCATCTCATTACATCATTTTCATTTGAGCTCATCTTGATGCCCAAAATGCTGTTAGAAGAGGGCTATGTGATGTTAGTTTCTGTTTCTTAACAGAACATGCAATTTTGTCATTTTTGGCATGATTGATGTGTGCACCCTATGATCTTGAGTCTTACATGTGTTTTGTAATATGCCATGCCATCTTTCCAGGGGTGTATGCCTTGTATTTTTGTGATCTCTGTGGTGACTAGCACAATCATGCAAACTAGGCTTCCTGATGTTGCTGATTTCAGCCCCTGTTTAGCGGATATTTTTATGCCTTGTTAACTTGATGCTACCGAGAGATCCATGCATATTTTGAGATACTTCAGTAAGGATGATTTGAACATATAGTTATTCTCTATCCATCCATGCCTTTGTTTGCAATTATGGAGTGCCATAGCTTGAGTCAATCAAGCTCTACTTTTGCTATAAAATGTTTCCTGGCAGATTGTTTACATGTTATTCAATTTTGCCAAGGTTGTTGTAGTTGATCCATGTATGCTATGATGTTGTTCTTGCCATGTATATCTTTTATGCCATGTCTTCTTGATGAATGTATGCTTAGTTTATCATGAGATGCTCTGTAGTGAGTGCATCGAGCTCTTAACATGCCTACTTGTTATCTGTTTTTGTCATGCCCTGTTGCTGAATCTGTTAACGAAACTTGCTATATTGACGTGGGTGCTATTATATTTTATGTTCATTTTTGGCTTATGGTCAGTAAGGGACTTTTGTTCTATGCTTTGAGTAGATACATACCATGCCTTGTTTTGCTATTATAAGTTCCTGTAGCATGTCGTTTGATTGCTCTGAACATTGCTTCCTGATGCTGATTCTGCCATGTTCAGTAATTTCACTAAGTCTGTGAAACTGATATGTTTTGCACTTTTGCCATGCTTGTTTGGACCTGTTATGATGTGATTTAGCCGTAGCTCAGTGTTCATCTTTTGTCAAGCATCTTGAGTAGATCACCGCCATATGCTTTTCTGGTACGTTTGGGTGCAGTAGCTTAATTTCTTGTTGCTTGCTAAGTGGCATCATGCTGTTAATGACAGATTTGTGCCATTCTTGTTTTGCTTGTCATTTGCAAACCGTGCATCCGATTCCGTTGATCTTTATATCGATTTCAACCGAAATCATCTCATCTTTCCAGCGGCATACTTGGTTTGCCAAGTTGATGCCTCGTTCATCATTTTCCTTCCGGAGCACGCATACGCATTGCATATCACATCCCGCATATCATGCCATATATTGCATCATGTTGCTTGTGCATTGCACCGTGATTTATTGTGGTTCCTTTGTTTGTGTTCTTGCTTTGGGTAGAGCCGGGAGACGAGTATGTGAACGAGGAACCTGTTGAGAACGCTTACGAGGATCAAGCTTTCGACAACTCTGAGAACTTTGCAGGCAAGATGACCGTACCCTCAAAATCACTTCTATCTTTGCTATGCTAATTGCTCGCTCTTTTGCTATGCCTATGCTATGATGCCTATCACTTGCTATATCATGCCACCCATATTGCCATGTCAAACCTCTAACCATCCTTTCCTAGCAAACCGTTGTTTGGCTATGTTACCGCTTTGCTCAGCCCTCTTATAGCGTTGCTAGTTGCGGTGAAGATGAAGTTTGTCCTTGTTGGAACATGGAGATGTTGTTCCTTTTTGGAACATGTTTACTTGTTGGGGATATCACAATGTATCTGCTATAATTAATGCATCTATATACTTGGTAAAGGGTGGAAGGCTCGGCCTTATGCCTGGTGTTTTGTTCCACTCTTGCCACCCTAGTTTCCGTCATACCGGTGTTATGTTCCTTGATTTCGTGTTCCTTACACGGTTGGGTGATTTATGGGACCCCTTGACAGTTCGCTTTGAATAAGACTCCTCCAAAGCAAGGTCCAACATTGGTTTTACCATTTGCCACCTAAGCCTTTTCCCCCCGGGTTTTCGCGAGCCCGAGGGTCATCTTTATTTAACCCCCGGGCCAGTGCTCCTGCGAGTGTTGGTCCAAACTAGAGCACCGTGCGGGACCGTCCCTTGGCAACTTGGGTCACGTTGGTACCAGACGCTTCGCTTATCCGGGCGTGCCACGAGAACGAGATATGTGCAGCTCCTATCGGGATTTGTCGGCACAATCGGGCGGCTTTTGCTGGTCTTGTTTTATTGTCGCCGAAATGTCTTGTAGTCCGGGATTCCGAGACTGATCGGGTCTTCGGTAGAAGGAATATCCTTCGTTGACCGTGAGAGCTTATAATGGGCTAAGTTGGGACACCCCTGCAGGGTATTATCTTTCAAAAGCCGTGCCCGCGGTTATGAGGCAGATGGGAATTTGTTAATGTCCGGTTGTAGAAAACCCGAAGTTGACCTTAATTAATACACATCAACCGCGTGTGTAACCGTGATGGTCTCTTCTCGGCGGAGTCCGGGAAGTGAACACGGTGTTGGAGTTATGTTTGACGTAAGCAGTTCAGGATCACTTCTTGATCACTACTAGCTTCACAATCGTGCCTTGCTTCTCTTCTCGCTCTCTTTTGCGAATGTAGACATCATATATGCTAGTCGGTTGCTGCAGCTCCACCTCACAACTCTGTCCTTCCTATAAGCTTAAATAGTCTTGATCTCGCGGGTATGAGATTGCTGAGTCCCCGTGACTCACAGATTCTACCAAAACAGTTGCAGGTGCCGACGATGCCGGTCAGATGACGCCTTAACCGAGCTCAAGTGGGAGTTCGATGAGGAACGTGGTCGTTACTATGTGTCTTTTCCTGATGTTCAGAGTGGAGCCAGTTGGGACGACCGGGATCTGTGTAGCATTTGGGGTATCTTCTTTATTTTGGTTCCGTAGTCGGACCTTGAGTGTAATCTGAATGATGGATGTTTATTTATGTATTGTGTGAAGTGGCATTGTAAGCCAACTATGTATCTCTTTCCCTTATGTTTTACATGGGTTGTGTGAAGATTACCTCACTTGCGACATTGCTTTCAATGCGGTTATGCCTCTAAGTCGTGCTTCGACACGTGGGAGATATTGTTGGGGAACGAGGTAATTTCAAAAAAATTCCTACGCACACACAGGACCATGGTGATGGCATAGCAACGAGAGGGGAGAGTATTGTCTACGTACCCTCGTAGACCAAAGCGGAAGCGATCACAACGTAGAGGAAGTAGTCGTCGTTCTCCTCGCGATCCAGCCGATCCCAGCGCCGTTACTCGGCGCCTCGAGTCGATCTGGCGTAGAGGAAGTAGTCGTCGTTCTCCTCGCGATCCAGCCGATCCCAGCGCCGTTACTCCGGCGCCTCCAGTTCTTGGCACACGTTCGATTCGATGACGCTCCTCGGGCTCCGATCTAGCAAAGCTCCGGGGAGAGGAGTTCCGTCAAGACGACGGCGTGGTGACGATCTTGATGTTCTACCGACGCGAGGCTTCGCCTAAGCACTGCTATGATATGACCGAGGTGGAATATGGTGGAGGGGGCACCGCTGCACGGCTGAGGAACGATCTCAAGGATCAACTTGTGTGTTCTAGGGTGCCCCCTACCCCGTATATAAAGGAGGGAGGGAGGAGGTGGCGGCCTCAAAGGGGCGCCATAGGGAGGGAAACCTACTCCAAGTAGGTTTCCTCTCTTCCTTATCTTATTTGGAGGGAAGGAAGGAGTACTAGTATTAGGAAGTAGTACTAGTAGTAGGAATAGGAAGAGGGGAAGGAGAAAGGAAGGGGCGGCCCCCCTCCCCAATTCGGATTGGGCTTGGGGCGCCCTCCCTTGTTCCTTCTCCTTCCTCCTACATGGGCCCAATAAGGCCCATATACCTCCCGGGGGTTCCGGTAACCTCCGGAGCTCCAAACTTCTCCGAACCTTTCCGGTGTCCAAATATATCCGTCCAATATATTAATCTTTATGTCTCGACCATTTCGAGAATCCTCGTCATGTCCGTGATCATATCCGACTCCAAACAACCTTCGTACATCAAAATACATAAACTCATAATATAAGCTATCGTAAACCTTAAGCGTGCGGACCCTACGGTTCGAGAATAATGTAGACATGACCGAGACATGTCTCCGGTCAATAACCAACAGCGGGACCTGGATGCCCATATTGGTTCCTACATTTTCTACGAAGATCTTTATCGGTCGGTACTGCATAACAACATACGTTGTTCCCTTTGTCATCGGTGTGTTACTTACCCGAGATTCGATCGTCGGTATCCAATACCTAGTTCAATCTCGTTCTTGGTAAGTCTCTTTACTCGTTCCGTAATACATCATCTCACAACTAACTCATTAGTTGTAATGCTTGCAAGGCTTATGTGATGTGTATTATCGAGAAGGCCCGAAGATACCTCTCCGAGCAATCGGAGTGACAAAACCTAATCTCAAAATACGCCAACCCAACAAGTACCTTTGGAGACACACTGTAGTACTCCTTTATAATCACCCGATTACGTTGTGACGTTTGGTAGTACCCATAGTGTTCCTCCGATGGCAGGAGTTGCATAATCTCATAGTTATAGGAACATGTATAAGTCATGAAGAAAGCAATAGCAATATACTAAGCGATCAAGTGCTAAGCTAACGGAATGGGTCATGTCAATCACATCATTCTTCTAATGAGGTGATCCCATTAATCAAATGACAACACATGTCTATGGTTAGGAAACATAACCATCTTTGATTAATGAGCTAGTCTAGTAGAGGCTTACTAGTGACTATCTGTTTGTCTATGTATTCACACATGTATTATGTTTCCGGTTAATACAATTCTAGCATGAATAATAAACATTTATCATGATATAAGGAAATAAATAATAACTTTATTATTGCCTCTAGGGCATATTTCCTTCATCTCCCACTTGCACTAGAGTCAATAATCTAGATTACACAAGAATGATTCTAACACCCATGGAGTCTTGGTGCTGATCATGTTTTGCTCGTGGAAGAGGCTTAGTCAATGGGTCTGCAACATTCAGATCCGTATGTATTTTGCAAATCTCTATGTCTCCCACTTGGACTTGGTCCCGAATGGAGTTGAAGCGTCTTTTGATATGCTTGGTCCTCTTGTGAAATCTGGATTCCTTTGCCAAGGCAATTGCACCAAGATTGTCACGAGAAGATCTTCATTGGTCCCGATGCACTAGGTATGACACCTAGATCGGAAATGAACTCTTTCATCCGAGACTCCTTCATTTGTTGCTTCGAAGCAGCTATGTACTCTACTTCACATGTAGATCCCGCCACGGCGCTTTGTTTAGAACTGCACCAACCGACAGCTCCACCGTTTAACAAAAACACGTATCCGGTTTGCGATTTAGAATCGTCCGGGATCGGTGTCAAAGCTTACATCGACGTAACCATTTACGACTAGCTCTTTGTCACCTCCATATACGAGAAACATATCCTTAGTCCTTTTCGTGTATTTCGGGATGTTCTTGACCGCTGTCCGATGATCCACTCTGGATTACTTTGGTACCTTCTGCCAAGCTTACACTAAGCATACGTCGTCAGTCTGGTACACAGCATTGCATACATGATAGAGCCTATGGCTGAAGCATAGGGAACATCTTTCATTTTCTCTCTATCTTCTGCGTGGTCGGGCATTGAGTATGACTCAATCTTACACCTTATGTAATACAGTAAAAAACCTTTCTTTGCTGATCCATTTTGAACTTTTTCAAAACTTTATCAAGGTATGTGCTTTGTGAAAGTCCAATTAAGCGTCTTGATCTATCTTTATAGATCTTGATGCCCAATATGTAAGCAGCTTCACCGAGGTCTTTCATTGAAAAACTTTTGTTCAAGTATCCTTTTATGCTATCCAGAATTCTATATCATTTCCAATCAATAATATGTCGTCTACATATAATATCGTAAATGCTACTGAGCTCCCACTCACTTTCTTGTAAATACAGGCTTCTCCAAAAGTCTCAGATAAAACCATATGCTTTGATCACACTATCAAAGCGTTTATTCCAACTCCGAGAGGCTTGCACTGCACCATAAATTGATCATTTGGAGCTTGCACACTTTGTTAGCGCCCTTTGGATCAACAAAACCTTCTGGTTGCATCATATACAACTCTTCTTCTAGAAATCCATTCAAGAATGCAGTTTTACATCCATTTGCCAAATTTCATAATCATAAAATGCGGCAATTGCTAACATGATTCGGACAGACTTAAGCATCGCTTCTGGTGAGAAAGTCTCATCGTAGTCAACCCCTTGAACTTGTCGAAAACCTTTTGCAACAAGTCGAGCTTTATAGACAGTTACATTACCGTCGGCGTCAGTCTTCTTCTTAAAGATCCATTTATTCTCAATGGCTTGCCGATCATCGGGCAAGTCAACCAAAGTCCATACTTTGTTTCCATACATGGATCCCATCTCAGATTTCATGGCTTCCAGCCATTTCATGGAATCTGGGCTCACCATCGCTTCTTCATAGTTTGTAGGTTCGCCATGGTCAAGTAACATGACTTCCAGAATAGGATTACCGTACCACTGCAGTGCGTATTTTACTCTGGTTGACCTCTGAAGTTCAAGAGCAACTTGATCTGAAGTTTCATGATCAATATCATTAGTTTCCTCACTAATTGGTGTAGTTGTCACAGAACCATTTCTTGTGATGAATTACCTTCCAAAGAAGGGAGCAGATACAGCTTATCTCATCAAGTTCTAGTTTCCTCCCACTCACTTCTTTCGAGAGAAACTCCTTCTCTAGAAAGGATCCGAATTTAGCAACGAAAATCTTGCCTTCAGATCTGTGATAGAAGGTGTACCCAACAGTCTCCTTTGGGTATCCTATGAAGACACATTTCTCCGATTTGGGTTCGAGCTTATCTGGTTGAAGTTTCTTTACATAAGCATCGCAGCCCCAAATTTTAAGAAACGACAACTTTGGTTTCTTGCCAAACCATAGTTCATACGGTGTCGTCTCAACGGATTTAGATGGTGCCCTATTTAACGTGAATGCGGCTGTCTCTAAAGCATATCCCCAAAGCGATAGCGGTAAATCAGTAAGAGACATCATAGATCGCACCATATCAAGTAAAGTACGATTCTGACGTTCGGACACACCATTTCTCCGTGGTGTTCCGGTGGCGTGAGTTGCTAAACTATTCCACATTGTTTTAAATGTAAACCAAACTCATAACTCAAATATTCTCCTCCACGATCAGATCGTAGAAACTTTATTTTCTTGTTACGATGATTTTCCACTTCACTCTGAAATTCCTTG
Source organism: Aegilops bicornis (assembly GCA_021605145.1). Taxonomy (NCBI): domain Eukaryota; kingdom Viridiplantae; phylum Streptophyta; class Magnoliopsida; order Poales; family Poaceae; genus Aegilops; species Aegilops bicornis. The sequence goes on along the minus strand of CM038671.1, from coordinate 158,857,501 downwards.
AACTTTTCAAATGTTTCAGATTTGTGTTTCATTAAGTAGATATACCCATATCTGCTCAAATCATCTGTGAAGGTGAGAAAATAACGATACCCGCTTGGCGTGCCTCAATATTCATTGGACCACAAACATCGGTATGTATGATTTCCAACAAATCAGTTGCTCGCTCCATAGTTCCGGAGAACGGCGTTTTGGTCATCTTGCCCATGAGGCACGGTTACGCAAGTACCAAGTGATTCATAATCAAGTGATTCCGAAGCCCATCAAGATGGAGTTTCTTCATGCGTTTTACACCGATATGACCTAAAGCGGCGATTGCCACAAATAAGTTGCATTATCATTATCAACTCTGCATCTTTTGGTTTCAACATTATGAATATGTGTATTACTACTATCGAGATTCAATAAAATAGACCATTCTTCAAGGGTGCGTGACCATAAAAGATATTACTCATATAAATAGAACAACCATTATTCTCTGATTTAAATGAATAACCGTCTCGCATCAAACAAGATCCAGATATAATGTTCATGCTCAACGCGGCACCAAATAACAATTATTTAGGTCTAAAACTAATCCCAAGGTAGATGTAGAGGTAGCGTGCCGACCGCGATCACATTGACCTTGGAACCGCTTTCCCACGCCAGATCGTCACCTCGTCCTTTGCCGATTGCTCGTTTATTCAGTAGTCCCTGTTTTGAGTTGCAAATATTAGCAATGTAACTAGTATCAAATACCCAGTGCTACTACGAGCTCTAGTAAGGTACACATCAATAACATGTATATCACATATACCTTTGTTCACCTTGCCATCCTTCTTATCCGCCAAATACTTGGGGCAGTTCCGCTTCCGATTGTCGATGCGCTTGCGGTAAAAACACTCGATTTCAGGCTTAGGTCCGGACTTGGGTTTCTTCTCTTGAGCAGCAACTTTCTTGCTGTTCTTTTTGAAGTTTCCCTTCTTCTTTCCTTTGCCCTTTTTCTTGAAACTAGTGGTCTTGTTGACCATCAACACTTGATGCTCTTTCTTGATTTCTACCTCTGCGGCTTTTAGCATCGCGAAGAGCTCGGGAATTGTTTTGGTCATCCCTTGCATATTATAGTTCATCACGAAGCTCTTGTAGCTTGGTGGCAGTGATTGGAGAATTCTGTCAATGACACTATCATCCGGAAGAGTAACCCACAGTTGAATCAAGTGGTTATTATACCCAGACATTTTGAGTATATGTTCACTGACAGAACTATTCTCCTCCATTTTGTAGCTATAGAACTTATTGGAGACTTCATATCTCTCAATCCGGGCATTTGCTTGAAATATTAACTTCAACTCCTGGAACATCTCATATGCTCCATGACGTTCAAAACGTCGTTGAAGTCCCGGTTCTAAGCCGTAAAGTATGGCACATCGAACTATCGAGTAGTCATCAGCTTTGCTCGCCAGACGTTCACAACTTACGGCGTTGCTCCTGCAGCAGGCTGGCACCCAGCGGTGCTTCCAGGGCGTAATTCTTCCATGCAGCAATGAGGATAATCCTCAAGTTACGGACCCGATCTGTGTAATTGCTACCATCATCTTTCAACTTTGCTTTCTCAAGGAACGCATTAAAATTCAACGGAACAACAGACGAGCCATCTATCTACAAGAAACATAGACAAGCAAAAATACTATCAGTACTAAGTTCATGATAAATTTAAGTTTAATTAATCATATTAAAAACTCCCACTTAGTCAGACATCTCTCTAGTCATCCATGTGATTTCGTGATCCTTATCAACTAAACCATGTCCGATCATCTCGTGAGATGGAGTAGTTTCAATGGTGATCATCTCTATGTTGATCATATCTACTATATGATTCACGCCGACCTTTCGGTCTCCGTGTTCGAGGCCATATCTGTTATATGCTAGGCTCGTCAAGTTTAACCTGAGTATTCTGCGTGTGCAACTGTTTTGCACCCGTTGTAGATGGACGAGAACTTATCACACCCGATCATCACGTGGTGTGCGGGTACTACGAACTTTGGCAACGGTGCATACTCGAGGAGAACACTTCTTGATAATTTTAGTGAGAGATCATCTTATAATGCTACCGTCAATCAAAGCAAGATAAGATGCATAAAGGATAAACATCACATGCAATCAATATAAGTGATATGATATGGCCATCATCATCTTGTGCTTGTGATCTCCATCTCCGAAGCACCGTCATGATCACCATCGTCACCGGTAGCGACACCTTGATCTCCATCGTAGCATCGTTGTCGTTTCGCCATCTGTTGCTTCTCGACTATCGCTACCGCTTAGTGATAAAGTAAAGCAATTACAGGGCGTTGCATTTCATACAATAAGCGACAACCATATGGCTCCTGCCGATTGCCGATAACTTCGGTTACAAAACATGATCATCTCATACAATAAAATATAGCATCACGTCTTGACCATATCACATCACAACATGCCCTGCAAAAACAAGTTAGACGTCCTCTACTTTGTTGTTGCAAGTTTTACGTGGCTGCTACGGGCTGAGCAAGAACCGTTCTTACCTACGCATCAAAACCACAACGATACTTCGTCAAATAGACTCCGTTTAACCTTCTCAAGGACCGGCGTAGCCTTTTCAGTTCAACTAAAGTGAGAGAGACAGACACCCGCCAGCCACCTTTAAGCACGAGTGCTCGTAGCAGTGAAACCAGTCTCGCGTAAGCGTCTGGCGTAATGTCGGTCCGGGCCGCTTCATCTCACAATACCGCTGAACCAAAGTATGACATGCTGGTAGGCGGTATGACTTGTATCGCCCACAACTCACTTGTGTTCTACTCGTGCATATGACATCAACGCATAAAACCAGGCTCGGATGCCACCGTTGGGGAACGAGGTAATTTCAAAAATTTCCCTCGCACACAGGACCATGGTGATGGCATAGCAACGAGAGGAGAGTATTGTCTACGTACCCTCGTAGACCAAAGCGGAAGCGATCTGGCGTAGAGGAAGTAGTCGTCGTTCTCCTCGCGCTCCAGCCGATCCCAGCACCGTTACTCCGGGGCCTCCGAGTCGATCACAACGTAGAGGAAGTAGTCGTACGTTCTCCTCGCGATCCAGCCGATCCCAGCGCCGTTACTCCGGCGCCTCCGAGTTCTTGGCACACGTTCAGTTCGATGACGCTCCTCGGGCTCCGATCTAGCAAAGCTCGGGAGAGGGAGTTCCGTCGACCTGACGGCGTGGTGACGATCTTGATGTTCTACAGACGCAGGGCTTCGCCTAAGCACAGCTATGATATGACAGAGGGGGAATATGGTGGAGGGGGGAACAGCACACGGCTAAGGAACGATCTCAAGGATCAACTTGTGTGTTCTAGGGTGCCCCCCTACCCCCGTACATAAAGGAGGGAGGGAGGAGGTGGCCGGCCTCAAGGGGGGCGCGCCATAGGGAGGGGGAAACCTACTCCAAGTAGGTTTCCCTCTCTTTCCTTATCTTATTTGGAGGGAAGGAAGGAGTACTAGTATTAGGAAGTAGTACTAGTAGTAGGAATAGGAAGAGGGGAAGGAGAAAGGAAGGGGAGGCCCCCTCCCAATCGGATTGGGCTTGGGGCGCGCCTCCCTTGTTCCTTCTCCCTTCCTCCTACATGGGCCCAATAAGGCCCATATACCTCCCGGGGGTTCAGTAACCTCCGAGCTCCAAACTTCTCCGAACCTTTCCGATGTCCAAATATATCCGTCCAATATATTAATCTTTATGTCTCGACCATTTCGAGACTCCTCGTCATGTCCGTGATCATATCCGGGACTCCGAACAACCTTCGGTACATCAAAATACATAAACTCATAATATAACTGTCATCGAAACCTTAAGCGTGCGGACCCTACGGTTCGATAATAATGTAGACATGACCGAGACATGTCTCCGGTCAATAACCAACAAAGGGACCTGGATGCCCATATTGGTTCCTACATTTTCTACGAAGATCTTTATCGGTCAGACCGCATAACAACATACGTTGTTCCCTTTGTCATCGGTATGTTACTTACCCGAGATCCGATCGTCGGTATCCAATACCTAGTTCAATCTCGTTACTGGTAAGTCTCTTTACTCATTCCGTAATACATCATCTCACAACTAACTCATTAGTTGTAATGCTTGCAAGGCTTATGTGATGTGTATTACCGAGAAGGCCCACAGATACCTCTCCGACAATCGGAGTGACAAAACCTAATCTCAAAATACGCCAACCCAACAAGTACCTTTGGAGACACCTGTAGTACTCCTTTATAATCACCCAGTTACGTTGTGACGTTTGGTAGTACCCAAAGTGTTCCTCCGTAAACGGAGTTGCATAATCTCATAGTTATAGGAACATGTATAAGTCATGAAGAAAGCAATAGCAATATACTAAACGATCAAGTGCTAAGCTAACGGAATGGGTCATGTCAATCACATCATTCTTCTAATGAGGTGATCCCATTAATCAAATGACAACACATGTCTATGGTTAGGAAACATAACCATCTTTGATTAATGAGCTAGTCTAGTAGAGGCTTACTAGTGACTATCTGTTTGTCTATGTATTCACACATGTATTATGTTTCCGGTTAATACAATTCTAGCATGAATAATAAACATTTATCATGATATAAGGAAATAAATAATAACTTTATTATTGCCTCTAGGGCATATTTCCTTCAGATATAGCCGCATCGAGGGCGTTACATGTATCTCGCACACTCACTCTATAATTATGTATATGTGTCTCCATGTTACACAACACCAAAGCCCCATGTACATGTCTCTCTCTATCCTCCACACACATAGACACAAAGAATTTGTTATCATTGCCTCAGTCTCTAGACATATCACACACGCACACTGTCTCTCTCTCTCTCGCAAACACGCTCAACAAGCGTTTCCCCATGAATAACTTACCGTCTATTCATCAACAGTCGTGGCAGTACGACAAACACGAGACGTGAAAAAGAATAAATCTACACGTGCTTAGACCACCTAGTATGACTACTAGGACTAGAGCAAGCCAAAAAGCGGCGCCGTCAATCCCTCCTTATCGTGACGGCGGAAAACCTTTGTTTTACACAGTCGAGAAGTCATTGTGCTAAGGCCTCACATGCTGAGGCGTTAAATAGAATGTAGATGCTAGTTTACAGAAACAAGTATCGATAGTACGTTTGTATCTCCATACTTATATTTCTTCTCTTATAAAAAACCGAGTTGGTGATGATGGTACATGTGCCATCTTGCAATATAGACTGTCCGATCTATATCTGACTGATGGAAATTAAACTAAAAGATACCTGCACCCCTCTCCACATTTGCAGACAAGGCCTTCCCTCGTTCATCCTTATCTCCAACAACCTCATTGTTGAGCAATTAAGAAAGGAAACCTCTGGAACAAACTGGCACGGTGGCCGCTGCAGGCATAGTCAATCCCCATGCCTCCGCTCAGTCAGACAACCAATCACCACAACTCACCACTCCTCTTCACCTTATCTCCTATTTCTCGAGATATAATTAGTTTTTACACATGGGATTACTCCGCATGGGTCAATCACAATGAGTGTTTTTATTAAAAAAATGCATCTTGATGTTCTGAGCAATGCACGGATCTTGCTAGTACTCCTACAGAAGACTAAGTTGGTGATGATGGTGTGTCTGCCATCTGTCGTTTGTGACCATTAGATCTACATCTAACGACTGTGAGGTAAGTTGTTGCCTTTTCTCACAAACATCCCACTTGTCTACCAATTTGCAGAAAAACCCATAATTAGTATCTTAAAACCAACCACATCCCTCCCTGACCTCACCAAAACAGCCCAAGGAATATATTCTAATTGAAACATATATATCTCTAGTGATATATGTATATCAAAATTAGAGTGTTTTGTATCAAGTTTGTGAATAAGTATTATTCTAATTATGATTCGTTGCAACACACATGAACATTGCTAGTATTTCCAACCATGCAATTTTTCCCTAGTATTCCATAGTTTCGAGTTTTCCATCAAGATATTAGTCACTCATGGTTGATATTTACTTTCAATCATGTACACATATATGCACTATGTAACTAGCCTTGCTTATTGGGTTCCAAAGCTTAACTTTCACTCCTACTTACAATATGTACAATATTTACCAAAAAAACTACCACTTTCAACCAGCCCTAGGAAGAATCTATAGTACAAAAAATAGCAAAAACATACCCAAAATTTCTTAATCCACGCCAAAAACTACTACCTACCGATTAGGTTAGTTTAAACCCATTTATGACAGGGTTGGCCCACACGTCTGTGCTGACGAGGCAGCTTAAACCAACACATTTTGTTTGACCGTTGACACCAGGGACCCACATCTAACCTTCTATCATGTTATTCCCCCTTGAATCATTATTTTTCCTGAACATTACTTCAAACAGTACTGATGCGTGTTCGTCGGTGGCGCCGGTGATGAGCGAGTTGGCCGCCGCTCTGCCGGACGGGCAGACGCCTTGGGCTTCCGCAGGTTGACATCTTTGGGCCGGAGCGTGAATCACGAGCGAGCAAGCCGTCGTGCTGGCCTTCGCTCGAACCAGATGGCTGGCCGTAGCGCGGCGCGCGCGAGCAAGCCGGCGTGCCGCCATGCCAATCTAGCTAGGAAACCTTGCAGACAAGCAGCTGGACAGAGCTATCTTGGCTAGCTAGTGGCCGCGAGCGCTGGACGGAGCTGGCATCCGGGCTGCCGCAAGATGGGCTCCGCACCACCGGCAGTTTTGACCTCGCCTTCTGCCGGCGGCGGTAGCTGCGTCCCATGGCCGAGGATGACTAGGTGGACGGGCCGGAGGTAGGAGGTCACTCGGGGATTTTTGTGCAGACTGACATGTAGGTCCACAAGTCATTACGCCCGGTCGAATAGAAGGCGTTGACTTAGTGGGCGACATGGGCCCTGTCGGGGATATACCCCGCGGTATGACCCTACCGGCGATATGACCCCGCTGGGACTTGATGTTTCATTGGTGACCCGGTAGACTATAAGCCGGCGTGAACAGTTAAGCATTGTAACCCGGCAGATACAGTCATATAACCCGGCAGACACAATCATATAACCCGGCAGACACAGTCGTGTAACCCGGCAGACACAGTCACGTAACCCAGCAGACACAGTCATGTAACCCAGCAGACACAGTCATATAAGCCGGACAGTTAAGCCGGCAGATGTTAAGCCAGACGGTAAGCCAGATGGTAAGCCAGATGGTAAGTCAGATCGTAAGCCCGACCGTAAGTCAGATTGTAAGCCAAATTGTAAGAAGCCCAAGACATTAAGAAGCCCATGGAGAGAGGCCCGTGATGAGAGGTCAGAATAGTTTATGTCTTAGTCCGAGATGGACTCTACATGTAACCCGCCCCTTCAACTTATATAAGGAGGGGCAGGGCACCCCAAGAGAGGGGGGCAAGAAACAATCTATAGGGCTAGACACAACTAGAGGAGAGCCGAATTTACGGCATCTCCCTCATGAGCATAATGAGACCTAGCCACAAACAACATGTAGGGTTTTTACCGGATGATGTTTCACGGGGCCCGAAGCTGTCTAAATCCTTGTCTTGTGTGTCGCGTCTCTCGTCCCGATCAACCCCTCTCAAGCTACTACGTAGATGCGTTGGCCTCATGACTAAGTCCTCACACTAGGACATCTGCCGTGACAATTCCACGAAAGGCCCTGTTTGGATACTCTAAGTCAGAGGTTAGATTCTAACCCTGAACTAACTCTAACCAAAGTGGTGTTTGGATGGCAGGGTTAGATTGACAACAAATGTATCCAAACAGGGCCATGGGTTGAAACGTGCCTATAACGGCACTTTGTAGAGTAGTCGTTTCTTGGTAGGGCTGGTTGGCAAGAGCACGTACAATGGTTGATAAGGTAGTCTTATCTTAAGTCTGCCACGTATGCAAGTGGTAGTAGTTTCTTGGCATTATTAGTGGTTTCTTGCATTATTAGGGGTTTCTTGTAAGGAACTATGTACTACTAGCGACAAAAGGTGATTCTAGGTTGCGTTGTACTCCAACAAGTACTACTAGTGGTCGCGGGAGTGTATACCTCGTTTTGTGGGTTTGATCCCGGCCGAACGCACGGCGGCCTTTTTTTAAATAGTAACTTCGCTCTGAGCCAATATTTTACACGGGTAGTTTGAGTTTTGAAGTCAAACGAACGTGCGGCACCACAATCTGGGTGCACTGGATAGCCTAGCCACATGAACGGGTTTTCCTTCCCAGCATCTCGTGGCTTGCGTGCTCGCCCTAGCCCACCTCGCTTGCAGCTTCCTCATCAGCTAGTAGCATATTTAAACTGGCGCCTCCCAATTAAGCACGAGGAGCCGGAAAAGCCTGGCGGGGCATTGGGAACTGTGCAATATGGCTTTGTACGTAAAGTGCTCTACTACTACTCTGTAGCTTGTGGCGTTGCACGCATGGACTTCACTCCATTATCGGCTCTACTATAAAAGAAATTCCTCTTGACGTGTTTTTTTGAAACAGATGCAAAAGCTTTGCTTCATCTCATTCATAAAGAAGGAACTACTAACAAAGTTCGACGAGATCCATTACACCTCCACAAATGGAAGCGAAAAGCCTAGTCTCGCTGTATCAAATAACTCAAATGTTCTGCCCCCGCAGTAACCATCGCTGACAAACAGGCTGCTAGTGTGTGCGTGAGAGGAGCGGCTAAGTAGGCCAGCTACGTGAGAGGAGCAACTGAATAGAGCACCGAGAGTACCCATTAGGCCACTACGCAGGTGTACTTTCCCTACATTGATAGTACATCGATGGTTCTAGAGAACAGTAGTACCCTCCACTTCCAACTGTAGCTCCTTGGCCCTGAGATTCAAGAGTTCAAAACTGGTGCACTATACTAGAAGTACAGTACATAGCACTAGTAGTAACCTCGCACTACTAGTTGAGGAAGTAGTACTAGTACTGCTACAGTACGAGTACGTACTCCTTCGTCACATAATGTAAGACGTTTTTTGACACTAGTTGGCGTGTACAAAAAATAGCAAAAACATACCCAAAATTTCTTAATCCACGCAAAAAACTACTAGCTAGTGCCAAAAATTTCTTACTAGTGCTATTATTACAGTATAATACAATCCCATAACGTCCCATAATGCTAGTACTAGTAGTAAATAATAGCCTCACCCCTTCTCTACAGTTGGAAGGAATGATCTATAGTTGGAAGGGACGAGACCCTGCGGTTACTACGCTCTTATCTCCTCCTCGCCAGTTCCCCTCCCCCCGAAGAGAAGGAAGTTCATCGCTGCTCCCATGGATTCGCCAGGCGGTTCTCCTCCTCGTCGGGGCTGGAAGACCTTGGACGATGATACTCTGGGAGAAATCGCACGCCGCTCCGACGTCCTCACCGCCGCAAGACACTGTGCTTCCTGCACCAACTTTTTCAAGACGGTGCTTAATATGGCTTGGGAAACGGCCATGCTTGTTGGTCTTCCATGCGTCCTCGAGGAGAAGGTTCTTCTATGGGACAATCCTTCGGACAGTCCACCGCTCCCTGGCCATGGTTGCACGTTGACTCCGCTAGAGTTGCCGACCTTGAGAGGTAGTCGGATTTTGTCCGATGAGCAGGTCAGTAATGGGGTTTGATCATGTAGTACTTAGTTATTCCATTTCCATCCCATAATTTCTCCGCTGCCTACCGTCTTATATATAGGTCTGGGTCGGTGCCAACGAAGATTGGCTTGCATACCTACGGCCGGATACCACCATCATTTTGCACAACATCCACAGCGGCGGCCGTTACAGTAGACCCTTCTCCACCATTGGGATCGGCCTTCCGGACTGGCTGGGCTTGAATACGTATGATGATGCCTACATGAGATTCAAGAAGATAGCAATTGCGGACCCGCCGACAAAGCGACGCGGCTACGATGATTACTATCTCATGGCGGTGTTCGACATAAGGATTGCCATCAATGCAAGAGGCAAGCGGCAGAGGTCATGGCGCATGTTGGCGGTGGCAGATTTGTACCCCTACGCGTTCGAAGATGCCGTGCGCCATCTAGGCCGCATCTTCGCGGTAATAAGCCAGGGGACTTGTTTCATCTGGTTGCCATCCTACGGTATGGGAGATTACAAACGGAATGCACAAACCATCATTTGATCCGTAACGGTACTCCATTATTTTGTAGGGACCAGTCATCCCGTGATCAAAATAAGATCGTCGATCCTGGATGTGCATTTGCATCCGCGATTCGGTCTAACCTGGAACCTTGTAGCTGACTTTGGCATATTGGGATCAACTATCTTAGCGATGCGTTACCCATGGTACCACTGATGTGCAACATGGTCACACAATCTACCACGATCGGACCGTCACCATCTACCTAGGTATTCCATTTTTAACCCTCTCGCCTTCTCTTCCATTGTTGTACTAGTACTCTACTTACGTACTAGTAGGAGTACTTTTTACCTTGGAGGACGCGTATAGCTAGCTAGGCCCTTGAAGACTTGAACCCACTAGCTTCCACCATTTCTGTTTTTCCATGTCTTACTATCTCATCCATGTAGCCAAGAGTGGTTATATATAATAAGCCGGTTATTTTACTTCCTCTATACCGGAGTAGTACTATTTGCTGCACAGTATTACTGACCGCCATATTTGAGCACAACATTATTATGCATGGACCTTGACTATGTATGTCACCATGTGTCCAGATCTGAGATGTCGCGTGTACTAGGTGAACGACACCGAGTTTGACCCCCGTGATGCTACGTGGGTGCCGAGGAACACTCTTGGAGAGTACTCGCTTTTCATTGGGGATATCTACCCCATTGTGAAGCGGATGCCACCTCGCCTGCCGTTCATGAAGCATGGTTGTGTCTTCAGTGTGCACTACCGGATGAACGACATGGTAGGACACGCTATCCCTGATTTATGCCGCTTCAGCTTGGATGAGTCTCCATCATGTGGAATCGAACTAGAAAGCTACGACAATGATTCCCAATTCCCACCGCTATGGATCGTGCCATCCATGAAGAACACCTGGGATTGGAACCTGGAGGAGGCCATGTAGCCCATCTATAACGTGTAAGTGGAGTACGGTAAGTTGTGGGAATGATGGCTGTGAATATATGTAGACTAGTCTTGCACAAATTTATCACATGAATTGGAGATGAACTTGTGTGGCATACTGGCATTTTTCCTTTAGAATTTATTACTAGTAAATGTGTTATGTGTACGTGGCACCTGTGTGGTTGTTGCACGGGCTCCAGCATGCTCTTTGAGAAAAAAAGGTGTCACCGCTTTGGATATACGTGACGTGGCGGCATCATACAGTAGCATAGTTCGCTATAGTTGTAGTACACTCCTACTAGGACGACAACTCCTATAAAACCTTGCGCTTGGCTCTTTGCCTCTTCGGGAGGTTCAATAGTTCGTACTCGTGTGAACCTTGCACTTGGCTCTTCGCCTCTTCGGAAGGTCCAACAATGATGATACTACAGTACACATTATGCTTCTGGCAATCTGACACCGATTGAACTGCTGCATATCCACCGCGAGGGCGAGGGCAAGGGCGAGGGAGAGGGAGAGGCGCTGTAGTCAAAACCCTCTCCTCGTCCTATGAACCACCGCGCGCGTGGGCGAGGGAGAGGCGTAGTAAGCAAGCTTCTCCTCGTTCGGCGAGTTGACGGGACACATCAAAGCAGTACTAGTACTAGTCCATACTCCGTCCTTTCCGGTTGATATGGCTTAATTGGAAACGAGAAAAATACACTGGCGGTCAACGTATGTAACAATACGCTCTTCACGGTCACTATATATAGTTTTGCGGTGATTATACGATCACCAGCTCATCGTAGAGCACCGTATTGCACCCTACTGACCGGCCACATAGTCGATGTGGCACTTTGTTGATCGTTAAATTGTCACCTGGTTTACGGGTCCCACACATCGGTTGGCGAGCAAAGAAAACAGCTGAAAAACAAAGAGTGTAGTACATCTACACTTCCAATGCATTTAGCCTTTAATCTAAATCGATATTGATTGACTAATGCACCAACTTGTGCTCTAGGTATAGGCTACATGTCTATCCTTAATTACAGCATGCAACGACCTTCATTTAATCTTCTTCTCTCAATGGTCGCATGCACACATAAGTCTACTACTTTTGGGCGTTAATTATGCCCTGTCAATGTGTAAATCTCTAAATGTACAGTCTTTCACGGACGTAGGGAGTAGGTTGATCACTTGAGCGTGAGCATGTGTGTTGGGTCGTGTGCTATGTGCCGCATGGGTGCGTGAGTGTTGTGTGCGTCCATGTGTATGTGTGAGTGTTGCATGTTGCATGCATGCATGCATGCATGGGGCTTACTCCCTCTCATTGACATGTTCAGATTTCAAGCTTCCTCTGTTCCCTCCATATGGTGATACTCCATCCGTTCCCAAATACGGAGTAAAATCCTCCCTCTGTTCCCAAATACGGAGTAAAATCCTCCCTATGTTCCCAAATACGGAGTATTTGTCTTTCTAGAGATTTCAACAAGTGACTACGTACGGAGCAAAATAAGTGAAGTGAGCGTAGAGGCATAGGGATAATGTAGAAAGGAAGTCTTCGCGATCCATTATTCCCCATCTCGATCAGATTTGACTATTGAACTAGTGTTTGCAGTGAAGTGACAATACATGCTGCAGCAGATGGGACACTTAATTAATAAGCTGAACCAACGTGTTGGTGTTACTAAATCAGCCTTACCCAGTAATGCCATCATGTTTACCAGTAGAGCACGCTTCTGTCCTCCATTAACTGACATATGGGCCCTCTTGTGGTAGACACATATGTCATCGGTGTAACTATTTACACCTCGAAGGACGGTATATCCTGGTAGTAGTAGTAGAATTGAGATTTAATGCACTTTCTTCCCCGTCTTCCACTCTTCTTCCTCCTCTCTTCCCCATCATCGGTCGCACACCATTTCCCCCCGCTTTCTGCTCACCCGCCCGCGCTATCTTCCTTGGTAGCTCGCGCGTACCATATCCCCCCGCTCACTGCTCGGCCACACGAGGACAAGCTCCTTCGCCGCCTTGAATCCACTTCCCCGCTGGCTCGCAGGCACCGAAAACCCCAATGGCAGAACCGACTGACACACAGAGCCGCGATTGGAATTCCCTCCCCGATGTTCTCTTGGAGCAGATCTGTAATCCTATGGACCTACTCAGCACCATCCGTCTGGCCGCATGCTCGGTGTCTTTGTACCGTCTACTCGTCTGCAATCGGCCGACTCTTTTCAAGACACCCTCCTTGCTAATGCCCGATCCTCGCAGGGGGCCCAGACACCGACTTGACGATTCTAAGGAGGTTGCCGTGGTGTCCCTTGACATGCTACCACTACCCGTCCACCTGTCCTTCATGCGCGGCCACTACTGGGCGGGCATGAAGGCCAACTGGGTCGTCCTCATCCACCAATCCGGTATTCCATGGCATCTCGTGGATATCCCATCGAGAGATCACCCTTCCATCTTTGGATACCACCGCCATCGAGCCTCGCGGCCTGCCGGACACTCCTGCCTACTACGCATGAGACGCGTCGAGCTTTTGGCTCGACCTCTGTTTGCTGAAGGTTGTAATCTGCAAAGTGCCCACACCATCAGAAGACTACATGGATTACAAGCTCATATGTCGTGTTCAACATGGGATTAGTCTATCTGGAATCCGGTCGCCATACATGGTTATGGCTCATCGTCGATCCTCTTTACCCAACACTTCTGTCTAATGCTATAGTGCACGATGGCATCGTTTATGCGGTCGGCCTTGCAGATTGGTTGCCTATAATGGTGGAATCTATAAATGCGTGTAATTGTTCTATATCATCTCATCTTTACCTTAAGAATACGACTGCCTGTTCATTGTTACAAATTTAGAATATATAGTATGTCTATAACCACATCATTGCTTTATGTTCCTCTCATTTCCTAGATTTTTATGACCACACATGTTATTGTTATAGTTGATATGATAACAATTGGTATCTAATGATTGTTAGAATAGATATTATGAGTATAACCTCATGATTGCTATATGTTACTCTCATTTCCAGGATTTTTATAACAACGCATGTTATTGCTTAGAGTTGATATGATAACTGTAGTAAGTGCTATGGTAGAATATGAGTAGGCCCTATCATATCTGTTTAACTCTCATTGTTACATGATGTTTGAACCATGATATATTGCTAGAATATGAAAGCCATTGGCTTAATTTTTTTAACTTGGGGTATGATTATGACCACGACATTGCAATTCTCTGTCCATGATATGTGTCACTGTTATAATAATCTTAATTCCACACATACTCTGAACATGATTCTTTTTTTGTCCTTTTGGTCTCCAATTTGAATTATTGCAGCAGACGCAAATGCGCTGGCCTTCATGATTCCAGGACCTGGAATCATACCAGCCGATGGGTGGTGGTTTATCGCTCCTTCAGCTGATGATGGTCATTTGCTGCTCATTTGCACATACCAAATTGACCAAACCATTTCATCAAACCACATGCAGTACGATGCCTGGGGTGTTCGTGACATTGATGGCTATGGCTGCTTCGTGTTCGAGAAAGATCCCAACTTCGTTGGGCCATGCGTATTCAACTGGAGGCGGGTTTACAGCCTCGGCAACCACTCCATGTTCCTCGGGCTCAATTATCCGATCATCCAACCAATCATCGATCATATCACCAGCGATGATTACCGTGCTATGAAACTTCCATTCGCTAGGGGGGACTGTGTTTACAGACCATACCATGGGTTTCATGAATCACCATATCCAGAGATTCGTCGACACAACTTGTTGCCAGATAATCTTCAGTGTGTGAAAGGCATCAAGCTTCCATGCAATGGATGGCTTTTGCAAACGCGACATGCGGCGATGTGGTTCATGCCAACAGCAAATATGCACAACTTGATTCGTACTGATATGTAGACTGAGCCATGTATTATGCTGCTGTAGCACGACCCTCTTTTGTTGGATATTATGTAGTGTTGTTAGTTTGAAGCACTCCTCTAGTTTGAAGGATAGATACCTTTCTAGGATCAAGTGCATCCTAACTCACCTGCGCAGGATTTACTGATACTGATGACGGAGATGTTGTGCAGTATATATATATATATATATATATATATATATAGAGAGAGAGAGAGAGAGAGAGAGAGAGATAGGGAAAATGCATCCTACTACAGGGTGTAGTTACACTCATTTCTCATATACTACCATGTGGTAGTATATACTCTACTTTATTACTTTTAGTATGCTCATATACTATATCTAAGATACTCCAAAGCGAATTATGTGAAAAAATTGCATGTGAGCCCATGTTTTTATAATATTTGTGAAATACGTACATATTTATGCGTAAAAGGAGTATGCTCAAAATATACTACATACTAAATAAAAAATAGTATATATACTACCTAAACATTCTTACATACTACATACTACGCGTATATACTCTCCGATATGATAGATACTACCTAGAACGTATGAAACAAAAGTGGGAGTAACTACACCCGGTAGTAGGAAAAATTTGTCCTATATATATATATATCACTTAGGCTTCAAGTGCGTACTTGTTAGTTAAACCTATGGTTAAAATGTGACACTAAATACGACAAGTAAGTAGTACAGTAGCAGTACTAGTATACACCGGTCAAATTATTCATCATGTCCACACATTGAATTGACGTGACAACACGCTGCGCATGAGGTGACACAAGAATCCCGGCGGCGTGTTCGGGTATTCTGGACTTCAGATTTGAAGTACCACTTATCTGTCGAAATCTTTCATCATTCACTTAAAACAGTCGATTGATCATACATTGAGTACCATATAACTGGAATTAACCCATGCAAGTCGAAGAAGGATTGGCCGGTGCTGCCGGCTGGCGTCAAGTTCGATCCCACGGATCAGGAGCTGATCGAGCACCTTGAGGCCAAAGTGAGTGCTGGCAGCGCGAGATCTCACCCTCTCATCGATTTGTTCATACCAACCATCGACAGCGAGCACGGCATATGCTACACACATCCTGAGAAACTTCCAGGTAAGACACCGGTCGGCCGTCTACTTGCACAAACATGTTCCTTTGTTTATAGCTCTATTTTTCTTTTTAGACACAGACCTGGTGAAGCAATTACAATTTTGCAGTTAATAAAAAGTGAAACAAGTGGCTGCAACATGCCAAAGATGTTATGAAAATGCCAACTACGTACACTAAAACATGTATTCGACAATACTGCAACACACTGAGTGGCCTAAGCAAGCATTTCTTCCAGCGCAATTCCAGGGCGTTCAAAAGGGGCACATGGACGCGTTGCAAGATACAGTCGGAGTGTGGCATGCACGCGATGTGGCACAACACCGGCAATACCTTGCAGGTGATGGTCAACGGCCGACAAATGGTCAGCAAAAAGGTTCTGGTGCTACACACCAACAAGAACTTTGACCAGCAGAGGACCAACTGGGTGATGCACCAGTACCACCTCGGGGACCTGGAGCAAGAGAAGGAGCGGGAGCTGGTCCTCTGCAAGATTTCTACCAGACGAACACTAGGGCCAGGAGTAAAAAGATTATAAGTTAGTTTGGTATTGGTACTTGTACTACCTTGTCGTCCGCAAGTTGGTATTGTTGTTAACGATCTTTTGGTATGAACTTGGCATTTCCTTCCGACCATCATGCCGAGGGTCGACGTGGATATAAAGATGAATCATTTGTTTCGAAACGAATTTTCAGGCACCTGATTTTTATTTGATGGGTAGCATAAGCACCTGCCATTCGAATTCCCAGTTCTCCAAATTTTTTGAGACAAGTGCATGCTCTTATTATCATGATGAAAAAACAATATCCATGCTGCATCCCGATTATCGATGCATACTTGCAGAATTCTCTCATTTATTGAGCAGGTATATTGTTTTTTTAGGTCGAGCAAGTTTCAACTGGGCTGTAGACTGCCCAGGCTTGGTTTTGTTTTTAACAGGCCCAACCCATGACGACAACGGGGCACAAAGATCCAGCAGGTATCTACTAGCCTCTGGCCCGCCAGCGTTAGTTATATTTTGTCATACAACATCCGCAGGCACTTTTTTTTACTGAATCAAACACACAACCCAGTTCTATTTTCCTCTTGAAAAGCATGTCCTACATCCGTTTTCTAATCTCTACCTATAGTTTTACTAGTTCATATACATGTATCATTATATTGAAAATACATAAAATTCACTTTTCATATTTACATTCTTATTTTTGTTGTTGTTTTCCCTCCCATCGCTGTTTTTTTACCACTGGTTTCCCCTTAAACCAACTCAATTGTCCCACGTCTTATTTGCTTACAAAAACAAAACGATTTTTTTGGCAAATCAATAAGTTCTTAAAAAATGTTTATCATTTCGGGATTACAAAAGTTCGGACTCCACCGAAATATGCAAAATAAGGTTGAACTTTTTGACTGTGGTCCTGGGCAGAAAATGGGCTGTAATAAATTACTTAAGAATTAGCAAATGGGATGCAAATTATTAAAAAATGGCAAATGGGCTCTATGTTGTCTGCCACAGATTTGGAGGCTAACTTGTGGGCCTACTAAGTTCATGCATACACAAGGTTTATCAAAAAATAAACTTAGTCAACAATCGACTCTACCAGCGTCAAACAGTTAGATGTCAATCTAACGGCAATCGTGCTTCTTCAGTCTTTGATCTTCCCTTGCCCAGCCGCCTGAGACCAGACCGTCGAAACCTGCACTCCGCCTCCCATGGCGGGTCAGGTTGCCGGGCAGGCCTCCCGACCCCATCATATACTCGCATCCCTAGCATGTCTATCCCTCTAATCACCCACACCTCATGTTATTTCCGGCGACGGCAGCCAACCAGTCAACCCTCGTACTCTCCACCGTGTGGGCAGCCACTGCCATGTCTTCCCCCGCTCCGTGTCGTTTCCTTCGTAGGCCTCTTCATCGTCCACCGCCCTTGTGCTCTCGGCGCGGCGTGGTCAACGTGGTCAACGAACGACATCCATTGGAAGTGGACTGTACGTGGACAAGATGACAGCTGGGTCCACGGCTACACACAAGGAAATGCCTCCTTATTACACGCAAAATAATGATTCCTGCACCAGACATCTGGGACCTGCCGGAAGGGCCTCTGTATTTCGTGAAAAAACGTTCCCTCCGCTGACAGGTCGGACCCACCAACTATATCTTCGCACGCAAGGAAGTGTCTCCTTATTGCGCACAAAAAAATGAATACCCCCTGCCAGCTGGGACCCACCACAGTGGGAGGCTGACTTAGGGCCTACTAAGTTGACGGGGACGGAGGGCTTTGTCAACTTAGTCAATATGAGCGATTCTAGCTCCAGTGACCGTACGATGTCCATCCAACGGTCTTAGTGCTTCTTCAACCTCTGGTCTTCTTGCTCCAGCCGCCCAAAGCAGCGCCGGTCGTGCCACCTGCTCCTGCCTTCCGTGGCCGGCTGTGCTGCCGCAGAGACCTCACCGCCCACATACTACTCCCACACATGGCCAGGCCATCCCTCCACTCACCCACACCCCCTGTTATTCTGCGGCGACGGCAGCCTCACACCGCAGCCGAACAAGTGAAGCCTCGTACTCCTCTCCGTGTGGGCATCCACTGCCGCGTCTTCCCCGGCTCCGCATCGTCCCCTTCCTAGGACTCGTCGTCGTCCACCGCCTTGGTACTCTCGGTGCGGCGTGGTCAATGTGGTCAACGACCGACTTCCATCGGAAGAGTACTATACGTGGAGAGGCTGACAGCTGGGTCCATGGCCACAGCCTAGTTTTTTTGTCTTTGCCAAGTAAGTCGCTTTGTCAGGCCTGTTGGGCTGCAAATCTTTCAAGACGAGGAGAGCTTCATTCGGCAGGCCGAGAAAATGGCCTGTCAGTAATGAGAAATGGGTTGTACATTTTTAAAACACACCAAACCGGTAATTAGTTTCAAATTTCTTTTTTTTTCATTTTGATATTTTAAATTGCATTGATTTTTATGCGTGGACAATTTGTTGGATTTTATATTGATATACATTTATTTTTTAAATCAGTTTGAATGAGACTCGAAATTTCGGGATTAAAAACAGTTCGGACCGCTTTTGAAATATGCAAAATTTCGTATAATTTTTAAACCGTGGCCACAATATGGGCTGTAATGCTAACAAAAAGAATATGGGCTCCAAAAAAACCTTAAGAATTAGCAAATGGGCTATAAGTTATTAGAAATAATGGCAGATGGGTTGTATGATGTTTTCCACAGATTTGAGGCTTTCCTAAAAAGGTTGGCCGACAGCAAAGTGACGGTTGGATGTCCATCCAACGGCCGTCATGCTTCTTCAATCTCTGCTCTTCCTGCTCGGCCCGCTCAAACAAGCGCCCGGGACTACACTCCCTCCTCCTCATGACCATTGTCTTGCCGCAGCCTCACCTCCCCACCATACTCCCATCGCTGGCCTAGCCATCCCTCTACTCACCCACACCTGCTGTTATTCTCCGGCGATGGTAGACGAACCAGTAAACTCTCGTACAGTCGTACTCCCCTCCGCATGGGAAACAACTGTCGAGTCTTCCCTGCCTCCGTGTCGTGCCCTTCCTAGGCCTCGCCATCATCCACCACCCTGGTGCTCTCGGCGCGGCCTGGTCAACGTGGTCAACGACCGACATGCATCTGAAGTGGGATCAGACGTGGAGAGGCTGATAGCTGGGTCCACGGCCGCACGCAAGGAAATGCCTCCTTATTACACGCAAAATAATGATTCCACCACCTGACATCTGGGACCCACAGAAAGGGCCTCTGTATTTCATGAAATAAAATGTTACCGCTGCTGACAGCTTGGACCCACCAGCTATATCTTCGCACGCAAGGAAGTGCCTCCTTATTATGCACAAAAAAATGAATACTCCCCCTGCTAGCTGGGACCCAGTATAGTGGCAGGCTGACTTGTGGGCCTACTAAGTTGACGGGGACGGAAGGCTTTGTCAACTTAGTCAATATGCACGATTCTAGCTCGAGTGACCAAATCCAAGGGCCGTAGTGCTTCTTCAACCTCTTGTCTTCTTGGTCCAGCCGCCCAAACCAGCGCTGGTCGTGCCTCGTGCTCCTGCCTCCCATGGCCGGCTGCGATGCGGCGGAGGCCTCACCGCCCCTACTACTCCCACCGCTAGCCAGGCCATCCCTCTACTCACCCACACCCCCTGTTATTCTGCGGTGACAACAGCCTCACACCGCAGCGAACCAGTGAACCCTCATACTCCTCTACGCGTGGTCATCCACTGCCGCGTCTTCCCCGGCTCCGCGTCGTCCCCTTCCTAGGCCTCATCGTCGTCCACCACCCTGGTGCTCTTGGTGCAGCGTGGTCAACATGGTCAAGGAACGGCTTCCATCGGACGTGAACTGTACGTGGAGAGGCTAACAGCTGGGTCCACGGCCGCAGCAAGGAAGTGCCTCCTTATTACGCGGCAAATAGTTATTCCTCCACCTGACAGCGGGGACCCACCGGACGTGCCACCGTATTTCGTGAAAAAAACGTTTTCCCCTGACTGCTGGGACCCACCAGCTACATCTTCGCACGCAAGGAAGTGCGTCCGGGCAAAAAAACAATTCGTCCCCCTGACTGATGGGACCCACCAGCTACATCTTTGCAGGCAAGGAAGTGCCTGACAGTCGCGACTCACCTGGTCGAAGCGTACGTAGCATTGTCATTCTGGTCGCGAACGTGTACGTAAATACTGGTAGATGTTGAGGCGCGCATGTAGCATGTACACGTACATACAGCGGAAAGTGTGCAAGAAAGAAAATACAGCCGCGTACGTACATACGGGCAGGGTCTCCAACGCCTACTCGTGCATATGTACGGCCAGAGCTCGTGTACATGGCTGGGTCGGAACAGAGAAACTGCGTCATCGTCGTGTTCATGGGTAGCCAACCGGTTGGGTCGGAACAGAATGCAGTGTCGTGTTCATCAGGAGGGCTTGGACGGAACAGCCGATGGAAACGAGGCCTGGCGTACCGCTTAACGGAGGAAACGACCTTGTGTTTGACCGACCACGGTCGAAACGGGATCCTGTTCATCGGGAGGGGTCTCGCGTACCCCAAAACAGAGGAAACAGACCTCCTACGGTCGAAACGGGGGCCCTGTTGATCGGGAGGGGTGTGGCGTACCACAAAATGGAGGAAACGGACTTGTGTTGGAGCGCTACGGTCAAAACGGGGGTCCTGTTCATCGAGAGAGGGTGTGGCGTACCACAAAATGGGACTCCACGTGATACTGTTCATCTCCACCGTCGACCCCCACGAGCCTCCACGGGCTATTGTTCATCCACCGTCGACCTCCTCCTGCCTCCACCTGAGACTATTCATCCACGGGCTCCTGTTCATCCAGCCTCCACCGTGCGCTACTCCACCGACTACCGTTCTACCAGCTCTCTCCACGGGCTCCTGTTCAACCACCCCTCCACGGGCTACTGTTCATCCAGCCCTCCACCGTCTACTGTTCATCCTTCCCTCCACCGTCTACTGTTCATCCTTCCCTCTACGGGGACGTCCTATTCATCCAGCCCTCCACGGGGTCATGTTCATCCAGCCCCAACCGACTCGATCGATCAGGGTCCTGTTCATCCAGAGGCAACACCACGGGGTCCTGTTCATCGACCCCCACCGGGAACTGTTCATCCAAACCCCCCCCCCCAGCAACACTCATTGTTCATCCAGAGGCAGCATCGATCGGCTTCAGTTATCAGTAGTAGCGAAGGAATCACTCGATCAGGATTAGTTAACAGCCATCGATCGATCGCTCGGGTTCAGTAACGCGTAGCCTGCAGTGCAATCGCCCGGGTTCAGTTAGAGCCCAGCGCGTCGCTCGGGTTCTGTTAGAGCCCAACGCCTCGCACCCACGAGCGTGTGTGTACGAGAGAAACACACATCGCTCGGCCCCGACCACCCACCGTAACCGGGAACACCCCGATATTTTCCTCGCCCTCGCTTCTACTACGGTTTTTTCCGTCATGGACGGCCCGAAGAATGTCATGCAGCTGCGTCTCCGACCCGCCCAGGACGAAAAGCCCATTTACTTCATGATTTTTTGTCATAGAAGTAGGACCCCACTACATCTATTATGATACCAGGTTTTGTCACAATTATCGTCATAGAAGTGTCATAAGTATGACAGAAAAAAATTTGTTCGGCCCAAAATGTCACGGATGTGTCTTTTTTTTGTAGTGATTGGTTTGGATCATCCAAAATGTTGAGCTTGCCTTTCCCTCTCATGCTAGCCAAATTCTTTGCACCAAGTAGAGATACTACTTGTGCTTCAAACATCCCTAAATCCAGTTTTGCCATGAGAGTCCACCATACCTACCTATGGATTGAGTAAGATCCTTCAAGTAAGTTGTCATCGGTGCAAGCAATAAAAATTGCTCTCTCTTAATATGTATGATCTATTAGTGTGAATAAAATAAGATTTATACGAACTTTTGATATGGAAGAAATAAAAGCAACATATTGCATAAGAAAGGTCTTTATCACAAGTGGCAATATAAAGTGACGTTCTATTGCACTAAGATTCTATACATCCAACCATAAAAGCGCGTGACAACCTCTGCTTCCCTCTGCGAAGGGCCTATCTTTTACTTTTGTCTTCTACCCTTATACAAGAGTCATGGTGATCATCACCTTTCCTTTTTTACTTTTTCCTTTGGCAAGCTCTTTGTGTTGGAGAGATCCAGATATATATATCCACTCGGATGTAGGTTTTCATAAAGTATTATCGTTGACATTACCCTTGAGGTAAAAGGTTGGGAGGCGAAACTATAAGCCCCTATCTTTATCTGTGTCCGATTGAAACTTTGAACCCATAAGTATCGCGTGAGTGTTAGCAATTGTGAAAGATTACATGATAGTTGAGTATGTGGACTTGTTTAAAAGCTCCTTAATTGACTCTTTCTGATGTTATGATAAATTGCAATTGTTTCAATGATTGAGATCATAGTTTGTTAGTTTCCAATGAAGTTTCTGATTCATACTTTACCTTGTGAATGAACTGTTACTTTAGCATAAGAAATTATATGGCTTTATATGTTGCTGTTCTAAAGATGATCATGATGCCCTGATGTCCATATTTTATTTTTATCGACACCTCTATCTCTAACCATGTGGGCATATTTTTCGATATCGGCTTTCGCTTGAGGACAAGAGAGGTCTAAGCTTGGGGGAGTTGATACGTCCATTTTGCATCATGCTTTTATATTGATATTTATTGCATTATGGGCTATTATTAACCATTATATCACAATACTTATGCCTATTCTCTCTTATTTTATAAGGTTTACATGAAGAAGGAGAATGCCGGCAGCTGGAATTCTGTACTGGAAAGGAGCAAATGTTAGAGACCTATTCTGCACAACTCCAAAAGTCCTGAAACTTCACGAAGCACGTTTTTGGAATATATAAAAAATATTGTGCGAAGAAAGTAACAGAGGGGGGCACCGGCCAGCCACAAGGGTGGAGGGCGCGCCCTACCCCCTGGCGCACCCTACCCCCTGGGCACACCCCCCGACCTTGTGGCCCCCCTAGCAGGCCTCCGGTTCCCATCTTTGGCTATATGGTGTCTTTAACCTTGGAAAAAATCAATAGGAAGCTTTCGGGATGAAGCACCACCGTCTCGAGGCGGAACCTGGGCATAACCAATCTAGGGCTCCGACGGAGCTGTTCTACCGGGGAAGCATCCCTCTAGGAGGGGGAAATCATTGCCATCATCATCACCATCGATCCTCTCATCGAGAGGGGGTCGATCTCCATCAACATCTTCACCAGTACCATCTCCTCTCAAACCCTAGTTCGTCTCTTGTATTCGATCTTGGTCCCAAAACCTCAGATTGGTACCTGTGGGTTGCTAGTAGTGTTGATTACTCCTTGTAGTTGATGCTAGTTGGTTTATCCGGTGGAAGATTATATTTTCAGATCCTTAATGATAATTAATACTCTTCTGATCTTGATTATGAATATGCTTTGTGAGTAGTTACATTTGTTCCAGAGGACATGGGAGAAGTCTTGTTAGAAGTAATCATGTGAATTTGGTATTCGTTCGATATATTGATGGGATGTATGTTGTCTCTCCTCTCGTGATGTTATGTGAATGTCGACTACATGACACTTCACCATTATTTGGGCCTAGGGGAAGATATTGGGAAGTAATAAGAACATTATGGGTTGCTAGCGTGACAGAAGGTTAAAACCTAGTTTATGTGTTGCTTCGTAAGGGGCTGATTTGGATCCATATTTTCCATGCTATGGTTAGGTTTACCTTAATTCTTCTTTCGTAGTTTTGGATGCTTGCGAGAGGGATTAATCATAAGTGGGAGGCTTGTCCAAGGAAGGGCAACACCCAAGCAACGGTCCACCCACATATCAAATTATCAAAGTAACGAACACGAATCATATGTGCATGATGAAAACTAGCTTGACGATAATTCCCATGTCACGGCCTAAGATGATGAGTTGGTCGAAAGATCATATGGTTTCATGTCTAACCTACCCGGCTTGTCATATAGGCTATGAATGAAACATAAGATGATGAACTTCTTAAGCACGGAAACAACAAAAGAGGATGATCTTCCTAACAAGCAAATCACTGGCATTAGATCGACATGCAAAACAATATGAAGCATTATTCTCAGGAGGCACAGTGAATAGCTCGTGATGCCACATGCCACAACATTCCAAGCTCAACTTTGCAATCAAACACAAGGCCTGGCATTACATAGACAATATTCAGAACAAACTCTTAAAATATCTTACATAAGTCAACATTCATGTGACTATGCATCTCAGCAGAGTAAATATTTACTTCTGAACTGAAGACAGGAATAGGAAAAAACGATCGACGTTGCTCACAGCAAAGGGCGTCCCACTCAAAAATATCAAATGCATGTCTTCTGGCTAACATCAATGAGCAAAAATTGACAAGGTTTTCCAATTCAAATATAATAAAATAATGTCAACTTTGACAAGCTTTTCCCATTCAAAATATGTAATGCTAGTGTTCCCCCGATCAGCTCACACATGAATATTGGCCCAGTGTCAACCCACCAATCGGTGAACTAACAAACTGAAAGTACGGTAAATAGATTACCATATCCAGATGCCCCATCATTGTTGCTTAGAGTGACATTGGCAGACTTGGAGTCCTGTCCTGGCTTCTTGGTACTTGTTTGGGCACTTGTTTGCCCATTGTTCCTCCGAACCACAAGTAAAGCAGCCATCTCTGCAGACTAGTCATGTCACCAGCGTCTACTAATACTCTGTAAAGCTTATCGATCATTCCATGTGTAATGTTGCGGAAACAGTGACTGCTTCTTTCTGCAGAGTGGTAAGACCAACTGGACCCACTAATGCAGCAGTTTTCCTTAGAAACATTGGCTCCTTTTGTGCAGTTCAACTAAAATCAAAGTAGGAATAAAACCGAGCTTTAATTTTGATATCCCTGTAAGCAACAAAAGGTATAAGGGAAACAATTACTGAGAAATAACGGTTGATGACTTGTACTCCCAGAAGAAAAACATCTACTGATCTACCTTATCTTAATGGGAAACAAAGCAGGAGAGTAGCAATTTTCAATCAGTGTGATTCATTCATAGTAACTGAGACATTATCTTAACAATGCCTTGTTTCAACATGTATAAAGAACGACAAAGCATAAAAGTATCATTCCTAAAACAATGCGACTGATTCATTTTAACAGAGACATTATCTTAACAATACCTTGGTTAAACATGTAGAAAGAACTACAAAGCAGGATAGTAACATTTGTAAAACACTGTAACTGATATATAATAACAGAGACATTATCTGAACAATACATTTCTTAAACATGTACTCCGGCCGATCCCTAACAAGTGTTGCAGTTTTGAACTAAGATTCAGTAGTTAATTCTAAGGAAAGTAGGTACTGACCTTTCAAGACCAATATTTGAAACAACGCCTGAGATGGATCTAAAAGAGATCTCAACACATATATGGAAATCCGGTCTCATTTTGTGCATTTCCACCCAAATTAAGCGAAGCAAAATGTCGCAATAACAACAAGTTGAATAGATATCCCTGTTTTAATAGAGGCAAAAAAGGAATGAATTACTGGCCAATAAAGGAGGATGAAACATGCGGCCACAAAAATGGTAATCCCGCGAATCCCTAACAAGTGTTGTAGTTTTGAAATAAGATTCAGTAGTTAATTCTGAGAGTGGCATTGCTTAATTTTACCAGCGGCATTAGATTAACAAAAAGCATAAACAGTTTCAGGGGGGAGTGGGCGCAACAACAACATGTGCTTCCATCTACTTATAAAGGGGGTGATGCAGAGTTTGTTGTAGCAAAGCAACAAGCATAATGTCTGGGTTAGTCCCATTTTTGTTCACTACTTAATGGGAAAAGACAGCAATACAATAACTTCAATTCAACATTTATTTAAAACAGTACCAATACAAGTAGCACAACATCTCAAAACACACTGCATGATCATGGGGATGAAGGCAAGTACCAACCTGTCATGACGCACACAAGATCACGTACGAATCTGCCAACACGAATAGGAAATCCAATCTCGTTTTGTGCAGTTACTCTGAAATCAAGTAAAGTCGTCGGTGAGACATTTAAGTTTGCTATAGCAACAAGTTGAATAGATACCCCTGATTTAACAGAGGAAAAAAAGGAAACAATTACTGACAATAAAGGAGGATGAAACATGCGGCCACAAAAAGAAGCATCTACCTTATCTTGATGGAAAACAAAGTATAGGATAGTAGCATTTCTAAAACGGTTGCATTGATTCATATTAACAGAGAAATTCTCTTAAAATAGTTCAGTAGTTAATTTTGAGAGTGGCATTGCTTAAAATAGAATAGCTTCAATTCAACATTTATTTAAAACAGTACCAATACAAGTAGCACAACATCTCAAAACACACTGCATGATCATGTGGATGGGACATGGGACATGCCAGCACCATGTGCGTCCACACGTATAAATGGGTGATGCAGAGTATGTAGCCAAGCAGCATATCTGCGTTGGTCCCATATTTGTTCTCTTTGAAACTTTTTTTTATGTGAGGGCGGCAAATCTAGTCCTGCACAAACTACCCGACCCCCCAGTTTCTTTCCCTTTTCAACAAAGAGTTGGGTTCCTTACAGATGTGTGTACTGCGTTACCCCCTTTTCCCCTTTTCGACCAACAAAGCGGCTGGATAGCTAGTCTATACTACTTTCCCTCCCTCCTTTCCTCATTGAACCACGTCCTAGATTCCTGCTCCACCCCACCGCACCCTTCTTTCCTCTTTGAACCAAGACCTAGATTCGACTACAGAATCGAAAAAGATCAGCATGTAGCTAGACCAATGACGGTTTCAAAGAAACTTATACCTTAGGGTCGTCGGGATGTGGCAAGGCGTGTGGCGGGAGGTCAGATCTGCTCACACTACGTATGGCAGTGAGGAAGAAGGGGTCGTGGCCCTCCTGCACAGGCGCTGGGTGAAAGATAAAAGCGCAGCCGGCAGTGGATTGCCTCCCTCGCCGAAGGCGATAGAGTGAACGCTGCACCTCCTCCCCTTCCCGGTGCGACGGGATCTGGACGCCTCCTTCGCCAGCTGTCCTGTGAGGGGGGTGAGAGAGACAGAGGCCACAACGTAGTTTTGTTTAGATCTGGTGAAGAGGGTGAGAGACAGTGAATATAGCAAACCCTAGCAAAGGAACGCTGTCGGTGTCAAAACCGGCGGATCTCGGGTAGGGGGTCCCAAATTGTGCGTCTAGGCGGATGGTAACAGGAGACAAGGGACACGATGGTTTTACCCAGGTTCGGGCCCTCTCGATGGAGGTAATACCCTACTCCTGCTTGATTAATATTGATGATATGGGTAGTACAAGAGTAGATCTACCACGAGATCAAGGAGGCTAAACCCTAGAAGCTAGCCTATGGTATGATTGTTGTTAGTCCTGGGACTAAAACCCTGCGGTTTATATAGGCACCTGATATGTTAGGGTTACACAGAGTCGGTTACAATGGTAGGAGATCTACATATCTGTATCGCCAAGCTTGCCTTCCACGCCAAGGAAAGTCCCATCTGGACACGGGACGAAGTCTTCAATCTTGTATCTTCATAGTCCATGAGTCCGTCCAACGGTGATAGTTCGGCTATCCGGACACCCCCTAGTCCGGGACTCCCTCAGTAGCCCCCGAACCAGGCTTCAATGACGATGAGTCCGGTGCGTTGATTGTCTTTGGCATTGCGAGGCGGGTTCTTCTCCAAATTCCATATACTTGTTGAATAGTGTCCGGCTTCTGATAAATGCTGCGCTTCTTGGCTTCTACGCCCAATAATGGCCATCTTCCACGTGTTTCAATGAATGCGAAAAGCCAGGGTATTTTTACACTTACCCCCCTAGCTGCGCAAATGAGCCGCCTATAAAAGGGACGAGGATCTAGATCTGAGTCACACCATCCCCCCTCTGCGAGCTTTCATCGGGCGCCTCGACAAAAACCCATTCCATCATGGATAGTCGACACGGCTCCTCCTCTCACGCTCCCAGCCCTCAGCACCGAAATTGGGGAAATGCTCAGTCCGCATAGCGAGCTAGTTATACTCCAAACCAAGGGATTTCTTCCCCGGCCTTCATGGTTCGGTTCGAGCGGACTCGCCACCTACAAGGGTGGAAAGCAAGCGGAGAGTGTCCCCGATCCCTCTAAAGGAGAGCGGGTGTGCTTCATCTCTTATCTAGTAAGAGGACTCGGATTTCCAATCCATCCGCTTTCTCCGGGGCTCTTGGAGTTCTACTGGCCTCGGTTGCACCACCTTACGCCTGCCTCCATTCTGCATATCGCGGGCTTCGTGGCCCTTTGCAAACTGTTCTTGGGCATTGAGGCTGTTGTGGAAGAGATTATTCTGCCTAGTACCCCGTTCTCATGAGGGGTCAATATATCAAGTGGGCGGAGCCAAACTATGGCGCATCGCTGGGACCGGATATCTATCCGGAACCCCGAAGAAGGCGTCCGAAGACTGGCCTTCGGAATGGTTTTACATGGAGGACGTCTCGCTGCTGGACCCTGTTCGGATCGGCCTTCCGGAGTATAGCAATGCTGCTCTAAAGAAGCGCCTAAGCTGGCGCCCACGGAGGCCCCAGAGGGAAAATGACCGGGACGTCCTTTACTTGATGAGCCGAATAAGATTACTGGCTCATGCCGGATTGACCATGATCGGAGTCATGTCAATCTGCATTATGAGGGGAGTGCAGCCGCTCCAATATAGGGGCCACCCCATGTGGGACTTCAATGGGAGGACGATGCCACCCGCCATGGCCGCAAAGGGCCGGGATCGGTCACCGAATTGGTGAAGACCTTATGCACTATGTATAAAGGGGAGGAGGAGGATTTCCTCCGCGTCAATCCACTGAGCAAGTTTTCTTCGAATAATCCTCGAAGTTGGGTAAGCAAAACATCTTTGTGGCCTGTCCGATCCATGTTCCCGTGGTTAAATATCTCATTTCATGGTTTCTGCGCAGGAACTGCGCCGAACTATGGAGAAGATACACGGCCCGCCCCCACAACCCGAGGATCCGGAACGGTCCCTCGATCTGGCCTCCGAAGAGGATCCAGATATAAAGGTGGAGTTGATCGACGGGGTGTTCCACCAACTTAGCATCGACAATGCTTTGGTTGCCATTACGGCTGATTACCCCGGAATACTTCCAGCCTCACGTATAATCGAGACCGAGGTCCCAATACTCGATAATGACCTATCCGTGCTTATTTCTTGATCACCGTGATACCAATGGTGTTTCGCAGGAGGTACCTTCGAGGTGAAGCCGAGCCAGCGGCCGGGCCAACAAGGCAGCGTCTGCCCCGCAGGCTGAAAAGAAGTGCGGTCCGGATTGAAACTCTGCCGCAACGGTATGGCGTGTCACCATATTCCCAGGATTGATTCCGCAGAGGTGTACTAACGCTGGTGCTCTTTTCAGGAAAAAGAGCGCTCGCTGGACTGAGTCCGGAGAGGTTGCCAATCGAACCTCTGCCGGCCAGGATCCAAAGCCGGGTCTGGAAGCGGAGGCGAGCACGAGGCGTGCGTCGGATGCTCCTCCGACAAAGGATGCCGACAGATTGTCCGCCACCAACTCTGAGGTGCAGAGCGCCATGAATCACAGGCGCCGCCGGACAGTTCTTCGTGACGCTTGTTTCTCCCAAGAGGCCTTGAATGCCTTCAATTCGGGAGATGCGCACCTCTGTGCCGCTCAAGATGGTCTAGCCAGAGCCACGAGCAGTATGTAAAGGACATACGGGTAAGGAAATTTGACGATTATATATGCCAAGAGCCCACGAGACTTAAAATAGTTAGAATAACTGATTTAAGGATCATTTGTTATGCTGAGGATCTTACAAAAAAGAATACCCGACTGTCCCAGGAGCTTGAAGAATGCAAGGCCCAACTTGAGGCCGCACTAGCCGCTACAGGGGGAGCCACAGAGACCCCCTCTGGTAATATATGCTTCAAAAGATAAATAGGTTATGAAGTGCATCGTGTGTGTAAATCTGACAATAATATTGCAGATGGCCCCGGACTAGATCCGGACAAGCAACAACTCCTGCACCAACTAAAGGCCGGCGAGAGCGTGCTTACGAGGGTGCGGCAGGAGAAAAATAGCCTCCAAGATGCCAACACCCAACTGGGTGAGGAACTAAAGGATGTTCGTGCCCAGTTGTCTGACTCCGTAAAGGAGAATCGACGGCTTCATCGCGGCATTTTCAAGAGTGCTTGAGCGAACTTTGAAAGAGTTCGGTGAGGAAGGCGACTAACATAAACATGTATGTAGGTTTGCTCACAGTGTCGTCTGAAGAGGAGATGCCCAGTTCTTGGTGATCTTCTTCCCAAAGCTGCGTCGGCTACCGCACGAACGAGTTCGGCAGGTGATGAAAGGCGTCGGCCAGGCCTTGTGGCCATCTGTCTCCCTGCCCGAAGGCATTGGAGAGCTGGCAGAGCGGCTTCAAGGAGCACGGCGGCGCTTCCGACTATGGAAGATATCGGTCTGCCGTCAGGGCGCCAGGGAGGCCTGGGCCATGGTGAAGACGCGGTACACGAAGGCTGACCCAGACCACATGGCCGAGGTCGACTCAGGCCCTGATGGGAAGGAGATCCCTGTAAGCTTAGTGTACGGCCAAGTAGAATTGGCCGCCAAGTATTCCCAGAAAGATTGTAAATTAGATAGCCTATTAGATGGCATTGAGGAGGAATACAATGAGTCGAGTTGACTATGTAATTAAATATGACATGAAAA
Organism: Aegilops bicornis; assembly: GCA_021605145.1. Classification (NCBI taxonomy): domain Eukaryota; kingdom Viridiplantae; phylum Streptophyta; class Magnoliopsida; order Poales; family Poaceae; genus Aegilops; species Aegilops bicornis. The sequence continues at coordinate 158,826,164 of CM038671.1, read as the reverse complement.
ATGGCTTCTAGCCGGATTGTAGATCGTTTGTCGTAGCGGACCTTTTCGCTTCGACCTCAGGACCCAATAGTCTGGAGTGTGTCCGAATACCTTCATGGTTATATAAGAATCGGGGTATGCATGGAGACAAGGCATAGGGGTCATTATTGCTGTATCAGACAAGTGCCCAACTAGTTATGTTATATTACATGGATAGTAAGAAACATCTTCCAGGGAGAATAGTTCCGTTAAAGGTTCCTTTCACTGGGATGCATGCCCTAAAGTGTATGTCAAAACTGCTAAGAAAGCAGAAAATCATCTGGGGGCAGATGGATAAATAGTTAGAAGTCATCTTTCAGTTCACCGATCGAATATTCCCTTAAGAACGCTAGCTTTCGGCTTCACCCAGTCTGAGGTACACATCCGGCTGATCCGGCAGTAAAAATCGCAGAGGTGCTCCCTTTACCACCTAGCCGAACAATCGGGAACGTAGGGGTAAGCACAGGAGCCAGGCAACCCAGCTTGGCCAAAACTTAAGTCATATCAATGCATATAATGGTGAATAAATGGTACATGCGGAAGTTTGACACATGTATTGGGCATGAAGCCCGTATAAATAAGCTTCTGTTAAAGAAGCCCCCAGGTATAATGAGCGCGGACAGCGCGTCAAGTATGTGCGAACAAAGCGCGAACGAGCCGCTAAAGGCTTTAAAAAGAGAGGGGAGGAAGGAAAGAAATAAAAGACAGCAAAAATAGAAAATGTGGACGAAGGAAGGAGACGAACTCGGAGTCCGGCGCTTAGGCGTAGAATCTTCGTAGACGGGCTGCGTTCCATGGGTTCGGCTCGAGTCGGTTATCCGATGCGTTTTGCAGACGGTATGCTCCGCCGGTCAGGACCTGGTCGATGATGAAGGGACCTTCCCATTTGGGCTTGAGTTTGTCCTTTTTCTTGTCCGGCAGGCGTAGAACTAGTTCGCCAACGTTGTAAGCTTTGGCCCGTACTTCCCTGCTTTGATAACTTCGAGCCTGCTGTTGATAAAATGCGGAACGAGCCTTTGCCACGTTGTGCTCCTCCTCCAATGCGTCCAAACTCTCTTGCCGATCAAGCTCGGCTTCTCTTTCTTCATACATGCGCACGCGAGGTGAGTCATGAATTATGTCGCAGGGCAAGATTGCCTCTGCGCCGTACACCATAAAAAATGGTGTGAATCCGGTAGTACGATTCGGCGTGGTCCGCAGCCCCCAGAGTACGGAGTCGAGCTCCACAACCCAGTGCGTGTTAGATTCGTTGAGGGACCGCACTAGTCTGGGTTTAATGCCGCTCATGATTATACCGTTTGCTCATTCGACTTCACCGTTGGTTTGAGGGTGATAGACTGAGGCGTAATCGAGCTTGATGCCCATGTTTTTGCACCATAATTTGACCTCATAGGCCGTGAATTTGGTGCCTTTATCAGTGATGATACTGTGGGGGACACACGGACGGTGCACTACCCCTGATATGAAGTCTATCACCGGTCCGGATTCGGCCGTTTTAACAGGCTTGGCCTCTATCCATTTCGTGAATGTATCCACCATGACCAATAGGTATTTTTGCTCCCTTAAGGGGTCCAACCATGCCAAGCCCCCATACAGCGAACGACCAGGTGATGGGTATAGTTTTGAGGGCGGTGGGTGGCATGTGGCTTTGGTTAGCAAAAAGATGGGAAACGACGCATCGTTGGACTAAATCCTGCGCATCTGCCCGGGCCGTCGGCCAATAAAATCTTGTACGGAAGGCCTTGCCTACAAGGGCCCGGGCTGCGGCGTGGTGCCCACCCAGTCCGGCATGAATTTCAGCCAGGAGGTTTCGCCCTTCCTCTTCGGAGATACACCTTTGAAGGACTCCTGTAGTGCTTTTCTTATAAAGCTCTCCCTCATGGACTTTATAGGCTTTAGATCGCTGTACTATGCAGCGAGCCTCATTTTGGTCTTCGGGGAGTTCCTGCCTAGTTAGGTAGGCTGGAATGGTTCCATCCACGGGGCGATAACCGCCATTATTTCGTGGGCAGAGGGTGTTATCTCGGTGGCAGAGCCTCCGATTGTGTCAGAGTGTTCGGCGTCAGGCAGTGCGGTTGGGTCCGGATTATTATTTCCGGACTCCCCTTCCCATAGTACGGATGGCTTGAACAGCCGTTCCAGGAAGATGTTGGGCGAGACGGCATCGCATTTTGCACCGATGCGTGCCAATATTTCCGCCGCCTGGTTGTTATCCCGGGCTATATGGTGAAATTCGAGCCCTTCGAACCGTGCTGACATTTTTAGGAGATACCATGGGAAGGGCGATGGTGAACCTAAATTCCGAACACAAGGCCGGTTGGGGACTCCTCCAAGGAGCGCGGCATTTATCAGAAGGATATGGATCATCAAATCATAAACCTCCAGTACGGTTCCGTACCCTCTAGGGGTTTTTTGTTTTTTTATGTTTAATCCATGTGCTTGGTGATGATGCACCCTTTTATTCCGGACTAGGGATGTATTAGGGGCCGGATTATCCCAAAATTGACGTTCGGTTTTCCAAGCACTCTCCATTGCACAGTACTTTTGTACTATCGTCACCAAGTCATCAAAGCGTGTAATTTCGCGACGACTTATGGCGTTTAGAATTCCTTTGCCCGTGCAATTGTTGCAAAAAAGTGAGATTGCGTCCTCCTCTCGGCAGTCCTTTATCCTGTCCATAACCAGGAGGAATCTGGCCCAGTAATGATGTACTTTGTTTGATTGGCTCTTGCGAATTCGGGATAGATCGCTAATGTTTGGGTGGGCGGGTGGAACTAGATCCGGAACCCCGTCCAATTTAAGACTCAGGGGCCGAGAAGTTTCTGAACTCGGAGGTTTGGATTTTTGAATGCTATCCAATGAGTCCAACCCGCCGCCTGACTTTAAGGTCAGGGCTTGATCGACATCCGTCCCTCTGCGGGAATCCGTCATGGAGGGATCGGGAATCCAGACGTAGCTAGTCCTTAAGATAGAAGAAGAATCGCCGCATTGCTCCTCTATCACAACAACATGATGGGTAGCTTGGGGAGAGTTGATCTCTCTCGGATCGGTTTTAGGCCCGATCAGTGCGTAGTCTATGGCGACTCCCTGTATGCGGCGATGCGATCCAAGAGCTCGTTTACGGAGGAGAGCTCGATCGGATCTAACTGTTCGGCAAGTTCCGAATTAACTTGAAGATTGGTTTCGATGACTCGAGAAGTCATCGTCGACGCGGCGGCCGAACTGGCGGTCATAAGAAAACCACCAAGCCGGAGAGTCTGGCCAGTGGCCAAGGCTCCTTTAGCGATAATATCATCTTTAAAGACGGGATGAGGCATCCTTCCTGACGGCGACGGCACAGAGGAACTCTCAATGAAAGCATCAATGTCGGTGTCAAAACCGGCGGATCTCGGGTAGGGGGTCCCGAACTGTGCGTCTAGGCGGATGGTAATAGGAGACAAGGGACACGATGTTTTTACCCAGGTTCGGGCCCTCTAGATGGAGGTAATACCCTCTCCTGCTTAATTAATATTGATGATATGGGTAGTACAAGAGTAGATCTACCACGAGATCAAGAGGCTAAACCCTAGAAGCTAGCCTATGGTATGATTGTTGTTCGTCCTACGGACTAAAACCCTCCAGTTTATATAGACACCGGATAGGTTAGGGTTACACTTATTCGGTTACAATGGTAGGAGATCTACATATCCGTATCGCCAAGCTTGCCTTCCATGCCAAGGAAAGTCCCATCCGGACACGGGACGAAGTCTTCAATCTTGTATCTTCATAGTCCATGAGTCCGGCCAACGGTGATAGTTCGGCTATCCGGACACCCCCTATTCCGGGACTCCCTCAAATGCTGAGCCTCCAGCGTGTATATATATGTGTAGTGCGGCGAGAGTGTGGAGAGTGCAAACCCTAGCGAACAAGCGCTGAGGCTCCAACTTATATATATACTGTAGTACGGACTGAGCTCCGGTGCCTTAACTGCACCTGCTTTTGGCTGTATGACAGGTGGGCCAGCCACATTTTGGGCCCACCTGTCATAAACCCAAAGGCAGGTGCACTAAAGTCAATGAAGCTGCGTCCATATAGTACTCATGTATATGGCTAATATATAGTGGAGTGGTTTTCTTATTCTCTCAAGAACAATCGTTTTAAATTGTGTAAGTACGAAACGAAACTCTTTATTTAACGTACCAGTGAGGAAAACTACTACTCCCTCTGTTCCTAAATATTTGTCTTTCTAGAGATTTCAACAAATGACAACATACGGAGCAAAATGAGTGAATCTACACTGTAAAAAATGTCTATATACATCTGTATGTGGTAGTCCATTGCAAACCACTTGAAAGACAAATATTTAGGAACGGAGGGAGTACTTCCGATGAACTAACGATCCACGCGTCCTGGTCGCACTTCCTGTCCTTCACGTGCGGTACACTACCCTCCCTTAAGTGAACAACCACACATGCGCCAAATTATCGGAAACGTGTGAGAGTGTGTACAAATACAGAATTTTAATTTCCATTATCGGAAAGGTTTGAGAGTATGTACAGTTTGCCCTCTCTAATAATTATGGTTTGGTGTGTTCGGCCAAAACTTGGTCAAACTTTACAATGATTGACTTCAGCCAAATCTATGCGGAGTAAATAAAAATGGAGAGCTACTACGTCCATCCGGGTTTTTAGTCCGCACCATTTTTTTTAATCAAAGTTAATAGCTGGACAAAGAAAATTACAGGGGAGCTGGAGACAAAGTTGTGAGAAGGCTTAGAAATCAATACAAAACTTATGCTCTTAGTACCAACGTCGATCCTTCTTCGAGGAAACATTTGGTTCATAGCCAATTGTGTGATAAAATTGCACCAACGTGAAAGACGACTGCGTCTCCAACGCGACCAAGGTGAACTGACGAAGGATATCATCTTTGTGGGTAACAACCAAAGAGCACTGATGGAAGACAACTTGTTTTTCATTGAAAATCGATCAGCTTCACCAGCCGACGCAACCATGAGGCGCAACCATGAGCATCGATAGGTCATCGTGGTGATGCATCATCCATTTGGCATCAAGTTTGGGTGAGGCACCTATGAAGTTTGACAAATCCTCACTGTGGTTTGTTTCTTCTCAGTAGTCAAGCTCGAGGAAGGAAGAACCACGTGGCAGAGGACAGTGAGGCGGAACAACAATGGCCATCCAATTTTGTGCAGTTCCACTAAAATTGAGGATGACATGCCCGGGTATGGAGTTATGCATCGCTGTTTCCGAAAATATAAAAAAGGGATATAGTGTTGTTACTTTGTTTTACAAGATTAACAACGACATCTCAATTGTCCATAAGAATTATGAAAAGTACACCAACAAACAGAAACATCATGACTATCTTGATGGGAACTAAACCAGGATACCCGAGAAAAAAAAGCATTTCTTCATTTAACCAGTGATAGTATTAGATTAGCAGCAGCAATAGGAGCATATGGACAATGACCGCTTTAGCCACCATGTACTTTTTGTCGAAACAAAATGTATACCTCCACCGAGGCATAAATCAGGACAACTTTTCGAGTGGCATTTCCTCTATAATAGTAGGTGATGCTGGACCAGCCGACGAACCCTAGCTACAATACATGAGGAGCTGGGGAGTAGCCGCATAGAAGAAAACCCGCATGCAGCGACCTAGGGAGCTGGACCAGTACAAGAAGTTATACCTCAGGTGGGCGAGATGTCGCTTAGGCGGGCTGGCGGGATCTGCCCACACGACGGCAGCGAACAAGGGCGCGGAGGACCTTAGTCCGCGCCAGCGCCGGCTCCGAGAGGACGGTGCGTATCGGCTTCCTCCATCACCGACGGCGATAACGTTAACGCTGCACCTCCTCACCTCCCGCAGCGGACGGGATTCGGCCGGATCTATGACCACCGGTGAGGAGAGAGATAGTATGGACACTGTCATCTTGTTTTGATATGGAGAGGGTGAGAGAGCGAGACGCGAGAAACTCTATCAAACAAGAGGCTATAATGGAGTAAAACAATCTATCCATAGCAGTGGTTTTAAATAGAATACACGCATTCTAGGAAAAAAGAAATGAAAACTGGCGGACAATTATTTAACGTACCAAGAAAGAAAACTCGATCAAAAACACGCCCCCGCTTCCAGGTCGCGAGAGTCGTCGCGCACACACACATAGACATAGACATGCACATCCGTGTTTACGTAAAATTCCATCTCCATCTCCATCTCCAATCATATTAGTCCAACTGGCACATTATTTACGTTGTTTATTATATATGTGGCAATATTAACGTACAACATCTCTTGTTTCCGGGCGCCGGACCGCTGCCATGGCCGCTCCTAACCAAACCGAACCCTCTTCATCACCCGCGCGTGCTTCCCGCCCGAAACGGTCAGTGCCGCATTCATGCCCGGCCAGAGCGGACGCAACCTCTCACTGGCGCCGGTACTGAAGCGGTGCGCCAACCGAGAGAGTGTCGCCCGCGCCGCTTCCTGGTGCACGCGACTGCTCCGCGTTCAAAGATCGCAATAGCCGGCCACAACATGCATGTAAAAAGTTCTTGGGAGTCCGTGCTACAGCTAGCTGTCCTCCCCAACTCGTCAATCTCTTCTAGTAGTACTAGTACTCCATGGCGCGATCCATCGACAAGAAGGCGGGGAAGTTATCGTATACTCGGTTTGCGGTGAGTGGCATGCCGAGCGACCATGTGGGGTCGAGCCGTGGAGGAGGGTGAGACACGAACGCGATAGACGTGATTTAAACGTTGGTTTTGCTCGATGGCTCGATCCAATGAAACGAAATGTTGGTTTCTCTCCGTTTCCATTTTTTCTCCGGAAAAAAGGAAACTTTCCACTCCATTTTCATCCCTACTCCAAGGTTGCCCCGTTACAACATTCCATCAAATACAAAGGAAAACTAACACGCATGCTGACGCATCTTAATGATTCACATATCATAGCCAATATTTACTTCACAACTAAAGACAAAAGTTGTGAGAGCATGTACCAAAGGAAAACTACTGATGGGGTCACTGCGACTCAAACCCTAAACCCTAAACATGATTTAATTTCCTGGCCAGGTAGAACCTGTCGAAGGAAAGACGCCTGGCACCCTCGGATCATACGATGCTTTTGTGCAGTTCCTCTAAAATCAAGCTGAGCATCCCTAATGGCAAAGATATTCAAGAAGTGTGATTAGAATAATAGTACTGGCACTAGTTCATGAGACATAAACTCATCACAAGTAGAAGCCGGTAGAAGTAGCGAAAGATCGACATGGAGATGGAGCTACATGGGAAGCTGCGGCAGTGGAGCAAACCGGCTCCAAAAGGAAGATGGACTACCTGGGACATCGGGCTGTAGCTAGAAGGGCGGTTGGAACGCGGCATCGGCCCATACCGCAGTGACCCCCGATTGGTACGTACCGACTATGGATTTTCTCCCTCGCTGATGTCGACCGCGTCTACGCAGAACATTGTTCCCTTCCCCCAGCTGCAGGATCAGGCCAGATGTGTGACCAGCGGTGTGGCCACCGTCGTTCGATGCTTGTGAAGAGAGCAAGCCAAGCAAGCAGGCTTGTAGCTTAGGCTCCTGCTAGTGTATACATAGTGGTTTTATTTTTCTCTCCATATCAACCATTTTATATTGCGTACGTGTCATTGAACAGCGAAATGATGGTTGCTTCTTCCGACTAACTTACTGTGTGATTTGACTGCTCCTTTAGTGGCCCCTACACGTACTCCCCTACGTGTATGCAGCGATACTGCGTAAACATGGACGCAAAAATGCGCGCGACGCCCTAATGCATGCATGTCCGAGCACACGATGGAACACACACGTTCACGCTCAAGTGCTCAACCTACACGTGCATGCACACACATACTCAGCCAGGGTGAGCTAGTGACCGTATAAACACCAGAAAATGTGTATATTGAGCGCAATGAGCGTATTATGAAGTCCACTGACCGTATTTTTACAAATATACAGTGACAAACAATGTATTTATCTCGTTTGAAATTAAGCCATATTAACCGGAGAGGAGGCAGTACGGACTAGCATTACTTTGCTGTGTCACGTCAACTTGCCGAACAAGGAGAAGCTTGCAGGACGGGAGAAGCTTGCGCGCGGTGGCTCACAGGACAAGGAGAAACTTTTGACTAATGCAAGTTGTCCTTCGCTCAGGCAGTGGACGTGCGACAGTTAATTCGGTGTCAGATTGCCAGAAGCATACACTATACTAGTACTATTATTGTTGCACTTCCCGAAGAGGCGAACAGCCAAGCGCAAAGTTTACTAGTACTAGGAACTGGATGGAGGAGCTTCTGCACTCTTATTATATTTTTAAAATGTGATAAAGCAATCTTCAACACATTTGGTTCTCTTCGAGTGTTCTCGTCAACTCGCAGAATGAGGAGAAGCATGCAGGACAAGGTGAAGCTCGCTTACGCCTTTTGGCTAATGCAACGTACCTCGCCCAGGCGGTGGACATGCATCAGTTCATTCGGTATCAGATTGCCAGAGGCATACACTGTAGTACCGAACATGCGGAGTACCATCATTGTTCGACTTCACGAAGAGGCAAAGAGCCAAGCGCAAGGTTTAATAGTACGAGTAGTACTACTACTAGAACCACATGGTGGAGCCTATGTACTCTTATTTTTCTTAATCTTTGATAAAGTACACATTTATTCCGGAGAAGGGCGAAAAATGGTAGCCCAACATGTAATGATGATATCGATCAACCATGCTCGAATATATCTTGGCCTCCGTGCGAGCCCGTCTGTGTGATCTCGCTCCTCGTCTCTCTCAAGGAATGGCGGTTGACCATTTTTCCGTCAATTGAGATCGGTTTGCTCACACTCCGGTCCCACATGTCAGTGATATGCCAAGACGAGGTGCGTTGACCGATTGGCCATACGCGTACTTGGTTTTGCACCTTCATACTACTCCTCCCTCCGCCACAGTTTACAGGGCGCGCTTCATTATAATGCATTTCTCTCAATGCACTTCCACCACCAGGGAGACTTTAGACGTGTTTGGTTTAATGCTCAATTAATTAGGTCGTGGTAACCGCAATTTTCTCTCGATGTAGTACTACGGAGTGGAGTACGTGCATGCATGTGTCTACCCAGGGTGGAAGCATTGCATGCATGTGTGTACGCATTATTTCCTCTAGTAATAGACGCCGTGCTATAACTATCAATGCTATTTTTCAGGCCGACCGCTAGTCGCCTTGGTCCCAGAGATTTTCTCTTTTTCTGAAGCGCGCTCTATAAACAGTGACGGATGGAGTAGTATGAGCGGATTCAAAGAAGAGCGTATTGATGGTTGCTTCTTCCGAGCAACTTACGATTGGGAAAGGTGGGGCTTATGATTTGACTGCTCATTACTCACTATTAATGTGGCATAGCGACGGTCTGAGTCTCCCATGCGGTACATGCACTACCCCTCGGTTCTTAAATATACTCCGAGTATTTGTCTTTCTAGAGATTTCAACGAAGTGACTACTCAAATATTTGTCTTTTAGAGATTCAAATGGACTACTACATACGGATGTATATAGACATATTTTAGAGTGTAGATTCACTCATTTTCTCCGTATGTAGTCAATTGTTGAAATCTCTAGAAAGACAAATATTTAGGAACGGAGGGAGTACACATCCGAAGCAAAATGAGTGAATCTACACTCTAAAATATGCCCATTTGAAATTTGTAAAAAGACAAATATTAAGGAACGAAGGAGTATAATTTTGTGCATGGCACATGGACCCGGATGCCGAAGAGGCTTCTGGCAATGCTATCAAACTTCCAGCATTTGTTTACATAATTGACGTACTATGCAAATAATTTTCCAGCGACATGAAATTGTACAATAGTGTGAGCTTTCAGCTTTTGTTTCGTGTGTCTTGCCATTGATGCTCTTTCAGAAACAATAAAAACTAACTTCCTTGCTAATCAGAGCTAATATTTACATCACTGGCCCGAAGACAAAGTTGTGAGAAGGTGTTAAATTAAAATTGATCCATGCTTTCATTGACAGCAACATCCCCCCAGCTCTGTCTAAATCAACAAGGCATGTTGGGAAAAAAGTAGCTGTCTGGAGCATGCAACATTCCAATCATTTTGTGCAGTTCCACTAAAATAGAGCTGAGTGTCCCTGTTCCAAAGATATTAAGTGTGATTACGATAATAGATGATTGTTGATGAAACAATAAACACACAAATAGAAGCCGGTCACCTTTGCAGTCTCTCTTAAGACTAACTAGTTGGAGAAGATTAGGCTCGGAGTTTGATGAGGAGGATAGAGCAAAACCAATCTCCCTTTGTGCAGTCGCAATGAAATGTAGAGACGTTGTGCGTGTGACATTTTGGCAGAACTGCACAAAACACTCCTAAGAAAAAACTGATTTGTGCAGTTCACCAAAAGGTCGCAATAGCAACAAGGTGAAATGGATAGCCCTGTTTGCAAAAGGGAGGTAGAAAGGAAACAATTACTGGCCAATAACAGTTGATGACACATGCGACGACAAAAAAGAAACATATTCCTTCTCCTAAGGGAAGATAACAACACGGTTGTGTTTGTCTAAGACGGTGTGAGGACGAGATTGCAATATGGAAAGTTCGTCGGACGAGCTATGTTTTGGGCAAAGAACTATGGAAGATCCACATGCAGCGACGTGGGAAGACGGGCAGTGGAGCAAAGCCAGAGGGGATACCTGGAGGTCATCGGGATGTAACTAGGTGAGCGGCGGCGGGCGGAATCTGCCCATACTGCGGCAGCGAGCAGGTGGCGTAGGCCCTACCACGCCGGAGCTTGGTCAGAGAGAAGGGCATGTGCCGCAGATCGGGACGTGCTGCCTCGGTGTCATCGAACGGAGAAATGATGCACGTCCTCCCTTTCCGTCGACGGACGGGATTCGGCCGGATCAGTAACCAACGGTGAGAGAGAGAGAGGCCACCGCAGCCTTGTGTGAGATACTCTGAAGAGAGACAAACCAGGCAGGCTCCATTGTATATAGTGGAGCGGACTACCTTTTTCTCAATAAAAATCATTTTATATTCTGTGTACATGCCATTGAGCGATATAACTTTATTTAAAAATAGCGCGCCAACGCATCAAGTCGAACTTTGTTTAGGTACGCAGCGTGGTACACGACCTCCGTAGGTAAACAACCGCTTCACGCTCGTTCAAATTAGCACGTGGGCTGCCATTTCGTACAGAAAAGAGCTCCACCATGTACCCGCGTAGGTGTGGTTGGGCACGAAGCATGAGTACGTGCACGGTGCACCTATTCTCTTCATGTATACGTACACCACCTACGTGGGGTTGTGTGAGAGAGATACAGACGTAGAGAGATATAGTGTGTGGGTTCGTGAGAGTTTTTGGGGGGAGGGAGGTGGGGTCAATAAAAAAATGTAACATATGCATTGTGTGTGAAATAGAGTCCTTGATATATCATATATATAGAGGGGGCGATCCACGAGAAGAGAGTGGAGGTATCATCGGCTTGAGGTGTCCATAGAATCGAAGAGAGAGATGATGTGTGTGTGTGTGCGCGCGCGCGCGATCGATAAAGAGTGCCATCGAATTTGTGTGTGCCCACGTCAAATATATAGAGGGGCTGGCCTACTGGAACGTGAGATGGGACATGTGCAGTTTGTCTCTGTGGCATTGATACCTACCAACAGCACTCGACTATCGGTGTGTGGTGGGGGGGAGGGAGTGAGGGAGTCCTGGATTAGGGGGTATCCGGACAGCCGGGCTATATACATCGTCCGGACTATTGAAGCGTGAAGATACAAGACTCAAGACTTCGACCCGTGTCCAGATGGGACTTTCCTTGGCGTGGAAGGCAAGCTTGGCGATCCGGATATTATATTTCCTTCCTTGTAACCGACTCCACGTAAACCCTAGCCCTCTCCGGTGTCTATATAAACCGGAGAGGTTGGTCCTTAGAAGGCCGATCACAATTACAATCATACCATCATAGGCTAGCTCTTAGGGTTTAGACTCTACGATCTCGTGGTAGATCTACTCGTGTACTACCCATATCATCAATATTAATCAAGCAGGAAGTAGGGTTTGACCTCCATCGAGAGGGCCCGAACCTGGTTAAACATCTGTGTCCCTTGCTTCCTGTTACCACCGGCCTTGACGCACAGATCGGGACCCCCTACCCGAGATCCGCCGGTTTTGACACCAACATTGTTGCTTTCATTGAGAGTTCCTCTGTGTCGTCGCTGTCAGGCTCGATGGCTCTTTCAACCACCGTCAACAATGCTGTCCAGGGCGAGACTTTTCTCCCCAGACAGATCTTCGTGTCCGTGGCTTTGCCTGCGGGCCAATTAAACAGCCATTTGGAGCAGACCGATAGCCACGCCCTTAGCCACCAGATCGGGGTCGGAAACCTGAACTGCACGGCGGATATCCGTGGAGACTGGATCTTTGACGGATTCAGGCCTATGCCAGGAGCATCGGACAGTCACGACGAGCACGGCTTAGACCTGCTGTCGAACAAAGCTTGGGGTGTCACCCCCGTGGAAGCCTTGGACTTAAATCTGGAGCGGGCTGCATTGCCCAAGGACGGGGGGGCTGGACCCTGCCCCGCAGGTCACGCACTCATCGAAGGTGGAGCCGAACACGGGCCTTACCCCTGTGATGGCCTGCGAATCCGGACCCCCGGATTCGTCTCCGGACGTTAGTTCCAGTCCGCACACTCCCGAGCTCGTCGGGCCAGGATGGGCTCCGGTAATGGAGTTCACCGCTGCGGATATCTTCCAGCACTCGCCCTTTGGCGACATGCTGGACTCATTAAAGTCTCTCTCTTTGTCAGGAGGCTCTTGGCCGAACTATGTCCGGCAAGAGTGGGAAGCAGACGATGAAGGAATTCTTTTCCCACCCACCACCCACTTCATTGCCACGGTCGATGATCTAACCGACGCGATTGACTTTGACTCCGAAGACATCGATGGTATGGACGACGATGCGGGAGAATCACAGAACCACCGCTCCTTTGGGCGGTGGATAGCCGCCTATCCCCATGATATATACATGGCGGACACTCCGAAGGAAACCAATGGCGATGAGGCAGCGGAGGATAATCCCCCAGGGGGAAAAGCAAAGCATGAGCGTCGTCAGCGCCGCTCCAAGCCCCGCCACAGGAATACCGGCCCAAAAGTTGAAAACAATCTGGATGGCGCCGAAGATCTAGTCGGCTTGCCTTTCAGAAGGCCGAACTGGCCACTGTGGGATACTTGGAGAGGGACAACTATACGCCCCCCTCCGAGGACGAGGCAAGCCTCGGCAATGATGAATTCGGCGTGCCTGAAGATCCAGTGGAACAAGCTCGCTTCGAGCGACGGCTCATGGCCACGGCAAAGAGCCTGCAAAGGAAGCAACAGTAGCTTAAAGCTGACCAAGATTCGATGGTGGACAGATGGACCAAGGTCCTGGCCACTGAAAGATACTGACCCGAGCGCCCCGACAAAGGGCACACCGGGCATAACCGGCCACCCCAACCTAAGCAGGAGAACTCAAGGCACATGCCCCGATGTCAACACACCACTAAGGTCCAAAACAATACGAAGGACAAAAGAAGAAGCATCCACAAGCCTCGGCGCAATTGTCATAAGCGTCAAAACAGGAAGGCTGGTGCTAATTCCAGCAACTCACAGTCCGGTCAGCGGACAAAGAACAGCTCAGACCTATCCGGCCCGAGCCACACACTCGATCAACCATGTGAAATCCATGGTACTCCTAGAAGGACGGCAAAACATACCAATAGAGAATGCCGAATCCTCAAAACAAAGCGGCTGGTCGCGTGCCGGAAACAATGAAGGGAGGCATCTGGTCAAAAGCCCCCCCCCCATGGCATAAAAATACGGCCGATCGCCCCCGGCCGCATTAACCAAAGCAACTCAATTGCAGTACCTCCGGACATAGCAAACCGGGGGCCCCATAACACATAAAACCCCCGCAGGTGTGAAACCACAAACAACATCTCCAAAAATATGCTAGGGGCAAAGGCCAAATTTTTCTGGCCCATCATTCTAAACGGTTGTCTACGGATCACCAAAAAATACTTTGCCAAAGAATAAATCTTCGGCACCTTCCCACCATGCGGTAATTTACCGTATGCTAACGGGACGAACCACGTCGACTAGATTCCACGTGGTCAATCACTCAGGCCAACACCATGTGATACAGTCACACGGCCGAACCCCACCCTCAGGGCGGAAATCATACAGCTGCCGGAGTAGCGAGTCACGCATGGCTATCAAAATTTTGATATGACAACCAACTATCCGTACACCAATTGAGGAGTCCGTGCTACCCAACGATATAACAGCTGGGTTTACTAGGGTCCGATCAGGAGCCCTCGGACCAACCACAAGAGGACACTCGGCTACCTCCGAGTATTTGCCTTACAAACTAACTTTGACGCAAAACAAGATTGGTGACGTGGAATCGGCCAGGACACACAAGGAGCCCTCCCCCCTAAATGAAGGTAGCTCGGATTCATTCTTGATCCACTGACAACTCCCTCCAGTCCAGCCATCACAGGTTCCGCCAAAAAACACCTCTTTTCATAATCATACATCGTACTCGTATGCATAGACATATCATTTTACTACAATGCGTAGACTTAAATAACACTGACCGACCGTCGCTTTTCATCGACACCTTGTCTTACGCCCGATTATGCCAGGGGCTTCACTATACGGCAATAAAGTCTGACCACCTTCTCGGTCGTCCGGCACCCCGAACTTATAGCACTATATGCATCAGCTCCGAATCATGTCTTGGGTCATTGGTTGGGTTTGCCCGGCTCCCTTGTTTTGGTACCTTTCCTTCCGTTATATCGGCTAAGGTAGCGCAGGGAGAACTACTGCGATTGTGTCCCGGATCTGCCGGACGAGCACCTCAGTAGAGAAAGCTGAAAACAGACTGTCATGATACAGCGAGAGCTGGTCAGCTCTTCGAGAGGTTGTAAAATCCCTAAAGATTTATTCCGCACAACGCCATTATAAATGCAGAGTGCGACGGATTGGTCTTATGATCAGGCGCCAATAGAGCCCCTAGTTCGGCCTTCCGAACACTAGGGGTTGCGCCGACCATACTCGAATTCCTATGGCTAAGTGGGAGTAATAAAGCCTTATAGTCTGATTGCCTGGTTCGTGGTGAGAAACGCCTCCGTAAAAGGACCTAACTTTGGGATAAAGAGCGTTCAGATATATCCCGAACACCCCCGTATTCTTTATACATGGGGGCAGAAGCCGACGACTGGCCAACTCTCGGGATTTACATACAATAAACAGCCGCACAGGAAGAACATATGTTCAAACAAAACAGGCAATATATAAATGCCATAATCCCATATTACAAAAAGTGGCACGAATGCCCTCGAGGAAATATAATGTCTTTGGTACAGTTATCCGCCGCAAGTAACTCCCTTCGATACACCTTCATAGTACAGTTCGGGCTTGCGATGCTCCTTACCCTATGGCGGCCCCTCATTCATTAGCTTCTCGCGTCAAGCTTCCCCAATGCACTTTTGCAGGCGAATGCCATACGTGCACCCTCTATGCAGACCGATCGCTTAATAGCATCAAGCCGAGAACAAGCGCCCACAATCCGCTTCACGAGCCCGAAGTAACTGCTCGGAATTGGCTCCGCCGGCCACAACCGGACAATCAAGTCCTTCATGGCTAGTTCGGCCGCCTGGTGCAGTTCAACCAGCTGCTTCAGCTGATCGATAAATGGCACCGGATAGTTCGGTGCCAAATACTGCGAACAGAAATCCCTCTCCGCAGACTTCTTCTCCTCGGTTCGGTAGAATTGGGCGGCATCTGATATGCTGCGAGGAAGATCATAACGCATACAGAAAAATACGAATTCAGCTTACTGCCTAGAATTCCTCCCATTATCATGAACAAATGGCTAAGAATACAGAAGGCCTTACCAGTCGCAACTTTCCGGGCCTCTTGAATGTCCCGTACAGCGCCTCGGGCTTCTTCCTGGGCATCTTCCGCGGCTTGGAGCGCTTGGGCGAGTTCGGCTTTTCCCCCTATTAGACTCTGCTCCAAGCCCTCGCTCTTCTTCACAGCCTCCTGGAGCTCCCGCTCAGCTGTGACAACCACAGCCTCGTGTTTTTCACGAAGTGCCTATTCGGCAACCTTCTTGTTGGCATCATCCACAGCCTTCTTGATTGCCTCATATTCATTTTCGCTCCTAGGGCATACAACACAAATACTTTTCAATAAGCACAATTACTTATTAGTGCCTAATGCAAGACAATGCTTCAACATACCTTGTTTATCTTCTAATTGCTTCCTCACGCGGCCAAGTTCTTCCTCAGCCCGTTCCAGGCTCCGCTTTAGTTCGTACAATTCCGCATTATGAGCGGCCGCCTTCTCCGCAGACGTCTGTATTCAAACAAAGAGGTACATGTCATTAACATAAGTTCCCACGAGAACAGAGGATTTGATCCCCTGCCCGGCTCCCTCTCCTTCGTCGGACAGTGTATCAGGGGATACTACTCATATTATGACGATTCCTCAAAGGTTTCTTGGGAAACATACCTCAAAGGCCTTTATAAGGCCAAGGCGGGACTTCGTTCAGCCCGCTCTCGTGGTGAATCTTTTCAACCACCGCACCCATAAGGGTCCGATGTTCATCGATGATAGACGCGTTCTTTAACGCTGTCGATGAACCGCCTTTGGCAGCTCTGCCCGAACAGAGGTTGCCGGCGGAGTAGGCAGGCCTCCCACCGTTGAAGGTAGCTGCTCGCCCGATCCGGGAGCCTTAGAAGTCTCCCGGACCTTGTCCGGCTGTGGGACGAACCCAAGATCACCCCCGCTGACGGCACACTCCGGGGCCATCACTCCCGTGTGTCCGGCTCCAGTGATATGCCCCCCTGGTCCGAGCCCCGTTGAGACGACACCTCAGTGTCGCCGGGACTTTGGGAAGGGCCTCTGGAAGGCGTCTCGCTGCCAAGGCGTCCGAGCTCAGCGAATCCTCGGATGAGGACTGGCGGCGCGAGACCTCGCTGGGTATGCAAAATATAGCAGTTAAAACTACTATACCCAAAAACAATCCCGGACAGCGTATGCGTGTTGGATTTTGTACACTTACGACTTCTCCGGGGGCTGGGCCTGGGATCCCACTGGCTGCTATCGGCAGCCGTGGTGGATGCCTCTGGGAGGGAACCTTTTCTCCTCTTGGGCGATTCGGCCTCCAGGGACGAGGAAGCTACACGCTTCTTCCCACCTTCAAAGTGAGGCTTGTCCTCCTCTGCTTCTTCCTCTTCGTCTTCCGAAGAAGGAGCGTCGCTTGAGTCTTCGGAATTTGCGTCCAAAGCCTCGCGGTGACGGAGGCCACTCCGGGTCTTCTTGACCTTCTTGGAGGCCTTCTTCTTTGGCGCCTCGTAAGGCGCGGGGACCAGCATCTTCGTCAGAAGAGGTCCGGCCGGTTCCTCCAGCAACGGGGTGGGACAATGTATCCGCTCCACTTTCTTTATCCATCCCTGAGGTCACGATGAAACACGATTAGGATGTCTCCCTCATGAGATGCCAGCTGAAGCATGAATAGACAGAGCTTGGCTGTGACTTACCGAGCTTGGAGAATGGCATAACTGATACCCGCGGTCCTCGGTGGGGCCCGACCACGATTTGCCGGACTTAAAGAGCACCTTCCAGATATCCTTGTGGGAGGAATCATAAAGCTCCCGAAGGGTTTGGTACTCGGCTGGGTCGAACTCCAACAGAGTACAAGCTCGGCGCTGACAGGGGAGAACCAGGCGAACTAGCATCACCTGGACTACATCCACAAGTTTGACGTCCCTATCGACCACACCCTGAAGGCGCATCTGGAGCAGTGACAGCTCATGGGATGAGGACCAGCTCGGGCCCTTCTCGGGCCAGGATGTGAGCCACAGCAGAGCTCCGGATCTGAACTCTGGAGCGGCCGCCCACTTTTTGCCGCGTGGTTCAGTGATATAGAACAACTGCTGCTGCCACTCCTTGACGGAGTCGTTGAAAGCGCCCTTCGGCCAAACGGCCTTGGGCATCTTTCTTACCATGGCGCCGCCGCATTCGGCATGTTCGCCACTCACCACCTTGGGCTTCACATTAAAAGCTTTTAGCCAGAGGCCGATGTGAGGTGAGATCCGAAGGAAAGCCTCGCACACGACGATGAATGTCGAGATATTGAGGAAGGAGTTGGGGGAAAGATCATGAAAATCAATCCCGTAGTAATACATGACTTCGCGAACAAATGGGTGTAGGGGAAACCCAAGCCCACAGACAAAATGGGGAAGGAACACGACTCTCTCGTGAGGTTCCGGAGTGGGGACGACCTGTCCCACTAGAGGGAGACGGTGGCCGATCTTCTGGGCCAGATACCCGGCATCTCGGAGCTTCTTGATATCCTTCTCCCGGACAGTAGAGGCCATCCATCTGCCTCCTGCTCCGGATCCGGACATCTTTGGAAAGCCTCTCTTTGGTGGAAAAGAAGAAGTGCTTGGGCGCTTGGGCTCGGAAAGAGGGGAATGGGCTAGCGGAAGGAGAAAGGCGTGGGTAAAGAGAAAGAGGCCTTGTCTCTTTATAGGGGCGGTAAGTGCTTTTTGCGCCTCCCCACTTGCCTGGTGGAACCCGTTTGCCTCCCGCTCGCCGCGATTAGCGGTGCGGTTGGATTACCCATACCCGTATTAATGAGAATCCTGTGATAAGGGGACACGATCTCTTCTTTGACAACACGTGTCAAGGAAACCGCCTCGCAATATGTGTTGTGGCTGGTTGTGGGAAAATGGTTCGAATAATAACCCGACCATAATGACACGTCGCGTTGCCAAAAAGTTGTCAGCAGATTACATTTGTGAAATACCATTCTCTCTACGGTGGCATGTGAAGATCATTTTGTGGATCCGGACACGGTTCAAGTGTTCGATAATTACCTTGGAGTATTCGGAGGAGGAACCCGCCCTGCAATGCCGAAGACAAGACTGCGCGCCGGACTCATCGTCATTGAAGCCTGGTTCGAGAGACTCTTGAGGAGTCTGGATTAGGGGTATCCGGACAGCCGGACTTTATACATCGACGGACTATTGAAGCGTGAAGAAACAAGACTCAAGACTTGACCCGTGTCCGGATGGGACTTTCCTTGGCGTGGAAGGCAAGCTTGGCGATTCGGATATTATATTTCCTTCCTTGTAACCGACTCCATGTAAACCCTAGCCCTCTCCGGTGTCTATATAAACCGGAGAGATTGGTCCTTAGAAGGCCGATCACAATTACAATCATACCATCATGGGCTAGCTCTTAGGGATTAGCCTCTACGATCTCGTGGTAGATTTACTCTTGTACTACCCATATCATCAATATTAATCAAGCAGGAAGTAGGGTTTTACCTCCATCGAGAGGGCCCGAACCTGGGTAAACATCTGTGTCCCTTGCTTCCTGTTACCATCGGCCTTGACACACAGATCGGGACCCCCTACCCGAGATCCGCCGGTTTTGACACCGACAGGGAGGCCTAATTAACTATAGAGGTACAATGGCTGGTATATGTGTGGAGGAGGAGAGAAGCCTACCTCATGTATTAAGGGAGATTGATCTACCTCATGTATTAAGGGAGACCGATCGTCATCCATGCTTATGTGTAGGAGAGGAATAAGGTTGGGAGAGAGACAGAGCTAGAGTGTGGGAGGGGGTGGTAGTGGAGTTGCTTCTAACAAATGGTGGGATAGGCTTGATAGACAACTGGAGGGCACGCCTGCAATATCAATAAGAGAGGGATGGCTGCTGTGCGTACTGTGCAGCGTGTGAGAGGCGGGTTAGGAGGCATGCACGAATGATGGGGGCGATATGGATGTGGTAAGAAGACATAACTACATAGGAAGATCAATGCGTCCTTTATGCGAGAAAGGAGAGACATAACTTGTGAGGTGCGTCGATCGATGGGGGAATAGTTAAAAGTCGACCTAGGTATATGTTGGGAGATCGATCGATATACATGCATGTGTGTGTTAGAAGCAAATGAGGCATGGGGAGAAGGATAGAGAGAGGGATGCATCTAGGAGGTGGTGCGAGAGTCATACTATATCGATGGGGGAGAAGTGTGGGAATACGAGATCGATGAAAAGAGTGGTGGGAGTGAGGCATGGACGGTGATAAGAGAAGAGGGAAGCTTGTGTTTTTGCTAGGCACACGGCTAGAGAGGCATATTGATCGATGTTTTCCGTAAAGAAGGAGCTGGGGGCCTACACACACCGTGGGTCAACGACCTAAAGTGAAAAAGACGAATTTCTTGTGATGGAGCTAGAGAATCTTTGAGGGAGGGTTAGAGGGATGCGGGCGTCTTCATGCGAGAGAAAGTTAAGCGCTAGCTAGGTACAAAGATAAGAGGATTGTGTGGGTGTAAAAGGCGAATAGAGATCATACGTCATTATAAAAAGCGAATTCAGATATTTGAAGAATTTATCATAGTGTTTTAAACCGGCGCATGTGTGAATATATATAGCGATACTGAGATGATGTGGTTATGAACTTGTTATTCTACATATAATATATTTTATCTCTACTCTTATAAAAACGGAGTTGTTGATGATGGTGCCATCCTGCAATATAGGCTGTCGATTTATATCTGACGGATAGGAAGGAAACTATGGCAATTTCGAAAAAAGATACCCACACCCCTCTCCATATTTGCAAATTAGGCCTCCCCTTAATCATGTTGATGTTCTATGGAGCAGCATGGGCATCTTGCTAGTACTACGTATAGCATATAGAACATTGATCATAATTTGGGCCAATGTGTGGCTTTTGCAGCTCAGTTCTAAATACTTGTCATAATGTAGGGGGCGGGGCACTATACTATGTGTGATAAACACGGTGTACTGCGTATGGAACATGGTTTAGATTATGAATATATATAGTTAGTACATCATATGTACTATTATTTGGAATCAACATCAAGTGTATTCAAAAATAGAATACGAGTTCATGTAGTACACATAGTTCATATCTATCTCTATAGTAATCATGTGGTGTGTTATTAAGGTAATACCACGAATGATGGTTGAAGTTAGCAACAATCATGATTGTAGATTTTTTATTGAAATAGAAATGAATTCAAATTCAGTTGAATTGCAATGATAGTATAGACATTTGGAATGCACTAAAATGTTGGTATGAGTAGGTTACATGCATTATACTGACAAGCAAAAATTTAATTGGACATAACATGGATTCATACTACCGAATAGCATTTAATTGCACTAAATTGTTGGTATGAGTAGCTTTAAATAGCATTTTTTATAGTAAAACAGGGCAAGACTCTCTCTTTGTGTGGTATGAATAGTTTTATTTTTTTCGTTTTATTTTTGGTTGAGGAAGTGCAATTGATTTGATGCGTACAAGTACAATATTACACGTTAGGCTTGTCCCTAAAATTCAACCCAGCGCCTTGTTATATCCTGAAAATTCAGATATCGTGCTCCCAAAACTGGCGCCTTCACAACTCATGACTTGCTATCCGAAAAATACAACACGCGCATAAAAACTCCCACCAGCTGCCAAATCCCGACACACAAAATCTCCCTTCTAACCACGAGGCAGAAAGGGCAGCTAGTTCAAATCGGTGCGAGGTACTTTTGTAACACACCCTACATTTTGGACAAGCACGTCCCTAAGTCATGGTTCACCCCCTCCCATCGCCACCTTTTTGCCATTTGAAATCTCAGGCCGACATAACCTCTTCGCTCCAGCCGCAAAACCCACCCTCCTCCGTCCGCCACCTCACCGCTGCCCAGCCGGAGCCTCTTCCCCGACGACGTCGTCCACCACAATAGCTCGACGTCCCTCATCCACCTCCCCAGATGAGGATCCGTCATCCATCTCGTCGTCCCGCCGGTTCAGCTACCCATTCCTCCACCTCCAAGGAGCTGCTCCGACGATCGCCTCGTCTATCACGGCTGCTCCATCCCCACAGCGTTGCCTTAACCTACTCCACCGTAACCGCAGCATCCTCACCGACTCCTGGGACGAAGCCGAGGCCTAGTCGGCGCCACCAAAGAGGTTGTACACTCATCGCATCGCACCTTCTCCTTAGCTCGACCTCCCGGCACCGACGGTGCTCCATCCCGCACCCCATGGGCGGCTACCTTGGCTTGGCGCCCATGGCGGCATTTCCTGGCGGCTCTCCCCTAGTGCGAGGCCCCTTGGGCGGCGGTGTCCATACCAGCCGGATCTGCTGCTCCGGCTCTCGCTCGCTCGCGCTGCTGCTGCTCCGGATCCGGCTCTCGCTCGATCGCTCGCTCGCCCAGCTGCTGCTGCTCCGGCTCTCGCTCGCTCGCTCGCGCTGTTGTTGTTGCTGCTCTCCCCTCGCTTCGTCTTCTTTGCTCTGCTCTGATTTAGCTTCACTTGATCAACTGAATCGACTTTTAGGTCGGTCGATCAATTTTCAGGGGTGGGGGGCTCGCGGAGTTAAGGAAGAACCACCCTTGTGAGGCAGGGGCTCATGGGAGAGGTACCCCACTATCTATCTTGGGGTTCGGGGTGGGGTGGGGGGCTATAGGGCTGGCAGGCGGCGGACAGCGGTGGGGAGTTGTTTCGAGGCGGCGGCCTTTGGGGCAGTTCGGCCGGTGGTGGCTGGCGGCTCAGGGGGTGCAGGTTGAAGATGAACTGTAGGCCCTCCCTAAACTACATGTCAAGTGCCTCTCTATTACCATTGCATTCAGTTTCGACAGTAACATTCGAATTCCATAGTAAATTTCAGTTTGGACAGTTAAGTTCGAGTCAACAATTTTACCTCATCTGTTGTAGTCGGTGGTTTTTGGTGATATAAATTTTACATCTATTTTACATCATCTATTGGAGATGCTATTAGAATTCCACGAGATTGACGATGTATGTCTTGTCTTTGCTTGACCCTTGATGTCTTCTGACTCAGGGCTGCTTTCCGAGCAACGAGCGATCCATCACAACAGGCGATGCCACAGGCGCCGTCTCTGATTCCTCGAGATCTTCCTCCACACCTCCGACAGCCACCTCTTGCCTCCAAGCGCTTGGCTGACCAACCCAATGATGCTTTGAGGTAAACACGGCTCTGACAAAGAGGTTGTACACTCGTTGCATCACTTATTGCTATACATTCATTTCGATCCATTAGGGCTATTTTGGTTCAACGGAAAAACATAGCAATAGGGAATTTTCAATGGTACTCTACTATTCAATTATTCATGCATTTTGTTGAAAGGAATGAAGCAAAACATCCACTGGACCTACTTTTCAAAATCCTATGCATGAAAACAAGACCAAGTGCATTAGTGGCGAGAATAACATTCTAGCTGTACACGCTTTCTTATGGTTTCACTTTATTTTGGCCATGTTTCTTTACATTCCTCTACTCTTCCAATTCCTGTAAACCAAACACTTAAGTTGGCAGAAATCATGTGTTTACAAATGCTCTGTTTACATGTGCATTCCTATCCTATTTCGGTGTTTTTCCTATCCCTGCGTTTTTAGAATCATGCAAGCCAAATGAGCCCTTACAAATTACTTGATTCTGGTAGGTGTTGAAGGGAACTTTGTGTGGTTTGTCCTGCTCCTGCCGCGACGTCGTCCACCTCAACTGAGTTGCTCCATCAATAGAAACATCCACCAAACCAGACATCACGACTCCTGACAGTCTTTCGCCGCCTCAGATCTCCTTCCCTGCAGCCGGCACCCATCGCAACGGCATCACCATCATCGACTCAAGCGAGATGAACCTGAGGAGTACACGGGTCCACAAGAGAGGTCGCACTCTTTTGTTTCTACTTATGTTATGCATTTGCTTAAAATTACTTGCTACTTTATCGTCCTGTTCACCTCTTGGACTCCAAGTCAGGTCCAAATTAATGTTCAAACTTGAGTTCTAAATTAGTTGTGGGGCACATATCGAGGAAGTAATGAATAGTATCTCTGTCTAATATCTGGTTCACCTAGGGTATGCCTATGTTGTTCATCTTGGGTGGGAAACAAATAGTAAAGCAATCATCATCTGTCTTTTTATTAAATTAAAGCAATCATCATCCTGCTATCATTATTTTTGGATCCATCCACTTGTTACCATCACTCTAAATTTCTGCATGCTCTCCTTACATAATCTCACCATATTTTTTTCGTATGCATATGGATATTGTATACGATCATCTTGAACATGTAGAGAAAAGCGAGAAGAGTTTTGCACGGCAATACAATATCATGCAGACATCGCTCCATGGTGGGTTCAATGGAAAACCCTCCCACCCCTCTCTAGATTGTAATCCAGGAGGAAGATATCTGTTCTAAAGCGGATTCAGGGCGTCGTGACCACTCCTATTTACCCCCAAGATGTTTGCTCTACCTTGGCATGATGATGTTAGTCATATCATGCATATGTTGCCTTGCGATTGCCTACTTTCGACATCATATATGTCATCTGCTTAGATTTAGACATGTTCTATAATGCCACTGTTTAGTTTCTATATCATATATGGGAATTGTGCAGTCTCATGTCTTTTAGCCAGCCATAATATCGTGAAATGTGCAATGCCATCCTGTTTAACCAGGCATCATATATTTGAATGATATCTTGCCCATCCTTTTCTTCATTACATTTCCATTTATGGACAATGTTTGTACATTAAACTACTCTTCTTGTGAATCAGCCATTTGGGTGGGAGATTGAAAAATATGGAGTGAAAACAAGGCCTTGGTATGAGACGGTGCTACACAGCCGGCAGATCTCTTGTTGGGTCCCGATAGCTCCTCGAGATGGATTGAGAGACAGATGACCAGTCCTATTCCCCCACCGAGGTGTATGCTCTAGCTTGGCATAGTTATCTTGCTCATATCATGCATACAGTGTCTTGCATTGCATAGATTAGACATCATATACACAATATTCAACACCATGTTCTTAGTTCAAACATCATATCTAATGCCCTCTGTTTAGCATATAAATCACATATGTGAATTAAATGATGCGATCCTGATTACTTAGATAACATGTAGGTGAATTATGTCAGGTGAATTATGTCATGCGATGTTGTTTAGTTATTCATCATATCTTTGAATTATGTTATGCTATGCTATCCAGTTTAGGTAGACATCATATATGTGAAATTATGTCATGCTATCCGTTTTAGTTAAACAATATACATGTCAACTATTTCATGCCCTCTTGTTTCCACACTATCTATTGTATTTGTCTCTCATACAATGTCTGTACATTCAACTATGTTTCCTGTTTATCATCCATTTGAATTGGAGCTGGTGATGCCAGCATCTAGCAGACTAAAAACACGGTCTTCAAATAAAACAGTGCTACCTCTTGATGGAGATAACACCCCGGTTGTACATGCACGAGAACCAGCCCTACCACATAACCCAAACTCTACTTGATTGTACCCCTACCGCGATGGACAGAGAACCAGCTTCACCCAATCTAACCCCAACCCCAGCAGATAGTAACCCAGTTCCTGCTGACACAGCACCATCTCCACTACACAGCTCCCAAACAAGAGCAGCTAGTAAGGCAGCTCTAGTGCCCAAAGGGCCAGTACTACCATGGCGAACCCCAACTCCACACCGGTTAATGCGCCTATTCACATGGAGGAAGCACAACCAACTAGTCGTAGTTTAGCATCTATCGCATTTGATGTTGCTAAATCGTATGTGCGTATCTTCCCATCTTGGAAATATTATACTAAAGATGAAGGAAAATGCCAGTTGCAGGTGTTTGACCAGGAGTTATGTGTAAGTAATCTTATTCATGGCAATTACTTTACTTTGTCCCATACATCCTACCTCCATGATGGTTATAATACAGCAAATTTTCCCATTTTCTCTATAGAGAAGGACCGATTTGGAAACTCAGGATGAGGTAACCTGTGCTAATACCTCTGCTATCTTCAAGAATGCTTGGTGGCGATGTCGAATTACACAGAAGAAAACATACTTCACCGGCAAAGAAACTCATCAAATTGCCTTACGTTCTCTTAAGACACATTCTTTGGGCGATGGTAGGAGCAGCCTTGTTACATCTTGGTCCCGAACCAAGAATGTGGTAAGGTCTATGAGCTCATTTTCTATTTTAAGTACTATATTCTTGCGTCTTCTTGTACTCTGTTCATGTAGAACAAGTGCCTAAACCTGAAGAACAAGCTGTTCTAATTTAAGATTCCATTGCTATCATAGTTCAAAAAAGCGCTAGGCGTTAATTGTGCATTTTGCCACCGCCTTGCGTTTTATTGACCAAAGCGCATGCTTATGCGTAGTTATGCACAATGCGTTTACATAGCGCCTAGAGCCTAAGCGCTTAAGCGCTTCGCTTAAGCGCGCCTTTTTAACTATGATTGCTATCGTGCATCTTGCTTTGCTCTTGTATCAACGTATTTACTCATACAAACTTATTTTCAAATTGAAGGATCAATCGAAACTTCAATGGCACAACAGGTATGTTCACGCATGTTTCTTTATGAGCTTGCTCTTATCAATAGCTCTGTTGATTTCAATTTCAATTGTGTATCTGATTGACTTCTCATATTATGCACATTACTAGCATCACTGTGATTGCCAATAGTGTTGTTGTACATGTAGACCCGTGGTACCCATCTGAAATCTTGTTGTGCCGTGTAGTTTCCCACGCTTTGTATTCTTTCCTTTCTTTGCTTTGTCTTGAACTGATATGATTTGAACCGTGTCTCAATTTTGATTTGGCAAGACAATGCAGTGACCATAGGACATAGACATATGTTTGTTTGATGCTTTTATTATGTACTAGTACTTGGCAATAGAAGAGTTGGTAGTTTAATCCTGTCCACCTTACTAATGAACTGGTTCATCGAAATGAGTTTCATATACTAGTACATGCTAAACTGTTATGTATGCGCTTGTTTCTTCTTTTAGAATCTTGTGAGAATATTGGGGAAGAGTGCCTTATTAAGCAATGATAAAGGAAGTAATGCAGATAAGGTTCAGGATAGTTACACATCCTTTGGTCTCCAACAAAGCTGATAAAACAGCTAAGGAAGACTATCTCGAAGGCGATTGAGACAACCCTAAAGTCTGTCTTGGTTTAGTGTTGGAGTTCTTGGCCACTACCGCTTGCACAAGCTATTCAAACTCCTTTGTCTAAATCACTTGGTTTCTTGAGTCTCAACTACAAGCTGAAAGACATCGATCATTTGTCTTTGCGACAAGAAGTGGAAGGACTACGGAAGTCCTGGAGCATTCAGATGCATACTTTACGGTGCAACGACAAGCGTTGGAGGATAGCGCCAAAGCAGGACAAAGCTAATAAGCTTGCTAAGATTATTTCCAACATGGTGGATACCATGTTTCTTGAAACTCTCATGAAGTTGTTTTAGTTATGCTCTTGTTTTGCTTTGGCGTTTATTTGCCTTCTTGGCCAATTTTGGCGGCCGGTGTATGTAATATCTTTGCTTTGTTCCCTATACTTGCCTTTGGTGGCGAACTTTGATGCCCAGTGGATGTAATATGTGTAATAAGCGGTAATAGGTTAGCGTTAATTGCTTGCTTATTTATTTCCTTATTGTCTTGTTTAGTTGTTTGCTTGTAGTCACTGCAGTTCTTTTTACGTGTTTTCTAGTTGCCACAATAACCTATATTTGGAAACTAGGCCAAAATAATCATGGAAGCACCGCAATTTGTTGTAACCATGGGCCTCCTACGGGCCGTATGATCGATGGGCCTTCTACGGGCCGTAGGATCCATTGGGCTTCTATACGGGCTGTAGGATCCATGGGCCTTCTCGGGCAAATGCGATTGATGGGCCTTTTACGGGCCATAGGATCCATGGAGCCTTCTATGGGGCGTATCATCATTTCGCCAATCATGGTCGTACTATTCATGGAAAATAACGGGCGTTTATTGGCGGTTGATAACTCTATGAAAACAGCCCAATGGGTTTTTGACATGAAGCGGCCCAAAAGATTAACGGGACAAAAAGCGGGCCGATTGTATCCACGGGCTGAATTTGGCCCTGGCGAAAAAAGGCAATAAGGGGCCGTAAGTAATCGAATGCTGGAAATGAGCCCAGGAATAAATGGGCCCTCAGAAGGCCGAAAGGTAACACGGGCTGGAAGCGACCCAACGGAATAATGGGCCGCTAATGGGTATAAAGCGATACCTTTGTTCATTACGGGCGGTTCCACCACAGGCCTTTAGTGGGCCAAGAGTTACAAAAGGGACTCATATGGGCGAAATCGTCATGGGCCATACATGGGCGGAAGTTAAAACAATTTGGAGTTATATTGGGCCGGCCCGGATGGCGCTCTTGGGCCTAATTCGGATAGGCCGTAAACGGGAGCTGGGTTAACGGGCTGTAAATGGGCTATATGCGAACAGGCCGTTAACAGGCTTGCCGTGGGCTGGCTTGCCACCTTTTGGCCAAGTCAAACGGGCCGGCCTTTTCATAGGAATGGGCCTCTGTTGGGCCGTGCTACGTGTCGGCGTATCATAGCGCTTTGGGTCCAATGAGTGGATGACATCTGTCCCAACGGTGAGCCGACATGTGTTTCCTCCAGCCAATGATGATTTTACACGTGGAAAATCCCCATTGGTCGGGGCTGATAATGAGTTATCGGATCCAAAACCGGACCCGGTAGCTTAATGGTGTTTCCGTTACGGTGGATGCCACGTGTCGGTCACCCTTGACGAAAGCACTTCTGTGACGCGCGATTTATCGTTATGGAAGTGGACACTTCCGTGATGATAATTTTGGTAATGTCATGGAACACTTCTCTGACAACCTGGTATGACTATCTTGATTACATCACAAATTTGTCATGGATGTACATGCATGACAGAAAACGTGACCTACTGTGACAAACACGTATCATCATGGAAGTGTATTTTTTGTAGTGTTTGTTTGTAACAAACAGGGTTTTGACAAAGAAAGTTTTTTGCAAACGAATTTTTGTCAAAAAAGTATAATGCTTGGTCGAACCGAACAAAATTTAAAACTGAAAGTATTTGAGCATGAAAGCGACTTAGCTAGTTAATGTTCTTGGTGTGACATGGGACGAGCTTGTAGCGGCTCAAGGTCCCAACTCCCAAACCGGTCTTGACGTACCCGTGCGAAGATCTCGGCTTGATGAAGTGATAGCACGGCAGTGCTGAAGTGCGGAGGCGAAGCCCCCGGTCCAGCCGAGGAGATAGAGTAGTTCAGTAGCGTGATAATGAAGCCCCCTCATCATAGGTCCGCATGGTGGATGTCAGTTTGATAAAGCGATGACGCGGTAATGGCGACACATGGTATCACACCATGGTGACGGTGGAATTTGGGTGATGGGCGAGAGGACGACTCCGTACGCCGGGGTGACTGCATGACGCAACAAAAATTAATTATCTGCACACATAAAATAGTTCAAGGCAGAAGTAATAATAATAAAATGTTTTAAAACAAAAAATTAAAAAATCCTCCAATTAATTTGAGTGAGACAAATAATTAAAGGAACACGGCCTGGACACGGGGTCGGCTCGACGGAGTGGAAGCATCAACGTGTCACTGCAGATTAGAATTTGCCGAACAATGATGTTGTCATGCTGCTGACAGAAAACCAATCCATCGTATAACGGCGACTCCAGTGGAGACAAGATTGTAGAGCTGCCACAATGAAAATTCCCAAACCATAGAAGACAAGTTCTGGGATACTGTGCTGCAAAAGGCCAACTATTAGCTGAATTATAAAAAAAATAAACGTATATAGAGAAAAACAAATCTCCATGATGTGTGTTCGGATGTCCTTCTCTCAATGTGGTCACTTGACACGCACTACCCCTGCTTCACGTATGCACAGCTGTACGTGTTCGGATAACCTTCTCTCAATGTGGTCACTTGACATGCACTACCCCTGCTTCACGTATGCACAGCTGTACGTGTGCCCTTGAGAAGCCGGTCTAGTTGGAGCTAAGCGGACTATCTCATGGTGACCGTATTACACAGTCCAAACCAGTTATCTAAAAAATAATAACAGACAAAGGTAATGATAGTATATATATATATATATATATATCTAAAACAATCTTCTACTTAGTTAATTTAAGTGAAGCAGATGATAATAATAAAAAATATAGCGTGGCGCCTTGGTTGACTTCGTGGAGTGGCGGCGGAGACGGCGACATAGGCGGCGCACCAAAGGCGATGCCACAACTTAGTCAGCGCCTCACGAACGAAAGCGCAGAGGTGGCGGCATAAGCGTGGTCGAGGTCAATTATCTGGCGCGAGGTCAATGTCGACCTAGTTCGGCTGGCCGAGGTGACGGTGAAAGGGCCAGTGTCCAGGCCAGCGTCACGTACAAGCGTCGGTAGAACACCTCTGCAAAAATAATGCAGTACAAGCCAGCAGAAATATATTGTGTATAATAATGCTAACCGGAGAGTTTGGAAAAATAAAAATTGTTCGCCGGCGGCGACGACCTTAGCGGACCAAAGCAAACGAACGAACTGATCCGTACTGAATATGCTGCGAAAATAGTCCTCACTATACTTAGTAGTACTTTTGTTTTGCATACTTGTCAGCAGAAGTAGTGAGGAAACCGGCGATCCACTAGGTAGGTACTGAATAATAATAACCCGGTCAAGTGAAAGCTAGCTAGGTCACCACGTGATCACAACAATGATCAAGAAAAGGAATGCTTGATTAGTAATCCGGACAGATAAGTATACAGCCGAACAGAAACGGCGGTATTCATCCATTAGATATCAAGAAGCGTGCTAAAGTTTGTTTGTAGATAGTTCGTCCCCAACAGCTCCAGTCTGTTTGCAGATGCATTGTCCATCAGACTGCGAATAAAAGTGCATGGACAAAACGCCCCTTGATGCAAAGCTAGCTTGCACTGTTCATCAATTAGACTTAGAAAATCATGCAGCAAAAACTAGCGCTTGCCTGAATTAGTCATGCGATAAAGGAAAATATTGCCTCCTCATAGTCCTAGTGCATGAAAGCGACGTCAGTGTGCTGGATTAAAAAGAAAGAGCATGTAGAAAAGGAAAGAAATCCCCTGACGGCCGATGCCTGTGCAAGATTGTCCTTGGCGCCGCACGTGCTTGCACGATCTAGCATGTACTGTTTGGGACCCAGCACCATGTACATCACGCAAGGCCGGCCGGCTGCTGGTCGATCTCTCACGAAGGCATCTGGCGGCGGCCTTGACTGCGCCTACTATGTTCGGATCGCCGCCCGCCGCTCCAGATTAAAACTAGTCTGCAAACAAAATAGCGCAAGACTGCAGGCAATAATTGCAAAAGAAATCTGATGTAGACAAAATAGATTGAATTGAAATCATAATACCTGATTTATGCCATCGATCCGTGACGACACCTAGGAGGCTCTTAATGAAAGCACCAATGTCGGTGTCAAAATCGGCAGATCTCGTAGTAGGGGTCCTAAGCTAGGCGTCTTGGAGCGATGGTAACATGGACACGGGATTTTACCCAGCTTCAGGCTCTCTCGAAGAGATAATACCCTACATGCTGCTTTTGATATTCATATGGGTGTAGTATAGAGTACATGTATCTACCACGAGACTGTAGTAATGAATATATTAGATTATCTATTGACTAGCCTGGCCTCGGTTTATATAACACACGGAAGGCCTTGGGTTTAGGAGAGTCCTCGTCTTGTCGCCGGGTTTCATGGGATCTTCCTTGTATGCGGCATGGGCTGCCCGATGTGGCCCATGAGTGAACCGTCATGGGGGTGCTCGGCCCAATCCAGCTGGTCGGGAGATGGCGTGGTGAGTACCCTAGTCCAGGACACCGTCAACTACGATGAGACCTTCTCACCCGTAGCGATGCTTAAGTCTGTCCGAATCATGTTAGCAATTGCCGCATTTTATGATTATGAAATTTGGCAAATGGATGTCAAAACTACATTCCTTAATGGATATCTTAAAGAAGAGTTGTATATGTTGCAACTAGAAGGTTTTGTCGATCCTAAAGGTGCTAACAAAGTGTGCAAGCTCAATGATCCATTTATGGACTGGTACAAACCTCTCGGAGTTGGAATATACGCTTTGATAGTGTGATCAAAGCATATGGTTTTATCTGAGACTTTTGGAGAAGCCTATATTTACAAGAAAGTGAGTGGGAGCTCTGTAGCATTTCTAATATTATATGTGGATGACATATTGTTGATTGGAAATAATCTGAGAATTCTTGATAGCATAATAGGATATTTGAATAAGAATTTTTCAATGAAAGACCTCGGTGAAGCTGCTTATATATTGGGCATCAAGATCTATAGAGATAGATTAAGGCAGCTTAATTGGACTTTCACAAACCACATACCTTGATAAAGTTTTGAAGAAGTTCAAAATGGAATAAGTCAAAGAAAGGGTTCTCGCTTGTGTTACAAGGTGTGAAGTTAAGTTAGACTCAATGCCCGACCACTGCAAAAGATAGAGAGAAAATGAAAGTCATTTCCTATGCCTCAGCCATAGGTTCTATCATGTAGGCAATGTTGTGTACCAGACCTGATGTGACAGCCTGGATTTTTGCCTTCTCTCTTTTGCCGGACTTGCCTTCTCTCTTTTTCCGTACTTGGTTTTCACTGTGGTTTTTGCCCTGATTTGACTTGGTTTTTGAATCACTTCATATGGACTTGTCACTTGGGCATATCCTTGGCTTTAACCCAAGTGACCTATCTACATTATTCTTCCAACAAATTCCCAAAATAATCAAATGAATATTTTTCCTAAAAGAAAAATATTCATTTCCTCTCTGAAACTCACTTCAGAATCTTGTGCTCCAAAGCAACCTCAATTTTTCTTGCTCAGAAAAATCTGAGATAATTCATGAATATTCTTAGGACCCTAGCACACCTTCCCATGCAAATATATTGCATCACTTTTTCTAATATTATTGTTGTAGAAAATCTTTTCACTTCTGGACCAGGAATGCACTTTGTACAGCAAGTGCATTTTTCCTTGAGCTTTTGGCCTTGAGTTTTCTTGAGCTTAGACACCTTCCTAAGAAACCCTAAACACCAGGAGATTAGCCCTAATGGCCTTCTAGAAGATGGCCAAACTTGGCGACCAAGTTTCTGCCCAGAAACTTGCCAGCTTGGTAGAGTCACGTCTGGTCGGCCTGGGTATGATCCATCACCTCTCCTAGACGTAACACAGCACGGTCAAGCGCATAGACAAGGTTTGGGCGCTCCTGGCCGTTGGTTTGACCATGCCAGCTTGGTGACCGTGCGAGGACATGGCGCCTGGCAGAGTCTCAACGCGCTCTGGTTGGCGCCTTGCTCTCTGTTTCGCGCGTGCTCGTTCAGTGTATCGCCCCGGTATCGCGCAGCTCCAGCCCTCGACCCATCAAGCTTGACCTCCACGGCGTTCGCCCGATGCGAACGCCCGCCGCAACAAGCATGGGCGCGTCGCGCCAAAAGCATACGATCTTGTGGCGTGTGCTTATGCGCTTCTCCAACCGCCTCCTGTGCGCGTCCGCATGCATGGGCAAGTCCCTGAGTCAACGCAGCACCTTGCCTCCTTGCATTGGAGCTTCTTGTCGACATTTGTCGCGTGTCCAGAATGCTCCGGCAGCGACACGTTCCCCCCTCTTGCTCCGGCTATATAAAGCCACCCCGACTCGAATCCTGGCCACGCACAACTCCACACAACCACCACGAACACGTATAACGGCCGCAGTTCGGTCGGGCAGGCCTTTGGCCGTGCCCGACCGAAGAATCCGGTGATCCCCTTGGGCCAATGCCGCTCTCCAAGGCCTCTCGAGCTCGGGCAATTGCTTGGCGAGGGCCTTGGTGGTCTGATGGTGCTGCTTGGAGGCCGCCACGCCCTTGGAGATGCCTCTAGCCGCCGTCTTCAACCTCTCCGGTGAACCCTGTCCGCCACCGAACCTTGCAAGCTCAACCTCGAGCTGCTCTGTCCACCTCTCGCCAAGCCACGGGTACGGGCAGGTGCACCGCGAGCCGCGCTTCCAACCTATCCCTCTAGCCTAGCCCCAAACCCCCTCGTCGCCGGCGTGAGCTCCGGCGAAACACCACCCCTCCTTTGATCTCGATCCCCCTCTCTCTCTCACGGCGGGTGGGGCCCGGTGTCGGCCTCACTACTCGCACCCGATGCAGTGCAGTGGGCGCACACCCGTTCGTCTTGACGTCACCCCCCAGGACTTTACATTTATTCAAATTTAATCCAGAAATTTGACTAAACTTTGACCAGCCACCATTTCTAAACCATAAGTCCAAGTGAGTTGATTCTTTTTGCATTGTCTTTTTTACAGAAAGCTCTAACGGCACACCAAAAGGTGGATTTTTCTTTGCTATCTAGAATTTATGGTGATTTTCAGAATGTGTTTTGACATTTATTTTTGTGGTTTTAAATTATTTTTCAGAAGAAGAAGCTTGTCTTGAAGCAAACCAAGAGGGGTGTGATCCTCCTCTACACTAAGGCAAGCCACACCAGCATTTGGATGGTGTTATTTCAATATCTATGATTTTCCACTTGAATATGAGTTCTTCTTTGCATTTAAAATTTGGTAAATAATTTTGGTAAATTGTTAGTTACTTTATCTTGTTATAAATGCTTGTTTTTGTTACTGGTTGCATGCAATGAACTTGTTTGGTTAAGTAGAGTAAGATTTTGCACTATGCATTTTGCTATGGAAATTAATAGTAGTAATTTTCACTAAGTGATACTTTCATTTAAATAAAGAACTAATAAAAATGTTGCTTGCTGGTAAAAATGAGGTATAACCAGAAAGTTTGATCCTTAGTGTTGCAAGATAATTGTGTGGTGAAGTTTGATCGATGAACATGAGTTGTTTGCGTTGCATGATTTCTGATATTATGCCATGTTAGTAATTAAAAAAATTATCAAAGTTAAACCTGATTAAGTTCAACTTGAATATGATGTTGATCACATCATGGTGCCACTGAATCGGGTTTTTAATTCAAAGCAACCACATTTACCTAATGGGGGTCTTGATTCGGTCCTTTGTTGTGGCTCTCACTGGTGCCTCCCGCGAGGGAAGGTTATGGGCGTGCATACCCTGGCCCGGTAGGCAGACATAACCTTGTGTGCTTGTTTTTGTTTTTATGGTACCTTGTCCCCGTTTGGGACCGTTTTGCCACGACGGTGGCCGTTGGTGTCTTTGGTAGACACGGGGCCACCCAAGACTTAACCCCGAGGGGGAGATAGTCGGAGTGGCCGGGGAGAGTGCATGACAAAGGGAGGGTTTCGTCGGAATATTTTGGTCCACCGAATGGGAAAGCGAGGCCAGTACTCCGTGGTGTGGGTAAATTCGCTACTTCTGCAGTGTACTTAATCTATCGATAGCAGCGCCCTCGGTTATGGGCAAGACTCGGGAGTAAGTCACACCATGGATCAACTTTTATAATTAATCTTCCAAACTAAGTGATTGTTGTGATGCATTGTTCATGGTGAATCTTGAACACTCGAGGTGTTCATGGATTTTTGGTTTCAGGTGTGACCCCAGTGTGGTCACCGTTTGATTCTGAGGTAACCGTCTGTAATGCGAGTCTGCGTGACTCGGTGCAGCTTGGCTGCATTGCATCTGTAGTATTTCTTGCATTAATTTAACTTTCTTAATTATCATGATATTATGCGTCATCGTGCTTATGTTTGTTGTGAGCTTGCAAGTACATTCAATGTCTTGGCTTTGGCGTGTTATGCCAGCTTCAAGCAAGTCGATTCGCATCGGGCGCATCTTGTGTCTAGGCCGTGTCCACGTCGGTGTCCACGTGCTATGGAGTTCCGCTCGTCGTTCATCCAGCATCACGTAGTTTCGTGTGATCGAGGCCCCAGCCATGTTCATTAAATAATGTACATCTTTGTATAGCAACACCGTGTGTACCGCTTGGCCTCGCATCTCGATGTAATATCAGACCTATGTATCTCGCTAGTACCAATAAAGCGGTTATTTCTGTACCATGTTGTTGTGTATTGCCAAAGACTCGATCTACGGGTTGGCAATGCAGGGTAAACCGGTTGCTCACGAGCGGGGTGCCACAATGCTTAGTGTCGAGCAGCTGATTATGTAGGACACGCTAGACCCGGTAGTGTGTTAGTAAAACGGTAGATAGTTTCGTTTGAGTGTCGGTAGTGATAGAAATTGGTTGTTGCATTGCATGCATGTTTAATTGTTGTTATTACTAACCGTATGGTTTGTGAGTGTAGATGCACCAGTACCGATCTTGTACCATCCTGAGCCAGCTCCGTGCACATCGCCGCACCTGCTTCAGAATGTGTGGCGACTACTCTATCCAGAGGGTGCTTGCTACCTCTTGAGCACTCCATTGGTTTTTCCTTGAAGAGGAAAGGGTGATGCAGTAAAGTAGTGTAAGTATTTCCCTCGGTTTTGAGAACCAAGGTATCAATCCATTAGGAGACCACCTTGTGAGTCCCACACACCTACACAAACAAACAAGAACCTGCAACCAACGTGATAAAGGGGTTGTCAATCCCTTCAAGGTCACTTACGAGTGAGATCTTATAGATATGATAAGATAAGATTTTTGGTATTTTATAATAGAGAGTAAATAAAGATGCAAAGTAAAATAAAGCGGCAATGGAAATAACTAAGTGTTGGAAGATTAATATGATGGAGAAATAGACCCGGGGCCATAGGTTTCACTAGTGGCTTCTCTCAAGAGCATAAGTATTACGATGGGTAAGCAATTCTGTCGAGGAATTGATAGAATTGAGCATAGTTATGAGAATATCTAGGTATGATCATGTATATATGCATCACGTCCCGACAAGTAGACTGAAACGATTACGCATCTACTACTATTACTCCACACATCGACAGACTATCTAGCATGCATCTAGAGTATTAAGTTCATAAGAACGAGAGTAATGCTTTAAGTAAGATGACATGATGTAGAGGATAAACTCATGCAATATGATATAAACCCCATCTTTTTATCCTTGATGGCAACAATACGATGCGTGCCTTGCTGCCCCTGATGTCCTTTGGGAAAGGACACCACAAGATTGAACCCAAAGCTAAGCACTTCTCCCATTGCAAGAAAGATAAATCTTGTAGGCCAAACCAAACTGATAATTGAAGAGACTTGCATAGATAACCAATCATACATAAAAAGAATTGAGAGGAGATTCAAATATTGTTCATAGATAAACTAGATCATAAACCCACAATTCATCGGTCTCGACAAACACACATGAAAAGAAGATTACATCGAATAGATCTCCAAGAGAATCTAGAAGAACTTTGTATTGAGATCCAAAAAGAGAGAAGAAGCCATCTAGCTAATAACTATGGACCCGAAGGTGCAGGGTAAACTACTCACACATCATCGGGGAGGCTACGGTGTTGATGTAGAAGCCCTCCATGATCAATGCCCCCTCCGTGGGGACGCGGAAAAGGCCCCAAGATGGGATCTCACGCAGTTCTGAAGGTTGCGGCGGTGGAATTAGGTTTTCTTGGATGCCTGATGATTTGAAGTGCGTGGGTATATATAGGAGGAAGAAATGCGTCGATTGGAGCAACATGGGCCCCACGAGGGTGGAGGGCGTGCCTGGGGGGTAGGCGTGCCCCCTGCCTCGTGCTCTCCTCGTTGATTTCTTTACGTGGACTCCAAGTCCTCAGGATCACATTTGTTCCGAAAATCACGTTCCCGAAGGTTTCATTCCGTTTGGACTTCGTTTGATATTCTTTTCATGCGAAACACTGAAATAGGCAAAAAAACAGCAATTTGGGCTGAGCCTCCGGTTAATATGTTAGTCCCAAAAATAATATAAGAGTGTATAATAAAGCCCATTAAACATCCAAAACAGAATATAATATAGCATGGAACAATAAAAATTATAGATACGTTGGAGGCGTATCAAGCATCCCTAAGCTTAATTCCTGCTAGCCCTCGGTAGATAAATGATAAAAACAGAATTTTGATGTGGAATGCTACTTTAGCATAATTTCAATGTAGTTCTTGTTATTGTGGCACGAATGTTCAGATTCGATATGATTCAAGATAAAAGTTTAATGTTGACATAAAAACAATAATATTTCAAGCATGCTAACCAAGCAATTATGTCTTATCAAAATAACATAGCCAAAGCAAGTTATCCCTACAAAATCATATAGTGTGCCTATGCTCCATCTTCCCCACACAAAATATTTATATCATGTACAACCCGGTTTTAGCCAAGCAATTGGTTCATACTTTTTAATGCGCTTGGCCTTTTCAACTTTTACATAATACATGAGCACAAGCCATGGATATATCACTTTGGTGGAATAAAGTATAATGATAGGGGTTATGTGGGAAGACAAAAAAGGAGAAATTCTCACATCGACGAGGCTAATCAACGGGCTATGGAGATTCCCATCAATTGATGTCAATGCAAGGAGTAGGGATTGCCATGCTCAAACAAAAGAAGTATGAAAGGAGTATGAAAGCTCAAACAAAAGAAACTAAGTGGGTGTGCATTCAACCTGCTTGCTCATGAAGACCTCGGGCATTTGAGGAAGCCCATCGTTGGAATATACAAGCCAAATTCTATAATGAAATTTCCCACTAGTATATGAAAGTGACAAAATGAGAGACTCTCTATCATGAAGATCACGGTGCTACTTTGAATCACAAGTGTGGTAAAGGATAGTAACATTGTCCCTTCTCTCTTTTTCTCTCATTTTTTATTTATTTGGGCATTTTATTTTATTTATGGCCTCTTTTTTTTTAGTCCAGAGTCTCATCCTGACTTGTGGGGGAATCATGGTCTCCATCATCCTTTCCTCACTTGGTACAATGCTCTAATAATGATGATCATCACACTTTTATTTACTTACAACTCATGAATTACAACTCGATACTTAGAACAAGATATGACTCTATGTGAATGCCTCCGGCGGTGTATTGGGATATGCAATGAATCAAGAGTGACATGTACGAAAGAATTATGATTGGTGGCTTTGCCACAAATACGATGTCAACTACATGATCATGCAAAGCAATATGACAATGATGGGCGTGTCATGATAAGCGAAAGCGAAGGAAAGTTGCATGGAAATATATCTCCGAATGGCTATGGAAATGACATAATAGGTAGGTATGGTGGCTGTTTTGAGGAAGGTATAAGGAGGTTTATGTGTGATAGGCGTATCATATCATGGGGTTTGGATGCACCGTGAAGTTTGCACCAACTCTCAAGGTGAGAAAGGGTAATGCACAGCACCGAAGAGGCTAGAAAATTGCAGAAGGGTAAGTGTGCATATAATCCATGGACTCACATTAGTCATAAAGAACTCATATACTTATTGCAAAAATTTATTAGCCCTCGAAGCAAAGTACTACTATGCATGCTCCTAGGGGAAGGGTTGGTAGGAGTTAACCATCGCGCGATCCCGACCGCCACACAAAGGATGACAATCAACAAATACCTCATGCTCCGACTCCGTTACATGAGGGTTCACCATCTACGTGCATGCTACAGGAATCACAAACTCCAACACAAGTATTTCTCAATTTCACAATTAATCAACTAGCACAACTATGATATTACCACCTTTATATCTCAAAACAATTATCAAGCATCAAATTTCTCATGATATTATAATTAAAGAAAATTGCCATGATGTTTTAAGACTCTCAAAATAATATAAGTGAAGCATGAGAGATCAATAATTTCTATAAATCAAATCCACCACCGTGCTCTAAAAGGTATAAGTGAAGCACTAGAGCAAAACTATATAGCTCAAAAAATATAAGTGAAGCATGTCGAGTATTCTAATAAATTCCGATTCATGTGTGTCTCTCTCAAAAGGTGTGTACAGCAAGGATGATTGTGGTAAACTAAAAAGCAAAGACTCAAATCATACAAGACGCTCCAAACAAAACACATATCATGTGGTGAATAAAAATATAGCTCCAAGTAAAAGTTACCGATGGAAGTAGGCGAAAGAGGATGCCTTCCCGGGCATCCCCAAGCTTTGATTTTTGTGTCCTTCAATTATCTTGGGGTGCCATGGGAATCCCAAATCTTAGGCTCTTGCCACTCCTTGTTCCATAATCCATCAAATCTTTTACCCAAAACTTGAAAACTTCACAACACAAAACTTAATACAAAATCTCGTGAGCTCCGTTAACGAAAGAAAAAAAAACACCACTTCAAGGTACTGTATTGAACTCATTATTTATTTATAATGGTGTTAAAACTAATTTATTCCAACTTCTCTATGGTTTATAAACTATTTTACTAGCCATAGATTCATCAAAATAAGCAAACAACACACGAAAAACAGAATCTGTCAAAAACAGAACAGTTTGTAGTAATCTGTAACTAACACAAACTTTGGAACTCAGAAATATCCACCAAAATATGACGACCTAGAAAATTTGTTTATTGATCAGCAGAAATTGGAATCAATATTTTATCACGTTCTGGTGATTTTTAACAATTGTTTTTGTGAACAGAAAGTTTCTGGAATTTCCAGCAAGATCAAATAACTCTCATCCAAGAAGATCCTATAGGTTTAACTTGGCACAAACACTAATTAAAACATAAAACAATCTAACCAGAGTCTAGAACAAATATTTATTCCTAAATAAAAGAAAAAAGAAAAAAAACTAAAATAAAATTGGGTTGCCTCCCAACAAGCGCTATCGTTTAACGCCCCTAGCTAGGCATAAAGGCAAGGATAGATCTAAGTATTGCCATCTTTAGTAGGCAATCCATAAGTGGCTCTCATAATAGATTCATATGGTAATTTTATTTTCTTTCTATGGAAGTGTTCCATGCATTTCCTTAATGTAAATTGGAATCTAATATTCCTTTCCTTCATATCAATAATTGCACCAATCGTTCTAAGGAAAGGTCTACCAAGAATAATAGGACATGAAGGATTGCAATCTATGTCAAGAACAATGAA
The DNA here is from genome assembly GCA_021605145.1 of Aegilops bicornis. Lineage (NCBI taxonomy): Eukaryota > Viridiplantae > Streptophyta > Magnoliopsida > Poales > Poaceae > Aegilops > Aegilops bicornis. The sequence goes on along the minus strand of CM038671.1, from coordinate 158,785,238 downwards.
ATCTCTGGGCACATAGTTCCTATTTGCAACAATAAGAACATCATTAATTCTTCCCATAGGTTTCTTAATGGTGGAATCCATGAGTGCAAGTTCAAAGAACAATCATCAAATTCACGGAAACCTAGCAAATCACACAAAGTTTTTGGAATCGTGGAAACACTAGCACCCAAATCACACAAAGCATAGCATTCATGGTCTTTAATTTTAATTTTAATAGTAGGTTCCCACTCATCATAAAGTTTTCTAGGGATAGAAACTTCCAAATCAAGTTTTCTTTATAAGATTGCATCAAAGCATCAACAATATGTTTAGTAAAAGCTTTATTTTGGCTATGAGCATGAGGAGAATTTAGCACGGATTGCAACAAGGAAATAAAATCTATCAAAAAGAAATTATAATAATTAAATTCCTTGAAATCCAAAATAGTGGGTTCATTGATATCTAAAGTTTTGACTTCTTCAATCCCACTTTTACAAATTTTAGCATCAAGATCTAAAAACTCTGAATTTTTGGGACGCCTTCTAGGTAAATGTGGCTCATATTGAGTCCCATCATTATCAAGATTCATATTGCAAAACAAATATTTAATAGGGGACACATCAATAACTTTTAGATCTTCATCTTTACTCTCATAAAAACTAGAAGAACATGCTTTTACAAAGCAATCTTTCTTGTACGCATCCTAGCGGTTCTTTCTTTGCACTCATCAATTGAAATTCTCATGGCTTTGAGAGACTCATTGATATCATGCTTAGGTGGAATAGATCTAAGTTTCAAAGAATCAACATCAAGAGAAATTCTATCAACGTTCCTAGCCAATTCATCAACCTTGCGCAATTTTTCTTCAAGCAAAGCATTGAAATTATTTTGTGAATTCATAAACTCCTTAACACTATTCTCAAATTCAGAGGGCATCTTATTAAAATTTCCATAAGAGTTGTTGTAGGAACTACCATAATTATTAGAGGAATTACTAGGGAACGGCCTAGGATTAAAGTTTCCTCTATACACGTTGTTACCAAAATTATTCCTACCAACAAAATTCAAATCCATAGATTCATTATTATTCTCAATCAAAGTAGACAAAGGCATATCATTAGGATCAGAAGAAACACTTTTAGTAGCAAATAATTTCATAAGTTCATCCATCTTTCCACTCAAAACATTAATTTCTTCTATCGCATGCACTTTTTTATTAGTAGATCTTTCGGTGTGCCATTGATAGTAATTAACCATAGTATTATCTAGGAGTTTGGTAGCTTCTCCTAAAGTGATTTCCATAAAAGTGCCTCCCACGGACGAATCTAAAAGATTTCTAGAAGCAAAATTCAATCCGGCATGATTTTTTTGCATAATCATCCAAAGGTTCAAACCATGTGTAGGGCAATTACGTATCATTAATTTCATCCTCTCTCAATCTTGTGCAACATGTTCATGATCAAGTTGCTTAAAATTCATAATATCATTTCTAAGAGAGATGATTTTAGCGGGAGGAAAATACATAGAGATAAAAGCATCTTTGCACTTATTCCATGAATCAATACTATTTTTAGGCAAAGATGAAAACCAAGTTTTAGCGCGATCTCTAAGCGAAAAAGGAAATAGCTTCAATTTAACAATATCATTGTCCACATCTTTCTTCTTTTGCATATCACACAAATCAACGAAGCTATTTAGATGGGTAGCGGCATCTTCACTAGGAAGGGCCGAATTGATCTTTCATAACAAGATTCAACAAAGCAGCATTAATTTCGCAAGATTCAGTATCGATAAGAGGAGCAATCGGAGTGCTAAGAAAATCATTGTTGTTGGTATTGGTAAAGTCACACAATTTAGTATTATCTTGAGCCATCGTGACAAGCGAGCAATCCAACACACAAGCAAACAAGAAGCAAGCGAAAAAGAGGGCGAACGGAAAGAGAGGCGAATAAAGCGGCAATGGTGAAGTGGGGAGAGGAAAACAAGAGGAAAATGGCAAATAATGTAATGTGAGGGAGATGAGTTTGTGATGGGTACTTGGTATATCTTGACTTGTCGTGAACTACCGGCAAAGGCGCGGAAATCCTTCTTGCTACCTCTTGAGTCTTGTGTTGGTTTTCCCTTGAAGAGGAAAGGGTGATGCGATAAAAGTAAGCGTAAGTATTTTCCTTGGTTTTGAGAACCAAGGTATCAATCCAATGAGGAGACCACGCGCGAGTCCCACGCACCTACACAAACAAACAAGAACTTCGCAACCAATGCGATAAAGGGGTTGTCAATCCCTTCACGGTCACTTACGAGAGTGAGATCTGATAGATATGATAAGATAATATTTTTGGTATTTTTATAATGGAGAGTAAATAAAGATGTAAAGTAAAATAAACAGCAATGGAAATAACTAAGTGTTGGAAGATTAATATGATTGAAAATAGTCCCGGGGGCCATAGGTTTCACTAGTGGCTTCTCTCAAGAGCATAAGTATTACGGTGGGTAAACGAATTACTGTCGAGCAATTGATAGAATTGATAATAGTTATGAGAATATCAAGGTATGATCATGTATATAGGCATCACGTCGCGACAAGTAGACCGAAACAATTACGCATCTACTACTATTACTCCACACATCGACCGCTATCCGGCATGCATCTAGAGTATTAAGTTCAAAAGAACGAGTAATGCTTTAAGTAAGATGGCATGATGTAGAGGATAAACTCATGCAATATGATATAAACCCCATCTTTTTATCCTCGATGTCAACAATACAATATGTGCCTTGCTGTCCCTACTGTCCTTTGGCAAAGGACACCGCAAGATTGAACCCAAAGCTAAGCACTTCTCCCATTGCAAGAAAGATCAATCTAGTAGGCCAAACCAAACTGATAATTCGAAGAGACTTGCAAAGATAACCAATCATACATAAAAGAATTCAGAGGAGATTCAAATATTGTTCATAGATAAACTAGATCATAAACCCACAATTCATCGGTCTCGACAAACACACCGCAAAAGAATGTTACATCGAATAGATCTCCAAGAGAATCGAGGAGAACTTTGTATTGAGATCCAAAGAGAGAGAAGAAGCCATCTAGCTAATAACTATGGACCCGAAGGTCTGAGGTAAACTACTCACACATCATCAGAGAGGCTATGGTGTTGATGTAGAAGCCCTCCATGATCAATGCCCCCTGCGGCAGGACGCCGGAAAAGACCCCAAGATGGGATCTCACGGGTACAGAAGGTTGCGGCGGTGGAATTAGGTTTTCATGGATGCCCCTGATGGTTTGGGGGTACGTAGGTATATATAGGAGGAAGAAATACGTCGGTGGAGCAACATGGGCCCCACGAGGGTGGAGGCGCTCACGGGGTAGGCGCGCCCCCTGCCTTGTGCTCTCCTCGTTGCTTTCTTTACGTGGACTCTAAGTCCTCTGGATCACATTTGTTCCGAAAATCACGTTCCCGAAGGTTTCATTCCGTTTGGACTTCGTTTGATATTCTTTTTCTGCGAAACACTGAAATAGGCAAAAAAACAGCAACTTGGGCTAGGCCTCCGGTTAATAGGTTAGTCCCAAAAATAATATGAAAGTGTATAATAAAGCCCATTAAACATCCAAAACAGAATACTCCCTCCGTTCCTAGATATAGGGTGTATAGTTTTTGGCACGGAAATTAAAGAATGATATGGAGGGAAAATTTCACAAGTTTTGAGTGAGATTACACATGACTAATTGACATGAGAAAATAGAGGAGCTTACATGATATAAAGAAATGTAATCAAATCCCTAAAAAAATTATCCAAACGAGTGGTGCAACGCAATACACCTTATATTTCGGACTTTTTCTCGAAAATCTATACACCTTACATCAAGGAATGGAGGGAGTATAATATAGCATGGAACAATAAAAAATTATAGATACGTTGGAGACGTATCAGTGCTGATCCAGAGTATCAGGTGTATCGCGAGCATCTGGCTGGTGCATTGTATGAGTATTATGCTAAGGTCACTCTACACCACAGTTCCCCATTTGGCGCTTACACTCGTTCGTCTAAGGGTGGTCTTGCTTCTACGCCATCTCAGGCGGTTCAGTTTGCTGCTATCGAGGCTCTTGTAGACTTGCGCTACAATGAGGTTCGCATGCACACCCACCCTGGTCTTTTCTACTACCCATCTCTGCACGAGAATGGGCATATCTGCTTTCCTTTGATTAATTCATCGTGCGATCGTCCCACTAGCCACCTTGCATGCTACATCACAGCTAGTTATCTCCTTAACTACGAGTTAGCTCGGGAGCTCTCACGCGCTCGCACCGCTCTCGCCGCTGCTCGTATAAGGAACCCTCTTCCAGCTGTCATCTATACTTCTGCTCCAGCTCCTCCCACCTCCGTTCCTCCGACGACCTCACAGGTGTCGTTAACCCTTCGACGGTGAACCCTCGCAGTGCTCCTGCTGCATGGTCTTCTCTTGTCGCTACTCCGGCCGCTCCTATGCTTAGATCTCATCCCCCTCCTGCCCCTGAGGGAGAGCCCTCAAGGCAGCGCCAGCGCACCTCTCTTCCCCCAGAGGTCTCTACTATCAGTTCAGGATCTGGGTCCGGCTCAGGAGACGAGCCTGCAACAGCACCATCTGAGCGATGAACCGTTAGAGTATCGTGGTAGTAATGAGCAGGATGTATAGCTATAATCGCACTTGTCATGATGCGTAGTTTCATGTACGAGGGTAGTAGACCCATTGCGATGTTTAATTTCATGTTGGGACTATGTATAATTATGTTGGACTCTTTTATTTGACTTGGTTTTCATTCGCTGTTTTCTTCCGCGATTTGTCATTGGTTTTCCCTCGTTTTGGAATTTTCTCATCATGGTTGCTATGTATTGGGAAAACGAAAATAGGATGCCGCGTGGAGGCAGCAGCAGTCAAGCTGGTGAGGATGTCCCTGTCCGTCATTCCGCAAGACAGGCAGGACATTCCCCTGAGCCATACCATCCACCTCCGCCTCCACCGCCACAACCGCCTTCCACCGAGCAAACCTGCGAATGTTTGAAGAAAGAAGGAGCAACGATCTGCTGGAAATACTGAAAAGTGTACAAGTTATGGTTGGGTAGAATGGAAACCAGAATGGCCATCATTCCAAGCTGTCGATTTTCATGAACCAAGCCTCCTAGTTTCAGCCATGCTACCGATCCTTTGGAAGCCGCCGATCGGGCTAAGGACTATTGAGAGAAAACTAGAAATTGCTCGCATAGACGAAGGAGACAAGGTTCCTTTCGCAACGCATTATCTCGAAGGAGCTGCCTCTATATGGTGGGATAATGCCAAAGCAATATGGCCTGCTGACGAGGAAATTACTTGGACAAAATTCAAGGATCATTTCCGCAAATATCATATTCCCACCGGAGTCATGAAGACCAAGCAACGCGAATTTCTCACTCTCACTCAAGGCAGCATGATCATCACCGAGTACCTGAATAAATCCAACCATCTGGCCCGTTATTCTCTCCATGATGTGGCCACAGAAGAGCGGAAGATCGACCGGTTCCTTGGAGGCCTAAATCAGCATCTCAGGTGCACTCTCAGTATGTTTGACTTCCTGGACTTCCTGACTCTGGTGAACAAGGCCCTCATCGCCGAGAGGGAACACAAGCTCCTGCATGACAACAAGCCAGTTGCTAATGACCACAAGCGCAAATTTGAGCCCAAGAAGGATCGCATAACCAAAGTGCAAAAGGCTCAGACTTGGCAAATGCACTCGTGGAGTACAAACCCAATTGGTAGCGAGAATGTCAACAAGACTACTACACAAGTCAAGAATGTCGTGACCAGCCCGGTGTGTGGCGTTTGCCAGCAACAATTCATGTTTCAGTCAGCTGTGGTCAAACCGGACACTACACTGACAGTGTCCCAAGAACACCAAACACGTAGCTCCATATCAGCCGCAAGTCAACTTCATGGAGCGATATTCCGCCCGATATAATCCAAGGGCAAGTTCATCACATCTCCATGACGAAGCCCAAGAGGACCCGGAAGTCGTCATTGGTATGTTCCTCGTTAACAACATACCCGCCGTAATTTTATTTGACTCTAGAGCTTCCCACTCTTTTTATTTTCGCGGGTTTTGCTTCCCAAAATAATTTTCCTTGCTCGATTTTGGGAAAACACATGCTGGTACAATCCACGGGATCCCTACTCAGAAGCAATCTCGTCTACCAAAATTTGGAGATTGACATCAAGGGCGTCAAGTTTCCAACATCGTTGATAATCATCGATTCCAACAAATTGGATGTCATTACAGGCATGAATTGGTTAACCCAATACCAAGTCTGCATCATTTGTCGACGGAAGAAGTTACCACGAAAAATATGGAAGGTCGCACTACCTGTTTTTTATGCTCGCATAAGCGCATCCCCATGAAAGATATGGTTTTCGCAGTAGTGGCAGAAGATGTGGAATTAATCCCAGTGGTCAGTGAGTATCCAGATGTATTTCCTGAAGAATTACCCGGCATGCCACCAGACCAAGAATTGGAGTTTTCTATTGACCTGGTGCCTGGAACCATTCCGATACATAAGAAATATTATCGGATGCCTTCCTCGGAATTGGTGGAATTGAAGAAACAACTGGATGAGATGCTGCAAAAAGGATACATTCGTCCAAGCTCTTCACCATGGGGATCACCAGCAATCTTCGTGGACAAAAAGGATGGCAGTCTACGAATGTGCGTAGAATACCGACAGCTGAATGACGTCACCATTAAAAACAAGTATCCACTGCCAAGGATTGACGATCTGTTTGATCAGCTCAGTGGAGCCCAAGTGTTCTCAAAGATTGATTTGAGGACGGGATATCATCAACTCAAGATAAAGAAGGAAGACATTCCCTAAGACCGCGTTCACCACCAGTTTCGGTCTTTATGAATACATCGTCATGTCCTTCTGACTCACCAACGCTCCTGCATTCTTTATGCATATGATGAACAAGGTGTTTATGGATTTCTTGGACAAATTCGTGGTGGTGTTCATTGACGACATCCTCATTTACTCCAAGAGAAAGGACGAACATAAGGAGCATCTTCGAGCAGTTCTGCAAAGGCTTCGCAATCATCAAGCGTATGCCAAATTCAGCAAATGTGAGTTTTGGCTCCAAAAGTGGGATTCCTCGGACATATCCTCTTGGCGGAAAGGAATCTCGGTGGACCAAGCAAGGTAAAAGATGTACTTGATTGGTCCGCACCCACCACCGTCTCAGAAATCCGGAGTTTCCTTGGACTGGTCGGATATTATCGCCGTTTTATCGAAGGATTTTCCAAGATCGCCAAGCCAATGACTGAGCTCCTCAAGAAGGACAAGAAGTTCGTATGGACTGAGGACTGCGAATGAAGCTTCAATGAGTTAAGAACTAGGCTGACATCGGCACCCGTATTAACTCTTCCAGACATCTACCGCAGTTTCGATGTTCTTTGCGACGCCTCGAGAAAAAGGGCGGGGTGTGTACTCATGTAAGATGGCAAAGTGGTGGCCTATGCATCTCGCCAACTGCGGCAACATGAAGGAAACAATCCTACTCATGATTTGGAATTGGCTGCAGTGGTGCGCGCTTTGAAAATCTGGAGACATTATCTGATTGGAAAGAAGTGCCAGATATTCACCGACCATAAGAGCCTCAAGTATATATTCACTCAGCCCGACTTGAACCTTTGATGTAAAGATGGCTCGAGTTGGTTGAGGACTACGACCTCGGAATAAATTATCACCTGGGCAAAGCTAATGTGGTGGCTGACGCCCTCAGCCACAAACCCGCCAACCTAAATGCTCTAATAGACTCCTTACCTCTGGAGCTTTATGAAGAAATCATGCAGCTAAACTTGGTGATCACCGACGCCCGTCTTACCAATATATTGGAAGTTGCCCCTACTCTCGAAGAAGAAATCCGCAGTGCTCAAGCGGATGATAAGGTGTTACAAATATATGTTCAGAAGATGCGCCAAGGGCAACATACGGATTTCTCTCTGGATCAGCATGGTTCGCTAAGGTTCCGAAGAAGACTTTGCGTACCCAACCAAGAAAGTCTGCAGAAGAAAATATAGGCGGAAGCACATGCCGCACCATACTCCATCCACCCCGGTGGTACCAAAATGTATGAGGATCTTTCTGGATATTTTGGTGGGATGGAATGAAGAAAGACATCAGCGTATTTTGTGGCCTATTACGACATATGCAATAAAGTGAAGGCGGAACATCAAAAACCCACCGGACTCCTCCAACCTCTACAGGTATCCCAACGGAAATGGGATGACATTTGCATGGATTTCATCACCGGATTACCAAGGCCTCATCGAGGAAACGACGCGATATGGGTCATAGTGGACACCTTAACCAAGGTGTCACATTTCCTGCCTATCCGAACCACATACCGTGCAAATCAACTTGCAGAGCTGTATGTATCAAGAATCGTCAGTCTACATGGAGTACCCAAGACTATCACCTCCGACAGGGGATCTCTTTTCACCTCCTCATTTTGGTCCCGACTACATCAAGCCTTGGGGACCGCTCTGAAGTACAACACGACTTATCATCCTCAGACAGATGGACAAACTGAGCGAGTAAATCAAATACTCGAGGATATGCACCGGTCATGTACATTGGCCCAAGGAACCAAGTGGGAAGATTGTCTACCCTACGCCGAGTTTTCCTACAACAACAATTTCCAAGCCAGCTTGAAGATGTCACCCTATGAAGCCCTGTATGGCCGGAAATGCCGCACTCCATTGAATTGGTCTCAAATCGGAGACAATCGTATTTTCGGGACTGATTTAATGCTTGAAGCAGAGAAGCAAGTCAAGGAAATCCGGGACAGACTGCAACTGGCAAAATCCCGACAGAAGAGCTACTATGATGCCAAACATCGTCAGATCATCTTCGAACCCGGAGAACACGTATATCTCTGAGTCACCCCTATGAAACGAGTCAAGAGATTTCAGACCCGAGGAAAATTGGCACCCAGATATATCGGTCCATTCCCCATCATGGCCAGAGTCGGAACAGTTGCCTACCAGTTGGAATTGCCACGGAATTGTCAGAAGTACACGACATGTTTCACATCTCATAGCTAAGGAGATGTATCTCGCCTCCAGAAAAAAGGACTGATATGGCAGAAATAGAATTGGCTAAGGATTTGACTTATGAGGAAAAGCCAATCAGAATATTGGATCAGACAGAAAGGGTCACTCGCAGCAAAGAGATAAGGTTTTACAAGGTTCAATGGGAGCATCACACCGAAGAAGAAGCAACCTGGGAAAGAGAGGAATTTTTAAGGACTGCATATCCAGAATGGTATTCCCAAGCAACCGAATCTCAAGGACGAGATTCATTCTAAGTGGGGGAGGTTTGTGATAGCCTGGATTTTTGCCTTCTCTCTTTTGCCGGACTTACCTTCTCTCTTTTTTCCGGACTTGGTTTTCACCGTGGTTTTGCCCTGATCGACTTGGTTTTGAATCACTTCATATGGACTTGTCACTAGGGCATATCCTTGGCTTTCACCCAAGTGACCTATCTACATTATTCTTCCAACAGAAAAATATTCATTTCCCTCTCTGAAACTCACTTCAGAATCTTGTGCTCCAAAGCAACCTCAATTTTTCTTGCTCAGCGAAATCTAAGATAATTCATGAATATTCTTAGGACCCTGGCACACCTTCCCATGCAAAAATATTGCATCACTTTTTGTAATATTTTTGTTGTAGAAAATCTTTTCACTTCTGGACCAGGAATGCACTTTGTACAGCAGGTGCATTTTTCCTTGAGCTTTTGGCCTTGAGTTTTCTTGAGCTTAGACACCTTCCTAAGAAACCCTAAACCCCAGGAGATTAGCCCTAATGGCCTTCTAGAAGGTGACCCAACTTGGCGACCAAGTTTCTGAATAGAAATTTGCCAGCTTGGTAGAGTCACGTCTGGCCGGCCTGGATATGATCCATCACCTCTCCTAGGCGTAACACTACACCTGGCCGAGCGTGAGACAAGGTTTGGCAGTTCCTGGGCGTCGTTTTGACCATGCCAGCTTGGTGACCGCGCGAGGACACGGCGCCTGGCAGCGTCTCGACGCGCTCTGACTGGCGCTTTGCTGTCTGTTTCGCGTGTGCTCATTCCAGCGCTCGCCCCGACTGCCGCACCGCGCCACAACCCTCGACCCATCAAGCTTGACCCCTCCCTGGCGCTCACCGACGCCGGAGCAGCCGCAACAAGCACGGGCGTCGTGGCCAAACGCCACGCGGTCTGCGCGTGTGCTTGTCTTCTTCTCCAACCGCCTCCTGTGCGCGTCCGCAAGCGTGGGCAAGCCCCTGAGTCGACGCAGCACCTTGCCCCCACGCGTTGGAGTTTCTCATCGACGTTCGCCGCGTGTACAGAATGCTCCAGCAGCGACACGTTCCCCCCCTCTAGCTCCGGCTATATAAAGCCACCCCGACTCAAATCCTGGCCACGCACCACTCCACACAACCACCACGAACACGTAGAATGGTCGAAGTTCGGTCGGGCAGGCCTCTGGCCGTCGCCCCGACCCGAAGACTCCGGCGATCCCCGTAGGCCAGCTGCCGCTCTCCAGGGCCTCTCGAGCTCAGGCAACTGCTTGGGCAGGGCCTTGGTGGTCTGTTGGTGCTGCTTGGAGGCCGCCACGCCCTTGGAGCTGCCTCTAGCCGCCGCCTTCAACCTCTCCGGCGAACCCCGTATGCCACCGAAGCTTGCGAGCTCAACCCCGAGCTGCTCCGTCCACCTATCGCCAAGCCACGGGTATGGGCAGGTGCGCGGCGGGCCCTGCTTACAATCTATCCCTCTAGCCTATCCCCATACCCCCTCGTCGCCGACGTGAGCTCCGGCGAAACGCCGCCCCTCCTCTGATCTCGATCCCCATCTCTCTCTCCTGACGGGCGGGGCCCAGTGTCAGCATCACCACTCACGCCCAAAGCGGTGCAGTGGAGGCGATACTATTTTACGTCTTCGACGTCACCCCCCCCCCCCCCACCCCCCGCCCCAGGATTTTCTGTTTATTCAAATTTAATCCAGAAATGTTACTAAACTTTGACCAGACACCATTTCTAAACCATAAGTCCAAATGAGTTGATTCTTTTTGCATTGTCTTTGTTACAGAAAGCTCTAACGGCACTCCAAAAGGTGGATTTTTCCTTGCTCTCTAGAATTTCTGGTGAATTTCAGAATGTGTTTTGACATTTATTTTTGTGGTTTTAAATTATTTTTCAGAAGGAGAAGCTTGTCTTGAAGCAAACCAAGAGGGGTGTGATCCTCCTCTACACTAAGGCAAGCCACACCAGCATTTGGATGGTGTTATTTCAATACCTATGATTTTCTACTTGAATATGAGTTCTTCTTTGCATTTAAAATTTGGTAAATAATTTTGGTAAATTGTTAGTTACTTTATTCTGTTAGAAATGCTTGTTTTAGTTACTGGTTGCATGCAATGAACTTGTTTGGTTAAGTAGAGTAAGATTTTGCACTATGCATTTTGCTATGGAAATTAATGGTAGTAATTTTCACTAAGTGATACTTTCATTTAAATAAAGAACTAATAAAAATGTTTCTTGATGGTAAAAATGAGGTATAACCAGAAAGTTTGATCCTTAGTGTTGCAAGATAATTGTGTGGTTAAGTTTGATCCATGAACATGAGTTGTTTGCATTGCATGACGAGTAGTTGCATGATTTCCGATATTATGCCATGTTAGTAATAAAAAGTTTTTATCAAAGTTGAACCTGATTAAGTTCAACTTGAATATGATGTTGATCACATCATGGTGCCACTGAATCGGGTTTTTAATTCAGTGCGACCACATTTACCTAATGGGAAGGTCTTGATTCGGTCCTTTGTTGTGGCTCTCACCGGTGCCTCCCGCGAGGGAAGGTTATGGGCATGCATACCCTGGCCCGGTAGGCAGGCATAACCTTGTGCGCTCGTTTTTGTTTTTATGGTACCTTGTCCCCGTTTGGGGCCGTTTTGCCACGACAGTGGCCATTGGTGTCTTTGGTAGACACGGGGCCACCCAATACTTAACCCCGAGGGGGAGATGGTCGGAGTGGCCGAGGAGAGTGCATGACAAAGGGAGGGTTTCTTCGGAATATTTTGGTCCACCCTAATGGGAAAGCGAGGCCAGGTACTCCGTAGTGTGGGTAAAGTGCGCTACCTCTGCAGAGTGTACTTAATCTATCGATAGCCGCGCCCGCGGTTATGGGGAAGACTCGGGAGTAAGTCACACCATGGATCAACTTTTATAATTAATCTTGCAAACTAAGTTATTGTTGTGATGCATTGTTTTTGGTGAACCTTGAACACTCGAGGTGTTCATGGATTTTTGGTTTCAGGTGTGACCCCGATGTGGTCACCCTTTGGTTACGAGGTAACCATCTGGTAAGCGAGTCTGCGTGACTCGGTACACGGTTTGGCTGCATTGCATCTGTAGTATTTCTTGCATTAATTTAACTTGCTTAATTATCATGATATTGTTTGTCATCGTGCTTATGTTTGTTGTGAGCTTGCGAGTACATTCAAAGTACTGACCTGGCGTGTGATGCCAGCTTTCAGGCAAGTCGATTCGCAACGGAGCGCATCTCGTGTCTAGGCCGTGTCCACATCGGTGTCCCTGTGCTATGGAGTTCCGCTACGTCGTTCATCTGCTGCCGCGTAGTTTCGTGTGATCGAGGTCCCAGCCATGTTCATTAAATAATGTACATACTGTCTAGCAGCACCGTGTGTGCCGCTTGGCCTCGCATCTCGATGTAATATTAGACCTATGTATCTCGCTAGTATCAATAAAGCGGTTATTTCTGCACCATATTGTTGTGTATTGCCAGAAGACTCGATCTCTGGACTGGCAATGCAGGGTAAACCGCTTGCTCTAAGCCGGGGTGTGATAACCCACAAGTATAGGGGATCGCAACAGCTTTCGAGGGTAGAGTATTCAACCCAATTTATTGATTCGACACAAAGGGAGCCAAAGAATATTCTTGAGTATTAGCAGTTGAGTTGTCAATTCAACCACACCTGGATAACTTAGTATCTGCAGCAAAGTGTTTAGTAGCAAAATTGGTATGATAATAAAGGTAACGGTAGCAAAAGTAAAGATAAATGTTTTTGGGTTTTTGTAGTAGTTGTAACAGTAGCAACGGAAAAGTAAATAAGCGAAGAACAATATGTGAAAAGCTCGTAGGCAATGGATCAGTGATGGATAATTATGCCGGATGCGATTCCTCATGCAACAGCTATAACATAGGGTGATATAGAACTAGCTCCAATTCATCAATATAATGTAGGCATGTATTCCGTAAATAGTCATACGGGCTTATGGAAAAGAACTTGTATGACATCTTTTGTCCTACCCACTGTTGAAGCGGGGTCCTAAGCGGAAACTAAGGGATATTAAGGCCTCCTTTAATAGAGAACCAGACCAAAGCATTAACACATAGTGAATACATGAACTCCTCAAACTACGGTCATCACCGAGAAGTATCCCGATTATTGTCACTTCGGGGTTGTCGGATCATAACACATAATAGGTGACTATGGACTTGCAAGATAGGATCAAGAACACACATATATTCGTGAAAACATAATAGGTTCATATCTGAAATCATGGCACTAGGCCCCTAGTGACAAGCATTAAGCATAACAAAGTCATAGCAACATCAATCTCAGAACATAGTGGATACTAGGGATCAAACCCTAACAAAACTAACTTGATTACATGGTAAATCTCATCCAACCCATCACCTTCCAGCAAGCCTCACGATGGAATTACTCACGCCGGGCGGTGAGCATCATGAAATTGGTGATGGAGGATGGTTGATGATGACGACGGTGACGAATCCCCTCTCCGGGCCCCGAGCGGACTCGGATCAGCCCTCCCGAGAGAGATTAGGGCTTGGCGGCGGCTCCGTGACGTAAAACGCGATGAAACTTTATCTCTGATTTTTCTCCCTGAGATGGAATATATGGAGTCGGAGTTGAGGTCGGAGGAGGTCCGGGGGCCCACGAGATAGGAGGTCAGCGCCCTAGGCGCCCACTGTCTCGTGGACAGGCTGTGGGCCCCTGGCATTAATTCTTCGCCAAAAATTGTTATGAATTCCAAAAGTGCCTCCGTGGATTTCGGGACATTCCGAGAACTTTTCTTTTCTACACATAAAACAACATCATGGCGCTTCTCCGAAAACAGCGTCGGTCCGGGTTAGTTTCATTCAAATCATGCAAGTTAGAGTCCAAAACAAGGGCAAAAGTGTTTGGAAAAGTAGATACGTTGGTGACGTGTCAACTCCCCCAAGCTTAAACCTTTGCTTGTCCTCAAGCAATTCAGTTGATAAACTGAAAGTGATAAGGAAAAACTTTTACAAACTCTGTTTGCTCTTGTTGTTTTAAACATGAAAAGCCAGTATTCAAGTTTCAGCAAATATTATGAACTAACCATACTCACAATAACACATACGTCTCACAATTACTCATATCAATAACATAATCAGCTAGCGAGCCATAATAATAAAACTCGGATGACAACACTTTCTCAAAATAATTATAACATGATATAACAAAATGGTATCTCGCTAGCCCTTTCTGAGACCGCAAAACATAAATGCAGAGCACCTTTAAAGATCAAGGGCTAACTAAACATTGTAATTCATGGTAAAAGAGATCCGGTCAAGTCATACCCAATATAAACCAATAATAATGAATGCAAATGACGAGGTGCTCTCCATGGGTGCTTTTTAATAAGAAGGGTGATGACTCAACATAAAAGTAAATAGATAGGCCCTTCGCAGAGGGAAGCAGGGATTTGTAGAGGTGCTAGAGCTTGATTTTAAACTAGAGATTGAATAACATTTTGAGCGGCATACTTTTGCTGTCAACGCAACAACTATGAGATGGATGTATCTTCCATACTACATGCATTATAGGCAGTTCCCAAACAGAATGGTAAAGGTTTATACTCCCCCAACCACCAACAAGCATCAATCCATGGCTTGCTTGAAACAACGAGTGCCTCCAACATACAACAGCCCTGGGGGAGTTTTGTTTAATTATTTTGATTTGCTTTGATCTTTTTGGATCATGGGACTGGGCATCCCGGTTATCGGCCCTTTCTCGTGAATGAGGAGCGGAGTCCACTCCTCTTGAGAATAACCCACCTAGCATGGAAGATATAGGCAGCCCTAGTTGAAACATGAGCTGCTCGAGCATACAAAACATAATTTCATTTGAAGGTTTGGAGTTTGGCACATACAAATTTACTTGGAACGGCAGGTAAATGCCGCATATAGGAAGGTATAGTGGACTCATATGGAACAACTTTGGGGTTTAAGGAGTTTGGATGCACAAGCAGTATTCCCGCTTAGTACAGTGAAGGCTAGCAAAAGGCTGGAAGCGACCAATCGAGAGAAGCGACAACGATGAAAACATGCATTAAAATTAATTCACACCGAGTACAAGCATGAGTAGGATATAATCCACCATGAACATAAATATCATGAAGGCTATGTTGATTTGTTTCAACTACATGTGTGAACATGTGCCAAGTCGAGTTACTCAATTCATTCAAAGGAGGATACCATCCCAACATACCACATCATAATCATTCTAATAGCATGTTGGCACGCAAGGTAAACCATTATAACTCATAGCTAATCAAGCATGGAGGAGAGTGATGGATGCATGGGTTAGCCTCCAAACATAAAGGCCATTGCTATCGTGAATCCCCTCTTTCTTCGTTTAGAAGAGTGCTGGACCTCCACAACGTCAAACCATAGAACACAGCTCCTTTCGGTCGAACCCTAGGA